>CM075268.1:0-1200000 GCA_037678475.1 x Bolboschoenoplectus mariqueter | reverse complement strand
AGTCATTCACCTTCTCTATGTGGGTGTTAATTCACTACTAGTTTTTGGATATTATTGAAGATGTTACTTGATTTATCTATAATGGAAGTGTGGATAGCTAATGGTCCGATATGTTAATTAACAGCTAATCAATGAAGACAAGCTTTTTTCTGCTAAGAGGGCTGAAGGATATGTCTATTCACTTTGGTCCCTGTTGCCATCTTGTTGCAACTATCCCCATGACATGGCTAGTTCCTTTATGGATCTTCAGAATGTACTTTGCGATAAATTATGCAATGAGCCCAACCTACGTGGGATTATCTGTACGAGCCTACAGGTTAGCATATGTATTTATAGTCTGTTCTTGTACCTTCTATTACTAAGGTTGGTGCTTTCGTTCTGTGCAACTGTTAAGGATAAAATATGGTTAGACCCGACTTAGCATCTGATGCCCAAGAAATCCTACTCTAATCCAACCGAAGAATTCTCTTTTTAAGTATGGTTTGGACTTTTGGTTTCAGGGACCTACTGGGCTTTTGTTATCTTTATATTAAATTAAATTCGGAAGTAAGCAATATTAGCTTTTGAGATCTGGAACCTGTTATATTCAGAAAATTGAAAAAGAAGAAAAACTACTAAGAGGCAGGTGGGTCCTGATTAGCTGAACCGGACCTAACTTGACCTGGCCTGTTATATAAACATTAACACCCTTAGTATTTGTGGATTAAAGATCTTTGTGAGGGTAAAGTTGAAACATGTTTTTCTTGGCTAGACTTTAATTCAACAAAACAAAAGGATCACCTCTGAATCTAAGCAAGAGGATGATGTTATGGAGACTGAGGACGAACACATAAGCAGATCTGAAAGAAGAGCCAGGCAGCTATATTCAAAAGAAGTGGCAGAAGAGAATTTGAAAGCTATTAAAGCATCTTCATCTAAGTTCTTCAAAGTCTTCCATACTCTGTTTCTAGAATCTTCTAGCGAATGCAATGGGTGCTTGCAGGTACTCACTAGTTAATAAGATTTGTAGGCTTTAGGAGTCCACTATTGCCGTCAACTAAAAAGTTGGTGAAGGTCAAGTGTATTTTTTTTAGGCCTCTGTTTGTTTGATTTCTTTTAGGTTTTGTAGTTAAAATCTGCCTTTTCCTGATTTGCACATGTAACTGACAGTCTATAACCATGCTTATTAACATAAAAGCTGGTTCTTATCCACATGGTGTACCTATCTCTGTAGCTAAGGGCTTTTGGCACATAATAAAAATCATTGTAACACAGTATTATTATTCTTAAAAGCTCAATATAGTCATTCTTATATAACTTAAGTTTTTGCAATGATGCCATTAATTCAGTGATTTATATAACTTAAGTTTTCGCAATGATGCCATTAATTCAGTTTTATCCCATTTATGCTTTACTAGCGATTTTCGCAATTAACATGTTTCTTCTCCTAAATTTTCAGCCTGTAATGCGCGACTTTGCTTGTATATCTGATAAAAAGGTGGTCAGGAAAGTATTTATTGATAGCATGAAGGAGCTACTCAGCTTGACACAAGAGGTTGTTAATGCGAAGCAACAGGATTCTGACTCAATGCAGATTGATGACCAGTCCAATTCAAGAAATTTAAGGAGGTCGAATACATAATTCTTGTGAATTGTTCTTTGAACTCTTCTTTGCTGTAGTTCCTATTTTCTGAAGGGATCTTTACAGGGCTCTACTATTAGACTTTGCTGCTGCACTAATTCCTGGTTTGGATGCAAAAGAGATTGATTTGTTGTTTACTGCTGTCAAGCCGGTAATACAGGTGTGTAGTACTTGTAGTGGGACAAAATTAGTAAGTTCATGCAGTTTGGAGCAATTATATAACTTGCTATTGATTTGAATATATGGTCTGACAAGCTTCATTTGGTCCAGGATTCAGATGGCAAAATTCAAAAGAAAGCATATAAAATCCTTTCAGTTATACTCAAGGTATGTTCATATTGGCTTAGTTTTTATGAAATAATGGTTATTGTAGTTGATGAATAATAATCTGTTTGTGTGGACTATTGGCAGGATTCTGATGATTTTCTCAAAAGGAACCTAAACATACTGCTGGAATTGTTGACCACTTCTTTGCCATGCCATTTCCAGTCAAAGCGTTATAGGCTTGAGTGCCTGTATTACCTTGTTGTGTATATTTTAAAGGTCAGTTAAATATGATGAAAATCAAATGTCATAGTAGTTTAAACTTTCTAGGTAGTGTTGGTAAATCTTTTTTTTTTTTTTGCTTACGTGATATTTTCTGTGATTACAGGACTCTCTTGAGCAAAGAAAAGTGGAGGTGATTAGCTCCTTTTTGACTGAAATACTACTTGCTTTGAAGGAGGTAAATCAATTGTAAAAGTTTGTCTGCTGACTACTGATCTAGTGCCTGATATTCTTGCTCGTTTCTTATTGGACAGTTCTTATTTCTGTATCATTATGTACAGGCTAACAGGAAAACAAGAAATAAGGCATATGACTTATTAGTAGAAATTGGCCATGCATGTGAGGATGCAAATGATGGTGCAAGGAAAGAAAATTTCTCTTTCCTTTTCAATATGGTATTTTTCTTGCTCTCATTTTATTATTTTTTAATTTTAGATTTTCCTTGGTTGGCCATAAGTGTAGTATTACTGCTTGCTAGATCAGGTGTGTGTAGAGTATTTTATACTGTTATGTTCAGTTCATGCCGTTTTGAGTTCTGTAATCAGATATGCTTCCTTTAATATTACTGCTTTTCTAATTTGCTTTATACTCTTATGTTCGGTTCATGCCATTTTGAGTTCTGTAATCACATATGTTTCCTTTAATATTACTGCTTTTCTTATTTGCTCATAGTTGCAAAACATGTGTATGTTGCTGTATGTGGCTAAGTTATTAATTGTAAAACAATTTTTTTTTGTACCAAACATATCTGCAGGTTGCTAGTGGTGTGACTAGTGAAACACCACATATGACAAGTGCTGCTATTAAAGGTTTGGCTCGATTGACTTATGAGTTCTCTGACCTGATTGATGTGGCCTACAACTTGCTCCCATCAGCCTTTTTACTACTAAAAAGGAAAAACCGAGAAATTATCAAGGTATATACTCTATACTCGAGTTAAGATACATCTTAGCACTTGAGTTTAGCTTAATTCCTTCTGCTTTCTCTAGGCAATTTTGGGATTTATAAAGGTTTTGGTGGCTAAATCCCATGTAAATGGATTGAATGAACGCCTGAGTGGGTTGGTTGAGGGGTTATTGAAGTGGCAAGATGAAAAGAATCATTTTAAAGCCAAGGTGTGTTTTCTTTCTATTTTCCTGCCTTATTTTTTTTTTACCAAGTTGATTCTCTTTATTCAGTATTTGAAGATGAAGAAGAGAAACTTGTTGCAACTTCATTTTCTTGTCATCTATTTCTGTTTTCCAGGTGAAGCTACTTATAGAGATGCTTGTAAGAAAATGTGGCTTAGAGGCTGTAAAGAAGGTGATGCCTGAAGAACACATGAAATTGTTAACTAACATAAGAAAGGTAAATACTATCTCTTACTATATTACATTCCACTTTGTTTTTATTGTTTTCCTAGTTATGTTTTGTTTATTTTTCCTTTTGAATGCATAAAATAGATAAAAGAGCGCAAGGAACGGAAGGCGAAGTCTTTGGATGGCTCTGAATCACTCACCCTGAAGACAAGTGCCTCAAGGTATTTTCTTTATTTTTGAGCATTATTACAAGAGAGAGAGAATAATTGTTGCTGTAAGCTAGTTTTTTTGAGTTAGATTGGCCAACATCCCTATTCTCATGTAAGTTGGTGGAAGTTTTAAATACTTTAGATTGGTTACCATCTAGAGAAACCTAAATTGTGTGCTTGCATTACTTGCATTTATTTCAAGGTTTAGATAACTTTGTAAAGAGTCCACAAAAAAGCTGCTATTTAATACTTCTATTACTTCTATTGAGCAGGAACAGCAGATGGAACCACACACAAATATTTTCTGACTTTGGAGATGATGATGATGATGAAGAAAATGATAATGGAACTGAGTTTGGCAGATCCAGAGTCCATTCTTTGTCTACTTATGGATCAAGAGCTGCTTCTCAGAGGTACGTCAATTTCTTGGAATGGTTTGAAAGCTTTATATATGCTATGTTAATTTTACCATCTTCTTTTGCCAGTGTTATATTCAGAACTGCACCAAATGATTGTAGAGTTTTTGCAAGTGGTATCCTATGTTTCTTATGTTTGCAATTAGCTTTTAGAACTACTCGGATGTCCACCAACAACTTTGGAGTGTTAGAAAACCAAGTTCAAGTAAAAACGATTAAATTTTCCCCCAATTGTCTTCACGTTAATACAGCTCAGTAGAGTGGGGATAAATGTTAGTTTTTAACTCACAGCGACAAATGTTGATGCCATTTGTATATTATCAAAAACATTGTGCAAAGTTGCTAGTACTAGAAAAGTTGGGTAATATGAGAAAGTACTTTGTGATTTTATCCATTTTCTCAGAATTTTCTAAAGACGGTTTCTTAGGCTCTCTTTTAGATACTATTATAAGAAACTGAAGCATTGCATTGGATAACTAACTATTGTTTGTTCAGATCAACCCGAAGGCGGCAGACAACCAAAACCTTGTCAGAAGACATGACTGATGAACAAGATGGTGACCCGCTCAATCTACTGGACGGCCAAACATCCAGATTGGCCCTTCAAACCTCATTGGGTTCCAAGAGGAAGAAAGAACCATCTTATGACGAACCAGAGATAGACTCGGAAGGACGTCTTGTAGTGCGTATAGATGGAAAAAGACTGAAAAAGGAGAAG
Organism: x Bolboschoenoplectus mariqueter; assembly: GCA_037678475.1. Classification (NCBI taxonomy): domain Eukaryota; kingdom Viridiplantae; phylum Streptophyta; class Magnoliopsida; order Poales; family Cyperaceae; genus x Bolboschoenoplectus; species x Bolboschoenoplectus mariqueter. The sequence continues at coordinate 1,195,192 of CM075268.1, read as the reverse complement.
CAAAGTCACCTCTCTTCCCACGACGACGACTCAGATTCGAAGAGCTTTGCCTCTAAGAAAAGCCTTGTTTCTTCAGTTTCTTCAAAGGCCAACAAGAGGAGAAAGGGGTCGGAATCTGGCTGGGCTTATACCGGAAAAGAGTACACTACTAAAAAGGCTGGGGGTGATTTTAAGAAGAGCGATAAGTTGGATCCATATGCGTATTGGCCACTTGATAGGAAGTTGCTCAATAGGAGGGCTGAGAGAAAAGCTGCTGCTAGAAAAGGTATGGCGAGTGTCATGAAAAAGATGTCAAAGAGGCTTGAAGGGAAGAGCGCTTCTAGTGCATTATCTGTCAAGGGAGCGAAATTGAGGAAGAAAAAACAGAAAACTGGCTCGAAGAGTAGGTGAAGAGCAAACAAATTGCAGGGACAATTTGTACAGGAGTTTTCTTAATGAGGCAATTTCTTTTTGTTGTTGAAAGGTTTGGTGAGGTATGTTTTGTTTATCTCTTGATGGTGTGGGGCCCTTATTGTACAAGGTTGTTCGGAATGGACAAGAAATATATGGCAGTAGTCGACATAAGGGCTATCCAGAGGAAAGTTTTGTTTTACTTTGTTAACTTCTCTCATTTATTTCATAAATTACTTTTAGGGTTCTTTTTGAATTCATTTGTTTTGTTTACTAGTTTATTCAGAGAGTTTTGTTTTTGTACAAGGTTGTACTGGGTGAAATTTTTATATATTTACTAGAATACAATATATATGTATTTGTACTTTGTTGCAAAGCTAAAGTTTTTGAGTTGTAGCCGCCAAATATTGCGAATGTGGCAATTGCAAAGGGATTAGGGAACCATTCTGTGAATTTCAAGTTGACAGCCTCATTGATGGAAATTTTGGGTAACAAAATCATGTTTACCAAGTTTCTTTAAACTGACAAGATTGCCTTCGCAGAGTATGTTCATTGCAGAAAGTTTTTTATTTTTGGTTGTCGGATTAACTTACAGAAATTATCCTTACAATTTATATTTACATTTATTATTTACATGCTAAAAATATTTATACTAAAAAAATAATTTATTTATAATATATATTTATAAATATTTATAATTAATATAAAAAATATTTAATATTTTTTCTTAAATGATTATAGAAAAATTGAAGTTCAAAAATTTTATTGCACAAAAATAAATACAATTTATATAACTTTTAATTCTAATAATATGAGTTATAAATATTTTTATCATTAGATATAAATATTTTTAAAAATAAATAAATATATTTGACATGCAAATATAAAACATAAAATATAGTTAAGGGAATACAATTATCAAGCCTCTAACATAAAAATATATTTGTAACTATTCTCTTTGCTAATAAGATCTACTGGTAATTTCATACTAGAATATCATGAACTGCGACACATCCATCCATATACTTGAGTTATTATATGCTGGCTACACAGTATATTTACAAGGCAGTACTGTTAAAGTGGCGTGAGATCAGATGAAGCTATGAAAAAGCTAATTTTATACGCGGCCAACATGACCAACGTAATATACTTCTTTCTAAAACTAAGAAGGAAATTGAATTATTTACATTTTTCCCATAACATATCACAATTAAAATAGTGATAAATCAGGGTAGAAATAGCAGATATTGAATTACGAACTCCCAGCCGCACCGTTTAAATCAGCAGTGGATGGATGATTCAGGGCTGACAATCTACTGGCCGCCTCTAGGTCTTGTTGCTTCTTAAGATATCTTTGTGCAGTTGAAGTCACAATCGTTACAAAAAAATGCGCAACCATTAGCCATATGACAGTATTCCATATAAGGGTGAACGAAATGTTCCATTTCTTTCCCTAATGATAGGAACACAATAAAAAAGTTAGTTTCAGAATTAAAATAAAGGAAATGCAAATAATTTTCTGATAGTACTAGCTCATGCAATAAAAAGTTTCTCCTCCCAAAAAGCATATTCAAGTAAAAAGCCTCGTCAGTATTTGCCGTGCAAAGAAAATTCTCCCCTCCAGTAACTTTTTTCAATTTTCTTTAATTTCCTCATACAGATTCATAATTTTGTTTGGCCTAAAACCCTTAGTTAAATACTATTGCAAAAGCCATATTGCAATACAACAATTGCTTTGTACAGGGATATCCGCCATTGTCCAATTTTTTTTTTTTATGCATTACCATGTAAGGGAGATACATTTCTAATTAAAAAAAAAGAAGATCACAGAAACTACAATAAAAATTAGTAAGATGCTATCTAACCTTAACTTGTGAAGTAGCTGAAGAAGTCAAAGAAGACGACAAAAATTTCTCTTTTGCCGAGTGAAGTTTAGCAACAATGGATGGTAAAACAGTTGAAAACCCAGGGATGTGGCCAAGTAACCAAATCACTCTCGTCTCAACGAATTCTAGGAGAGAATTGTTGCACAAGGTGATGAGAAATATTGTCTGCAAAAGAAGTTTAAGAAATAAAATATGGTAACAGAAAAGAAAAAGAACTATATAATAAATCCACAAAATGAAAAAGGACCACATGATTTGTCTCACAGTAATGGTCACAACTTTGAATTACTAGGCACTTGTCAAATCTTAACATTCTTCGGTATGGCTTAGTTGACATTCAAATCATAAACACTCCATCAAACACCGGCAGTCTCAGAGACGGCAGATATAATTTAATAAGCAGGTAATTAATGGGTTACTTAAATAGGCCACATTGTGGCTACACTACAAGCTAATGGCTTAAAGTGCAAAAGCGGTCATGCTGATTCAAATATGAAAAGAAGAACCACTCCAGTATTGTAAAACTGTAATAGCATTTTTTTATTCTAACTAGTGTTTTTGTTGCAAAACACAAATATACATACAAATAAGACTCTGATTAGCAAACTAAATATCACCTTGCTAGAATGATCAAATGTTGCCACTTAATTACAGATTAAAGGAAAAAACTATATCAATTAAAAGAACCTGGATGTGAGCTTTTATGAGTGCTTTTCCAGTTAAAATTGCAATGAAGAACTTCCAAAAGGGTACTCCAAATTGTCCACACATGATGCCAGCCAGATCGAAAAGTGGGTTTGGCACCTTTTACATAAAGCCATTACACACAAAGAATAAGTAAACCATATTGATAAAATTTCAATGAAAGTAGATAGGAAATCGAACATTAACACTGACCGATGCCAATATGAGTATGGTGGAGAAATTTAGATGCTGGGATCTGGAGAGAAGCCAGTGTTTCATCCGCTTGAGGAATGAAGAGAATAAACCATTTTCATTAGAGCTTTCGCTATCCAATTCTTCAATAGACTCAATCCTGGTGCCCGAAAGGCGCGCTGTAGTATATATAAAAATTGTCATTATAAGAATAAGACTATCAAAAGAGCATGGAGGAAGTAAAATAAGACATGCAATTATCTGGGTAATTTTTTTTTCTCTGCTCAACAGAAAAGTATTAAAGCATGTTGGCTAGTACTGTTACATGTTAGGATCAGCATAACACATTACCAAGAATCGACTTTATGTTGCATCAGTACTATGATCTAATTTACCAGTAAAAACAGGCTGTTATCAGTTGGCCCTTTTTTTTCCCAATTTCTTTATCTTAACATATTCTGTTTAACTATGCAATGAAAGTAGATTGAAACTAAATTATGTTCCAACTTTGACGGAATGATAGTTTAAGCAAAGACGGTGTACCAGAAGGAGATTGTAATTACTTTTTACTTGTTTAGCCAGATATTAACCAAACTAACTATAGGTAAACAGTTACAAGGCCAAAGATTTCAGCATACGAAATTCCAAGGTTTCAGCATAATTACTAAGGAAAAGATCTGTACCTGCTCTTGAAATAAAATAAGGAGGAAGCTCTCCTAAAGCTGTTCCAAATCCCCAAAGAACTGCCTCTAACTGGACTTGAGGTAGCAACTTGCTCAATGGAACCCTAACTAGAGAAGCTGCTGTAGATAGATACAGAGGTGGCCCAAATTCAGAGCAATCTTTGTCAATCCATGAAGGGGCCCGTTTAAGCTGTATAGTATCATATGGTGCAGTTTTCAGATCAACTCGGCCACATTGTACAGCCTTGATGGTAAAAAGAGCTATGTGGGGTCCCAAGTATAGTACAAATGTGTGCAAACCGGAGCCTAAAAAAAAGTGGATTAATTCATCCATCAATACCCCTCTAAAACTAGCTCAGCTTGTAAATATTTAAAATTGGTCTACACTTTGAAGAAGCCTACTAATAAACATAGGTCATCCAAATCCCACATACAAATTCAATTGTGATATAAATAATATAAATTAGACATGTATTAGCATTTGCAGGTTCCCAGCAAACGTTATAAATTCAGCTACCGCGCATAACATTCGCATGCTCATGAATGGTCAATCTTACTGTATCAGTACTAATATCTTTCAAATACTTTTGCCAGATTATAATATATGAGCCTCAAGTGCTGTCAAATTCAATAAAATTCAAAAAATGACAAAGAAAGACCAAAAGGAGCAAACCAAGTCCAAATTGATATCAAACAGGTCCTAACCAATACAAGCCTGGTGTCACTTAATGAACCCAATTTGTGGGATGCCCAAATCAAGATGACAAATTTTTCCGCCATCCAATACATTTTAACAAAAACTTCATAAATTAATCATATATGACAGACCTAATCCAATAGATGATGCCACACCAAGTGCCACCCACCAGAATCCAAATCTCACATACTCGAGTGCCTCGTCTACATGCTATTTGTCATGGCAGTACACATTAGTCAGCACAGGAGAATTTTAACATAATGAGAATTTTCTGAAGCATCTTTCATTCTGAGAGAGTACCTTTTCATGGGGACCATCGACAATAATCAGCAAAATGCAGACGACTACTATCAAGAAAAATGATAATGTAATCCAACCGCCGTTTTGCAAGATATATAAAATCAATCTCTTCAAGTAGTCTACTGTGGCTAGTGTGAAGAATCGAATTGTCTTGATTGGTTGCTTCGTAAAGGTCAAGTTCTCTCTTTCTCTTCTATGCTTTTCATGGAGCCCTGTGCATCAAAAGGAGCAAAACTTAAATACTTCCATTTTACCAAGGAAGTGCCATCGCAAATGCTTTGATCAACTAATTTCCTTAGGAAGAATATCGGAACATGTAAGTATACCATTGATGACATCCTTTTTGAGTTTAGCATCAATACTACTTGCAATTATGTTATTTTTTTTTTACATAAAGGCTCCCGTTAGCCCTAGAACCAAATGCCATTTGTAGGATTTGAACCTGCGTGTCTCTCCGTAGAGAGTCGAGGCCTATCACCACTGTGCTAGGCCTGTAGTTCTACTTGCAATTATGTTAAGTTCCTGGTATCTTCACATATCTTGTTACAAACATTTACGATTTTCATCAGGTGACTAAACAGAACCAAATCATAGGTATCGCAACAGCAAAACTTCATCAAATAAAACCAAGCAACTCGTGGAATGTAAAGATTTACCAGAAATCGATGCATCCTCCCCGCGCGAAGAAGAAGAAGCCGCATGATCGTCCACCTCTGTCCGATTCTCCATCATAACCCTAGAAATCAAGAATCCACCTCGCAGTCGTGGAAATGGAATCCGCAGATTCGGGAAACGTGATATAGAATCGAGGAAGAGCGCTTTATTGTCAAGTTTTTTGTTGATTACAAAATTTGAAACCCTCGTACCAAGAAGAGGCGCGCGAGAAGATGAGAGAGCGAGAGATTGAGCTCTCAGATCAAGCGAGCGTCGCGTAGATTTTGGTTCTTTTGGAGATTTGGAGGTAGCAACACGCCAAAAACACTTGATGGATTTCTCTTTCTTCGCCTTTATTTTCTCAGTTGTATCTTTCTGTGGCCTTGACAGTGTATACATTGGTGCAACTGCTCCTTATTATGGAAATCAGAAACTATAAATTGTTGTATGCAGCGGCGGATGTATATTGTTTATATGGGGGTCAATTGACCCCCATTTATTTTCAATTTTTTTGTACATTTCATGTATATTTATATGTATTTTAAAGTAATATTCTTACAAATATTCTAAATTGACCCCTATATTTTCTATAAATTTTGTAATGTGCGATCCCCATATTCTTCTAAAATAAATTTTTTTTATAGTTGACCCTCATACTCTGAAATTTTAGATTTTTCCTTGGTTGTATGTCTATTATAAGATTTGCAAGTTATTCGCAAATTAATCGAATTTAAGCATGTGGCAAAGAGATTGGCAATTAAAAAATGGAAATTCAGGAAAAAAAATAATATGTTTAATAAGTAAATTATTTATGAATTTTACAAATAAAGCACGTTTTATTTTCTGTTTTTCCAAAGATATATTTTTCAAAGTATGTTTGTTCTTCTCATTTTAATTTTTGATAGCAAAGTAGCAGTAGCCGTGACCAATAAATTTTGAAAATGCCTTCTATTATATTTTAGATTTTTAGTTAAACTTTATTCAGCTATTTCTTATTGGTCATCATAATCTCAAATTCTTTTATTTTCGTTCTTTTTTACTAAATAATAGAAATTAAATTAATCAATGGGTTTTATGTGGCCATGCATCTAAAATTTGTTTTTTTTTTTGCTTTCATTAAAATATGGATAGATACTTTAGTTATTAAATTTGTTTATTCAGTTATTCTTAAAGAGCTCATCAGAAAAGAATGATAATAATAATAACAAATAAAGAGATCAAATGAGATAATATGATTTTATTTATGTTCATATTATTTCAAAATATTTAATTCTTATGTTCACTTTCCAAAATATAACAAATAAAGAGATCAAATAAGATAATATGATTTTATTTATATTCATATTATTTGGAAAATATTTCATTTTTTTGTTTAATTTTCAAAATACTAATATTTAAATTACGAACTTTAGACTTTGTCAAATTATTTCTAAATATCAAACTTGATACTATGTCTGGACTCTGGACTATGTAAATATTATTAAGAGGGGGGTGAGCAATTGAGCATCTCCTGTCATTATTTTCAATGACAGTAAATATATCATTAAATTTAAATGGCTTGATTTAATTAAAAAAATTCAGATTAATTATAATACATATCATATATTTATAAAAATTATAATACATTTATACATTAGAAAAAAAATATACGACAGCGGATATGAACCCCGTTGCAGAGAACCCAACGACGAAAGCAACATTGTTATCGTCTCCAGTTCTTCCGAAAAGATCAACGTCCATTAATCGTGCTCTTAGTTGACTTAAAAAAAAAGCAAATACCAAATAGTCTCCTCCGCTTTATTGCAGTCTCTAACACTCTCTCCATTATTTGTAAAAACTGGAGAGAAGAACAGGTCGGAGTAACATCTGGTGGTCGTCGCTAGTGATCAATCTATTTCGTGCACGCACGAGAGGAGAATAAAATATAAAATCCCCAATGTGGTGTTGGTTTCTGCTTGATATTCATTCATTCATTCATTCATTCCCCAATTCTGACGCTGGAATAATAATAATAGAAAACAGGGATATTGGTGAAAAAGTTACGGAGATATCATTATATTTATATCATTGTTTATATATGAATTACGGTGATATTATTATTTATATTATTATTTGTATCGTTCTCAATATGATCTTTATTATATATGTTAGATTAATTATTATATATATTAACGATTTTATTTTATATAGTATTTATATTATTCGGTTTAAATATTATTAATATATATAATAACTCGTTTAAGTTGAATAATGATAATATTATAAAATAAATTTGCATAATAAAATCATTAATATATATAATAATTCATTTAACGTATACGATAAAGTTCGTATTGATGACGGTATCAACAACTGTATATGTATATCGGCTCTCTTTTTTTTTATTTTAGTGGGCCTTGCCCTCCTCATATTGGGCCTATTTGGGAAATTGGGCTTAGATTTGAAACATATTGAGGAATTAATTTAATGAATTACATGTTTTGGGTTACCTCCGAATTAAATTAAGATGCAGATGTCGTTGAATCTTCCCTTAATTTCATCTTGAAATAGTTGCAAATTTTCAATGATGATTGCAAGGTGATATGAAAAATGTACTCAATTTTATCAAATTTAATTATAGGCAATCAAAAATATAAAAAAGAACCCAAGGGGGAAAAAAAAGCCTAAAACACATTTTGTATGATAAACCTACAAGGCTTTGTATTTTTTAATTCTCTGATAAAATTGACGAAAGTAGAATTATTTCTTTACTATATCATTCATTGTATAAAATTTTGAGGGACTATACATACATACATACATACATACATACATACATACATACATACATACATACATACATACATACATACATACATACATACATACATACATACATACATACATACATACATACATACATATATATATATATATATATATACATACCTCCCTTCTCTAACCAAAATACAGGATTAATTTATTTTGTTGCATTGTGATTTTCATGAAATGCTCTGTTTTTGTTTTTGCTTTACAAGTAGCCACAATACCATGTGTTTCATATGTATAACTTTTTTTTTCTTGAATAGGAAGATTAATTCCATCTCAATAATTAACTTCTGCGAAAACAATGATAATTTCTGATCGATTAATTTATTTCTAACTTTTAAGTAAAGTTTCTGATCATAATATATACTTTGGTATAAAAAGTTTCTCTCTGTTATGCTTTTGAGAATTGACAATTGAGATATATTTTTTTATTATTCTTTTTCCTTCAATAATGGATGGAAAATATATAAAAAAAAGATTATAGAAATTTAATAAGATTCTAAATTTATATTATAAGTTTCTATAATGTCACAAGTTAAACGTTACCAACATAAAGGTCTTTGTTTCAAGATTTTGAAAATGTGGTCCCCAGTTAGATATGATGAGAAATCCAGAATGAGAAAGAAGAAGACAGATTGTATCTAGAAAACTTTATATATTGGTATATATATATATATATATATATGTATATAATATACTCAATTAAGAATAATAATATCTAATAATTATATATATATATATATATATATGGTATGGAGATGGTATGGTGTTACTTTCTCACTGCTTTCATGATATTAACCATTTGTTTTCTATCAACTGCTTCAAACAATTCAAGACGACCGGTTTTACGACAGAAATAAATATATATAACAACTGAATCTTTGCGAACTCTTTCGACACACGGATCGATCCATGCCGGCCGATTGATCAGAAGACATACTATATAGACCTCATCACGCCAACCTGATTATACTTGTAAATTAATTAAAAAGGTGAATTGTGCATAGTTATTCTTACTAAATACTTGCTAATATTTGCATAATTTTCTAGCTAATTTTTCAATTAAATTTACAAAATGGTTATTGGCATGTCAGCCAGCTACAATTAAATGAAAAGATGAGCAAAGGAATGTGAATAGAAAGGGAGAGAGAGCTTGAGAGAGAAGATCACAGAGAGAGGTGGATGGTGACGAGGTACCAGAAAAAGAAAAAAAAATAAATGTGTAACTCATGATTGAGTTTGAAGGAAAGGAATTGAAAATATTAATTTGTTGCAGAGCAAATGAGCAATAGTGAAATAGACTTCATCCAAGCCTAAAGCAAAGCTCCTCTCCTCTCTCTCTCTCTCTATCTCTCTCTCTCTCTCTTCTGCTCTCCTCTTTACTACTTACCACCTCACTAGCTACTTTCTCACTCTATATCTCTCTCTATCTCCCTTTCTTACTTTCTTCCTTAGTCGATGGATAGTTTGTAAATGAAGTAGTAGTAGCGACTAGCGATCGAGTGAGTTCGTACATACCGGTTCATCCTTCCATGGGGTGGCTTCAATCTCTCTTTACCCCTCTGAAGAAGCTATGGTTGCGCGTGCATTCTATCAACAAAAAAAGTACGTATGTACGCCTCTTTACGATTCTCGATCGGCATTCTGATTTCTTTTTTTTGTGTAATTAATATTGATCAAAACTATATGACATATATATATATATGCATTGGTTTTCTTTTTTGTATTATTTTCTTAATGGAAGTATATATGTTTTGTCATAAATTGCAATGTGTTTATTTCAGTAATATTCAATGTATTTTATTGTTTTAGCAATGTTAACTAATTTCTTGCGGTTTAAGAAATGTTGATCACTTTATTTACTTACTTGTAGAATTAATGATATCTCCTCCAAATTAGCTAATCATATACACAACTTGCCTTTCTTTTTAATTCAGAGAGAGGAATTTACATTTTATACGAAGACGTGAAGAAGTGCCAATGTGAGGATGTACAAATTCTATGGTCGATCCTCGTCGAGTCGCATCCACCGGCATTGCGCTTGAAGCAATGAGGCATGCAGCATGCAACATAGAGATATCTAATTAAGCTTTCATGTAAATAAAAATAGATATATAAACTGAGAGGAAAATCCAGTCTGGGATGCTGGAAATTCCTAACCCTATTTTGCTTTGTTTGCAATTATAGGGATTAGAGAGGCTTTCTCTGCCTTTTCTCTCAGAATTTTCTTTTCTTTACTTTTATTTCTTTCTTTTTTTTGCATTTTTTCTTGGAAATGTACTTATTTTTATATGTTTTCCCCTTCATTTTAATAATTCTAACAATGAGGGATTGGTATATATATATACCTTCACATTTTCAAAGTTTGTAGGTTTGTACTCTATAAATGGAGGTCACCAGTATACCGCTACTATTGCGGTGATAACGACTGTGTAACGTGGGACTGTTAAGAGCCGTCTGATCTATATCGAACGATTTGGGTTGGCTTAAATCAATTCACTGTAAGCTAAGGAGCATTAATATTTAAGCCCTATTTCAGCCGTGCGATGCTAATCTGACGGCTCATGATTGATCTTTTGTCTCACTTGTGTTGTTCTTCCACAATTGTAGCAGATCTGGTGGCCCCTATTCTGTAATAATTTTTTTTCTATACATTTCCAGTTGCATCTATGTAATGTAGCTTTGGCCTTAATTGGCAAATTTGGGGGGGAATAAATAAAAAAAAGAAAAAAAAAGTTTGGTTGATTGATGTGTGTGACCCTACATTTTGTATCAGCATTTGATATTACTTTAGATATTCCTATAACCCTAAAAAAATCATAAAATAAAAGGCTGTCACCATTCTAAATTAATGCTAGATGGCCTGTCAAATATCTCATTTAATTAATTTCATTGGCATATATGTGAGGGAGTAATCACATCAGCTTTAATGCTTTCATGGCAATGAAAAAGATTTCATAAAAGTATGTACAGGAAAAATTTTGCACAATTCATCTAAATTTATTTATTTGTCATAGCCTAATTAAGCCTTACCTTCTGCTCAGAAAGTAATTAAGATATATTATTAATTATGCATTTATTTGTTAACCCAAACTTATATCATATTTGTTGTACCTAACATACATTTTTATTTTCAGTTATTTTGTTTGTTATTTTCACAATGAGAATTGAATATAAAATGACAAGGGACATTCCAACTTTCTGATGAGACTACATTATTTTTTTAAACACTTAAATTCATTAATGGTACAAGAAAAAAAAATGAGACGATTAATTGCAAATCTTGGTCAATCAGCAATAAATTATATTTTATGAATTAAGCGTACAATTAAACATTAATAATTAATGAAGTCCTAAGATGTCAAATAATAGTTGGTATTAATATTTTCTTTGCAATTTGGTGGAGAGCTCTTTTCTCTTTGTTTTTTCTCTTGGAAAAATAAGGTAGTTTGTCTATTGAGAGTTGTTGAAATGTAGCAGGGATTACTGCCATTTAATTTTTGGATTCTCTGTGGCCATGCCTTGTTGGGCCCTTTTTGTGTAGCTATATATACCAACAAAAATAGTTTATATAAATTAGTTGAAATGTAGCAGTATAGTATGGACAAAAGGGAAAGATAAGCAAGTATAGAATTAGTTAGTTGAGCATTAAATGAGAGTATGTAGTAGAAGTATCAATGGATACGGTACGGATTGTTTGAGAATATTTTTGTATTCATATCCATTTAAATTTAGTCTTATTTATATTCAATTCTTATTCGTTGAATTTAGCTTTACGCACATCATATCCTTAGCTATTAAGATTAAGAGATAACAAATAAATAATTAATAATTATCGAATGATTTATAATATAAAAATTTAACAAAAAATACAACAAATAAATAAATATGTTACTTTAAACACATCAAATACATGATATAATAAAAATATAAAAATTATAACTATCGATTACATAATCTATAAAGAAATATAAACTAAAATATTACATAAATCAATTTTATTATGAATCACTAATTAAATTACATTATATAAAATATTATATATAAATCAATATCACAACAACAACGACGACGACAATAACAATTACACTCAAATAGAAATTGTGCAATCCAAAGGCTTTTGAGTTGGGGAAGAACAGTTCTTGGGCCACATTATTTAAGTCAATTAAATACACTAATATAAAAAGAGGCTTCTCTATTAGAGGCCCAATATAAAAAGGCCTATTATATAATGTATAAAGAAGAATTATTTTTAGAGTCCAATGCCCAAAATTTTTTATTTTGATGGCCTATTCATCATGCAATTGTTGTCATCTTTTGTTGGGAGTTAAGATAAACAAAATTAATTAGAAGAAAGGTTCAAATAAAAAGAAAATTGAGAGGCACACTATTATATTGACTGTGGAATTTGTAAATTTATACAATAATAATATATTTGAATTTTTTAGTTGCATAGATATCAGTTTTTTTATTAATTGTTCTTATTTACAGGAAAAAAAAAGATAATGAATAGAAAGCTGCCACCAAAGGAGCAGCTGGATTCAATCAAAATGCAAGAAAATCATAGAAAATAAATGCACAAATTATAAAGTTTGAAATTAGAAATTAGCTGTTATAGACTAAGCACAACCTTTTTTTTAATCTATGAATATAATATCTTCAAATTTCATTAATGCTGTGGTGAAAAAAAAACAAATTTTCAGAATTCAGGCATTGTATGCAAATTTTATGGTTATATAAATTTGTAAATTTGAGATTTCATTTTTTTTCCTCATTTTTTGTTCTTAAATTATCAAATAAATAAATAAAATTTGTCAATGATTTTTGTCCCTAAGAAGCAGCTGGATCCTTTAAAAAACACAGTCAACAACTGTATGACACCATTGCCAATTCCAACCTGTCTTTCATATTGCCTGATTGTTTGTTGCACAAGTTTTGTAGTACTAGTTGTAGCTATGGGGTTGCTCCTTATTTTTTTATCTATCTGGTTGGCAATTTTGGAATGTTAGAATATATTCTAAAAAGTAAATTATAATCTTCTTTTCTTTGTTTTATGTTTCATCCATGACCAAAGTATATTGATGTGCCTAATTTATCCCAGTGTCAGTGTCTGTCCTTAATTTTTAAAATCAATAATAATTATATATTTTTCCTCAAAATTTTGATAAATTAAATATTAAATATATTTAAACTTAAATAATCAATACTAAAAGAAATTTTTTTATTATTAAATATGTATCTAGATTTGTCGCATTCTCTGAATCCGATCAGTGCCTAAGAGAAGAACAAAAGAAAATCACAAAATTCCATGGCCACAGAAGATCTCCAATTCTCTTGCATTTTTTCCACCTCAAACCAATCAAACAACAACCTAGCCGACCAAACAAGAACTGCCATGCTGCCAACTCCTAACAAAGAGAAAAATCCAGCCTCATATGTTCATACCTCTCATACCAACCCCCCCCCCCCCCCCCCTCTCCTCTCCTCTAACTATAAAATACCCTCCACCTCTCCATCCATTCATCATCTCTCAAGCAAGCAACTAACCAATCAATCAAATTAGTTCTCCATACTTGCAATTTTACAAGCACAGATTTGGAAAAAATGGAGGCCATGTTGAAGAAGAGTCTCTTCGCCGTTGCGGCTGTCGTGATCATGGCCTCCTCTGCCATTGCGGCTGAGGCACCCGCACCTTCACCCACATCCGGTGCATCAACCAGCATGCCGATGTACGCTGCTGCAGCTTCGGCTGCGGCTCTTGCTTTCGGTTACCTGTTTTGAAGGAGTGAGATCCGCGATGACGGGTTGACGTGCTTCTGTGCATGTGTAATTATGGGAATTTGTGGGAGATTTTAATTGTGGGTTGGAATTTAATTAGCACATTTGTTGATTGGTTTTAATATTTGGTTTTTACCATCATTTTGAAACTGTGAAGAACAGGAATGTTGAGTTTTGTAAGTGATTATTGATTATTGAATTAAAATTCATTATTTTGTACATTATTTTCTCCTTTTTCTTCTTCTATAATAAATGTATTCTTGACATGATTTGGTTTCATGATGGCTGTGTTGTTACATTAATGCCTTACCTTTTTTTTTCTAATTTAAATAGTTATTAAGCCTGCTCTTCTAAACTACAAGTTCAGTCTCTTTTGGTTATTAATATGTGCAACAGGCAAAATGTTAAAATAAAATAAAAATAACGCTTCTCTTCATATAATTAGCAATATATGCTTTTAAATGCTAAATGCAAAGTAGGTACTATGGATGCTATGCAGTTTAAATGTGACAAAAATGCAAACATTGGATTTTTTTTAACCAACACCTAAATTGAAAAAAGTTCATAATTATCCATCCAAAAACAAAGATACTTACTTATACAATCAGACTGATGATCCAATACATTAATTGAAAATAAACCAAGTACGCACGAGCGAAATTTAGACAGACGACGACCAGTTCGCGGTTGCATTGGTCGTCACTACATCGATCAATCCATTGCTCCGGCATGAATGCACGGTCATAAATTGATCGGCACTGAGTTTCTTTGTGACCCAGCCGACATCAAAATAGATGTACTCCGACGATGGAAGGTCGACCTTGATTGCATCTACACTCAACCATACCAGGAACCGCCGAACCTATTCGGTTAATCAGATGACGAACAAATTGTTATTGTACCTCACTACTGGTTAAAAAAAAATACTAAGATGAAATAGATGGCAAACTAACAAAATTGTATCTAAAAATGTACATCATGAGATAATTGTTTATGTATTTTCAAAGTTCTGTGAAAAATCATATATTTATTTTCGAAACAATGTCACTGTAGGGAACATATTAGACTCACAAATAGTGGCTTCTTACAAAATAGCCCCAATTAATGTACCAATTTTCCAAATTCAAGAGAAAAATGTACCAATTTTAGTGATTTGAAAGATGTTACCTGGATGCCCTTGAGCTGGCTAACAATGCCGTACCGAACAACACCAGTTATTTGCGGATCGTAATAGACGAGGTACTCGAACTCGACATAGCAGGGGCCTGAGAGATTGACGACGAACTCCCCGTCTTCCTCAGAGAAAGAGAAGGAGGTGACAGTATCTGGTAGCAGACCTGGCGGGAGACCGTACTGAGGGAGGAGATCGTACACGGTCGTGCCATTGGAAGTGGAAGGAGGTGGCGATGTGGCAACAGGAGAGTACTGGTGGTGGTTGCATGTGGCGAGAGGGAGGAGGAGGAGAAGGAGAAGGAGAAGGAGCGGGAAGAGAAGAAAGACGAAAGGGGGCGAGAGCATTTCGTCGAGCACCTGGTGTGCACTGATAGAATCCCCAAATTGGCAACGCAATCAGGCAAATATGAAATCAAATACCGACTAAAATCACCATTGAATCATCAAATCTAATAATTAATACGATTATTAAAATATAAAAGTAAAATTTTTATACAAATTTCGACATTATCGAACAAAATTCCATCAAGAAATGCTAGGTGAGGTGAGGTGAGATGAGATGAGATGAGATGAGATGAGATGAGATGAGATGAGATGAGATGAGATGAGATGAGATGAGATCTATCAATCTATGATCTATCATGGATCATGGACGGTCCTGATTTGAATGGAGGTGTCCAGTTCAATGGGGGCTTCTCCGAGTAAGCCAGCTAGTAGCAATTAATGGGAAAGAAATAATTGTAGCAGGAATTGTTGATGTTCAGACAAACAGAGGTAGACTCTTGAATGATGTTTTGGATTTTAGCATCATGGCATGGCATGGGATGAGACAGCTATAAAATACTGGCACAATCACATCACTGGAGCAACTTTGAATGTACCAGTACGGTATCTGATCTAAATTGATGATTTTTTTTTTCTTTTTTTTCCCTTTTGTTTGGAACCTTATCTTCAGGAATTTGACTGGAAACTTTCTTCAAGTAAAAAATCTAATCCCAAACTTAAAAGTCCGTACATATTACTGTTAAAAATTTATGGTACTCTTATTACTATAATTTTTAAATTTGATTTAAATGATATCAATTTAGTTATAAAAAATATTTTTTTTATTTATAATTTATTAGGCTATATTTATTAGTGATTCAGAAAAATTATAACACAATTCTTTTATAAAAAAAATATGATAACGGATGTGAATTCTCCAAAACTTGATACGATCCGTATTATTCACACCGCAACGTTTAATTGTCCGCCGCAAAGGCAAAAACATTAAAAAATACATGCATCCATAATTTCATTTTTAATTGGATATTTTATTCAATTTTCACATATCAAATTTCATTATTTTTAGTGTTCGTCATAAAATATTTTGTTAATTAAATTGAGCTGAACTATTTAAAAATACAAATAATAAATTTGTCAATTTTATCATTTTCTCTACATTTCTTTAGACTTTACTTCCATCATATAGAGTAATTTTTTTAAGAATAATTACAAGCTTACAAGTATTGTTTTAGAACAAATTTGTTCCTACAATTATAGTGACGAACTTATAACACGAAAAATAATTTGACGATGTCTAAAATTTTTTATACGGTTATAATTCTCTAGTATTTTATTTTTCCACAATGCATAAATTTGATCACAATTATGTAGTTTTAGAAAGAAAACAAATCATGCTAATTATTCGAGAATAATTCATGAATAATTAGTAAAATGTTGTGAATACATAATTGTGATCAATTTATGAATCTATGAATAATTAGTAAAATGCTGTGAATACTCTGTAAACTGAGAAATCTATTAATTTCGCCTATTCATTCAAGAAGGTTTTGAAAATAAATAATTCTCAACTTATTTGTTAATATTTTTGCTAACCCCGCAATTTGAAAAGATAATTTTTTTTCCTCACATTAATTTCAAATATATATTTCTCGATTAATTTCAAATTATCTCCATCTTTGCAATTCATTCTAATTTCAAATTTTTTTTAGACACACACAATTTTTAATATTTTTTAAATTAATTGCTTTTTCATTCTAGCGTTTGATAATTACAAATGCTGATGTTGTGAAGTAAGATTATTAATTGAGCAAGCTTATACAATTAATAATCATTCCATATCCCTACAATTTGTATTACAATTATCATATCAACATTTGCAATTGGTTTACAATTGAGATGCATAAACAATCAATTCTATGTGTTGTTTGAACCAAAAAAGAAAATGATTTGAAACTTGAAAGAGATTAATCTATATAATTAATCAAATGTTTAGTTTAATTTTCTACGGCCCAAATAAATTGCTCCTGTAATAAACAGATTGTACGGCCCAAATCACATCCCATTAATTCTCCATTGTTGTGCCGAGTGTCGTTGCCAAGCGGTGCGAGTCGTGCGGCCGTGCGGGTGAGACGGCACGTGATATGGGCAAAAGGAAGGGGGGAGGAATTTCAACGTTCATCGGATCAATTTTAGATCTGATGGGTTACAACGGTTATTCAGCCCAGCAAATTTCACTCTCACGCTTCAATAATCGTACGAAATATTAGATTTAATAGTTCAACGATTATTTATTCTGTTATTCGATGTGAATTCGCGGCATCTTTGGTGTAACATCAATTGATATTTATAAATTGATTATTTGCATTTGAATCAATATGAATACATTTGTATATAATCTCAAAAGTACATTCAATAACTCATTGAATATGCATATGATTTTCTTTTTTTTTTTAAAAAAAGATCCTTTTTATTTAACTTTGGAAAAAGAATTTACTTCGTTGAATTAGCATTGAATTTTGCAAGATCCTAATTCAAAATCCATTAACGATTTTTTAAGAAATGTTATTATTTTTAATATTCTAAATATAATTTTTTTAAAGCTATATGTATCACATATGTTCAAGAAATTAAATTATATTTAGTTATATAAAAATATAAATTTAACATATAAAGTCATTCTTCTAAATATGTATATTCATCATATAAAATAATTAAATCCATTCATGTTATGCATGAATCATACTATTGTAAAACATTTTAACTAAAACAACAAATATGATCCAAATCTAATCTAAAACCCATTGTGACAATAGATAGAAAATATGCATTTCAATTCTCAAATTCTTATTGAATATAGATTTTTTATATTTTCTGAATTATGAGGACAACAGACTAGTTATTTATCGTTATTAATGAAATATACAAATTTTTTATTGATTTGACAAGAATAACAATTTTTTGATGTATTATTTGAATTAAAAAAAACAAGAATATTTTTGAATTATATCCATATTATATTTTAATAACACGAATTTGTCGCTCTGGATTAAAGTATATAAAGTTATTCACAAATAATTAACTCGCAGATTATTTTTTTTTAGCTTCTCATCAGATAATAGATGAATTAGATGCATTTCCAAACTTTTCTTCAATTTTTTTTAAATTATTTACGAGTTTTATGAATTACTAGTAGAACTTGTTTTCTTTTTTGAAACTCCAAAAGTTTTTTATACATATTTACATACATAGTAATTAAGTAAACAAACTATTTCCGAATTATATACTCATTTCATATTCAAAATAAATTTTTAAAAAAATTTTACACCCTGTTAGAACCGTATAAAAAGGATAATTACATCAAAACTAATTTTATATGATATTTACTAGAAAAATCAACCTTTACTCTAATGACAAAGACGATATTCTTCGTACAGAAAGTCGTAGGTTTAAAATTCAGATAAAAAAAAATCTTTTATGAACATTTAAATTTGAGTGACTTGACCCTCATCTTTATCTAAAAAAAAATGTATAATATTTGTGAGAAAAAAAAAATAACAAAGAGCATGGCGCATGGATTGAATTGCATGCATGATACATAGCTTTTATTTAGAAAGATTGTTACTTTGGAGACCACCATGGATCCATCTTTGCTTTTATTAATTAAATTGCTAGTCTTTCATCCTTGGTTCCATCAAAATAAGTACAAGAAAAGAATCAAAAGATTAAAGATTTAAACAAAAGGAAAACAAAAATTAAAAGCATCTTAGAAGCTTTTGCAACTTTAGCTTCTTTTTTTGTTCTACTTGGGCTGGAAAAAAAAATCCAAGAGAGAAAAAAAAAATTCACTTTGGTTCTCTTTGATTCTGTTCTTTCCCCTTTTTCTTTTGCTTTCTGCCACTTCCATGGTTTCAATTTAAGCTAAAATAATTTTATAGCTTGTTTTTTCAAGATTAAACAGCCACGCATGAATGCTCAGCAAAAATTCTGGATTTTCTGTGACGATTGGTTGTGCATCCAAAGTGTGGGGCCATGTGGGAAAAATAATATATAGGAATTAGGGAGGGATTATTGATTACTGTTATTTTGACGATCAATTTTAAAATAATTTATACAGTATAAAAAAATTATGGATATATTTGTTAATTTATAGATTGATTGCGTTTTAAGTTTCGTGCAATTTAAGAGTTATTTAGTTGATATATTATCTCATGGAAATTTATCAAGGAAAAAAATAGTGAAGGTGATAATGTGGTATTTAATCATAATTTGTTAATTAATACGCATACACAAAATATAAGTTACTATAATTGATTATTTCAGTCAATTGCAATCTTCTAACACGCGATATATATATTCTTTAGCTATGCAACATGCAAGAGAAAAATGTACTTTCTCTAAAATAGTACGACCAGTCGTACGATAAAATTTACCTAAAAAAATAAATTTATTGCTGTTTTCCGGACGTAACATTTTATACTTTACACATGTACAATTTAATAAGCGTATAATTGAATTAAAACCAAACAAAAAGAAGTACAAACCGGGCATACGAAAAATGTGTACAAGAACTACTTAATATAATTTTGCTGTTAAAATTAACCTAACAAAACCAATTTATTATTTTCTGGAGCTAACATTTTATACTTCACACATGCACAATTTAATCAAACAAAAAAACAAAAACAAAAACAAAAAAAATCAATTGAAACAAACGTGTACAAGAACTACTTTAATTTTGATTATGCATTTAAGGATTAATTCTATTATCATAGTTGAAGCAGTCTTGAATTAATCTTTACACTCATAAACAAAACAAAAATATCAAAAATATTTCTCCCAGCTGATACCATGCATCTTTAGTAATTTAATATTTAGGATCATCTCAAAATATATGATAATTAATTAAAGATCTTCCTGCATTTAGCTATTGTTCAACAAATGCTTGATGTCTTTGTTGTTGTTGTATCAACTATGCTCTTCCTTCTGATATTGCCATCTTTTTTGTTCGTCTGAGCAAAAATTAATTTATGAGAGTTAGCAATATATTATTAAGAGAGAATAATTGAAATAAATATATGTATATATTTCCTACTTTAATTAATTTATGTACTAGTAATTTCCTAATTGCATTACATCATTGCATATACTTGGTTAATGAACTGGATATTGAGGCATCATTTGTATAATATTTTTTGGTCAGGTTAATACAATTATATTTTGTTTGGTCCATAAACCATTAATTTCTAAGATAATAACTTGGGTAAAAACTCAAAAACCCAAAAAAAAAATCAAAATAATTGTTACAGATTAAAAGAAACAATATTGACACATTGTCCATTGATTCAGTAGTCAACATAAATTTACTCTTGTAAATGTATTCATTGAAAAATTTATGACTAGTAATTAGTACTAATTACTTAAAACTCGGTGAGAAAAGAGGAAAAAAAAAAGAAAAAAAAAGAAAGAAAACGAAATTCCAAACATACCAAACATAAATGTCCACTCCTCCAACCACCACAGAAGATCCCCAATCCGAGAAAGAGGCGAGTACAAGTACCTGTTATGGATCGGATCCGGACCCCTTGGGACCCTCCTCTTGCTGCTCCGCAAGGCCTCCGAATTAACGGGCCGGACCCTGACGGGTGCTCTATTTTTCATACCCGTACCCGTTTGCGAGTTGGCGATGGCAGAGAATCCTGGTGGGGGCCCATTTTTGGTGGCGACAAGCAGCAGGATTCCGATGCAAAACAAACACAACAACCCACCTGATCTCCCCATAATACCCTTCTCCCTTCTCGCGACCTGTGCCTTCGGGTTGAGGGTATATTTGTAAAACTCCTCCTCACCACTGCTCATTAGTGTGGCTAATTAGTTTCTCCTCCCCATACCCCTATTTTATTACTCTTCTCCAACAAATTACAAGGTGCTAATGCTAATGCTAATGCTACTTGAGAGAGGAATCACAAATGGATATGGTTATGTATTATATGGGGTATGATGATGGTCTATGAAGGGGTCAAGGGTATATATAGTAGATTTCTAGTGACTTTGGTGTAAAGTTTCTGTTTTGGGGTATTTGCTATGGGTCACTAAAGTTTGCACCCAATAATGTATCATATATCCATGTGATATCATCGTATCTCTTTAAACATACTATTTGTTTGAAATATTAAAACTAACTGATTGTATGAATGTTGATCGAACGATTCGGATATAGATCACTTGAGTTAGTTAGCTATCCGAGGGATGCTTACCGAATATGTTATTTGGGATAAATTCGGTCCTTTATTGTTTTAAGAAAGTTGAATATTTAACTTCTTTAGTAAATAACTTAAATTATATGTATAGGTTTATTTAAAACATAATACGAGATGGCAAAAAAATTTACTCGTGTTTTTCCTCAAAAGATTATTGTTAATGTCATTCACAACAAATAAAAGATTAATTGTAAAATTAAGTTTTGTATTTTCCAAATTGTTTCCATCTTCATGAGCGAGATCGGAAGGCAAATTTGCTTCATTATTTAGTTGCTTTATTTCATTTCAAAAAAATATTTTAAAAATGGTTTGTATCTTTTATGCTGCTAGTTAATTATAAGATTTTGTCAAAGTATATGTTTCCTTATCACCAGTCATTATTCCAATCCCAAAATAAGCCACTCAATTTTAATTTGTCATTAGTAAACCTTAAATTTTTTATTTTATTTGCTTTTGGGTTGATGTCATGTTTAATTCGAGATATGCTCCATGATACTATATGAAGAGAGGTTTTTGTATCATTAAGTTTCTTGCTTAAAATAGTTCAACTAATAAATCTATTATGTATGTACGTAAAAATCGATGATTATAGGAACCCATTATCAACCCAATGCCACTTTTTTGCAAAAAGAAAAAAAAATTGTCTACATGTCATACTTCTCATCCAAAAATTAAAATGTATAAATGTTACTATACACACAATTTCAAAAAAAAATTTAATCTATGAGCAAATATGTCCACATCATTATACAATTAATTTTTTTTTATTGAGTGTCGTAACTGAACAAATTAAGAAAAAAAAACAACCTGAGTACTACAAATCAACTATTAGTGATAAATTCATTAATTGTTGGTGATGAACAAAGTTACTTACTGACATAACCTAATGTTACATAAGGTTGTGGCAAGTGGGGGATTACTTTTTGGTACATCTAGCATTGTTCCTTATTAAATTCTCTTTGTTTATTCTCCATCCTTCTTCCTTCCTTCCTTCCTTCCTTTTCTTTCAATGACACATCCTTCTTTTCTTTTCTTTTTTTTTCTCTCCTATGTGCATGGAGTTTCAAGCGAATCTGCCTCTCTTTTGTAGGACCAGGAAATTAATGAGAGCAAAAAAAAAAAAGAGAGAGAGAAAATTAAAGCAATTCCAGTTGTGAACGTGAAATTGTGAACTTCGAGCTCTGCTTCAAAAGGTGGGCCCCACTGGCACTGAGCCTCTTCTCTTTTCTTTGTTTTTTTTTTCCCTTTAATTTGGATTTGCATTCTCAATTTGGGATGTGATTTTGACGACAAAGATGGTGCATCAAAATCTGTATCTCCCCAGTTCAAAGCACATCTACAATATGATTGCATCATGGCATCATGACATGGCATGGCATAGCATGGCATGCACATCAAAATTTGTGTTTGATACACATGAACAAAATTAAAGAAGGATGTACAAGAAAGCAATGAAATCTATCTATTATTCTAAATTTATTCTAAATTTATTCTAAATAGGAAAGTAGGCCTATTATTCCAATTTGAGTCTTGAATTGAAATGAACATATCAAATTTGTTTAAAAATAATTTCCTAAATTTTAAATAGAGCTAATTTAATTTGTCTTTTTTTTAATCTAACGATTCGGATTGAAATAGTAAGATCCTATTTTTTTATTAGAATAATAGCAGATATGGACTTGTACAAAAAGATCACTAAATCACATGCTTCCATTTGATTAAAAAGAAAAAAAGAAATCAACAATCTATGTATATATATATATATTGTGTCATCTAAATATATAATGATCACGTAAATAAAATCACAACAATTAATAGAAGAAAATGTAGATAAATTCTTTGGTATATATAGTTCTTTTAAGGTTGGGCCTTCATAACTATTATTTGACAATCTTAATAAAATTATTTGGCAAATATAATTCTTTTAAAAGGGTATGTGTATACGTATATTTCTACACAAATTATCTTTTAGCTTTGTTTTATAGTGAACTGTAGGTCTAATACACTAGTGATAAACACCGTCTTTTTACAGAGAGACACATATTTAAATTCCGTAAAAAATATTTAAAAATAAATAAATACCTGCCCTTATTTCCAAAAGAAAAGAAAAACTTTTTTATAGTAATAAGTTGCTAAGCCTAAGCCTTAGTGCTAAATAAACTAGGGGAGTGAAGCTTTTTTGTTTCTCTTTTCTTTCCTCCTTTAATTTGCCTTTCTTTATTTTCCTTTCTTCCATGCACTGGTCAAATCAATTTTAGCTTTTGTATGCTCGTGCAATCTCCAATTCCCAGTAAAAGCACAGCTGGTAATAGTGAAGATACCAATTTACCCTAGCTAATTACCCCCCCCCCCCCCCCAAAAAAAAAAAAAATTCACCCTAGCTAGTTAGTCTAGATTCATTATTTCCGGATAAATATTGATTTTAATTAATTGAGATTGGGACAATTTTCTTATATATTTTTTTCTTTTTTTAAAAAAAAGAAAAGATTAAATAAAAGGAGCTGATATACAAATATCATAATTAACATCGTTGTCAATACCGACTTTATTATTTAGATTAGATGAGTTATTATTTATGTTAGTGATTTTATTATGTAATTTATTTAAATAGTATTTTTATTATTCAACTTAAATGAGTTATTATTCATATTAATAATATTTGAATTGAATAATAAAATAATGTATAAAATAAATTACATAATAAAATCACTAACATAAATAATATAATCCATATTAATAATATAATCTATATTAATAACGATATCAAGAATGTTATCTCTCAAATATTTTCCTTAAATAAAAGGGAAGAATTAAACGAAATAAAGAAAGCACAACAGGTATCCAAAAGAAAAAGAAACTATATCATTATCAAATTATACAGTATTTACAGAATCACAGAGATTGTGACACACAAACAGAGAGATAATTCAAGCCTTCCTTTCTACATTTACCTTTTAACCCCTAACAACTACTTGGTTCTTATAAAAAGAACCTAACCACTTATTTGGAAGCATCCAACTAAATTAATTATACATGACCCAAATTTCTGGGTAATATATAATTATATATACTAACCAGAAGCACTCTGAGTCGGATCATCTCCAGTTTATCGAAAACTGGAGAGATGCGGGCTGCGCTTCTCGCCTGTGTGGCTATGTTACAATCAAATTTTATCACAAGAACCCCTTAAACAATGACTAAAAACAAATCCAGAACCAGCAATTAATTAATAATGAATAAATAATACAAATCAACAAGCTAATTGATCCCTTAAAATTTCCTCAAAAATAGGCAACCTTTTGGATCTGAAAGGGGTCCATTCGTTCAACAAGAGATCAAGTCTCTCCATGATCTCCTCTCCGACGTTCGAACTGATTTCAAATGGCAACATGGTGGGCCGCATTGCTTCGATCTCAATTAACAACTCTTTGGCACGGTCGACTATCTTGCCATCTTCGGAACCAGGGTAATTTCTTAGCATGACATCTAGCAACACCTGGTGTGCCTCGTCAAGTCGGCCTTGCTTCATTAGGCAAAAACCGAGGTTGCATGCTTTGTTTGCATCAGGCTGGACCGATTGGCCTTTTCGGTACACTATCTCAGCTGCCTCATAATTGTTTTGTTGCATATATGCCCATCCAAGGTTACCCTGTTATATATCATGCCATGAGTTACTTAAGCTAATTTGTTTTACAGCATATAT
The DNA here is from genome assembly GCA_037678475.1 of x Bolboschoenoplectus mariqueter. Taxonomy (NCBI): domain Eukaryota; kingdom Viridiplantae; phylum Streptophyta; class Magnoliopsida; order Poales; family Cyperaceae; genus x Bolboschoenoplectus; species x Bolboschoenoplectus mariqueter. The sequence continues at coordinate 1,169,702 of CM075268.1, read as the reverse complement.
GAACATTTTTACGCAATATTAACGTGGTTTGTATGTTGAAATTGGACAGCGGAAGCGAAGGCCCTAACAGTCGGTAATTAATATACCTTTTTGAATTAAATCTATTAAAATTGTGTTTGCATATCAAGCAATGTAAATAGTTTTAAGTTAAAAAAAAGAAGTTACGGCTCGTACTTACCAGAATTCTAGCGGTCTCTTGTTGGATCGAGACTTGAAACTTCTTGCCATGAGATCGAGCCGTCTTAGTTGCCTTGCCATTGAAAGCCTCTCCTTGATATATCATCCTCAGCTTTTGTTTTAATAGATCTATCTGTTCCTCTACCATTCCACATTTCTGTCCACACAAAACCAAAAAGAACAAAAAATTAACCACAAATCAACACTAACAAAAGTGCTTATTATCAGTCCCCTCTCTACAAAGTTCAGGATTGTGACGAGAACAATATATCGAAATATTGCTTAAATTATATCATACTTCTTCAAAATTGAAATAGATGAAACCTGATTGATTGGCATCAAGATATTATTACCTTGTAGAGGTCAATTAGGAGGTTGTCAAGGGATTCTTGAGCTTGTTTAGAGCAGAGATGTCTGAAGGATTTGATTGCTTCTATAGCCTCCGCTGTCCGGTCTTGTTGCTTCATGACCACTGTCATGTCCTTCAAGGCACTATCGACTCGATCGCCGGCATTTATTGCCTTCCAAAACCATACAATTGAGCCATCTGGATCCTTCTCCACAAGCTGACACACCAAATAATTAAATGAAATTTGTCATGTTATTTATGTAAGCTAGCACATATATAATTTAGCTCCAAAATTGAATACAATTGCATTTTTTGTCAAAAATTAGTTTTAATGGTCCCCATTTTTCTTACCAACTCCTTTCTTAATTTCTTGGGTGGATTTTCTGTCCCCATCAACCCAAGAAAAATAATCATAATTTACAATTTATCATGATACAGTAGATACTGTAAGTAGGGGAACTTGACAAGTTGACATGTAATTAAGACTTCAGCTTTCTTTTGAAATTTCAGAATGATGATTCTATAAATAGGGGAACTTGACAAGTTGACATGTAATTAGGCCTTCAGCTTTCTTTTGAAATTTCAAAATGATGATTCTATAAATAGGGGAACTTGACAAGTTGACATGTAATTAGGCCTTCAGCTTTCTTTTGAAATTTCAAAATGATGATTCTATAAATAGGGGAACTTGACAAGTTGACATGTAATTAGGCCTTCAGCTTTCTTTTGAAATTTCAAAATGATGATTCTATGGGATACACCTGGAATCAATGCTAACAGTCTGCTCCAATTAATTAATGCTAAATGACAATCTAGACCTAAAATGTCTTTATCTGCTCTCTCTCTATAGATCCTAAAAATTAGGCCAGGTCAGGACAATTAGTTAATGAGTGAAGAATTCTACCTGAAAAAATATTTTTTTTTTGCTGTCCTAGATAATTATGAGCTGCTAGCTCTAATCATTTTCTAACACATTGCCTCTTATTATTATTGGATATTTCTAGTGTATATCTAAGGCTTTTATGATATATCTAACTTTTGTAGTATATCTTTTTAAGAAATATAATTTAAATTAAAAAAATTAGAATTATAAATATGTTTCTAGTTATTTAGATAGAGTGTATATCAAATTTGAATCAATTTGAAATTTGATTGGTCATTCATCATAAAATCATTAAAATTTCATTGTTAAAAATTTTAAATTGTTTGATGAAAGATTATGTTTTTCAAAATAAACTAAATTTAATATATACCCTATCCAAATAATTGAGAATACACATACAATTTGAACTTTTTAATTTGAATGATATTTTTCAAAAATATATACCATACTAAGAGTTTGATGTAACATAAAAAGTTGAATACACAATAGAAATATCCTTATTTTAAATAAACTTAAACGTTTTTTATATAATTACACTGTCATAGACAAAAATACAAAATCCAGACCTTGTTTATACTAAAAAAACAAAAAAAAAACACTATCATAATATTCTAGCATATAAATTACAAAAACTAACCTGTTATATATATGAATTCAAATGGTAAATTTGTATTTATAACAGTAATTAATTCAACTACAAATTATTTATTTGTGCTGCACAATTATAGTTTATTCCTTGTAGAAAGAGAGTGACTTAAATTTATAGAAACATTTAGAATAATGAATATGGGTGCATATGAAGTGTATTGTTTGGAATGTTAATCGTAATGAATAAGCTAATAAATTTGTGGGTAATAAATTTGCGAGTAAATCTAACGTGCTTTTAAGAGCACCGTTTTATCTTTCGGTACTACTAACTCAAAATCCGTCAAATCGGTTTCAAACAATATATCCAAATTACTCAATAAATTTTTTATATTAAAATCTTGTAGGATACTAAAATTTTCTATTTTTAGAGTTTTTTAACTATTTGTTTCATATTTTTGAAAATAACATATTTTCATTATTTTATTATTATTATTATTATAGTCATTTTAAAAAATCTGAAAAAATAGTTAGAAAATTATAAAAATAGAATATTTTGATATCTTATAAGATTTTGATTTTGATATGAACAAATTATTGAGCAATTTAAATTTTTCGTTTAAAATCAATTTGATAGATTTTTAAATTAAAAGTACCGAGAGGCTCCGTGCTCCTAGCTTTACTACAAATTTGCACCTGTATAATTAATTACTTCTAGGCATCTTCAGTTACAAAGCAACATCAATTCTTTTTTCTTTGCTTGGCATTTTTATTTTCTTTTTTCTTTTTCTTCTTTTTTTTTCCTTTTTTTAAAATAAAGGTAATGATGGTTAGAGGAATAATGAATGGAATTCCACTACAAAGCATATACTTGTAGCTCGAAGCCACTTGCTACAAAGCAATTAATAAGCATGAAATGCAAAAATTACAAATTTGGAAACTTTAAGTTCTACGCAAACCTAACTTAAAGAATCTATCGCCTAAGCTACAAAAAAAAGGAGATCATACTATATATATATAATCATTAATTTCATTTCCAATAGAAGCAATCACGCTATATATATCTAGTGTAAATATATAATCCTTGCCAGAGCTACTATAAAAACTCAAACTTACAAAAGAAATTAACTTTAGACTAGATATATAAATTACGATATCAATAGATAAAAAGAATATATAATAGCATGAAATTCAGAAACAAAATTAACCTGAAGATGCTTAGCTCGAACATAGGGGCTATCTCCAGCTGGAACTTTGTGTATCACATGGAACAAATCCTTCTTATTGTCTCCTCCTTTCTTCTTTCCAACAGAGGGAGAAGAACTCTCCTTGTTCCCATTCAATTCCATATCTCTCCGTTTAGAGTACGTACGAGCAGAGAAGAGAGAGAGAGAGGGAGAGAGAGAGAGAGAGAGAGAGAGAGAGAGAGGTCTATTGAGTGCTTGGCCTTCTCTCTTGATCTAGAGATGGAAGGAGGAGAAATTGATGAATGGGGAAAGGAAAGAGAGAGAGATGAATCTGGACTGAAAAGCGTCTAAGAGGAAGATTGGACTATTGGAGGTTGGGGTGTGGGGCCGGTGTGAAATGGATATATAGCAGCTAAATGGATATGGACCTGTTTCAGTGGGCCAATGTATGTTATACATTTCTTCCCAACGAAAATGGTTTTTGTGCGGTTTTTCGCAAAACCGGAGGATGGCTCATTGGTCAATGCGGCTATATAATCTGCACGCGGTGCAAAGCGTCAACAATGAACCGAACTATTGCAAAAATATTAATAGAACTATGAGAAATTATCATTGTACCATTTATCTGCACACCGAAAATATTTATATCTGAATGTTTAAACGTTTGTAATTAGTATAGAATTATGTTCTATGTCATATGTATTGTGTTCTGTGTCATCAGCATTTCATTATGTCTAGAATTCTTTAGTTGAGATATTTATTTTTTTTACATAAGGGATGTGTATTGTTGGTATTGTCTAACGCTCTCTTTAATTAAGAGTTATATAGACAGTTATTGTAGTACATGTAATTTATACGGAAGAACGATACGTGTCAAGAAATCATTGTCCCTTATATGTTAGTACAAGTGATGATATCTCTGGGTCCTTTGATCAAGTTTGTGTTATGTGCATGCAATAAATTATATGATAATTATATCATAATTAAACTTTAGAAAATCAAGAAAAAATAATTGATAACAATGATACATTCCTACCTTACGATTATTTGAATATCATGTAGCAAGAAATTGACATATCGATATTTTTAATGTTACGGAATGATTTTATATTGTGTTTTTTTTCATCCACATCATTTGGGTAATCAATATATTATAGTTAGTTATATTATTAATTTATGAAATTAAAATGTTTAATTCCATTGCCATAATGATGTGATCCCATACAGTCACAACATATGAAAGATTAAAAGAAAATGTATTAATAAAGAATATGTGTTATGTTAATTATAATGAGTTATAATTAATTTGTACAAATTATATGCTATTAATATATGAATAATTTTATGACACGGAGATGTTGTAAAATAATCCTAGTAATATTTAAAGTATGTGTGACATATTTTAAATGATTTTTGACACATGAGATATGCATATAAATTAACATAATATATTAATTTATATGTTGGCATTTTTAAATATATGAAATTGTGGATTTAATTAAATATTAATATGATTAGTATGTTTAAGTCCAAAGCCCAAATATATGCTATAAAATTTTAGCTTGAGAGAATCGATTAATGATGGTATGATTTAAAGAATATTTAAATATATCATTAAACCTAAACAATTTCATAAAAAATTGGAAAGAAATTTAAGACAGTTTTTGAGGTAATTTTTAACAGAAATTTGAAAGGACAAACACTAATCATTCTAAACGTATGATTAATGTAATTTGAAGCCTTTTAAGTCTAGAATCCAACGGTAAAATTTTCAAGTCATTTGGAGTTACATAGAAGGTGATATAAGAATTTTAGTACCGAAAGACTAGAAATTCAGTCTATTATCTTTTTGCTGAAATTTTATTTTATCCTCTCACATTCTCTTCCATTCTCTCTCATGTGTTGAGATGTAGAAATTTTCTAAGAATTTTTTAGAAATTAACAGAAGCTTAAATCAAGATTAAGATTTTACTTGTTAATCTCTTATTTCTTATTAGCCTTAGAGATACAAAAAAATAGAAAGGCACAAAGGAAATGCTATAAACAAAGAAAATGAGGCTGGAACTCAAAGAACCAAGCCCAATAAACTACTACCTAATAAAAGAAAAGAAAAACATTACCCAACATTTGGTCTGTACAATTACAAAGGCCCAAACAAGTGCAAAGTAAAATCTGAAGGCCTACAAACAATGTGGAATAAGAGTATATTTATTGTTACATAAAATATGACTAAAGATCTATATATGCATATGTAACCAACGGACTATGTAATTAAAGGAAATCTAATAAGACATTTTATTGGAGAGAAACGATTAAAAATCAGAATATGGAACAGTAATTTATCATTTATTAAATTGCTTTCTGATCTACTGCTTCCAGTTGTTTAGAATGAAGGAAAAGGATCTGATGCTTTGTCAATGGACTTTTTATTTTCCATTTTTCTTTGCCTTTTCTTGTTCATTTTTTGTTCCATGACTTTATTTATTTATTTATTATTTTTGAGTGGTTAACTGCGCACAAACACTGGACAGAGATGAATTTAATTATTGTATAAAAGCTGTTTCAAATAGTTTTTTAATATCTACTGATATGAAAAGGATTTTCACCACAAAAATAAAACCTTTTTTCTTTATCCACATTCCACATAATCCCTTTATGTGGAAAATTATATGGAAAAAACAATCTCAGCCTCTCTGAAAATAAGTTGTCACTAGGACTAACCGGTCGATATTTGTCGAAAATTTTGTTCAAAGACACGCGATGTGATGTTTCTAGAGGTTTTGGAACCGTATCAGATGTTTTGAACAAGCTTGAAACATGTCAGACGAATACCGAGAGGAAAAACACTTAACGGGGACTTAATAGGGGTGACAACAGAATCCTAGCACCGATGTTCTGTGAGCCAATGCGGGCCGCACCAGGACACAGTACGTGTGGCCCCACTGTTGTTCCATGATCCGACACGACCGCATTTTAGGAGCACAATTTCTGGCGCAGCCTGGCACCCCTTCATGTTCATGATGTTTGAGTCTTGCTCCTGGAATAAATAGATCATTGGCAGGACATTGTAGAGAGAATGTGAAGGTTAGAGATTAAATATTTGAGTGTTTCTAGAGAGAGAGAAACCGGGTTAACTGATTGTCAGTTTTTGTCGATAATTCGAGAAATGACTCTGAGACTCGTCGAATCAAGCATTTGAACTATGGATTACGTAGCTTTAATTGTGGTAATCAAAACTCATCAGTGATTAATTCTCGATGTAAACGTTGTACGAGATTAAAACTTGTGAAAGAAGTTTGTTCAAGAGTGACTTCAGTTACAATGATTTAATCAGTATTCATACTTATCTTTCTAAGTATTAATAGCTTGTATTCTCTCTGTTCATATAAAAAATTATCTTAAAAATAACCGCTAATAGTCTCGATCAGCGCATATTAAACAAACAAATACATCATTCATTCAATATAATTGCTCAAAGCAGTAAAGTTTACTTGTAGTCTTTATTTGATTCTCACAATCCCTTTTCTAGGTCATGAAAATAACTGAAGGATCACAGCAACATTCATCTACAAGGAAGCAGCAGCACAAGGCAGCAAGGCTGAAAAAGCAAAAAAAACAAAAACAAAAACAAAAAACAAATATAACAGCAACAATTACAGCAATTATTTATCATATTAAGCAATTATTTTCTTGCTTTTTCTTTCTATATACTATAACCACTGGAACCATTTATTTTATTTTTCTTCATATTTTAATTGTATATCATATTTATCATGCCTGATTTCATAAGAAGAGCATACCATATATTTCTCAAAACAAAAACATGTATTATTTTTGCAATATTAAAAAAAAAAAAGTAAATACATACCATCCTTCAAGGAAACCGGTTTCTCGCCTCGGAGGTTGTGGAGCCGCATACTGAGGTGGTGCCATCACTGGAGGCCCTTGATAATAACCTTTACATACATTTTTTTTTTCCAAAAGAAGAAATATAATTAGTAAATCTCTACTAGATTAATTGCTTTTTTGAAGAAATTATTTCCATTGTAACTATTGTGAGGCTATTTTGCATTTTAGCACTAGAGCCAAAACATGAAGGTTCCTTACTTGAGCAAGGTATGGACATTGAACTCAAATGAGTTTTTTTTTTTTTTTTTGTTTTAGTTCAATTTATTAATTTGGTGAGTTGATGAAGCATCTGCTAAACAATTTATAAGTAGGATTACCAATTGAAATATAAACAACAACAACAACAAAAAAACAAGAATTAGAACCAAATTAATACCTTGAGGAGGGTACGGATACGCGTACTTCGGATCGTTCATCTTTCTTCAATTTTGTAATTAAGCAGAGAAGCAGTTGAACAGAAGTATATATAATACAGAGATTGAAGCAAAATGAAAATAAAAAGAACAGAACAGAGATTAGAAAGCAATTGAGTAGTAGAATTTGGTTGGGAAGAATTGAGTGCTTGGGGATTTATTTATATACACGTTAAGAGGAAAAAAAAAGGAAATAACAAAAATTAGAAAGGAGAAGGGAAAAGGCACCAACTTTGAAAGAAAGGTTTCAAATTGCTCCTCCTTTCCTTAGCAGAATATATTCTTTACCTCTCTATGGCTTAACAAATCAAACTTTTGCAAAGTACAATGCACTCCGTGTGAATATAAGCACCAGCGTGTAAACGTGCTAAAGGATTTCAGAGAAGTTAGAAATTAGGCAGAATTTTATATATCCCCCTTTCAAAACTTTAGAATTATGTATTTTTCCTTCTAAATTTTATAATATTATATTTATCCTCTGAAATTACTAAATTTTTTATATTTACTCAATCTATAATCCTTTACACTAAATTCAACTCCACACTTATAAATTATTCATTTACCCTTATTGTAAATAAAAAATAAAATTATTTTTAATCAAATTCTTAGTAAATAAACTATAAATGCAACTATCAAGCATGAATATCAAGCATTAAAAATTTAAAATTCTCACTCAATTGGGGGTGATTCAATCATATGCTCTTATCTTGGAAGTATAGTATCTATTTTATTCTTCGTTTGAAAAATAACGTTATGATCTTAAAAGATGACGAGGTCAAAAGAGGAAAAAATATAAAGCAAGAAAATAAAAAATCAAGAGATATAATATGCTCAAAGATTATTATTTGGATAAATAAAGGAGAGAAGATAAGAGTTAATATCGTAAAATTTAATTGTGATCTTAATTTGAATTTTATAACCTCTTTTGGTTGTTTCAATGAAACTGGTGGAAAAATCAATTTTTCTCAAAAAAAAATTTTGAGTTTTATAATATTTAATCAGGGCTAATTTGAGTTTTTGAATATATTTGATATATCATATATTTATATTGGACAAATGTGAGAATTTTAATAGTTTGAAAAAGTAAATATGCTATTATGAAATTTTGAGGAGAGAATACGTAATTTTAAAGTTTTTGAAAGGTATAGGGTTTAGAAGTTTTAGAATACGTAATTTTAAAGTCTTAGAAGGATATACATAGAATTCTACCAAAAAATTAAAACCTTGTGTTTTCGCACCGTCAACCCAAAAAATGAAAAAGAAAAAGAATTTTTTAGACAATTATCACTACGATTTTATATTGAGCTTATATATTTGCAAATAATAATAATTTATTAGGCCCATTATGCATTTGAGCTTTACCAATTAACCTTTATATTCCTAGGCCCCTAAACTTTATTTTTACCATTTTAGACTCGACCAAATCTGCGGCTAATAACGGATACATTTATGGTATGCTACCATAGAAAAATTTAACATGTAAAAAGTATTCTATGGTCAGAATGGAGAAAGGACCATCGTCATATTTTAATTGAAAAAGACTTGCATATATTAATATATATTCATAAACTATTAGAATATTAATTGAGGCCCTCTCCTCAGTGCTGAAGCTTGTTAGTTTTTTATTATCTTCATTTCAACTCAAGGAAGAAAGTTAAGAAAATCAGTTAAAAGTAAAAGAGTTATGTGTGTCTATTTTGTCTAATTTTCAACTGCACTATCCGATTATAAATTTACTATATATTACTATCATAGAGGTGCGAAGCTTTTTCAATTGATCCGTACGATCGGAGAGAATCCGAACCCGCATACTTGGACAAAGTCCAAAGGGCTATATGTACCGGCAACGGTACAAGAAGTGAATATGGTGTTATCTTTTTTTTGTTCTCATCTTCTTCCATTAGCAAAAGATTTTCATGAAATTGCAAAAGAAACCAATTTATCTATAATTTGTAAAGTGACCTTGATATATTGGGAAATTAAAACATGCTCACCATCTGATGGATTTTGACACTGTTATGTGTTATCTAGTGTTTATCAGAGTATATTTCTGCCTTGGTCTGTGGCATTAATGATATAAAGAAATTCACAAAAAGGACTTAATTTCCAGTATGCTAATGTAGTATTTAAATTTTTTTAAAAATGTTGCAAGTGTAAGGTCTTCTTTACAATTTCAGGAAAACTTGGTTGTATTTGCAATGCCTCAATTGGTAAAGAAAAACAGATGTGTACAAACAAGTTCTTTAAAAGCTAACTATATGTTATTAATATGTTATTATGTACTATGATTTGACATGTGGATCAGGTAAGGCTACATACAAAATTCCTTCTCTTAATATCCCCATCTTAATTTGTTTCATATCAGAGAAAGCCCCTGCTTTCACTGTTACTGTGAAAATGGAGTACTCTATAGCATGTACAAATGAAAAAGATGTAACAATGGATACAGTTTGAGTACGTAGTTTGTGTGGATAACTTGCATCATCCGGCACCCGTCATCCGGGCATCAAGCGGTGGCATTGCATTGAAGGTGATTAATTCTAGATATATGTGTGCTTCTCATTTTTTTTTCCTTTTTCTAGAGCTCTGAATATGCTAATTAGGATTACCTAAAAAACCTTCAATGTTGATTTCTTTTTTATATTGACTTATGAATCTTATTGTCTAGCATCTTACCAAGGCATATATAAGTGTGTCAAATCGTCTATTCAATTGCAAGTAAATCAGTTATAGTGGTAACTTAATATATATGGATAACGAATCCAAACATTAGTTGTGGAGAAGAAAATTGATGATTTTTTTGGGTAATTTTTTCTTCTTCAAGTTTAACGATTTTTTTGGTATTCTCTAACTTTGATGGATCAATTTATGGATGAATTGAATTGGCAGCCATGTACCGATGCAGGTGCCGGGTGCCGTGCATGCAAACCTCATCCATTTGGAGCTACATTTTCTATTGGTTTCTGTTCAAGTAGGGCCGGCCGGCCGGAGAATACTTGATCAGAGGGTTCGCAACTCGTGAATGTTGTGTCTTAGCCAGATCGGTTTTCGTTAAAGTTTTGCATGAAAAAGATGACGGAGTGACTAAATATGAATAAACATTAAAGTTCAGTAATTAAATATAAATAATTAAAAATTCAATGATGACATATAGATCGAATTTCACCTATAGTTTAGTGACTTCTCACAAAATTTAACTACCCTGAATACAGTTAGGTCATTTTTGGTTAAACAAACTGTTAATCTTTTTGTGAAACCTTGATGTGTACTCATTCAAAACTCATGCATAAGCTCTTACTGTATCATCTTCTCCTTTTTACTTCTTTTTTTCTCTGTTCAGCTCAGAGTCAGGTCCCTCATTATCAGCATGCACCAAATTTCTACAGTCTATACTACAAAACAATTGGCAAAATTCACATGATACAAGTGCCAGCATTTTTTTATGTTTTTTTTAGATAAAAATAATGATTAAGTTACTTAAATTTAAATATTCATAAAAAATTTCTCATCCGGATTTCAATCCTCCAATCTCTCACACAAAGAATATTATATCTTTGCCACTAAATGAAAAGCTAGTTCTCATAGGTGCCGGCTTTTTATTGATGCAAACTGATGTTCTTAAGGTTGACTGTCCCTTGTAGTTTATAATGGCTAAAGATATTAATCACTTTATAAATATAAGAAATTAAGTCAGTACTTGGTAGTGATATATATATATATATATATATAAGCTTACCGAGCCAATGAGGCCCCTATCTAGCTCTGAAAAGGGAGCTTGGTTCCAGTAACCGCAGTAGGTAAATCAGGGGCAGTCCTTTCCCAAAAAGAATTCTCACTATTTCATATTCTCTATTTTCACTCTTCTTCTACCGCATAACTTCCTTGCTTTCTCTTTTATCCTTCTCTTCCTTCTCATTGACGTGTGTCGTGTCCGTCCCTCCCACAGTTAGTGCTGAATAGGACAAGGCTCTCCGAGGATCAATGTTTAGCAATTTTGAAGAAAATTTATAAAATAAAGCAGGAGAATTTTGCAAACTCGTATTTGACTGCAAGGTAGTTCGTGGTGGATCGTGCATGCAGGTGTTGTATGGCCTTTAATTCTTATTAACATGCTGATGATGGCGAACAGTAGTGAATTGTGGTAACTGTTCAATTGTCAAAAATTGAGTTTTTTGTAAGATTGTGCAAATATGAGTGGTGGATAATTAGATTCTAATATATTTAGGAAAAGGAAGTTCATTCTCTAGGAGGGTACTTGCTTTTTCTGTAATAAGTAATCTTGTTAGTTTCTCTTTGTTGGCATGGCCCCAATGTTTTATTATTTTGTTTGCATAACCTGTTTTATTGCATAATGTCAGTGGTCATTGCCATTTATATGAACCGATCTCTGACAAATATTTTATATGGTACAAATCTGTCTATTATTTCAAAAATATCTTTTTGTTTCTATATTGATCGAAGGTCTACAAATCAGTGTCAAATTGATGAACCTTGCTATTTATTTAACTAGTTCCTACATATGTTGTTTCTTCTCTAGCTTCAAAAATTTTCATATAAACAAGGCATTGCAGTTTCAAGGGCTACTAAACACTTTTACTCCAAAGTAATTAGTAAAAAAAATTACAATAATCAATTAAAAAATACAAAACCCAAAAAAATTTACTCCAAAATATACAACCACAATACAATTAGTAAAAAAAATTTAAAATATACAGATATTCCAGCATATAAACATAATACAAACAAAAAAAAATGCGCCGAAGCAAACTAAATAGTAAATTATATAGCAGTTAGTTGATTAAATATGCACAAGCAATTAATTATGCAGATAGCGTATGCTATCATGTATTCTGAAAGGAGATATCAAAACTGATGATCAAATTAAAATTCTTTAGAAAACTTAGGGGAAAAAATTACAAACATACAATAAGACATTAGGATAAGCTTTGATTCATTAAATTGTTGTTGTCATATCATCAAATTTCATATGGCAAGCAAGATTAAAATTTAGAAAAATTACATTATGTTATGGAATATGCGATACATGCTTTATGCATGTGATCCTCACTGCATGAACGGTATATGCGATTGTATATGCATAACCTGTGCGGCCGCATTTGAAAACATTGCTTCAAACTAAGCAAAATCTGGTAGGCTCCAGGACTACATCTTTGAACAATTGAAAGCAAAAAAGATAATAAAACTGCACAGCTACAATCTTTTTTATTGATATTTTCTCTATATTGTGAAAGAATTTACATTGAGGAACTAACAATGGCCTAAAATAATCAACTAATAATTATAAATAGCAATTAGACCAATGGAGAGATCATCAAATATACCAACAAAGAATTGAATTGTATACATCTGTTGCTATCTGTGCAACAGGAGGATGAGAACAGTAACTATATGCACAAGCGCAAAAATGGATCTCGATGAAGCGTGCAATGAACCACTAACATCGAGCTGCCCTGCATTTAAATACTCATTCTTACCGGACGACATTGTAACATTTACAGATGACGAACCTATAATAACATAGGAAAGAGGTTAGGTTTATGGCATTAGTAATTTTACAATGAATAAAAATGACTGTGAAAGAAAAGGAAATGAGAATTAATTGAACTCACAGTCATAATCAGACCAGCCTATCCGCTGATTAGCCAGGTCATAAACAAATATCTTATCCTTCAAAACAAGATCTGTCAAGAGAATTAAGGATGCTTTAGTTACTGCAAGTACTATACATATCCAGTACACTCGAGTCTTAATTGTCTGATTAATTGCTGAATTGAAGGAAAATTAATGCTGAATAATGTATTTTATTTTATTATCGACCAGATTGGATCACAGTGATGCTTATTTGCACACAAAAAAATAAAGATTCGGGCAAGGGGTAATTGGTAGCTGCCTTTTCAATAATGTTTTGTTGCTGATCAGTATCAGACTATCAGTAAGCTCCAGCTTTTCAGCTTACTGGCGAAAAGTGGAATCCTAGATATTCCATTCCTTTTCACTTGTTGATGGTCTTTCATTCAATAAATTATGAATAGAACTGATTAACTGAGGATAATAAACACACCTCCCAGGATGCTTATTCCCTGGCCCTGGTTCTTTTGCCATCCAATGCACCATATAATAGCATTGTCCTGAAATTGAGACTGAAATCCCTTAGAAAAATTAACATACAATACGTATAAGTTCCCTTAAAGCTTCAGCAGCCAAAACTACAGCTAGCCTATATGGGGTTTTAAATTCATTTGAAAGGCCAAAAGGCAGTAAACCTAATTGCATGTAGTACCAGTAGGATCTAACTATATACCAGTATAGTATGCAAAATTTGGTTTTAAACCGTGTATGAGATGCAAATAAAAAAAATCTATAATAAAAACTCACCACACTTCCCTGTTGCAAAAGGTAGTCTTCTGGTTTTAGTGACATCACAGCCCCTCCCATGAAAGTCATCGTGACACTTGGAAATACTGAATCAGCACTAGAACAAAACAAAAAAAAGAATTAAAATTTTCTCTTATTAAAGCAAAATTAACAATAATCCTTGGTTATAATTATTCATGGAAATTAAAGAACCTGTCTGATGTAACGAAGCACTGGTTCCCCTTGCTAACAAATGGATTTGCCGATTTAGGAACAGATGAGACTATCTGTAAAGGGGGAAGCTTCAAATGTAAGGAATGAAATGGTAAAACCAAAACTAGTATTTCAATAAAAGTCCAAAAATGAGGAAAACTCACGGCGTTGACAAAAGGATCATAAGCTTGATCAGCAAGGTAGGCTAGTGTTGTGCCTGAATCAACTATAGTCCCTTGTGTGGTAGAGGTTGTAAAAACCGAGGAATCAATAGCTAATGTTTGGCCATTAACAGCAATGGCCTCTAGATTCAAGTTATAATGTGGCCTATGCATATCACAAATAGATGTAAATTAGTCATCACACAGACAAGATTGGAAAAAAAATGACCATTAGAGAAGTGCTTACTGTGATGGAACAAGTGGAGTGTATACGATGCCAGGCTCGGTAATTTCACCAAGGACTAAAATGCCTCCGCCACTGTCAGAACCCTTCAAGCAATGAGAGAATACTTTAGGGGAAACACCAAGAGAATAGAGTTGCGAGACAACTGACAGGTCGTGCTGGCCGAACCCAAAAATACCATCAACTGCACGATCTGCCTTGGTCAGGTCTCCAGACTGTGAGTTGCTACATCTGTTTCGCACAAAGTAATGAAGAGTATTTTCATTATTCCATGAAACAATAACAAGTAACCAATAAAAAATGTAAGATTTTGTCATATGTCAGCTTTCTCTTTCTTGAAATGTTTAACAAATATAAGGGAACTGATGTGATGGAAAACATGAATCTATTAAATATTGAATATTTAAATTTTAAGCTCAACTATATTAAGATCATTGTACTTCCGTAAGCCCACACTGAGCCAAGCCAAAGTCAAGTGAAGTTATCATTTGTGCAACAAATTCGATAAACCCACCAAACAAGTTGTTAGTTGAGCTAACAGGAAACTTTGAGGGTCATTTATTTTATTTTTGTGGTTATAACAGTTTTGCTTTACTTGCAAACCACCCAAAATATGTTGGTAGCTGCCTCCAGATACCATAAACCTTTTGTTTGTTAAAATGCAAGGCTACTTCAAATGAAGCCCAACAAAGACCAACATTTGTCTTTCTTACCCAAAACAATTGGAGCAGAAGCATTGACAGCATGTTCATCTGCATTAATGGTATCGAAATAGAGCATGTCAGAGACATATTAACCTGAAACCAATATCATCTTCTTACCCAAAAACAATTGTAGCAGAAGAATTCATAGCCTGTTCATCTCCAGTAATTGTATCGAAATGGAGCATGTCAGCAACATAATAACCTGATGTGCCACTCCCGTCGCCATACTGAAAAGTGTAGTCGCAGAGGGAACTGGAAGAGTCTGAGCTGGTGCAAATTGACTCTCCAGTTTGGAGAGCTGAAGTACACCTGTCATCACCACATGTGATTCTTGAGGCTGTGGTAGATTTTTCAGGGTCGAAAGATTCCATTCTAATCTGCGTATTAGAAGGAAAAGGAAGTGTGACAGAGAGGAATCGATTAAGAATAATGGACAATCTTGAATAGTCAAGCACTGGCAGTGGCACTGATGCTGCTTGATGAATCAATAAAAAAAAGATTGGTTGTTTTTAATTTCTAATATAGTAAAATAAAAAAAAAAACATCCATATGAAAGATGGAAGTATGTTATTTTGGTACTCTACAATAGAACTAGTGCGATCCGCAAGATAATTAGATATGCTCTCTTGCATATTACAATAGTTCAATTATTTTATCCTTCAAAGATAAGTGCTATTCTACAAATAGTCTTTGACTCGTACCAACAATTCCATGCTATGCAATAGTGGAAATTATCCTCCTAATACGGGTGCAGGTTAGCAAAATAATTAAGGTGATCTAGCTTGCCATCTCACACATGTTTTTTCTTTGATTCAGTATAACTTGTACTCTATTTTTTTCAATATTTTGCATGCATCTTTTTGGACCCGATATATTTCTGCACCTACTTATTTTAAAATGCAGTATATCATGTCTTCTTGACATGCTTAAGAGTTTTAAATATGAATATGAGCCCTCAAATTTAAATTAATCCTAAAGTTGACTTCTTAATTCTAATAATAAATAACATCCTGCTTAAAAAAATCATTTAAAAATACGTAAGAGTCGAGATGCCTCACATTTAGGCCACTGGAAGTGGGACAGCCATCACATGGGCTACAAGTGACCCATAATATATCACTGCCAGTATCAATCTGTACATAAAATTCCTTTGCGGGGTTCCCCAATTTCACGCGTGTGAAGTATAGCCTACAATTTGCGCCATACAAAGTTAGGAAGATTTATGATTTCAACAGAGAATTCAAAAGCTTGAATTAGGAGCTGCTAAAATCGTTAGCAAGAAATCACAAATAATAAATTCAGCCAAGATCTCAACAAATAGTGATTTATGCGGGACCCATGGTGCTTTTGAACCCCTACCCAATTTATCAGAGTAATATATGATATCTGCAATCTACTATTCAGAATCTTTTCTCCTTTTTTTCCTTTTTTTTTTTGAATTTTGACTCTGTTTCCTCCTAATTTATACAACATATAGTATATCACATACCAGAAACTAATACTAATACCAGAATCTAATTATCCACACAAAAAATTGGTCTTACAAGAGAACAAGAAAATTAGAACAAACTCAAAAAATTCCAACCAGAAGTTGGAAAGAAAAAAAAATTGGGAAAGAAAACAAAGGCCTAAACGCCAACAAAAAAAAAAAGACAATCTAACATATTCACCAGCTACAAGTTCATCAATTTGGGGTCTGCATATATTCACAATTCTGAAATATTTTCTATAAAAGTTTCCATCTTGACATCATTGATGGACATAAAAATTAAACAAAAGGGAATATAACACAAATTGTACAATGTACCCGACAGTGAAGGGATTGGCCGATCCTTCAACAGGGAAATCAACGACGCCAGCCACAGAAGATCCGCCCATAAGTTTCCTCCCGTGCTTTCTCCTCGCCATGTCACGTGCCACGTCACGTGCCTTGAGGTGTTCTATCGCCATCCCTCGTCTAGGGATCGCTCTTTCAAGCCTCAACATCGTCGGAAAAGAATCCTTTCCGGCGGCCTCCGCGGCTGCCTCCGCCGTGCCGGAAGAGAATAGTACAAGAAAAACAGCCAGAAACGCCGCGGACACCGCCGGAGGCGGTGTCATTCTCTTAACGAGAGAATGGGATTCAAGTTTCAGCTCCGAGGGACGAGAAAAAAAAGGTCAGGAAGTAAGATGGAAAAGGGGAATAAAAATGTGGAGGAGAAGTTTATAAATTATTCGGGGGCTTAATTGTCAATAAATCCTGCGTTGATTCTTCTTCTTCTTCTTCTTCTTGGTACCTTCTCTCTCTCTCTCTCTCTCTCTCTCTCTCTTATTATAGAGAGAGAGGCGAAGGAAAAGGATGAAAGAGGAAAGAAAGAGGATGGACGTGGCGTGGCTTTATTACCTTTTGCACACAAGATGATGGTACTTTTAATTTTATTTATTTAATTATTTTTATGGGAGATATTGAGAGAAAAGTAGAAACTAATATATGTTAAAACAAGTAAAAGAAATAATTTAGGAGTGTTTTGTTGTCTATGTTGTTGTATATATTATTTATATTTTTAGGGGGTTATATAACTATCGTTATTGATATCGTTGTTGATATTGATTTTATCATTTGAATTAAATGAGTTATTATTTATGTTAGCATTTTTATTGTGCAATTTATTTGTACAATACTTTTATTATTCAACTTAAGTGAGTTATTATTCAAATTAGTAGTATTTGAATTGAATAATAAAGTATTGTAAAAAATAAGTTGCATAATAAAATTGATAAAATGAATAATAATTTATTTTATATGAATAATAAAGTCAATATCGATTAAGGTATTAATGATGATGATATCTTCTAAATATTTTCCCTTTTTTTTAACATAAATTTATATTTTAATACAAAATTATGATTGCTGATTTTATTTTGTACCAACAATTATGAATCAAAAATTTATTATTCTTTAGCTTATTCATACCAAAAAAAAAGATGCATAAAAGATTTGTGAATCCAAATGTACGCCTCATAATTCAACCATGTATTTCCTTTTTACCAATTGATCTTATAAAAGGTTGATTAAAAAGTAGCTTTTACACATGTCACTTGTTGTTAACAAGATTCTTGTTATTTTGAATTTGAATTTTATTATGAAATATTCGGGGTCAAATGAAAGTAAAAAGAACTTATGCCATGAATAATATGTTAGTAAAATACTATTCCTTTTTAGAATTTATACATTTAAAATGAGGGTTTAGACTTCATTTTTAAAACATATGAACAATAAAAAATAAAAAACTCAAATAATACAACAAACAGTGGTTCTTGATCATTCAAAGAATGCATTTTTCTTTTTTTTCTCAATAGAAAAATCCATCTCTTTGTCTTTCTTAAGAACATTTCTTCTTTTATCCAATAGGCAACTCTCAATATGATAATTAATTCAAGAATTCATGCATGCAGAAACCAGTCGCCCGGTGTAAGCATTAAATGCCACGCTGCGTCTATGCAAAAGACCCAAGAGGAATGGTGCTAACAAGTAACAAACAGGGTTAAAGGATTACGTGAGACGGCGACTGAGAGCCGCTTTGTCAGCAGCTCGTACGTCTCCATTAAGTCGCAATCTTTCTTTACTTTCCTTCCTTCCTTCCTTTCTTTGGATTTTTTTTTTCTTTTTTTTTTGAGAAAACCTTTCTTTGGATTTTTTTTTTCTTTTTTTTTTGAGAAAACCTTTCTTTGGATTATTGACCACACTGCGATAAATAACATTTCTTTCACTATCCAGTGTAGACCCCCGTTTCAACTAACGTATTTCTTTTCTCAATTACGAGCAGTAATGGAGACGTCCCGTTCTCTTCTGATAGGATTATCTACGGGAAATTGATATCTCCATTTGTTAAGCAAACGGAGAACTTCTCATGGTTTCAAACAAGGTGTTGGCGTGTTGCTGCGTTGGTCGCCACTGGCCGACTCCAGGGACAGGTACGGACACGGACACGGACACGGGACACAGGACACGCAGCCCCAATTCAACGCTCACCAGAGACGACCATCTTCCCAGTGAATTTCTCACACATGCATAAATAACTTAGCCACAATCTCAGTAATACTAAATTATTGACAAATAATGCGACAACAACATACACGGTTTGATTTTCTGTGGCCGGCTGAATCTGATGACTTTTGTATTTTGTGAGAGTGAAGATGTTGATTTGTTAGATGAATGATGCTTTTAGTGCCTTTTGTTGCATTCTGGCATGTTGTGGAGTTAATTAGTAGGTTGGTTTATGGGGGCTTTTTAGGAAATTTGTTGTTTGTCCGTTTTTCGGTGTAACTTTTCGATACTTTAACCGCTTACATATTATTTGTTTTTATAAAGTAATGAAAAAACGGTATTTTTGTGATCATGACACTTTTATAAAAAGAGTGATCTATTATTCGGCAGGTTCTCTTCAAATTAAATTTAGTAATAATTTTATTATTGATGTGGAAATTTTTTCCGATGATTGCATGATATAATCGTCGGATCTCATACAAAAAATATAAATAAGTGTTGTCTCAAACAATATATAATATTATTGCCAACATAAATTATATATTGATAATTTTTAATATGCCAATCTGAATAATGCTAAAAAGAATAAAAATACTAACAATAAGTTAACGAATATATTTAAATCTCAGTCAGTTTTTAATATACTCACTAGCTTATATTCATATTATCCGGTAATAATTACCATTGAAGTTGTTCTATCATTCATGTATTATCTTTTTAATTAAAAATCTGTGCCTTTTTTGGTACTTTTATCAAATAAAAAAATATATATATATCTTTGCACTGAAGGAAGTTATAAACTTGGCTTTGCTTGGATTTTTGGTAAACCGGCTACACAGATAGCCACACACTTCACCGTTTCAAGAAAACCACCAAGGTTTTAAAGGCGTCTAATGTGACTTATTGCATGTGTCAAGAGTAGTACCAAAGTTTGAAGTACCAATCACAGATAGATTGGTAGCATTATATAAATTGAATCTGAGAATAAATTTTTAGGTGTAAAAGAAATCAAGAAATTCCAGACACATATATTTTCTTTCATAATTTTTTTTTTGTATAAGTTTTTAACCCTAATTTTATTTTATTTTTTGTAAGAAAATAATTGTCTTGGCTAATTAATTTGGATGTAGTATTATTCGAATTATTTTAAATGCTACTAATTAAAAATATTTTATAAATATTTAAATTTAAATAATTTGACTTTTATCTTTATCAAAAAAATAAATAAAAAAGTAACGTTTAGGCTATTTGGATTTTGAAATGCTTTTGGAGCAAAACATGTGAGACCAAAAAGGCAAAAGTTGGGTCTTTATTATGTGCTTTTCAAGGCATTAATTGCTACAATAATAAAAAGAAAAAGATACAGAGATAGAGAATGTGGGATCAGATCAGGGGATGATGCAGAAATTATTTTTACATCTTAAATTTTATATTTTTTTATTTATATATGAAAAATATTTATATTGAATAGATAATTTATTTATATCTGAATTTATAAATATTTACAGTTAATATTAAAAAATATTTATAATTTTTTTTAAATGATTATAAAAAAAATTCAAATTAGAAATTTTATTGCATAAATAAAAATATAATTTTTATAACTTTTAATCTTAATAATACAATATATAAATATTTTTATCATTAAATATATATTTTTTGAAAGAACTATAAATATATCTGATACACAAATAAAAAAAATAGAATTATTATTTTTCTTAATTATACAGAGTTTTTTTTTTTTTTGTGGGGGGGGGGGGGGGGGGGGGGGGGGCAAAAAAAAGAAACAAAAACAAAAATATCTCACGGCTTCTGTTTTCCAACTTGGTATGGTGGTTGTGGGCCTACTGCCAATTTCTTTGCTTTGCTTTGTTTTGCTTTTCTTTTTGAACTTTGATTTGATTTATTTTATAATATATTGGAGTTTAGGTAAAGGTAGGTCATTCATTTGGAATAAGAGTATGGGATCTCTTTAAAGTTTAAATAAATATTATTCAATCTTGTAGTATAGGTCATGAAAGATTAGCGTTGATTGTTAAT
Source organism: x Bolboschoenoplectus mariqueter (assembly GCA_037678475.1). Lineage (NCBI taxonomy): Eukaryota > Viridiplantae > Streptophyta > Magnoliopsida > Poales > Cyperaceae > x Bolboschoenoplectus > x Bolboschoenoplectus mariqueter. The sequence goes on along the minus strand of CM075268.1, from coordinate 1,148,435 downwards.
TAATTAATGCTAAAAAAGAACCACGTGTCTAATACAGCTGTGATAAATCTCGTCTCTCTATAGAAAAATATAAATTTAAATTTCGTAAAAAAACATTTGAAAAAAATAAATATCAACGCTAATAAAAACCCTTATTTCAAAAAAAATAATGCTAAGAAAGAAATAACTAGTAACATGTATTTATAAATTAAAACATCTTAATTTTGCATTATCTATCCACGAAATAAATTGAAAATTTGCTTGTGAAAATTGACGTACGTTAGTTTATGCCTTTAAGGTAACAGTAAAAAAATATCATGAAAAAAGTGGATAAAAAAATCACATAAATATCATAACGGATAACGTTGAGATTTACACGAAAGATTTTTTTAGAGAAAATTTTTATTAATTTTAAATAAAGTATTTCATGGATGCCAACTCGGAATTTGCTGGGTTCCTACTTGAGCAAAATAAGCATTTTTTTTTCTTTCTATCTTTCTTCTTTAATTTCTTTGTTTAATTAATGTTGTCTGATTTGTTCACTATTCAGTCAACAAGGAAGCCAACAAACTAGCAATGGTTTTATTTTCTCAACAAATATAGAAAAAATAATAATAATAAACTAGAATTATTAGCCTTCTACTTCACTCCAGTCAGGTAGAGCTTCTTAATTGATATCATATTTTTATCAAAAAATTGAAAAAAAAAAACAAATTATCCGAGACAGATCTGAACAATTGAAATCTGTGATAAATGATTTGGCCAATAACTATATAATATCTATAAGTACTATAAGCAAGTCATTAATAAATTAATAGTTGGTTTTCAATCTCAAACTAATGATGCAAAGCTACATTTGGATTAAATGATTTTTGCATGGATTCATTCCACATAATTCATTGAATAACTCTTGATAGATCATAATAATCTTTTTTTTTTTTCAAAATGGACAATCTAATCAAGTCTTATAGGATATTTTTAGTGTCATTCAATTTTTATTTTTTATGATACATCCAACTCTGATACATATATTTTAAAAAATATTATTCTAATAAAAATAAATTAAATTGTAGATGTTTACTCGATTATTTGGATAAGATTTGTATTAAATTTGAGTCAATTTGAAAATGTTTCGCGTACCATCAAACAATTTAAAACTTTTAATGGTTTTATGATGAATGACTGATCAAACAAATTATTTCTCAATTTGATATTTGCCTGATTTAATGGTTTTTGCAACAATCCCGATTTAATGACCTTTGATGAACTATCAAATAAATAATGATATTTAAATTGTATGATATTTAAAACATAATCAATCTACGAGTTCAAGAATATGTTTATAATTTTTTTCTATTCTTGAGATTTTTTAAAATTGATTTGAAGTTTCATTATCAAAATTTTTTTAAAACAATCATCGTCAAATAATCCCTCCTCTTTTACAATATACCTTTTTCAATACTCTTCATTTTTTAATTACTAGATAAATCTTATATATTGCTATCTTATAATAAGGATATTTTTTCTCCTTGTGTATATGTTACTAATTGGTCATTTAATTTGATTCATCTAACAATTGACAACAGTTCTCTCAATTTATTCTTCACCTCAATTTTCTTTTCCTCGAATTAAGAGATACTAAAACAAAACCGCAAATCTAACATAATGATGATAGATCTCGTCCCTTTACAAGCTAATTCCAATTTGTTTTCTCAGACAACCTAATCCATATTTTTAAACATAAATTTCACAAATTAAATTTGAAATGGTTAACCACAAAACACAGTGATGTATGAAGAAATTTAATTAGCCAGCAAAAGACGAAGAAATTTCTGCTTCCTCTTTTCTTCTTCTTGATTCCATCATCACAAATTTTTTTTTAAAAAAAAAAAGTGAAAGCGTTTCAAGAGAAAGTTGTCCATAAAAAAACAAAATTTTTGTTGAGCAAAATTTTCCTAGAACATAAAACAATCGAACTCCCATCATATTATTTCTGTTTTTGCATCTTAAATTTGTACTTTTTAGTACAACATGTGGGTCACTTCTAGTTTTGAAATATAAATTTAAAATATGGGGCAAAAAAAAAGGGACATGGTTGGTACTTTTTTTGTATTAATGATCATAGGTCTCATGTCGCTATCAACTATCATTAAAATTTATGATATATTTACTATCATAAATTTTAAATGATTTAATTTAATTTAAACAGTTTAAATTTAGCTATAAAAGATATTTTATTATTTATATTTTAGTTGGTTCCATATGTCATAAATCTAAAAAAAATTATGATATATTTGTACTATAAAAAAAGTATAATAGCAGATGTGAATTCATAGGGAACCATCTATTTACACACATAATAATAAGATTAGTATTTTATTTTGGTTGTGATATGTATGTCTTTGACCTGTTTAGGTATGAAAGGTTTTTTTTTTGGCAATAAATTTTATATTTTTCACACGGTGTTTAGCAACATGATTTTAAAATAAAATCCGCATGCATTAATCTTAAATTATTTTTCCTGCTATAATAATTCGGCTGGTGAAAATTTCAGAGTGGGTTAAAATTCAAAACTTATAACTCGCTTAAAAATAAATGTTAATTTCTAGTAATGTTCATTACAAAAAGGAAAAAAAAAAGAAAGAAGAAAAGTCATTATTGCAATAATAACCACATTTGTTTGCATTATCCAGAGACCAAAAATACCTATTCAACATAATAAAGAAAAAAAAGGAAGGAAAGAAAGAAAGAAATTGAAGCTGATATTTGTATTATATATATACAATCCAATATATATAACCATATGAAAATATATATATGCATCCAAGTCTAGAAATTGGGGAGTTCTAATTAAGTTTTAAAGCATAATGTTTATCACTTGCAATGACTATTAACTCTTTTTTTTTTTTTTTGAAAGCTCCATAGAAATTGCGAAGTCATGAAGAAATATCAAACTCTCGATCTTTAAATAAACAATAATTTTAAGAGACTAAGATTATTTTCTAACCAACTATAAAGTGCTTGTCAAATGTATAGCCCATGTGGTTTTCTAAAGGAAAACAGAGCTCTACTTATACTAATTCTCCTGTCCATATATCATTTATTTGGATAGGAGAATTTGCACAAATAGTGTTTAAAATATCATTCATTCATTTATTTATTATTTTCATTTTTAATATTTTAAAAGTGTTATTTTAATTCTTAAGGTTTTCAATTTATAACATATTAATTAATCCTACTACCGTAAAAAAAAAATCTAGACAAAGAGGCACGTTTACATCCATATTATAATGATATCATTAACAAATCAACCAATTAACTAAACCATATATATATATATATATATATATATATATATATATATATATATATATATATATATATAGTTTTGCTAATGTGATATTATTAGCATTTCGGCCGAAACATTAATGATCCAAATTTTAAATTTTCGTGTACAAAATTTTGATTCAAGTAGCTAAATAAATTCTTCATATCAAAATCTCGTAGAATACCGAAATTTACCATTTTTAGAATTTTTTAACTATTTTTTAAAATTTTTCAAAGATGGCTTTTTTGGCTAAAAAATAAATAAAAATAAAAAATATTTGTATGCCAATTAAGGTCATCTTTGAAAATTCAAAAAAAATAGTTAAAAAACTCTACAAATGGTAAATTTTGGTATTCTACGAGATTTTGATATGGAGAATTTATTGAGCTACTTAAATCAAAATTTCGAATACAAAAATTTAAAATTTGAATCATTAGTATTTCGGCCGAAACGCTAACGATAGCATATTAGCAAAACTATCGCTCCCCCCCCCCCCTCACACACACACACACATAGAGTAAAGCTAGGGTGCTTTCATAAATATTTCAGCTCGAAACGCTTATGAGTTAAATTTCAAAATTTTGTGTCCGAAACATTGATCCAAGTAGCTCAATAAATTCTTGATATCAAAATCTTGTAGAATACCAAAATTTACCATTTTTAGGATTTTTGAACTATTTTTAATGAATTTTGAAAGATGACCATAAAAATAATAGAAAATTATTAATATTTGAATGGCAAAAAATGGTCACTTTAAAAAATCATTAAAAATAGTTCAATAACTCTAAAAATGGTAAATTTTAGTATTCTACGAGATTTTGATATGAAAAATTTATTGAGCTACTTAAATCGACATTTCGGACACAAGATTTTGAAATTTGACCATAAATATTTCGATCCGAAAATGCTTATAAAAGCACCCTAGCTTTACTCTATATATATATATATATAATCTAATCTATAGATGTGCCTCAATATTATATCACGTTTTTGCAATCAATTATCAATCAACCAAATATACCATATATATCAATTTTTGCAATCATCCAAAATGTGTGTACGCCTCTTCAGCTTAACCCTAGACATTTTAATTGCTTATTAATTAGCTCATTATTTTTATATATCAACCAAAACAAGTTATATGTGGGTGACTGTTGCTTCATCTATTGTTCCATAAACCTTCAGATAATTTAATTTAATTTCTGTTATATATCAGCTCCAAGATAGAACCATTATATATGGCAAAACTTAAAGTACCAAAAAAAAAAAGAAACAAACATATAATAGAAAACAAATAAAGCTAAAATAAAAAGAATACTCAAGCATATAAAAAATATATAGTTGATCAACAATATAAGGTTATTATTAACCTTCCAACATATTGCATATGTATATAAGTATATGCCAGAATAACAAAAAGACCAAAATATTATATATCAAAACAAATGAGATCCGACTGATACTCAACTTAATTAGCATTTTAAACAAACAAACTAATTAAATAGATATATATGATGGCATGCAGATTAATTAATATTGAAGCAAGTAATTAATTAATTAATCGCCCTCGGTACGTACTTGCGAGCCCACAGTTGCCTCCCGTTGATGTTGTACTTGACAACTTGTTCGCTGTTCAACACGAGGTTGATGTACGTATCGCTCCTGAACACGATTCTGCCGTACATCGGCGTTCCTCCCGCCGGTGTGCGCTCCATCATCACTCTATCTATGCAATCTCCCCACCTCCTGCATGCAATAAGAACCAAATTAACAAGTTTAATTAATTATACCAATCATTAAATTACTTAATTACTTACAACACCATCACAACTACGTTACTTATATTTGATGATTTTAATTTGAATTATGGGAATCCATGGATGAATTAATTGGCACCCCCATGCATCATGTAATAATTAATGTTAATTATTCAGTTGTATATGTTATGCTGTAGCTATACATGCAAATCTGCAATATATGCATGTGTGCAATGTATATATTAAAGGTTAATTGTCTAATTATTAATTTCATTTTTTGTACATTTGGAGTATATATATAAATGATTTTGATCAAGCCTTCAACTGTAGTTAGTTCGGACTGCATCATTATCAGATGTTATTACAAAATGAGTTAATTTAATGCTTATATATCCTCAAATTATATTCAAATATATAATCTTAATTTATAAAAAAATAATTAGCACAAAAGCATTTAGCATATGAAATAAAAATAATCTTAGAAAACACCAAAATTATATTTAGACATTTATATATAATTGGAAAGTACTGTCAGGTTTCTTCTCATAAGAGTAGCTTTAGACAATAACAAAAGAGGAAGATGTCAAACCAACCAAATAATAAAAACATTATATATAAAGTACTAATTAATGCAATAAAATACAAAAAAAGAAAACAAAATTAAATAGATATTAGGTATAAGTTTTCTACTTACTCAGTAAAGTGCTCCTGTATCTCCTCCCTTTTAATCGGAAACCCCTTCGAGAAAGTAATAAACATGGACCTCGCATCCTCGATTGACGGCACAACTGCAGCACGATCATACAACACAGCCAATCCGGGAGGCACTGGTGGCGTCACCGCACTCAGTCCTGCTCTTGCCATTGCCTCCTCGGCCTCGTACGCATGCAACAATTCATACATATGATTATCGAACACAACCCTTCCGACCCCGTCAAGTATGTACGCCAGCCCCCTCACTATTACGTCCTTGTTAAAGTTGAAGAAACGGATGTCGAGACTGTTCCCAGCCATCAACGATATCATAGGAATCTCAGTGTAGCTATTATTGATCAGACCGTCATCTTGACGTCGGAGACAGTGCAACACAGCGTCGACTTCGGCAATTAGTGTGAATATCATGGTAGGATTGGTGATACGTGAGATGCGACCAATCATATCTATGCCAAGTTGCTCTAGCCACATGAAGAGAGCGACGGCATTGCGAGCTGTGCCGGGCTCCGTCCCGTGAGTAACAAACTTCTCATACACAGCCCGGTCGATCTTGTGGAATGCTAGGACATCTTTGACAGTAGGAGGTGCCATGGTTTAAGACGGAGACTTCAGTAGAATTCAAAGAAACGATGATAATTTGAATATATTTATTTATACATATATATGCATCGGATATTCGAAATTAAGCTAATCAGTATTTAATTTGGTGCATGCACATGAGGCGCTCTCCAACGAATGGGAATTTAAAGCGCATCAATATTTGTGCTTCGCGCCTTTTCTTTGGTATGGGGGATGAATAGTGCAAATCGGAAATCCAAATTGTGTTCACACACTACGAATATATGATGGATTCAATTTGAATAGGCCGAGCCAATTTTGGCATGTGTTGATGTGTCGTAATTATGCAACGAACAAGGGATCAAGAGGCGTGTTGTCAAAATAAAAAGGCACGAAGACCAATTATTTATACATAAAAAATATTTATATTGAATCGATAATTTATTTATACATAAAAAATATTTATATTGAATCGATAATTTATTTATACATAAAAAATATTTATATTGAATCGATAATTTATTTATACATAAAAAATATTTATATTGAATCGATAATTTATTTATACATAAAAAATATTTATATTGAATCGATAATTTATTTATACATAAAAAATATTTGTACATGAAAAATATTTGTATTAAATCAATAATTTATAAATTTTAAATTAAAAACTTTGTTGCACAAGTAAAAATATAACTTGTATAATTTTTAATCTTTAATAATATAAGGTATAAACACTTTTATCATTAGATATAAATATTTTTTGAAAGAAATATAAATATATATGGAGTATAAATAAATAGTGTAATTATCACTCCTCTACACAGACTATATTCCCTTTTTTTTATTCAAATCATCAAGAGTGTGTTTGGATCAGTCAAGAACAGAGCTATTCCCAGAATAGCGCTGCTATTCTAAACTTGATTCAATTCAAACACATGTGTTGTTCAGAACAGTTTGAAAACAACTCTATTCTTCTACTTCTACTAAAACTTGGAATAGCAAAGAACAAGAGAACAACCCTCTTAAAAAATATTTTTGGCTTGACTTTATTCATTTTCATCAGCAGTTTGCTTTTTTCGTAAGAGAGAAAATATTATTATTTTATTCGTTATCTTCATCACTATTTTAACCATATAATTCAAATAATAGTTTCACTAATCTAATCTGAATAATACAAAATTATATCTATTCTCATTTACTAACCTCAATTACTCTATTCTTGCATTAATCCTCGCACGATGCAAACGTACCCCAAATGAAACACACATAGTAATTAAGTCTTTATTCTTTAGATTGAGAATAGCACAAGAAACATGCATGAAGCAATTTCGTTACCTTACCAGCCATTGGATAGTGTATCTACAAAATAATTGAGAGAATCCAAAAATATCTATAAAAATGTTTGAATATTGTAAGGATAATTTCTCTTAGAAAAAAAAATTACGCTCAAACAAATATGTTGTGGCTTCGCATCTTAATTTACTTGCTTTCTTAATTTTCTGTTTGATTTTTTGTAGTTAACATTTTGGAAGATCTTGATTCCTCGAATTTCTTGACAAGCATTTGTGATGCTAGTCTGTATAAAGAACCATAGGTTGTGATGTAAACAAATGGAATTAACCGGATTCTTAATTAGATCTCCAATTTAATTCATACTATTAGTCAAATTATAATTATAATATTTTTTTCAAATTAGTAGTTGGATTTTGTGAATTTTAGAGTAATTAGTATATACAAAATGCAATATGACAACAAAATTGGTTAGGTTCAATTTAATATAACGCATGAAAATATATGAATCGAATCAAAATAAATTAAATTTAGCCTATGCACTTTGCTAGTGAAAATATGTAAACTTTATGTGGATCGAAACAAATGATACTAAATTATTTTCATTTTTTTCTAATTTTTAAAAATTTAGAAGTTAAAATGGAAAGACATTATATATGTTTTTTTTTAAATAAGAGCTTCTGTTAGCTCTGATATTTATTTATTTTCAAATATTTTTTACGGGATTTGAATTTATATTTTTCTATAAAGAAGCAAAACCTATAACACTGCCGTTCAAGAAACTATATATGTTATTGGAGAAATTTTGGAGATCAAAAGAGAGAGAGAGAGGTGAACACAAAGATGAAATAATATAACTTTTAATTTATCCATACATATTACGCGATCGACCGGTGAATTTTTTTAGAGGAGTGTGTGCGGCCCTTTTTCGCGGCCCACGCGCGAGGCATCGGCGTCCTCGCTCACGGGGGAAGAAGGTGCAGGTACATCCCTGCGCGTGTTTGTGCGCTCAAGGACTTATTATTTTAGGTGATTGTGGGAACTTTTATTTTCCGACGGGCGCAAGCCCCCGCCGTTAATTACCCCGGCTCTCGCCTCGGGAACCTCTGATTAATGGGCTAAACTAATCAAAATATATGGATCAGATTCGTGGCTTTATTTCTTCCTTCCAATTTATTATAATATATGCTTGAAATAACCCAAAGATATAACTTTGGATAATAAGACTAAAGACGTATGATCTAAAGTCAGAGAAACGTATAATTTCTCATAAATCGGAGATCGAGGACGTATAATCCTATTGATCTCACGGAGTTCGAATATGAAGCGCACTGCCAACTCGATGCTCAAGGAACCAGAGATGTTTGATCTCTAGAAAGGTTCATGTCAAAGACAAGGACGTATAGTCCTAAACAGTCTATTGACCTTCCAAATTCCAAATCTGAAGCGCTATGCCAATTCGAAACCTGGGAAAATTGGAGAATCGGGAACATATAATTCTTTATTGATTTCCAAAATGAGGTACATTAAACCTGAAGCGCACTGCCAGTTTAATGTTCTCGAAATATGATTTGATATGATTTGATATGTTGGTATGTTTTTACCAAGTTTTGGACTTATCTGCATATTTGGCATATTTGACCAGAGATTTGGACATATTTGCATATTTGAAATATTTTATCAACAGTTTGGACATATTTGTATATTTGGCATGTTTGGCCAGAAATTTGGGTGTATTTGCATATTTGACATGTTTGGTCAAATGTTTGGGTTTATTTGCATATTTAACATGTTTGGTCAAAAGTTTGGTCATATTTGCATATTTGACATGTTTGGTCAAATGTTTGGGTTTATTTGCATGTTTGACATATTTGGTCAAATATTTGGACACATTTGTATTTTTTGACATATTTGGTCAAATATTTGGGTATATTTGCATATTTGACATATTTGGTCAAAGATTGAGACATATTTGCCTATTTGACATGTTTGGTCAAAGATTTGGGCATGTTTGTATTTTTGACATATTTGGTCAAATATTTGGGTATATTTGCATATTTGACATGTTTGGTCAAATATCGGGACATATTTGTATTTTTGACATATTTGGTCAAATATTTGGGTATATTTGCATATTTGACATATTTGGTCAAAGATTTCGGATTTATTTGTATATTTGACGTGTTTGGTCAAATATTTGGACATATTGACATATTTAAATATTTTGATTTGTTTTATCAAAATATAACAAAGTTTGATTATTTTGAACATTTTGATTTGTTTTATCAAAATGTAACATGATTTGATCATTTTTGAATATTTTGATTTGTTTTATCAAGATATAACATAATTTGATTATTTTGAATATTTTGATTTGTTTTATCAAAATATAACATGATTTGATTATTTTGAATATTTTGATTTGTTTTATAACATAATTTAATCATTTTTGAATATTTTGATTTTGTTTTATCAAAACATAAATTGATCATTTTGAATATTTTGATTTGTTTTATCAACATATGACATAATTTGACTATTTTGATTATTTTGATTTGTTTTATCAAAATATAACATAATTTGGTTATTTTGAATATTTTTGATTTGTTTTATCAACATATAACATAATTTGGTTATTTTGAATATTTTTGATTTGTTTTATCAAAACATAACATAATTTGATCATCTTGAATATTTTGATTTGTTTTATCAAAGTATAACATAATTTGGTTGTTTTGAATATTTTTGATTTGTTTTATAAAAATATAACATAATTTGATTATTTTGAATATTTTGATTTGTTTTTATCAAAATATAACATAATTTGGTTATTTTGAGTATTTTGATTTGTTTTATCAAAGTATAACATAATTTGGTTATTTTGAATATTTTTGATTTGTTTTATAAAAATATAACATAATTTGATTATTTTGAATATTTTGATTTGTTTTATCAAAATATAACATAATTTGGTTATTTTGAGTATTTTGATTTGTTTTATCAAAATATAAGAAAAATATTTGTACAAGATGATATGCATTTTATATGTTTTGAATTTTTCTTAAAATAAAAATAAAATCAAAATTGACTTTTTATTATTTCAAAAATATCTTCAAATGAAACCATGATTTTTGATGTATTTTTCATGATTTTTGGTCTTAAGGAATTATTTTTATTTAATATTTCAAATCTATTTTTTTGAAACAGATTAATGTGAGCCTTTGATTTAAAGCTAGATCATCAAGATCCAAACTTTGAATTTTTCTGGGCTGTCGGATGGCATCAAGATCCGTGCGATTTCCCTCCCATATGCCTGAGTTCAAATTTCATCAATATCCACACTTTCATATGCATCAATATTCGTATTCTTGCTTGATCGGAGCTCTGCCGGCGTCGGATCGTCGATCGGGGGGAACCACCGGAGTCGTCTCGGGGAGGAGAACACTACTGTCTTGGTCTCGGGGCCACTAGCTCCGGCGATCGCCGGAAATAGCACCACCAGTTCGGCTAGGGCTGGAAACTCGTGGGGAATCGGTTTTTTGTCGATTTTGAGCTCGTTTTGTCAAATTGGTTCAATTCCTTCGAGCTGTAGTGTCGTTAAAACATGACAAACAAGTTGTGAAATTTAATTTTAATTTAAATCTCTGAATATGTGAGTTTCATCGACCGGTACCGAATATGCTCAAACGGATTTGGTACCGATTGGAAATTCATGCATCTATCATTGTTTTTCTCTTCAATTGATTCTTCTAAAAAACATATTTAACCATGTTCCAGTATATTTGAGTGGTCAATTTCACCATTTTTTATTTCTGGAGAAAAAAACGAAAAAAAATCAGAAAGGAAAAAAAACAGAAAAGGAAAAAACAGAACCAACCCAGTTTTTTCCTTTTGACAGACCCAACTTTAAAAATTCATATAAAATCACAGAAAATTCAAAAAAATATGAAATTTTGGGAAAATGTCTATGAAAACATACTCTATATTCTTGCAAAATTTCATATCAAATGGGTGAGTAAATAAAGATATATTAGCTGATCTTTGAACTGGCCAGATAAGGCACATGCCAGATCTGTGCCAGCTCTGTTTTCTGTTTTTTTTTTTTTTTTTTCAAGCAATTCACACATCCTAATCAACTAAAAAAAATCCAAATCAAATAAACAATCACCCTTTATCAGGCTATATTTTTTTTATTTAAATCAGTTTTTTTTTTTGATGTTGAGTTTGGTGTTTGACCATCAGTTGACTTTTGAGATTTTTTGGACTGATGAGATTTGAAAAATCATAACAATTCACAGAAAATTCCAAAAATTATAAAATTCGAAATGTAAGTTAATATAAACCTACTCTACAGGTATGTGAAATTTTATGAAAAATGGACAACCAGATTGAGAGATATGGACTGATCTCTCAACTGGACAGAAATGCCCCTTTGCTGGAATCAGATCAGCATGCATATTTATTACTTTTCTTTTACTCAAATATGATTTTGAGCATCCAAACATGTTTAAAATGCAAAATAAAAGATCAAGGAGAGATAAAAAACCAGATTTGATCAAAACTTCATATAATATTGCATTTAACATAACATATCAACATATAACATCACATAAACATGGGGGGTTTTATTTTCTATGAAATTTGGCGGCATAACGGCTTGTATTAAGCTGTTTTGAGCCTTTATATAACCACTGCACATGTGCACAGGGTTTGAGAAGAGGGTATGAACATGTGTCCATCCCTATTGAACCAAATCAACATGTGCCGATCGGTTATCGTGTGTTTATCAAATTTCATAGAAAATACGCATAAGTAAGCACCTGAGACTCATGCTTGGTCACCAATTGAGCTCGGTAAGGGAAGAGGCACATGTGCACCATCTCCAACCCGAAAGCTTGACTATCTCACCCATCAAGGTGAGACTAGCCCCTAGAGCTCAATTGAGACCAAGCCAAGCTCAAGGCTTGGCCCCTTTGTGTCTCAATCAATTACAACAACTATTCTAACAGAGCTTTATTTGGAGAGAAGAGGGTTTAAGGCTTGATTTCGGTTTTGGCAAGGCTTTGGCCAAGCTTGAGCTTATGGGGGGGGTATTGGCTCTTCATTTATCTTCTCTGGGGGTCTATTTATAACCCAAGAGCTAGGGCAACACTCCAGGGAAGCTTTGATTTGATCTAGAGCGTTGAATTAATCGTATGGCCGAAATTGAGCCAACCGGGCTCAAGAGGTGTAACAGCTCATTTCTGGAAGATTCCTTCTGTTTCTTTCGCAGAGATGCTTCACCTATCATAGCCCAACACGTGTATTGGTGCGCTGGCTCTCGGAAATGAGCATCCAAGGCACGGTTTGGTGTCTCCCGGTGGCGGTTTGAGGCTTAACGTGTTCCAATTAAATTGAAGCCTCTCTAACATTTGTTTATCGTGTCAACCGGTCTCAAACATGTTGCATTTACATGTTTTATGCATTTTCCAAACTCTCACATCTTAATTTTGCCAATTTAAGATTTTTTCGGTTTACACCCGAATGTGAATCGGTGGTCCCATTAATTGAGCGTTCCAAACCTCAAATATACACTTTGAACATCATCGTGACACCCTTGAGATGCTCTAAGACCATTCAATTTGAGCTATTGGTCGCCAATTTGCTCATTTGGCCTCTTCACCGAGATAACTTTCGTACCCGATTTCTCCCTCGTTCATTCATCTATTTTTGAAATTGATGGCTTCCCCGAATTCTCCTCATCGATCTCTACCCGGGGCTAAGAGGAATCGCCGTGAGACGCCCCGGAGTCGCTGCCCCGCCGATGGCCAGCCCCTGGCCGAACTCCCTTGTGCAGAAACGAAGAGGTGAGTGAAGAAGAAGCTTCTGACTTGTGGACCCCAGCGGGCAGAGAGGAAGGGAGAGAGAGGAGGGGGTGGTTCGGGTCCCATTTGGCAGCAGCAGGAAAGGGAATGGGACCCATTTGTCATGTTTAATGAGAAACAAACATATTGCATTCCTTATTTGAACTTGGTTCACGTGGTCTGTGCACCAATTGAATTGGTGTGAAGAGAGAACATAGGTGCACCAAGTGCACCACTTATTTCCCTTCTTCCTTTTCGCTGGAGAAAAAGATTAAAGGCCAAGATATGCTTGGCAACTCCAAGTTGCACACAAACGTCTCCAACTGCTATTTTATTTGTCTTTTTTTTTTATTTATAAATTATTTTTCATGAAATTGTTTGTGATAAAATCATGAAAATTATTGTAAAATCATAGAATGTTTTTCTATGATTTTTAAGAATATTTTTGGTATTTTTTGGAATGAAATTAGGCATTAATTTCATTTTATCATTGTGTATCATATGAAATTAGGCATTAATCTCACATAATCACTATATTTGACATGATTATTTTATGAAATTATTTCTTAATTTTAAGAAATAAATTTCATATGTGATAAATCATGAAATTAAGCATAATCTCATGATTTAATATTTGACATGATTATTTCATGGAATTGTTTCTTGATTCCAAGAAATAAATTTCATATGTGGAAAATTACGAAATTGAGCATAATTTCATAATTTAAGACTTGGCATGATTATTTCATGAAATTGTTTCTTAATTCCAAGAAATAAATTTCATATGTGGTGAATTACGAAATTGGGCATAATTTCGTAATTTTAAATTTTGAAATGAAAATCACATGAAATCACATTTGTTGATTTCATATAATTTAACTTGTGTGTATTTTTGGTATTTTTTTGACAGCAAACAGAGTGATAAATACACCTTTTAACTGCACCTCTTATTTGTATCTTAGATGTATTTATATCTTTTTCAGTAAGTATTTATATTTAACGATAAAAGTGTTTATACCTTGCGTTTTTATGATTATGCAAGTTGTATTTATACCCATGCAATAAAATTTTTAACTTTAATTTTTCTATAATTATCAGGAAAGTAAAAATGATAAATATTTTCTATACTAACTATATATAAACATTACAAATTCAGATATAAATAAATTATCTATTTGATATAAATGTTTTTAGTGTGTAGTAAAGAGTGTAAAATATGAGGTGCACAAATAATTTCTCTTTTTATTTAATATGTTATTTGTTCTATAAAAATAACTAAAAGAAATGAATTCCAATTTATGACACATTTTTTAACCTACAAGTATCAGAACTTACTACACATAAAATTAATACAAAACACAAACAAGATGGGTTTCAGCTAAGGCATATATATTTAATTATTTAGGCATTTTATTCAACTTAACTAACTAATCAAATACATTATTTTGTGCTCAACAACAAGCTAGCTAATCGAGTATATATACATACATTTGTCAAATAATTAACGTGTTATTGAATTAACATTCTTCGGTATACATTGACATAATTAAGAAATTAATTAATCAATCAATCAATTGACCGTTGCTCTGGGTACATACTTGCGAGCCCATAACTGTCTTCCATTGATGTTGTATTTCACAACTCGTTCACCATTCAACACAAGGCTGATGTAGGTGTCGCTCTTGAACACGATCCTGCCGTACATCGGTGTCCCGCCCGGCGCCGTGCGCTCCATCATGACTCTGTCTATGCAATCTCCCCACCTCCTGCATGCATGCAGATATATGCATGTACACATACATCACTATTAATTAACTTTGTGAATATGTAATTCTCTTCTGATATATATCATCACACCTCTAGCTAGCTAGCTATATTTATAATAACTTGATTTGATGCATGTTTTTTTGTTAATTTCTATCAAAAAAAAAACTATTCTGTTAATTAAATGGAACGAAAAAATTAAGCACTTAAGTATGATAAGTTTTCTGCTTACTCGTTGAAGTGCTCCATTATCTCCTCCCTTCTAATTGGAAATCCTTTCGAGAAAGTAATAAACATGGACCGGGCATCCTCGATTGAAGGCACAATCGCGGAAGGATCATATCGCACAGCCAACCCAAGAGGCACCGACGGTGTCACTGTGCTCAATCCTGCTCTTGTTGCCGCCACGACATCGGCCTCATATGCACGCAATGAGTCGTACATATGATCATCGAACACAATCCTTCCGACCCCGTCTAGTATGTACGCGAGCCCCCTCACTATTACGTCCTTGTGAAAATTGAAGAAACGAATGTCTAAGCTATTTCGAGCAAGTGAAGTCATCATAGGAATCTCGGTGAAATTACTGAAACCATCCTCTTGTCGGAGGCAGTGCAACACCGCATCTACTTCGGTGATTAGTGCGAATATCCTCGTAGGATTGATGATATGTACAATCTGACTAATCATATCTATGCCTACTTGCTCTAACCACATCAAGAGAGCGACTGCATTGCGGGCCAGAGCTGGATCCATCCCGTGAGCGATGAACCTCTCGTACACTGCCCGATCGATCTTGTGAAATGCTAGGATATCCTTGATCATAGGAGGCGCCATAGCCAGTATAAAAGGTAGACTTTCCGGTAGGAAGACAAAAGGATGACGATAATATTCAAGGATAATAAGAGAAGATGTGACGACGACGACGTCGACGGAGATAATTAACACATGCATGCACTGAGTTGTCCTTAATAAACATATATGTGTTAAATTAAGTACATTGAGGTAATTTGGTTTTGACGCCTTTAATTGTTATTATGGAAAATAGATAGTTGAGTCGCAAATCCAATTTTTGTTTACAATATTGCATGGTGGTTGCAAACTAATTAGGTCAAATTGGATATATATGTGTTGATGTGGTTGCAAACTAATTAGGCCAGCCAATTAGGGTTAGTGATATAAATTTTTATGGGTATATATGATATGAAGAAGTTACAAATTTTTTGATGTAGTTAATTTACTAAAATCTGTTGTGTGCATCTATCCAAATAAGTCAAGTCCAGTCCAGTCAAAGATAAATTCAACAATTAATTAGAAGGCCTTTTGTTATAATAATTGTTTCAGCTACAATTAATTATTTCTGATGCAATTTGCTATAAAAAGAATAATGATTATATTGACTTCTTGAGTGAGTTTCAACAACATGAGAATGCAATTTCTAATTTGTTTGCTTTCTGTTCCAATTTTCTTCCAAAATAGAAAAAAAAAACGATTAATTAATTCTTCTCTGATCTTTTTTTTTTTTGCAGATATGCATAGTTCTAAATAGGTACTGTTATTTCTTGTTTTAGGGTTGCCGAATTGCTACAAATATTTTAAGGAAAATGTTTGGGAAATACAATCATTGATACCTATCATCAATACTGACTTTGTTATTTAGATTAAATGAGTTATTATTTGTATTAAAGGCTTTATTATACAACTTATTTTATATGATATTTTTATTATTCAACTCAAATATCATTAATATGAATAATAACTCACTTAAGTTGAATAACAAAAGTATTGTATAAATAAATTGCATAATAAAATCTTTAACATGAATAATAAATCATTTAATCTGAATAATAAGTCGATTTTGATAATGGTATCAACAACAATATCTATATATCAGTTCCCATATTTTAATGTGTTTATCTTTTGTTAGATAAAAGAACACCATTATATTATATTTTTTTAGTAGTAGATTTTTTATAATATTTTAGATATGGAAAATATTTGGGAGATACCAAAATTGATATTGATTATATTATTCATATTACATGAATTATTATTCATGTTAACTATTTTATTTATACAACTTATTTTTTTACAGTATTTTTATTATTCAACTCAAATACCGCTATTATAAATAATAACTCACTTTAAGTTGAATAACAAAAATATTATACAAATAAGATACATAATAAAATCGTTAATATAAATAACAATTCATTTAATTTGAATAACAAAGTCGATATCGATTTTGATATTTATATATCAGCTCCCTTTAGATATATATAGACTGATATATATATACATGAAACATCAATCAAAAGTATTTTTTAGACTTATATAAAAGTTAAGGGGTTATTAACAGAGGGACAAACTAGTAGATTTTTAGCATATTATATACTATAAGCTTTGATTAATTAGATATCTTAACAACAAAATGATTCAAAAGAGAACAAATTTAATTGCCTCCAATTCCAATTCGTCGTCTCTCTAATTATTGCTCTTGCTATTTGTTAATTTCTCAATCTCCTCCCCCATAATAACACCAACAAAGACAAGCCACCAACAGTCCAACACAAATAATTATGATATGATGTAATAAAAATTTATGTCAATAATATTTATAACAATAATTATGATAATAATATAATAAAATAAAAATAATACAATTCATAATTAATAATTGTTACTACATGCAATTAATGCTAATATATATATAAACTAATAAATCTACTGAAATAACAAATTAGTTTATCCAATATATATTAATCTACACTTGACAAATATTTTCAATTGAAATAATGTATCATTTGAACTATAAGTTTAGTATAGTGGTGATATACCTTATTTCTTTATGAAGAGATACAGATTTAAATCCCGCAAAAAAATATTTAAAAAAAATAAATGTCGAAATTAAACGGAATCCTTATTTCAAAAAATAAATAAATAAAACGAACCATTCAATTGATTCAAATGCTACAATTTAACTAATCGCTGTTTCAACAGTTATCAAAGTAAGTCCATAATTAATTCCCTGATCACTCGCGCGGAGATGAGATGAGAGATCCAAACAATTCCATTCCCTTCTGAATTGGGAGGCGATATACTGATATCATAATTAATATCAAAATCGATACTAACTTTATTATTTATATTAACAAATTTATTTATACAACTTATTTATACAGTAATTTTGTTATTCAACTCAAATGAGTTATTATTCATATTAGTGATATTTGAATTGATTAATAAAAATATTGTAAAAAAAAGTTATACAATAAAATAATTAATATAAATAATAATTTATATAATATTAATAATAATTCATATAATATAAATGATAAAATCGGTAATTATATCTCCCAAACATTTTCCTTCTGAATTTTATTCAAAAATCAAGAAACACTCAGGATGCACAGCACGTGCCTCGCACGCGTTAGATTTTTTCATCTTTCCCTCCCAGTTTCGCTTTTCCTTTCCCGCTCCTCTTAAATCTCTCTCTCTCTCTCTCTTTCTTTCTCTCTTCTTCCCCAAACCCCAATCCCCATTTGTCAATTCTTGCTCCATTATCCTCCCTCTGGAACCTTTCCCCAGTCCCAGTCGCAGTGGTTGAAGAGAGCGGGCCGGAGAGAATGGGGATCCGAGGTCTCTTACCACAGCTCAAATCAATAATGGCGCCTATAAATGTGGAGGATTTGAAGAGGCAAACAGTG
Source organism: x Bolboschoenoplectus mariqueter (assembly GCA_037678475.1). Lineage (NCBI taxonomy): Eukaryota > Viridiplantae > Streptophyta > Magnoliopsida > Poales > Cyperaceae > x Bolboschoenoplectus > x Bolboschoenoplectus mariqueter. Next base: position 1,129,489 of record CM075268.1, on the reverse strand, counting down.
GCTGTAGATACCTATTCATGGCTACACAAGGGCGCTCTCTCTTGTAGCGCACAGTTATGCAAGGGCCTCCCCACTACTAGGTTAAAACCTTTCTGATCGATTCTCTAGTGGAATCATTTAGGATCGTTTATCCTGTTCTTTGTTTTTGTAAATTTATTGTCAGTTCTTGGTCAATTAAGCAATTAAAGAAAGAAAGAAAGCTGCTAATTTGAATCGACCCTTTTCGTCTAGGATACGCCAGTGCCGTGTTAGGTTATTTGTGAAATTATGGGTCTTTGGATGTAGATTTTGTATCAGGCTTGTAGATTTTTTTTTTTTTTGCAATCTGAGCACTTGGTCTGGAACAAAATTAAGAAAATTATGATGGTTCATTTTTCTCTTCTTGCATAGATCTTTATTCTGGTCCGAAACATTTCAGTTTATTGGAAAAAAATGAAACAAAAATCTAAGTTATATAGTTCGTCTATAATTAATATAAAATCATTGTTTTCTTTAAAGGTACTTGTTTCAAATTTACTAAATTCTTAAAATTACCAGGCATATCGAGTACTGCATGCACAGAGTAAATATGTTAAGGCATCACGGCGTCAAACCAATTCTAGTATTTGATGGAGGGCTTCTACCAATCAAGGCCGACCAAGAAACAAAACGCGCAAGGTTTCTATTCTGTAATTTTTGAGATATAATGATTTGTTATGTACACAATGTTACTAAAAGCATTATTGCAGGTCAAGAAAGGAAAACCTTGAGAGAGCAAAGGAACATGAAACAGCTGGCAATTCAACCGCTGCATTTGAGTGCTACCAAAAGGCAGTCGACATATCACCATCCATAGCATATGAACTGATCCAGGTGTGAATTGTTAATGGGAAAACATCAAGCATTCCCCTATTAAAAAATCTCAAAAGTTAAATATAACTCTAGGGTTATATAATATTAATGCCTCCCAGAAAGTTCATTATGCTACTATAAAACATGGAAATATCACTTATATATAGCTTCTTAACTAGTTTCTACAAAAGGTTCTCGTAGTGCCTCTGGAAAGAAGCAACAAAGCTAGCTGTCTATATTTGGATCATATAGGGAACTTGGTCTATTGATGGTTTCTCGCATATAATGTTAAAGTGTTGTACATGATACTTCCAATATTTTGTTGTGTTTTTCTAACTTGAAAAGTATCACTCATGTTTTTCTAGATTTTGAAGGAAAATTATAAAGTTCTTCCCTATTTTGGCCTTTTACTCATTTTATTGGACTAAGCTAACAAAAGAATGATTGTTTCTTTGTTATTTAATTTTCTTAAAAAGAGCGATTTTCTTCTTAAAATATGCTATGCAGGTACTAAAGAAGGAGAAAGTTGACTATATCGTAGCACCTTATGAGGCTGATGCACAAATGGCATTCCTGTCAATTAACAAACTTGTTGATGCAGTTATTACTGAGGACTCCGATTTGATCCCTTTTGGATGCTCCAGAGTTAGTAATGTCATTATTTAGACTTAGTCATTTGTCTCCCCCAAATTTTTAGTCAGCTGCACGAATGCTAATTCTTGGAATCATTTTTTTAAGATTATATTCAAGATGGACAAATTCGGGCAGGGTGTGGAGTACCAGAGCTCAAAATTACCTAGGAATAGAGAGCTCGATTTGAGTGGATTCACTCAACAGATGTTACTTGAGATGTGCATTCTAAGTGGTTGCGATTATCTATCATCAATACCTGGCATGGGTGTGAAGAGAGCCCATGCACTAATTCAGAAGCTCAAGACCTATGAAAAGGTAAATTGAATAATTCTTACATATAATTGTTATGATCATCTCATCAATGCAAGCAGTATTGTGTACTTTGGTTGTTTATTAAATTAATTATTTTCAGGTAATAAGGCATGTGAGTTACAGTGGTGTATCTGTGCCACCTCTTTATGAGGAAAACTTTAAGCGAGCAATTTGGGCATTTCAGCACCAGAGAGTTTATGATCCTACAAAACAGAATATCGTGCACTTGTTGGACATACCGCAAGGCTGTGGTGAAGACTTGGAATTTTTAGGCCCATATCCTTTAATTGAATGTTTTATTACAACATTTATGGCATATTTTTCTAGAAAATATTTACTGTGCTACAGAAGCATTCTATCTTTCATCTATCGATAACAATCCATATGCTTATTCTACATTGGACTTCTTGACTGTACACTCTTTTATTGAATCGTTTTGCATTTCCTTAAATCTATCATACATGGTTAGAGCAGAGTGTTGCCAAAGATATAGCAGAAGGGAAACTTGATCCTATAACCAAGATTGTGTTCGGGGTTAGCTTTGTAATACTATTTGAATATTTCACTCTCTCTTTTGTACATTGATGCAAAAAATTCATTCCTTTTTTTCCAAAAGAAATGTTTTCTGATCATAGCCTTGTTTATTTGATGGTGTTAATAGGATAAATTATTGAATAGTGGATTGATGATCCCTGACAAGATTAATCCAGCAAAAGAATCTCAGCTAGCAATTGGAAGGAAGAAACTAGACTTACCTGTACAACGAAATGTTTTAACAAATTACTTCTGTATCCTCTCAAGTTTTTGGTCTCAGTTCATTGCTTTATAATTTTCATATATCAAGTTTACTCTGAAATGCAAGTTGAACTATCACAAAATTCCTTAATGTGCCAAGGTCTAGCATCACTTGAAGCAAAAAGGAAGTTCATTGCTCCAAAAATTGCTCAGAAGCACCAAACACAAGAGAAATCGCATCCTTTTAGCTCTGAAATCGATCTTTCACCTAGCTGTATTGAGGATATTATTACACCTCCAATAGTAGACAAGAAAAGTCCAATTCTTTGTTCCCCTGGGGCTGGAAGCGAAACTCTTTCACAGGATTCAATGTCTTCTATCTATAGTGTAAGATTTCTGAGATGACTAGTTTTGGATTTGGAAAATTGTTCTCTGACTTGGTGAAGGATAAAGGGTAGCTTTCTAGGGTTGAAAACCTTAGGTTAGATAAGAATAAATAGGAAGAACTTCAAAAAAAAACACGGGTTTGCTTATTTCATCTTCCATTTTCTATGAAGTAGAACAAAAAAATAGAAAGAAATCACATCCATTTATGTGACATTGCAGTAGTGCCCTTCCCCCAACTTGCCCCTATATAATTTTAGTATTCTTCATGAACCAACAAGTTTATTGGGTTATAAGGAGAAAAGACTTGTTCCCTCATACCTGGGATTTTAATTTGATTTGCTTGATTTCATTGTAAGCTTTTGTTTTAGCTTATCGATCAAGCACACAGGCCACTGTTATTGACATATGGGAAATTGTTTTTAGTTTCTTACTATGTTGAGTGGTGTAAAAGGTAAATTGAAAGAAGGAATTTTGGAATGTATGCCTCTGTGAATACAGATGCGTTTTCTATTTTTCCTTACAAAGTTCTCTCTCTAAAATCTGAATCTATTTTTTTTTTAAGTTGAACTGATACCAAACATCCTTGTACTATGATCTGTTCTCTCCTTCATGTTCTGATGATTTTACCATATATTGTTATCAGATTGAAGAGAAGTCTTTTGATGAAGACCTAATTGAGAACTTGTGCAGAGATGGTGATTCTTTATACTCATCACATTGATCTAATTGAGATACATAAATTCTTCAACTAGTTTCTGACAGATGTTATCCTTTGTTTTCTAGAACCATCAGAGGGTATGCCGAAGCTGCTTCTTACACCAAAAGCTTATTCTGACAGCTGTTTTGTACAAAACTCAGCTAAAAACTTTAGTTCCCTGGCAAATAGAAAACCCATGCTGAAGAGTTTGTATTTCAAACATGAACAATCTGACGATCATGGTCAAGAGAGTCTAGGGGAAGAGATAAGTGGAAATATAGAAAATAATTATGTCAGGGGTAATACCTACCGAAGCATTCTAAAGAGGAGAAAATTGGCATGTAACTTGCATGCGGTACCTTCTTATTTCTTTCTTTTGTTCCTTATTGTTAGACTAACAATAAAGTATCATATACTCGTTCTTTAATTTGGACCTAATTAAGTAACCTGTTCTGTTCAGGACTCACCACAATTAGACAGTGTTGAGAAAAGCCCGGCACCTAGCATTTCTGATGAAGGTATAAAATGATGGGGTTACATTATGGATTGTTGCTTTTCTGAGTTAAAATACTATCCTGGCCTACAAAATAAGCTACAAAATCCTAGGCAAACTACTTAAATACATTCTTCTACAAATTGTCTTTTTTGGGTTTTGTATACCCTTTTGTTCAAATAATTTTATAACCCTTTTTTTGCCCCAGCATGAACTGTTGGCTATTCACAGTTTGTGGCAAATGGCTATTTTGTTCTTTTTAATTAGTGATCTTTGTCAGTCATACACAGATTAATATAAAGGGTAGGGATATATTAACAACCAAACTTATTTGACAGCGGATTTTGAAATTCATGAAAATTTGTGTTTGTTATTTAATTAGGAAGATTTATCAAATTTGGGGCAATTTGACATACTTTGGTCACCTGTCAAATGCCAGTAAAATTTAACTTCTATTTTTCAAACCACTCGATGAATGACCAATAGGTTTTCATGTTGCGTCAGATTTTGGTACACAGCCTCTCTGATCTTTAAAGAAACATATCTATGGTTTTGACATGTTATGAAGTGAGTTTGTCGTTAATAAAACATATTTTAATATTTGCTAACATTGCAATGTTTGTCCGGTGTAGACCCTGACGGAACCGACCATGATGATGCAGCTATGGATGCCAAAGCTGAAAGCAAGTTTGGATGTGATGTGTCACATGTCAATAAATATGCAGGAATTGCTGAGAAATCAATGGAGAAATTTGCCTCATTGATATCATCCTTTAGATACAACCCATCTGGATCCCGTGCAAGCGGCCTTCGTGCCCCTTTAAAGGAAGTACAGAACACAAGATCCATGAGGTATACTGTTTCATCTTCTCTGTTTACTATTTATTCTACCGTTTTGAATTACATTAATAATTGATATCATTTGAATGAAATTATGAAACCTCATTGGCCCTCACTTGATTATTGCATTTCAAGCACTGTAAACAGTTTACTCTGGAAAAATTTTGAAAACAATTGGCAGTTTTCTCCTTAAAACTATATTTTATGTCCAACAGGGTTCCTTTCCAGAGAACAAAGCCATCTGTGGGGCCTGTTGACCTGGGCGAGTTCGCATATACATCCAAAAAGCAAGATCCTACCAAATCATCCTCAAATTGAGATTACGCTTACAGTGATTCCATTTGAAGTATTTTTAGCAGAAATCGAGTTGAGATGTGTGTACATGCTCATTTATCTCATTAATTGTAAGCTATGCTGAGTCCCTCTCCTTGATCTCTGTTTTCCTCAACTTAAAGATGCATTAGGGTCTGGCATGGTCAACCTTTCGTATTTAAAATCAACATGTTTCTTATTCTGATAGATCGCTACAATCAACACGTTTCTTATTTTGTAATCTGCAGTCCATTTTGGTTACATTTTTTAAAAGATTTATAATATAGAGAACATGACTTTCTCTAGTGTATAGAAGAATGCTCCAATGAGTTGACGATGGGCATATATCCCTGTAAAATTAGTGGTTAGATGAAAAACATGTAACGGGCTTAGAAGGCCTTAAAATTTTCCAAAGCTGATACCAGTTGGTAAGGCCAAGTGATATATATCAAATTGAAAGTATAAAAGACATTAAAGCAAACATTCTACTTTGACTGTGGTCCATACAGTACTGAGATATAATTTGGATGGTATTTTCGAAGATCAAGACATAAAATAAAGATAATTAGGGCAAAAAGAATGCTAGACAAGCTAATTTTAAAGTTCATCGATTTAGACCTGCGACATCACTTGCACCCAGAAAGAAAAGAAAAGCCAATCCTACTATCACTGTGCTGTGCCACCAATTGAGAATAACTATCAGCTAAATCATGAGCCAAGTCCGAAATCCTACTTGAGAATATTACCACCAATATATCACCTGAGTAGAATAACAAGGGGGAGAAAAGCTTTCAAGCTCGAACATTGCCAAGCCAGAAGAACAAAGGGAACTGTGCAATGGCCATGAAGAGAAGCAAGTAATGCTGCCGGCTTGAGTGCTTGTCATGGCTCCTCATCTCAGTCAAAAGCACCCTCTTCATGGTCTTGACCAAGAAAACCCCCATGCAAATGCTCAGCCAAGGCATCAGAAAGTAGTATGACAAGCTCCAAAACATACGCACCACTATTGCCAGAGAAAGGCCAGTGAAGAGGTACCCACCATACGCCACTATATCAAGTAAAGCTGCCTCACCGCCACCCATGGAATATAACAATGACTTGAGTAGCGCCACCTGTATGAACCAACCAAGAAGTCCCCTTGTGAACTGATAACTAAGTGCTTCAGGACTGAACCTGCATTTGAACGTCTTTTTATCAGGATTTAAAGCTTGCACTTATAATAATATAAAGACTTTTTACATTAAGCTTCTACCAAATATATTAAAAAAGGAAAAAGAAAATAAATGATTGTTATGCATTAGCTGGTCAGGCCGGAAACTGATACAAGCCACCTACTAGGGTAATCTGAGTCTTAAGTTTTTCAGTCAAACACCTTTTTTTACATGGTCTGAAGCTTCTATCTGATATCTTAAAAATAAAATCAGGCTCTGATAAGATTATGGGGCAGTGGATGCCACCAACTTTCTGAAATGGTTTTACGAACCACAACCCTAACCCAAAGAAACGTAAACTATAAATAAAGAGGTAAAAGATAAGAAAACATTTTTTTACGATCACCCAACCAAACTTTGAAGATGTAACAATCACGTGCAACCAGCTGTTTTTCTTCTTAGTATCAAGCATGACACCATCAACTCTTTGGCATGAAATGGCTAAATTGCCTTTAAATTTCATTTCACTTATTTAAGTATTATTCTTGTTGATTTGTTATTTGAGTTATTTCTAGATTGCTTTTGAAATAGCAACACATATGTTCAGCGACTAGTTTTTAATATACAAGACAAACGTAACAGCTACACTGGTACCTTCTAAGTTTTCTTTTAGAAAATTAAGAAATATCTTTCTATTCAAAAAAGAAGAAGCTGCCTTTTTAGTGATGGAAATTCAACCTGAAAAATGGATAATAATGTTATTTTCCATTCTTTACTCTTTAATTTTAATGATGCTCCATTTGTTTTGAAAGAAATTGATTTCAGGAGGGAATGGGCATATCTCAGGAAATAGAAGTTTGCTGTAATTTTCAAAACTAAGTTCACTTGGTGGTTGGTTGTTGAAAAAGCTGGTGAAGTACTCCAAAAATAAATACAAAAAAAGGTTCAGTAACTTACTTTCCAATGAAACCAAGACAGAAACCAGCAAGGATAACATAAGTTGCAAATGCCATGAAAGGTATGTATAAATCTGGGGCATTAATGTCATATATTGGAGGCTTATACGACAGCCTACCCCCTACTGGCTCAGTAATCCTAGTCCAGTGTCCCTGATTAATAGAAAACATAATTTCAGATGAAGGTTGATAGCTAACTGAAAAATGTTTCATGAGAGTAAAATTTCGAAGTTGAGAACTTACTCTATGAAGGAAAGGAAACAAGACAACTCTCAACTTGTTACGCACATATTGATCATTCACTTGGAAATAGTATTGTGGGTTTGAGAAGTACCGACTGATCTGTTTATTGAACCCTTGTTGTTAGAAATTGAACAGAAATAATATCAATAAAATGAAATGAACTAAATGTCTAAACATACATTGCTTTGCATAAACTCTGAACTTGAGCCCAAGAACTTCTCTCCATATGCACCTAAGCCAGTTTTGATGAACTCAGATCCAGCACCATAAAATGCATTTCCAAATGGACTCTGTTGGGGATTCAGCTGAGGTGGGCCCTGTGGCCCAGCTTGATTTGCCACATTGGGATTATACATAGCTGAAATTTTGCAGTTTAAAATAAGAATCTTTGCAATGTTACATGCTGATGAAATTAAATTTAGAACTGAAAGCAATAAACCAAAGCTAGACGTAGATTCATTTATTAATTTCTTTTAGGGGTTCTACTGGGGCAAATTACACCTTTGGTTTTACTGTATCTCTTACTTTTTTTTACCAGCAGACTTGTTGAAACCAAGGTCATCTTGTTAAAGATGACAAAACTACCCTTATGTTTCCGTGTTATTTCAAACTGGCTCGCGTAATAACCAGTTCATGAGATTCAAAACCCGACATCAACTTCTAACTACAATAACCTGTCAATATTTACTGAATATACTCGTTTCATGACACTGATCCAATGATCGGGTGTCTGGAATTATTTTGGAAGGGATGAAATTGTTGTAGCAAAAACAAGTGCTTAGTCACTTGAGGCACAGCTGAAAGCCACAGGCTGTCATTTGTAAGCACCACAAGTAGAGGGTATAATTTGCAAGAAAACCTCAAAACATATACTGAGATTCTTAAGAAAGAAAGCTAATATAATATACAACCCAACACATCAGGCATTGCCTTTTGAAATTGAGTAAAGGAAAAGAAAAAGAATATCTCTTTTCTGAAAATTAAGACTTCCATGATCTTTTACAGAAATGTGTATCAAAATTAAATTAACAGAGATAGTAAAGGCGCAAACTAGTACAAGACCTGAATGACTACCAATGACTGTCTCAACGTAAGCTCAATATATTCAAGATAATTTTGGTTCCATAAACTAAGACCAAATAAACCAGAGAGGCTATACCTAATAAAAATGTAAAACAGAACAAATACCGAACAGAACAAGTATATCACTTACACACCAGGCTTCACTTTCACATGCTGCTATACCAGCCAGCATGTACAGGTTTCATTACAGTGGTACCTACATTAACTGGTAAAAGACCTAGACAGGGTGGTATAAAAGCCTCCATTAAAATAGACCTTGATTAACCTTAAGATGTAACTTTTTAGTCTATTAAACCAGAGATGGAGAGATGCGGTGCCCAGTGGTTGGTCCAAACCTCAATTCCCCACCCCCAAATTACATATTCAGTGAAGTATCAGTATCACACTTAAAAATTAGGACCTTCTCTACCATATCAAGGCGTAGTTGATTGTTGCTACCACGGTTTCGGAAATCAATCGGACAGCAAACGATCCGATTCTTGCGCGATTTTTCAAAACCAATGCGATTTGAGCGGAGAAACGCTTGAATAGGAAGAGACTCACCTAGTTGCTTCTAGTAGTTTGTGTTCCGACTGTACTGATCGCTCAGATTCGTTCTCTATTCACCGATTCGTCAGAGGCAGAGGCGAAGGTGATAGCTGATAGGTGATAGGTGATGGTGACGGTGATTGATTGATGATCGGAAGAGAGATCTGGGGACTGGGATAGCTTGCCTCGAAGTGTGTTTCGCTAATGAAAAGGAGGAGAAGGAGAGAGAAGATGGACGGGGCTTGCGATGCTTGTCGATTCGATCGGATGGAATGGAAGGGGCTGACGGTTAACAAGAAATCAAGTAGGCTAGGCATAAGCTGCTGAGATATCAAAAAAGGGGAATTTTTTGGGCCGAGACGTATATTTATTCGCTTTGCGTGTTAGATTAAGATTTGATTTGAAGAGAAAAATAATTATTTGATAATATTAAAATTTATATAATAATTTTATTTTTATTTTTTAATAATTGTGTAAATCATTAAATTTGATGATTCGATGATGATTTTATATATCGGATCAAAATATAATACAATGGGCATATAAACGCTCCGATTCTTGGGTTAAAAAATGTTATGGATATATCATTGTTGATATCGTTGTCGATATTAATATAATTTATTATACATATTACATGAGTTAATGTTTTTATTTTGTACAGTATTTTTATTATTCAACTTAAATACAGCTAATATATATAATAACTCATGTAAATTGAATAATAACAGTACTGTATAAAATAAATTTGTATAATAAAATTATTAATATGCATAATAACTCATTTAACGTGTATAATAAAGTCTATATCAATAACGATATCAATAACTTTATTTATATATCAGCTCCCATTCTATTAATCCAAACAAATTAGTACTCTTTGAAATAAATATTATTTTGATGTACAGGATTCAAATGCCATTTGAAAAATAGCACAAAATCAGTACCGTTCTTGCTCTTTAGACAGTTTTTTACAACACGGATGGTTGCGACTCTATGAAGAATATGATGTTTAGTGAATTTAAGATGCTTTATTTGTCTAAAACATGTTAATGAAACTATTATTTTCGAATAAATAAAGAAACAAGTTCTATATAAAATATAATATAAGCGGTGATATGTTTTATCTTTCTATAAAGACATAAATTTGTTTTCATAGTTTCCTTGTCTCAAAAAATGTTGTCAATATTTACTTAGTTTAAGTGCCACCTCTTCATTTTAAAATTAGCAATTTTATGAACAAAAGCACAATATGAGAATAGTCATATCATTCATAATGCAAAATATCCTCAGAACTTCACAAACATTATCTATCAATACTTCTTTCTTTGTTGGATGCATTTTCTAAAATTTACGATGCTATTAAATTTAAAGTACTCTAATAAATAAAAAGTATCATAACAAATAAAAACACCCTAAAATATCAAAAGTACCAATAAAATAAAAAAAGTATCATAACAAATTTAAAGTACCATAATTAATAAAATACTTTAATGAAATAGATGAAGTTTAAAATATGACCATTCAAGTACCTAGGTCGATAGTATTAACCCGACCTAGGTACACTTCCGTCATATTTTGGGATCCCAACTTCATCTATTTCATTAAGGTATTTTATTAATTAGGATATTTTAAATTTATTAATATACAATTAAAGTAGCTTAATTAAAGATAAAAAGAATGAATAAATAATATTAAAAATAAAAAGTAAAAATAGCTTATGTTGAGATCTCATAAAGTTTTGGTGGTATACTTCTCACAGACTAACACACTGTTAGAAATACACCCAAATTTCAAAACTCTATGGGCATAAGCTATTTTCACTTTTTATTTTCAATATTATTTATTCATTGTTTTTTTTATCTTTAATTAATGTAATTTAATTGTATATTAATGAATTTAAAGTATCCTAATTAATAAAATATCTTAATGAAATAGATGAAGTTAGGATCCCAAAATATAACGGAAGTGTACCTAAATCGAATTAATAATACCGATTTAAATACACGCTTGAATCGTCATATTTTAAACTTTATCTATTTCATTAAAGTATTTTATTAATTATGGTACTTTAAATTTGTTATGGTACTTTTAATATTTTATGGTACTTTTATTTGTTATGGTACTTTTTATTTGTTAGGATACTTTGAATTTGATAACATTATAAATTTTAGAAAATACATCCAACAAAAAAAAAGTACACGGGGAAATAAAGACTATCAAACATTAATGTTTTGTGATAGTATATAGACATCAAATGAATTTAAAACTAGAAGTCAAGATGACAAATAAATCGGCTTATTATTCAGGCCTTTTCAAATTCAAACAATTGTCCGTCGCTTGATTGAATAACTCTTCAACTTGCTTCATTTCAAGCTCTGTAAACAAAACAAATGGAAGTAACATTGTTACAGCAGAAGAATTTAATATAATAGCACAACTGGTATGCAATATGTAGAGTCGCATAATGAAATAGTTGATTGCAAATACTAGAGGATTGCTCTATCATTTTCTTTTTTTTTCTTTTTTTTTTGAGGAAGTGGGAAAATCTCACCTGCTTTTATTAACAAAAACCAGAAGAGTTTGTACCATGATACCAAACATCTGGTATCGAGTACCAGTAGCCATATTACATTTCCCTACCTAGAAACTAAACATATCTATAGTTTGTTCAGCATAGAGTGCTCTATCATTTTCTTTTGGAGCACAAATAACCGATTGAATGAAAAAGTAGCTAAAATAAAGGAAAACAATTTTGATATCCTATAGCTATCAACTGATATGGATCTAATACCACCAGTCTACAGTGTTGAGCACACATGCAGGTACCAAATGTTGCAGCATCATTATTAGGTCAAATTAGTACGAGTATCAGGAAGCATTGTACTTATACGATCAATGAAACTTTGTGGAACCCATTTAATATTGAAAAATTACAGAACAATTCAATGGTCATTGAAACAAAACAGCAGCTTTCAGCAAAAATCCAAGGCAAGGAGGATACACTGAACCTCAGAAAACACACAGAAAAGGATGCATATTTCAGAACGCAAATCAGAACCCTAATGGGGAGCAAATGCAGTATTGCATTAACACCCTATTAAGGGTGCTGATTCACATCCCCAAGGATGCTTCCACAGATTGCACTTTGAACTTAATCCTTTATTTTTGTCAGTTCAATCAATCTGTTTGTATTGAGAATTGCAAAAAAGTCCCCAATTTTGTGGACAAAATTCGCAAATGCATAGTAGAATCTTAACTGAGATCAATATCTTCTAACAGTTTCAGATGTTATCACCATTTGTGTATGTAACTTGAGAGGTAACTAATCCTGATGAAACTAATTAGTACCAAGACATTATATTGATCAGATATTCCACATCATTTGAAGGGATCCATCCATTATACACAAAACTCGAGACCACATTACCTGCTGCTTGAAGTTGTTTCTCGAGTTCAAGTCCTACATCCTCATTCTCAGCCTGGAATTTCAAATTTGTACATTAGTAAGGTTTTTTAGGAACAACTAGACCAACAACAAAAACTTAATTATATAATTTGAAGATAACATATGTCACTAATAGTGAAACAGTATGTTATGTTGCATTTTATCACCCTGTATCAGCAGGTAGCATCATTTTGTGTTTGTGTAAGTTCTTTAATTGAATTGGAGCTTGTGTGTGGAACTGTGGATGGGCCTTAACATGGTGTTTCTGAGGTAGAAACAACACCAAGAAAACAGCAGTGTGTTTCAAATAACTTGTGATTTCGTGGAAATTAGCGTGCAGATAAGGCTATAAGTATGCAAATCGACTACAATTAAGCCCTAATGGTGGATACGATTCATTTGAACTTTACTAAATAACATTATCTAGGCTATGTAATTATACCCGAAATAAGACATTATTTAGCCACAACTTCACCTAAAATAGGCAGTAATACCCTTACAGGAGCAAAATTAGAGAAAAAGGAAAATAATAACCAGAAAAAAATAATATTCGATTAATACTCTAAAATTATCCATGATAAAAAAGTTCAACAATAAGAAATCAAGGCATTACTTGAAGCTCGGCAATGCGTTGCAACTGCGCCTCTTCTCCAGACAATGGCAAAGCCGCAACAAGAGCATCAAACTGCATTACAGAAAAAATTAAAACAAAATGAGTTCCAGAACTCATTGAGGTAAAAGGAGCGGTGATAAGTTAATTTGAGCATATTCTAAATCCAACATGTCATGAACACCCGTACAAAATGAAAATAAGTCATAGTCCTCATAAATCAAGGGAGAAATCCATGATGATCTTTTGAAGTGTTTCACAAAAACCAACCTAAGCTAGACTCTCTCCTCTTTAATGTGTAGAGGAAAACCATTAAAAGGAATCATCTTACAACTGAGAGATGACATCTTTTCATTTTCTAGTATATTGTCCCATATTTCGGATCTTTCTGTAGGTAATTTTTGCTTATGTCTCATTTTCCCAGGGGATGAATGTCTTGCAAAGGCATATTTAAAACTCAAAAGGGTTTCCCAAGAGTTAACAAGTAAAACAACCATCTAATATCCTTCCATACTATTTGAATAAATAAAGTATAAAAATAAAAGAAAAGAAATTAGGATACCACCCCAGCATACTATTGGCCTCAAATGCCGCACTGTAACAAAACCTTAGATTCCTCTTCTCTCTTATCTAATCTGTATCAACTGTTTTTCAATTTAATTTAATGAAATTTACATAGTTCGTCTGCTACCTCAAAAAAATAAAAATAAAACCTTAGATAAAATAGAGAACACATGAAATAATTAAGAAGATCACTAAAATCATTTTTGCATCGAACCTTCTTTGCAGCTTGAACCAAGGCAGCACTCATAGCCTTTGGTTGCTCTGCAACATTATTCGCTTCTTCACTAGGGTTCGCATTAGGGTTAGGATTACCATCAGCATTTGCATTAGTGTTACCATCAGTGTTAGGGTTGCTAGGGTTGCTAGGGTTGCTAGGGTTAGGGTTAGCAGCCGGCTCTGGATAGTCCGTTGAAAGCCGTACTGGAGGCGCATCTCTCTGAAGTGTGCCAAATGTATTCACCGCCAGTAGTGCTATCGTATTCACTTGTTCTTGCAATTGTGATATTATATCCATTTCTCACCTCCGTAAGCACTTCATTAAAAGAGTGTGTGTGAGAGAGAGAGAGAGAAGTCATTAATTGAGACAAACATAGTATGCCAGCATTGGGGTAGTCCTGATTAAGCCATAACTCTTACCCTCATAAGAAAGCACACCAGTACCAGTAGCAAGTACCAGTGGTACTTTTTGAGAATTTCACAGTAATAAGAGAAGGAATAAGAGAGGAGGTTCTAACCTGTGCTAATTTCTACGCTGATCTTCTTCAAAGGTGGCCCCGGGGAAGGGGGGGTGGGGAGGGGGAAGGCGGCGACTGGAGGGAGAGAGCGATTCGTTTGGAAGGGAAAGAAGACACACGAAATCGATTCGGCTGGAGGGAGGGAACGATTCTCTTCTCCTCTCTCTTTTTCTCTCTATCTCTCTCTCTCTCTCTCTGAAATTGGAAGGGAAAGAAGACAGAAACGCTAACGGAGCATTAACAGAGAAGCGTTTTTCTTTTTCTTTTTTTCTGAAATAGGTGGGATATTTATTTCGTTTTAAATACTCTTATAAAATTTAAACATACGTCTTTTCATCTTTCCGTAAATACAAAAACTATCATTACTGTATAAAATCTATGGTTCATTAATAGAGAAGCGTAATTCTGATTTTCTCTTGTCATGAAATAAAGGACTGTGATTAATCCGAACAAAATTTTAAATAAAATTTTTAATCTATCGCAGAATATCTCAAGGTGTACTGAATTTTTAAATAAATATCAATGTTATAATCATAATTTTATTTTATTTTATTATTTTTTATGAATATGAAGATTAGTATTGTAATTTTTTATTATAGTATGGATGTCAACTGAATTTTTTTTACTAATTATTGAATTAAAAATAAACTATCTATAATTTATGTACATTATGGAAAAAAAATGAGTTCAGTTGACTCACTTAATCCACTTTTCCATCTGCCTCTACATCTCATCTCAAACAAAAATTGCAATCAAATTAAATTCTTATCATTGTACAATGGATCAATGCTAATGCCTAATGATTCTATTTCATAATAGTTTAAATTCTTGATTTTTCAAGTTTTAATGCTAGTTTTTCAAAATTAATTTTCATATATTATATTATGTATCAACCTCCTTTAATATTTTGTCCAAACTCCATCATCATTATCGCATGAACAACACAACTGTGCCATATTTATCACCAAATTAGTACATAAATATAGGCACAATAAAGAGGCATTCTAAATTCTCAAATAAAAAAACATATTTCATAACTCAATATTAGTTAAACCTAAACACAAACACAAACACAACATGGGTTATACTTTTATAAACTTCCAAGAAAAAAAAACTATTAAAATGTTACATATTTCTAAAATTTAAACTCAGATAAGGGTCTAGGCTTATCCCTCTATAGATTTGCCCCTGATCAATTATATAAGTTGACAAAAATTTGTTGATTACACTATTGACAGATATTCACAATATATCATTTGTGTGTTTTTTTTAATTAAAACATGTTTTATTATAATAAAAGGGAAATATTTAGGAAATATCATCGTTGATGCCGTTATCGATACCGATTTTATCATTTATGTAAAATGAGTTATTATTCATATTAACGACTTTATTATATAACTTATTTATTTTTATTATTCAACTCAAATACCACTGATCTGAATAATAAATTATTTAAATTGAATAATAAAAATATTATACAAAATAAATTACATAATAAATTTATTAATATAAATAATGAATCATAAATATAATAATCCTCTATTCCCCTCGTACAGTCAAAGAAAAATTACATCAGCGGATCAGCTCTTTCTTTCTCCCTTCTGTTTTCAGTTCTCGACCTTATCATCCCTCTATTTCTTTCCCTTCCATTCCACCAGATTCCACGAGAGGAAAAATCAGAACTAACCTAACAACCATGACCAGAAGCAGAGGCAGAAGGACGAAGCGGGAGCGATCAACCTCCGCCGCGCCTCCGCCTCTCTCCAAGCGTCTACACGGCCGTACCTTGCCCGGTGATCGTGATCCTCCTCCCGCCGCCTCTGCTTCGCCGTCGCAGGTCGTGGTTACTGGCCTCCCCTCGGATTGCAGCGTGCTCGAGCTCAAGTCCCGTCTCCAACAGTTCGGCTTTATCTCCCGCATTAAAATCAACGGTTCGGGATCTGGTGACGTCACCTTCAGGTCTGATGCGGCGGCTCAGGCAGCGATTTTGGCTTCCCTTGAGCCGGATCTCGGTATCTCGATCGGTTCATGCAAGGTCGGGTTTCAATTTTATTTGCTTCCTATTTAGCACAAGTGGCACAACCACCCTAATTAGCAGTATCAGTATCAGTATCAGTATCAGTATGTTCTTCAGAGTAATTACCAGTATCAACAGTCATCAAGTAATAACAGACATATCGAACAAGTAATTTGACTATTGATCTGATTGTGCAAAAAAGAATCGATGACAAATAGGCCTAATTGAACTACACTGAAACATGAAGTGATATGCAGTCTCGATCTGATCACGGAAAATTTCACTGAAACATGAGATTGCAAGAATTAGTGTTATCTTGAATATAAGAACTTGAGAATTGGACTGATGGAGTCATTAAATGGTAATAAACAAGCAAAAAGTTCACCTTACAAGTTGAGGTTCCTTGCCGATTTGATAGCTCCAGCCCCCACATGTCATTCTACTTGTGCTCAGCTTGCTTTGCAATAATTAGTCCAAAATTGTTTTCAATATGTTAATCGCTCAAAACATCTCTCTGATTTTTACTCGGTCTCATTAGTTTTTAACACTGACTTCATTTACACAGGTTTTGGTGGTGCGACCAAGCAAACCACTAGTGAAAGAGAACGCAGAAATTGCATCCCGTCCCTTTTCTAGGCTTCTTCGGCCGGAGCCACCACTGAGAAAACATGGGAGGAGTAACAAGAAACTCACTATCGGAGAGCTGATCCCGAGAACTAGAACCGAACCAGACTTGGGTTCAGTTATTCCAAGCACCAGAGCTGAATCAGACTTGTCTACAAAAGGAAGGGAATTAGTTGCTTATGATGATCTCTTTTGATTATCTCTATGCTTAGGTTACACTACAGGTTGTAAGTTGTACGAATCTGGAGTGGTTAATTAAGTTAGGCGATAAGGTTATTAGGAATCCAACTCGGATTGATATGTGGCTCGTATTCTTTAGCATCTGTAAATATTTAAGTAAATCCAAAGACTAATTATAGTAGTTCTTTTTTTTCTATTATATTTAGTTTATATGTTCCTCCCATATGCCGACTATATTTGTTACTCGCATATGACTGCATGCAATGGTTGAGTCCGTATCGTCTACGGTAATCCACGGGAGTAAAGTGAGCGGGTAGTATGATTCGGACCATTCAATTTCGGATCACGGGTAGATTTATAGGGGGCGGGCAGATTTTGAACTGTTCAGATCTTAAAAAACTGTCTATGTCTATTTTACAGTGAAGTACTTCAGAGGATGTGAAGTCGCAATGGTCACCATTAAAATTTGCAGAGGATTGGTGCATACTTAGAGGGAAAAAATGCGCATATAATATTACATTTACAGCCTTAAATTCCTGATTTCTAAATGCTTTTTGGCTGACACATCTCAAATATCGGGTGCATGCCTACACTTGCAATATTATGAGATATCTTGCCCACTCAGAAAGGAAAAAAAGAACTTTGAACTTTGTATTTTTTTACCATCTTTAAACTCACCTACATTAATATTTCCATCCAGAAAAAAGTTGAAAAATTCAGGGGTGTAAATCGAAGATCGTTGATTAATTTATGACAGGAGCAAATTTTAACGGACTTCGTCCCAAAAAAAAAGCCTTCTCTCTTTTATTTAGAGAGAATTCATATTTTGATCCTTAATTTTTTTTAAAAAAAAAATTAAGTCAACCCCTAATATTTTATTTGATATAATTTGAAGTTTAAAAATTAATTTAATTTTTTTTTGAAAAAGTTCAAAAATCAATTTATTTTTTTTAAGAAATTCAAGAACCAATTGAGCGCAAATAAAAATTTACGGACCAATTTAATTTTTTATAAAAATTCAAGGATCAAAGATCAGTTTTCCCTTTTACTATTTCTTTCTTGGCAAAATTAGATGTATCCCCATCAATTCTATTGTATTTAGATATTTCCCCATTAAGTGGTGAAAATTAGATTTTTGTCCATAAATTAGTGATTCCCTTTGATATTTGTCCATAACTTTGATTAAGACTAAATTATCTCAATTAACTTCAGATTAAATTTTGGATTGGATTATTTTGCCCTTCTCACAAAGAAAAGACATCACTAGTTTGAATTGTTACAACTTTAATGAACGATCAAGTCAATTTAATTCTGTATATCAATGTGATTCTATTTTTGAAAAAAAAACATCATGTCATAAAAAATAAAAAAAAAAATATGATACAATACAGGTCAATCATCTCTAAAATCTCTTTTACTAGAAACTACATTCAAATAAAGTAATGACCATCGTTCATTAATATTAAATTAAATACCAACATTGAGGTTTTTTGAAAAAAAAATGTGTAATTAATCTTATGAACTTTTGATCAGGATACTTTGAATTTGATATTAAAGGGTATAAATTTGGTCTATCTAGAAAGGTTAGGAAGATGAGCATTATTGTCGATTTTAGAGGAAAGGGTAAAATCATCTTTTTAAGAAAATTCTAAACTTAATTAAAAATCATAGTGTAAATTAATTTTATGAGTAAATATCAAAGAGAATCATCAATTTATAGGTAAATATTTTGAGTAAAATTGATGAGAAAACATTTCTCTCCGCGGGACTTCATTCCTTAATTTGTCTCCCATACGTTTTTGACTCTAGTTGATATATGTAACTTTTGTCTTTTTCATTTTTGAAAGATTTATCTCCAAATTAGTTTCGTTATTCAATTATATAAATACCTGAGCCATATACATAAACACATGACTCGCTTATATAAATATCTAAATTACTTATATAAACACCTAAATATATATGTAATTTATTCCGTATAAATACATGAATACATAATATAAATACTTGACTCGTTGTATTTAAATACGTGAAAATACATAAATATATTTTTTTTTGTCAAAAATAAAAAATTAGTATATATATAAATATAGGATTTTTTTGGGATTCGGCTCGAAGTCGCTTCCAAAATTGATGGAACCTATCTGATTTCGCCTTCTTTCTTCGCCTGACACAGTCACCTTTTCTGAAAGAAAAAAAAGGAGCCGAGAAACTAGGAACTATATCGGACATGGAAGAGGCTTCTTCAATGGGAAGTAGCGAATCCAGCGCAAAAGAGACGAAGGAAGAGGATGCAGAGGCTGGAGAAGTATGGGCATGGAGCTGGGGAGCTGGTACAGACGGCCAGCTTGGCACTGGATCGTTCCGAGACGAGCACCTTCCCCAACCCCTTCGCTTCTCACCTCCTCCTCTTTCCATCTCTCGCCTCGCCTGTGGCGGCGCCCATTCTATTGCGCTCTCTTGTAAGTAATCTCTTTGTTCCATTCGCCTTTAAGTACAATTCAGACAGATCTTTGTAATCTTGTCAGAAAAAAATATCTAATTTTCTTTTGTTTCAGGTGATGGGAGAGTGCTCTCATGGGGAAGAAATGATCACGGTCAGCTCGGTCATGGAGATTTAGAGAACCGTGGAACACCGGAGATTTTGAAATTCTTCGAAGGTTCGAAAATAAAACGTGTTTCTGCTGGATGGAATCATTCTGCATTTGTTACAGGTTTTTCGTCGCATAATTTAAAACTACAGTTTGTTATTGTTTTTTTGTTGTTTGATACTGACTCCCTTCTGTACTTTTTATTAATAACTACTTTAGATATGGGGTGTTTATTTACGTGTGGAGATGGATCATTTGGGCAACTCGGAAACGGAGATATCCAGTCTTTTAATGTGCCGTCTGAAGTTCCATTTTTCAGTTCAAAGCATGTTGAAGTTGAAGAGATAGCTTGTGGGATCCGCCACACGCTTGCCTTGGTTAATGGTAAAAATTCTTCTATATTCCAAGTTGAACCATAGCGTAATTATTAGTATCTATCATGCAAAAGGGATGATGGACTAATGTAAACATACTGTCGCGCTCATCACAGGTGAACGAGTATATGGTTTTGGTTCAAATAGACATGGACAAGTTGGTAACAATTCATCTAGAACCCAGAAAACATTTAAATTTCCTGAAGTTGCTGATGGATTTGAGAACTGCAAAGTAGAAGCTGTCTTTGCAAATGGAGATCATAGTGCTGCATTAACTGGTAAACTAATTGCTTCACTGTTAATTTTTTCTTTACCCTTTTTGAGTATTCCTGCACTGTGAATTCATTGAGGAGAAAACTATGTACGTCAAGAACAACCTTTTTCAGCTTTAGACAGAGTCCAACATGTTCCGAAAGTAGGTCCTTTAGTTAACAAAATGTACCTAATATGTTCCGAAAGTAGGTCCTTTTGTTAACAAAATGGACCTAATAGTTTTCTATATTTGCACGTAACATGTAATGTCTCTAATATCAAGGCCTTTAGAAGTAAAACCTAGTTCTTAAACCAGATGAACCTAGTTTTTCATAATTACTAAATTAACCTCAACTCCTTTGAATCAGCAATTAGTTCATATCAGTTTAGAAATACAGCAAATAATTGTTTTCCTTATTTTAGTTCAGTCTGGTTCTAGGGGAAAGGAAAATGCCTGAGTTAGGGGCAAAGTTGTGGAGAATTAATTTATTACACCTTTTACATCACTGGCCACCTGTAAGTTGAGATTCCTCAATGAGATTTGCTGCTAACAAAAATGCGAAAAATAGATTTACGGTTGTGCTTTACTTGGAGAAACCTCATAAAAACATCTTCGGTCTGTGATTTCTACCTTTTGTGTTCACCATTTGGAAATAGTTTCAAATAGATAATGGGCAGCTGTACATATGGGGCCGAGCATTCAGTGGTAAAATTAACTACTCGCATCCAAGAATAGTGCCTTCATCATCAAAGTTCTCTCAAGTTGCTTTGGGATGGCATCACGCTGTGGTTTTATCTGGTATGCAATACTTCCTAATCATGCTTGCATGTTTGCAGGATAGCTTATGTGTATGATTTAGCAGCAGAAAGCAAAACCAAGGATTTAAGCTAATTGCCTCCAGACTTGAGTCAACAAAGAACACTCTTAGTATTAATTTGTTTATATTATTTTTTCTGTAGATGGTGAAGTTTACATGATTGGTAATTATCGCCATACACAGCTCAGTGGGTCTACATCTGACAATGTTGTGCAAGATCAGTCTTTTCCTTCTGCTTTAACAATTGGGACGAATGGTGAATTTATCAATTTCATTTTTTTTTAAAATTGGCTCTATGAGTTTTAGATGGTGAAGTATACATCACTGATACTATGATTTTTATTATTTATAGTTGTTTTACACTTGATGATCAGTTGAAAGATGATTGGGCAGATTTAAAATCAACTGTTATATTCACTATGCAATCTTTTATAGAAAATCACCCGGTGCCATCACTGAAGAAAGTAGAAGGCCTTGAAGGAGAAAAAGTTGTCCACATTGCTTCCGGTGCTGAACATTCTACCTTGTTAACAGGTACAGCAATCTAGTCTCCAAGTATACCTTTCGGAATGTGGTTGCCATCAACGTTCACAACCTTATATTTGTTTTGAAAATTATTTTGTCTAGATAAAGGAAGTGTCATGACTTGGGGATGGGGAGAGCATGGACAGCTAGGCTTGGGGGATACATGTGATCAAGCAGTTCCTCAGATGGTGAACCTGGAGGAATCAAGTTCACTTGCAACTGTTAGACTTGCAGTATATTGTGGAAGTGGATTTACAGTAGTGACAAGAGACCAAATGAAGCCTTTACATTAGCATTATAAGGGACCTTTTTGAGTCGCTAGAGGGCAGATGCTGCTTTAGTTTGCAGTTAGTTTGCCAGTGAAAGTGCCTAAAGATAGTGTGTAATAACCTTGATGTTAGCCTGGATTTTGACATCATGTGATAGTCCAGATCTTTGGCAGGGATATTTGTCATATAATGTAAGACTTGAGCATGTCAATGCTATTGCTACGTTTCTAGACAATTAGATTGGAAGAAACGATCCATCTCGATATTAAAGATCTCAATAACTAAGCTATGTTAATGTAAGCATCAAATCATTCCAAACAATTCCTTTGATTTTGCTGTCACTTATGTTAGAGGACCTTTTCATATTTGACACCATCCTTTGTAGCATATCTCAAACCGCCTTTTGACTAATGTTGCTCATTATAATACCAATGTACAGCCTATGGCCAGTGACATGTCAATTTTGACTACGTACCACAGAAGCCTAGTACAGTTAAACATTTAGTATGGCTAACTCCATAATTGCACAAACAGGCTGTAATAGTAAATTTTCATACAAAAGACAATTGCCAAAATAAGCACCAGTACACTATGGAATTAAAAGAATCAGACAAGAAGTTGGCTAGTTTTCTATTTCTGGAGCAGTTGCTCAATTTTCTGACTCATCTTATTTGCAAATAGGGGTGCCGACCAACTCCCAAAAAAATCCGGCAGTAGACTCAAGTCAGAAACTTGAGCAGCTGCTGTTCTTATTAGCAGCACTTGCTATTTTTACTAATCCACAGAAAAGAAAAGAAAAGAAAAGAAAGACATACTCATGATGCTCCCAACTTTCAAACCCAACATTTGGCAAATTCAAACGGAAGCTATAAACTCTCCTACAATTTTTTTAAATACGGCAGCATACATCTGGATTTCTGATAGCATGATTCAATCATTGCATCCTCAGTTGTCCTTCACTTGTAGTCCCTGGATTCGCCTCTATTTTTTTTCTTCATAGGACCCCCAAAAGTATCAGCCTTTGACTGCAAATTTTTGTAAATCAAACATTAATGCAATCCACTCCAAAGTGGTATTGATATGAATTCAGTAAGCCATAGAACTTCCAACAAGGAAAAGACAATCAATTTAGAAACCTTGAAATGCAACACATAGTACCTATTGACAAAGCATATTACTACATAAGAAATCATTTTAGTGTGATAAAGATATATAGTTAATAGTAGACCACATAGTTAGAAGAACGAAAAGAAAAATCTAGATTATTTGGGAAAACATTAAGACACCCCTAATCCTGATTTGATGCTACACTAGTGAAACCTCTTTTTATGAACTTTCTTCTTCTGTTTTTACTCTTTTCATTTGAAACTCTATTTTAGAGTAAAGTGGGATATTCTTTATTTTATTAACTTTGCAAAACCACCTCTGTTTTCTATTTTTGATGAAAATTCATAGGCTCACAGGAGAGCTCCACATCTGAACTCACTTTTCATACCAAGATAAAAGTAAAATTTTGTCTGATTTGTTTTTTACATAGTTTCAGAAGATGTCAAGTTTGGACTTTCACTATCAAGTTAAATGCAAACACTAATTCCCCTCCCTATTTGTGCTTTTATGTGCCCTATTTTCTCAAGTTCCCACTTATAAAAGCACCATTCAATTTTCTACCAGCCTTTTTTGTACTATATTATCTTTCATTTGATGCAAGGTACTCAAAAAATTTTTTGCAATGTTATTTAATAGAAAAAAGAAGTATCAATACTAGGTATTCCATATACTTCTATGCTTAAATGGCCTCGATACTGATAATGACCTTCCTAGATAGATTAGCTCGATTGTAAGCCAATGAATTAGCAAAGGGAAATATTTTTTTACCATACCGTGCTATTAACTACATAAGCACAATCTATCAGTTGTCATTTTTTTATATCATCATCATCATCACTACAAATGATAATGCATGATCAATGACTGTAGTTGTCATTTCCTGATTTCCATTTATTACAAAAAAAATTTCTTTCTCAAAATCACATCTACCATATTTTTCTAGCGACAACAAACTTGAACAATTGAACTGGATTTGTTTTATTTCATAAAAAAATGAGTTAGCGGCAACAGACTATTTTAAGTATGTAATCATGTAATTAACTTCAGCAAACTACCACTAGTCAGCTTTTGGTAAATACCTCATATAAATGCATGTCAAAACCAAAACGGACAAAAACGGTCGGGAACAAAGTTTAATGGAGACTCGAACAGTTGGTCTTATTTTGGATATGAAGAGGCAGAGTTCTTATTAAAAGGGAGGAGATTAACCAATCGTTCGATCATCCCCTTGGAGAAGTAGCCTGAAAAAGGCTGTGGCATGGCCGGGGGAGGGAAATCCTCAGCTGGCATTGCAAATGGCCTTATCATCTTCTCAAATTTATTCAGGGTTAGGTATGATCCGACCTCCTGCAGTCTCTCTGGCCCCATTATTGGTAATATGTGATCTTGGAGGTATGAAGGAGCCTCTATGTTGTCTTTCTGCATACAAAGATATTAAGAGTAATTAATTGGAGATTTCTGCATCAGTAGTTCCATTATGGCAATGGAATTCTTGTAAGCTGCTCTAATTTTTCTTGGATTTCTGTATCTTGTGCTCATGCTTAATTTTATAGAAACGAAATATTTGTTTATCAATTATTGTACTGGATCAGATCCTCCTTTTAGACAGGACCAATTTTACATTAGTTGATTATTGCATTCAGTCCGGATGTGCAAACTTATGTTAGATAATAAATATAAAAAAATTGTACGTCTGAAAGGGCTCAGCTGAGATCTCAGGTTGCCACTTCTACAATAGAAGCTCAGTGTCAAATCTCATTTTCTCATGATTAAACAATTGTGGAAAAATAAAATAAAGTGCAGTTTCATTTCAGTTCTTTAGTCACTTCCATTTTCATGAAATGAAGAAGGAACAAGTTCCATTTCATTTTCTGGTACCAATAAGATAGAACCCCTACCTACTAGGGTAGAATAAAGACTCTCAACAACCTTCCCTAAGGGATATTAAAGAAAACAACCGAGCTTGGAAAATTGGCTATTTGAAATTGCCAAACTTTGCTACTCTTCTCCTTTTCAAAGGAAATATTTCTGTTTTAATTTTTACTTTAAATTGTATAATTATCCTTTTCTCGGATAAATAGAAAGAAAGAATATAATCACCTCTAGAGGGCTTAAATCAGCACCCCGACTAAATGTCATCTCTATGCGAAATCTCTTTGGATCATCTATTGGCACCTGAATATTTGCAACATCATCAGTTTTGGTTCTCATCTTTTAATTCAATAAATAGTCAGGGCCTTTACCTCAGTATTCTCAAACATTCTCAAGACAATGTAGCTCATGTAATCTAGTTCCCGAGTCTTAAAAAGCTTTTCCAGAGCATTCTGTAAAACAAGGCCCTCCTCTCCATTTAACGACTCATCTAGGTTACAGTACCTCAGTACATTCATCAGTGAGTGTATATGTGATTCCTGTTGTGAAAAGAAACAAGATAAACATCGTCTCAGATTTGGACAGTTTTTGCACAAAAATAAAGACGGAGAACTAAACTGAATATATCTGTCCTTACTGAGGTGAAGTAAAGCCTCGTGCGGACTTGTCTTTCAGGTGATTTCACATCATTTGCATACCTTAAAAGCATGATACTCACATTAGATCTCATAACATAAACATCCAAGTTAGACCCAACACTAATTGCAGAAGATACCAGACAATATGTGATACCCCAAATGTTTCAGGTAACATTTGATGCCATCCTACAACTCTCTATTTCATGTAATATTTCACAATTTCTTAATTTCATGTAATTGCAAGTAAAAGAGAAGAAAAGTGGTAAAGGGGTGGATTTGGGAAGTTGTCCAACGTGTCAGTTGATGGTCACTGCTTTAAAATTCATGTTGGTCAAATCCTCATGCTCATATTTATTGCATTGAAAGGGCTAAAGTGTGAGTCCAGAGATTTGAGGAATTAAGACGTAAAATTCCGATGAACTAATAAAAAAAATATTTCTAAAGAATTCCATAGCATTCTTCGTTCACCCTTTTTCAAGTCCCTCCTTTGTGCCTGCACGGATATGAGTCCTCTCTATGTCATTCCATGTAGTGCTTCTGCGCTGATGCTCCTGTCTTCTTAATTAAATAGCAACGGAAATAAATTCTTTTTTGAGTTATGACTATTTTGATATATCTGATCAGATCTCATTTCGTACAATTGAGAATGTGTGATAAAAGAGTGGATCAGTGGTATCAAGCAGGACGTGAGGACACCACTTAGTTAATTTCTTTTTGGAGTTGGCACAAGGATAAGAGTCACTATGGTATCTACTGTGTATTGGTTGATGAATTTTGAGATCAATCCTAGCAACAGATTCAATTTGCTTGGAACACCAACCCTTTGAGGTAACTGGATTTCCCTGTGATCAAATTTATTATGTTGTTAATTGATTGAATGGCATGACTAGTTACTTTTTTAATTGCTGAGTATGCAGACTGATTAGTTGTACAATGATATTCCATCTTGCTTGAAAAATGAACATGTTAATTTCTTCTATTAAGATTTCCAACAGTATTTCAAAATGGCTCTTTTGAACAATGAGTAAATCAACCAGTTGAGAAATATATTCCCCGGAAAGAGATATACAAGTTCTATTAGGCTGTTTATTTTCAATGGATTTTGGCAAATGGATATTAAAGAAAGATTTTGTGTGCATCAAAGATAAAATTTGTAAGTTAAAAATAAAGATATGGTTATGCACTTTTCACTTCAAGAACTGATATTCATGTTGCACTACAGTTTTTAACATAAGCATTTACAAAGATACTTCTATCTGATTTAGTTAAAAGCGAGTGTTTTGTTATTTGATTAAACTCTGTTGAGTAAAATTATTTTAAAAGAGAAGGATTTAAAGTGTACTTGTGTTCGAGTAAAATAAGATGAGGCATGACAAGAGATATGTGAATATTGCATGCATTGAAATGTATTGAGGCATGACAAGATATATGAGACATGATGCTAGCATCTGTATTGAGATATTGTGATTCATAAGACGTGCCTGGTCGCCATATGTTGCGAAGGCATCGGAGATGATGGATTATAGGATATTAGCAAAGGAGGGCAGATGGTACAGATATTGAATTGTGCATTAATAAAAATTCATGATTGAGAATTTAAAATGATTTATCAGTTTAACTTACAAGTGAATTTTGGATTTCTGAAATGGCTTTAAATATGGAAACTGTGAAAATGGTATGTGGTGTTCAAAAGGATATTAAAGATTTTGGATTTATAATATTGGTGATTTTGTATGAGAATTGAATTTTTTGAAAGAGAACTATGGATCTAGGAAATGCTTTGTGAATTTTGAAAGCAAACATGATATTTTGAAAGGTTTTTGTAATATTTCATAATTGAGATATGAAATCTTGTTGATATTTGTGCAAGGCAAAGTTGTTTTGAATTCTATAAAGTGGTTTGGATATTAAATGACATGCAGATATTTATATCTATGATTATTAAGATGAAATGTCTTTTTTATGGTTATAGACTAACAATGATGGATCTGTTTACAAACTTTCTCCTGATTTCTTCAACTTGACTCAACCATGTATCACTTTTCCACTCAGTAGGGGACCCCACATATCTTGTTAAAACTTGGTTATTTATACTACCTTTTCATCACACTCATCTAGAGGTTGTGTCTTATTGTTAGCCCTTATCTCCAAACATTCAGAATGTACGTACTTTGCCCAAAAAAAAAAAAAAGAAGAGCAAGAAAAGATAAACTACTGACTTTGGATCCAGACGATATTTTGTCTCTTTATCCTCATCATCCTCCTGACTCATTGAGTTTTCATCAGGTCTTCTCACATCCTGATTATTGTCATGAGGCCTCTTTTCTAAAGTTGGCTCATTAATAGTCTTTGAATCAAATGGAGCTTCATTCTGACCTGATTTGGGTTCAGCAACACTGAGAGCTTCTTCTCGAGTGTTGCGTAGGTCAATTAAAATCTTACCCAAGAGTCGTCGTGCTATCTGTAGAAAAAAAATGGAAGTCTAAATATGCAAGTCTATTTATTAATGTTTCTAATGACTAACAGTGTTTATACCTTGGAACCAATGCTGAGCTTCTGCTTTGGGTTTATACCATACTCATTTGGAATGACCCCATCAGCAAGGAGCTAAATAAAGAAGATTCAAAGGTTGATGTTACCATGACATGAAGTTATTGTCATAATAAAGCTATCTGAAAAAAGAAAAGATTAAAATGGAAATCAAGTAGAGGATGATTCTTGGTACCTGAGCAACTTCAAAGAGTTCACCTAAGCCTTCAAGATTGAGATGCGAGTTATGCAAGAGGTCATACCTATCATTAATTGAGAGTTACAAAATACAAGATATAGAATTTATCATAATTGAGTAAATGGAAACGCACACACAATCATATTCCAATAAGCTGTTAATTCAATATTCATATGGAATGTTTCACCATTGTAACATTGGAAAGCCCTCTTTTCTGGCACACATAATCATACTTTTAAGTTCGATAAACAGTATTTAATAACTCTCAAATAAATCTAATGAAAATCACCCCTTAGCTATCAGAAAGCTTATTGTGAAAATTTGTTAAATTTGAGAAATGGTAAGTGCACATGACATAAAAATAGTATCATTTATGGAGCAAGATAAAGAACATTTCTCAACGACCAAAAGAAGTATCGACTTACTTGCAAGAATCATAGACATCTGGAATCTGTGTAATGTCAAACCGGCTGCAAGACCAAAAAATATTTAATAACTTGCTGCCACAATTGCAATTCTTGGTTTCCTGGCAAAATTTTCTAAGATAAAGAAAGAAGAGGAAAAAAATATATGGAGAAGAAGTTACTCTTTTCTCTCATTATATAGGTCCCTCTCAAGCTTTTTCCATCGAGCAAACATCAGAAGGAAGCTCTCACTGCCACAAGGTAGCCCTGCAGCAATCCTAGCAGCATCAATGGTCGTCTTTCCAAAGGCCTTTGCTTGGTCATAGGAATTCTTTGTATTTTCCTGAGTCCTCACAGCAGTGTAAGCATTGCTGGCGGCAACCTTTTCATCTTCATCTTCAGCTAGCATCATCACTTGCTCCGTGATATCTTTTGTTAACTCAGCCTGATAAATTCCAAACCATAATTCAGTACTGTAGAAAAGCAAGTACATTGAAAGAACTGTTGCACCTGCTATTGAAATAAATTATGTGGTGTTGTATTTGCATCATTATTTCATTGTATAGGAATTAGAGATGCCAGCACTTAAGCAAACATTTGTATAAATATATGTCAGTTCAGGAGTACTCGAATTCTATTCAATAATAAAGAGTGTGCAAAGGTAAAAAGCAGATAAAACGGAGCTGCGGAACTTTGATAAACTTAATTTACAAAATACCATTTTGGGAAGAAGTTGAGAAGCATTTGAAGGAACAGCAGCACCATCAACCATCCATGGAGCTTCCAAACATCCATCTGTATCTTCCGATTCAGTATTTGAACTTATAATTTCCTGCAACCGAGCCTGCAGTCCCATCCAAGCAGATCAAGTATGCATATAAATTTTAACTTTAAAGACAAATATATAATGTAGCATTGGATAAAATATCAAATGCACAAACCTTTGCTTCATCCATCTCAACACTAGAATCCTCAAGCCCATCCAACATTGATGAATCTTTACTGACTAGTGATATCTGAAAACAATATTGAAACAAAGTTATCGGTACAAATTATCAACAGCCAGTCAAGTTATATATAAAGAGGAAAAAAATAGTTGTACCAGAATAGGAGTTAGCTCTCCTTCCAAATCAAGAAGACCTTTGGCAAATGCAGCTGCAGACATCTGTGAGTGCATGCAATTTACAAGTCAGAATTGTCAATAGTGTATTAGTTGTAAGAAAAAAGATAAGAACAAACTTTATATACAAAGGTAAATCTCAGTCTGTTGACCATTATCCAAACTCAAGCAATACTTAACCTGGACACGGCCTTCATCAGAGCTGTATATTTTGAGATCATGGCGGTAGGTACTATGAAGACGAAGCAACCCGGTCCCTTCTCCTGTGTACACTATAGGATTAAGTGGCCGATATGCAAGTCTAATATGTAATTTACAAAATCAATAAATTCATGATCATATGATTGCGTTTCAAAAAACTGCACTATCTCGCAAAAAATTATAACAATTAATTACAAACCAACCTGGATACATATTGTTCCTGAAATATCTTCCCAACTCCTCAGCCTGTGCACAAAGTGATGGGAAAAGTAAAATTTAAAATCTCACATACTCTTAACATAGGATTCATAAGATAAACTGTAGAGATGTAACCTGTTTTCTCCCAGCATGAGTAAGCACACCGCCATACTTCAGAACCATTAGAGCTTCAGCAGGTCGCTCCTCTTCACCATCTCCATTTTTCTTCGGGACATTCACCCATTTTAGTGGCTTCAGCTGAACTTTCCTATATATCCCCGAAAAGTGCCCACCCTGAAAATCACCACAAAAGCATTTATATACCAAAACAAGGAAGAGATGAAGTGACCAAAAAGAGGTCAGATTCAATTGAACAAATGTTACCTCCTCAAGAACGGCTTTGACTTGACGAAGCTTTTCTGCATGCTCAAGTTCAGCATCACTATCACTTTCACGACCAGACCTAATATTGATCATAAATAACTTTGTTCAGTAATAATATTGGAATTTTTTAAGTACATTCAAGCTTTAAGAAAATAATGGTTTACTAAGGGCCATATATTTCATCCAAAGTTACAATTGAACCATCTGAACAAGAAAAAATATACCTAGTACGTGGTACAAGAATTCTTGTAGCATCCAACAGATCTTGCAACTGCACAGCACTCTTCAGCTTTGTCTTCAAATGATAATTAAACAAAGAAATAAGTTGCTATAAGAACATGTCTTATTAGTACCCAGCTTTAGGGTTTAGAATTTTGCGTTACCTCAGCTCTAGGTTTTCCCCCATTGTACTTCAACATCAGATTAAGGAGCTTTTCTTCTGTCACCTTCAACTTGACTTTCTGCTTTGGTGTGCGATCGCCGCTATTTAAAGATAAGAAAAAGAGCACAGTAAGGTACATGATGATGCACATTCTGTACACTATCGGTACAGTCACAAGTACTGATAAGCAATGCTTGAAAGAGAACAGAATAAATTAACAATTCTTACTACCATAATAAAAATCATCTCATCAGAACTATTGCACTTACTGACGAATAACGGCTATGACACAACGGAGCTCTTCTGACTGGCCAAATGCACCTATAATACTGAGGCTTCCCTGACGGGCAATGCCCGGGGGTGGCTGGATTGGCTTGTTCTCCTTCCAGGGTAGAATAGGTGGTACAGTTGATGATAGGTGAGGTGCTTTTGCATCAAGAAACATTTTTCTCAAGATGCATGCCGCATCATCATAGTACCTAATCAATTAGGTTTCTTGTAATGAGATAAATACTGTAAAGAAGCGAATCATCTTTTACCTTTTTTTGTGTTTTTTTAATTGGCAATTTTGGCTTCACGAGAACAATTAAGTAAAACTTAAGCAACATTAAGACAACATAAGACTTTACTTGTACGAATTTTTCACAAAGCTCCATCCATTAACATCACAGACATATGAACGCCCCTCACACCTTAGCAGATCAAAGCCACAGACCTAGGAAGTAGAAAATGCCCACAGGATATAAGTTACGCAGTCATTGCAACCAGCACCAGAATAAAGCAAACCAGGTCTTCCCAAGTTTGTTAGCCAACAAGCTTTTCCCAGCCTACTGCTGGGCCCAAATGAGGAACAAGTTCTACGGTAAAAGTACATTAAATTATAAGAGTGATTCGGTATACCGCTTGTCGAAAAGCTCGATAGACATCTCTAGCCATTTGTTTCTCAGCAGGACTTAACAGCACCGGATACCTTACCTGAACGTAAATACATTAAAGTAAGGGGAATCCAGCACGAGAACAAAGTATTAGACATGATGCTCCATCAGGAGCAAATAGGGAATAATAATCCAGGTCTCTTACTTCTTTTCCATCAGGATTCCTCATAACAACTCCATCAACAACTGGAGACTTGCGTGCCTCTGCATGCGCATATCCTGCACCTACAGTGTACACCTGCACAGAAGATGCTTGAATAATTCTAGGAATATACTAGAAAAAGAAAATACTGCATTGATCATGACTGGTATAGAAGTATGAACAAAATTGGTTTTTTACAATCTTTTGTCAGATTGGGCTGTGCCTACATATACAAGTGGGAATATCCTAGCAAGCAGTTAAAAAAATGTATACAACCCAAGCTATTTACCTTGGACATAATTGAGTCAACAACCTACAAGTGAAAAACAATGAGAAGAAAAGCCAAAAATTAACCTTCACATCTGTTCCTCCTGTAGGCATGAACTCCTCGTAGATATAAGAACCTTCACGTCGCACAGTTCGAACATCTGGATGAAACTCACTCGACCGATTTCCAACCTGAAGAGTCGCGTATCACCAAGAACTTGTGTTAGCAAGCACGGAGAATTACGAAAATATTCCCCAACCCAACACCCACCCACCCAACAAGTGCCCCGTGTAGCTACCAACTTTTAAGTATAGTTTGAAACAGAGAGCTGACCTTCCTAAACAATTCCTTCATTCCTCCTCCAGCATAGCTCGGATAGTAAATCATAATACTGTGATCATCCCCTTTACATGTAGTATCACGAAGTCAGTGTCATAATTTGACATTCATAAAAAAGCTAATAATACCATCAAAAGATTGAACACATCAATTGAGAACATCTTACCATCTATAGGTTTTTCCACAAAGGGCTTATTAAACCGGTTCCCATGTACTTCAACGAAATCATCTTGCTCAACGAAGTAGTCTAATTCTTGACCTGGATATTCTCTCGACACAATTGCATGATTGGGGACTGGCACTCCGTACGTTTTTAGCCGCTACATCACCAAGCATAAACAAGGAAACAGACAAACAATGATTAGCATTTAGTGAAAGGCATGCATGGTGTAAACAACTATCACATTGCATGCACATGCAAAAATAGATGTTAAAAGGCAATTAAAATTATAGATGAGAATAGAGAAGAAAATGGTGATAAAATAAAAAGGATGATCAGAACTGGATTAAGGAAGCTTGTGCGTGACGTTGGGATATGGTGTCAGGGGCTTATGCTATTTTGGGTTTTCTGCTGTTGTCTTTTGATTAGAACTGTAATTTGCATTTAACTTATTTCTTTAATGAAACAAGTGCATTGCACCTTTTTTTGAAAGGAATAAAGAAGAAAATGCAAATACCTCATAAACCTTACTACGATCATGGAGAAGGTATTGTGGCTCCAATTCATTCACTAAATAAGGCCTAGTCAATAATACAAATAAAGAAATAAATTCAGTAAAAATATTAATAGATAAACCTTGGTGTTTTATCTAACACTAAGAGTATTAATTGTAAGTTTGAAGAGTTTGACCTTCGTAGAGCTACATAGCTTTCAGCCTTTTTTAGTGGATATCCAGTTGAGTAGAAGGCAATTAAGCAATCACAGATTGGCCAGCTGAAATTACACAGGAAAATCAAAAGTTTACTTTCCCAGAGAAAGTTTTTATGATAAAATTTTTAACTGAACAAGTAAAAAGAGTATTAGGGATAAAGGTACCTCTCAACTGGCTCTTCGCGAATAACCTTGTCACCAAAATATATAATCTGCAGAGACATGGGTATCAAATTAAACGAGTCTGTATCTGCTGATATTAAAAACTATGGCACCCTCACTGCCATAGTTTTTAAACGGCCCGATTTGATTTGATTTAAACAGCTCAGAATACGGGTGTTTTTTTTACTTATAGTTTATTGGGCCCCACTTGTCAGTGACCCAAAAAATCTATGACACAACCCTGCCATAGAAATCAGTATGGCAACAGATGTGAATTCCAAATATTTTACTGCATGTCCATTAAAGTGTTCAGAAAGTTATGCATCAGAAAAATAGTACATGCAACCCAAGTTTCTTTTCTTTTTTTTTTTTGATATGAGGGTTCCCGTTAATCCCGGTATTTATTTCTTTTCAAATGTCTTTTGCAGGACTTGAACCTACGTCTTTCCGTAGACACCTGAAAGACCAACTCTCTCTTAGCCATCAGCAATAGAGAGAATCCAGGTGAATAGCACAGGCAGGCAACAGAGAAAGAAATAAATCTTTCCATGGGATGGTAAGCTGTAACATTGTAAATTGAGGTACTACCACACCACTCCCCTTTATCAACTCCAAGAACAGTGTTCCTATTGCATCCAATAAATAGGATTAAGCACAGAATAGCGTCATGTGGGGGGGGGGGGGGGGGGGGGATACCAGACTAAAGTAGAAGAATGATTCCGAATAAAGGAAAAATAACAATGCATATACCTCAAACTCGCCAAAGGCGCGCAATCTATCAAGAATCCGTTCCATTGGAGGAGATACCGCCTGAAAAAGAAAAGCAAGCGTCAATTCAAAACATCCAGCAATATATATACCGAGAAAACAAAATAAATTCAGAAAACAGCAATAAGACCGAGCGAGCGAATATGCGAAAAGCACGAGATCCGATCTCGACCTACCTTCTTCTCCATTACGCAAACCCCGATCGTTATCTTATCCCCCTCTTCTCCCATCTTTACCCCCCTTTCCTTTCTCTCTTCTCCCCCTTATCTCGGAGAGTCTCAGTTAATGGCTACCTTTCTCGCTAGCTACTACGCTCGGAGAGAGGGAATATCAAGGAGAAATATGAGCGCGTAAAATAGAATATTCCAGAAATTAAAAAAGAGCGATTGATTGAAGAGGTGCGTCTTAAAAGGAGTCAGCAGAGAAGAGAGTGTGAGAAAGGGAATGTCGCATTATTATTTTTTTACAAATAAATCAACGCCATTGCGAAAATATAATTAAAAAAAAAAAGAAGAAGAAGAAGAAACTAAAGAGGAGAGGAGGCGTGGCGTGTCTTGTCTGTCCCCACATTGCATTTATAGATAAATAAATAATAGATAGATGGATAAAAAAAAATGTCAGGCGGAGGCGGAGGCGGAGCTAATCTACTCTATGGTCGTTATTAAAATAATAATTAGGGAATAATGATATTTTTTGGTGTTTAATTAGAGTTTAGGCGCCTAGGAAGGCACAGGCGGCGAGGAGGTGGTAACAGAGCTTGGCATGGATATCTCATCTCAGATAATAAATAAAATATAAACCTTTGGGATCTCCATGCATCAATCTATCTGTAATTCTGTGTGTATAGGATTTGGGATCTTTTGTGTTGCTCGTGAGTGGTGTCATGACGCTGTCGCTCAGTTGTGATAAAAAAATGGGTAAGAAGGATGGGAGCGGAAAATTGGAGAGGATTTTCTGTGTCGGTTTTGTGTATGAATGTTCATGTAATGAGTTGGAAAGCATTAGCAATGTTATTGCTTGGAAAATTATGTTACTTAAAATTGAAAGGAGGAAAAAAATAACTAGGTGTTTTGTCAGAAAATGTTTAGTTGTATTAATTTATTGTTTGCTGCTCATTTATATGTCCAAATATTTTAATAGCTAATAAAATTATTTTTTTCCTAAAAAAACAAATTGAATTGATATAATGTGTTTATACTAGTTCAGATTTTGCCGATATTACAAACATACATTTTATTGAACTGTATTGAAATATTAGTTTGGAAAACTTAAAATTTCCATTCAAATTTGTATTATATTATTTTTATTTATTTATCATTTGAAATATATACTTTTGACCAATTCGTAATACTTCAAAAATATAGGGTCTAAACCGAAATTCTCTAATTTTCTGAAGAGGTGCCTTTTGTTTCCGGTGTGCTCTCTCTCTCTTATGATATTATATATATTTTCCCTTAATTCTTAATTATGGGATTAAGAGATTGGATTAGAAACTTTGAGACATATACTCTCTCTTCTCCGATTGTTCATTGGTCCGAAAAAGAAAAGAAAAAAAAATAAGTTCTTTTTATTTCACTTCTCCAATAGAGTCCTCAGATCAATTCTCTATTATATCATTTGATACAATCCGATTAAATCAATAATTCTATTGTTGGATGTTGAAGGATTTCTAAGAAGCGACAACTTCTAATCGCGGTTCTTATTTGTATCGTATAGACAGAATACGTTTAAGGACAATATTTTGCGATTCGGGTAACTCGATTTTAATTTAATTTATTTTGATTCAATTTGATTACTATCCGAATTTGCAGAAAAAATATCCCAACAAACTATAAGTGAATGTATGTAATATTTTTAAAGTACATCATGAGGGTTTAGATTTTTAATTTCTAGAATACAAAATTATTTTTTTCATTCTAATAAGATAGGATTGACTTTTCACCCAACACGAGACTCTTCGACCACCATACATAGTTACATACATAGCCAGCCACAGTGGATCCCACAGAAGACACGCAAGTGAGCAACGAAGTGATAGACATAGACTGACAGGATCGTAGGAATAGGATAGGATAATAAATTAATAAAATAATTAAACCATGGTCACGTGTAGGATGAGCTCCTCTCCTCTCTATCCCTTTCCGGGCCCGCTTTTGGAGATTCCGGGGCCCACCACTCCACCAGATACGAAACCGCTTTTTGGTTGTTCACTGCCCACTGAATGTTGGGTCCCACATCACGATCTCCTCGTGTTTGTACTCGTCCGGACCCGAACCTTTAACACGGTGTAAACATCTGGGTCATATTCGACTGTGCGGTGGGGCCATACAGGAACTATATTGAGAGCGGGACCCACTGAACAGTAATAACAAACACAAGGCTTATACAACGACTTCAAAGTCGGGTCATTTCAATTCTCAACGCCGTGCTTACAAGGAACCTTATCTCTCTCTCTCTCTCTCTCTCTCTCTCTCTTTTGAATGTTTTTCTTTTTCTTTTTCTTTTTCTTGAAAACGAAATAAGAGACGGATGACTAGTTGTAAATTTGTATTGTAATGTACAGGCAGCATTTGGAATCAAAGTTCCTTTTTTGCTCTCATAAATCACACTTTAAATGATTTTAGTATTGTTGCTTTTTCATTATTCGTTTTGGGGAATGATTATTTAACTAATAGTAGAATTGTTTTTCAGATTTAAAGAAAATCATGATGTGATGTGATTAAAAATTTTAAAATCTTATCATATTTATGGAATATAGATTATTTAATTTGTATTGTGACTTTATCACACCCAAGCAGGCAACTAAATTTATCAAAATATTTATAGCTAATAGTTGAAGCTATATTGTAATTTGTCTGAAACACAATTTCTCAAAATTTTAAACCTCTTTTTTTTAATTGTGTAAAGTTGATTTCATAAAGTTAATTTTATTTTTTTTAAGGGATTTGTAAAAACGAGTTAATGAAATAATATTTATTATACTTATCAGCCACTGTCAACATTTAAAAAAAAACAAAACAAAACAAAATAAAATAAAATAAAATAACCTTCGCTACATCATATTTCCAAGACAAAAACAAGAACATGTGGTCCCCATCACTAATAATTTTTATTTTCAAGTCAATGCAACTAAGCTTACTAATGACGCTGTTGTTATTATATTATATAATATTATATTGTATTATATTATCGCTTTGACTGGTCAGATAATCCCCCATTATAAAAAATGAAAAAAGAAATACGACACAAATCCTTGCGAATGTTGGTTTTTATTTTTTAAACTCACCTCGAATCTCGGTACAATTATAATAATTTTTATAATTTTTGTAATTTTTGTAATTTTTATCAGAGAAAACGATTGATTTTCCCATTTTACTCTTTTTTTCTTTGCTGCTTCTTGTTGTTGTTTTTTGTTTTGTTTTTTTATTTGCTGGTGGGGTCGCCTTTTATCGTTGACCAGAGTCAAATAGAGGCTAGCTACAGCATGGGATATCTCTAACGGAATTCAGTTGCTGTAGTTAAATTAGTTAGTTATGTCAGTAAGTTAGTTAGTAAAACGAGTCAGTTGATATATAACAGTTGTAACGAACTCATTTGATTTAATTACAGCAACTAATTCTGTTAGAAAAATTCTCTGTTTGACTCTGGTCAACGGGAGAAGGTGATTCCTTCAACATTGTTCCGTTTTTTTGGAAATATCACCGTTCCGTTATTTTGTTGAGCCAAAAGAAATAAATTTTTTGATGCTTTGTGATGATCATTTTTTTCATTAATAGATAGAATTTAAATTGCAAACTAGAAATGCGAGTCACTTATATTGCTCTATCCAAGAGTGATTTTTCATGTGAAAAACCACAAAAATTAAAGTTTAATTTTGTACCCCATCAAAAAGTAAAAAAAAAAAAATCATCGATTCGTTATAATGCATTTGTAGCTACCTGCTAACCTATTTGCTGACTTTACCCGTTCGTTTGTTATTTTTTTTATTTTTTTTTGGAGTCGCCACCCGATTTTCATCAGAAAAATTACAACATTAATTTTTATTTTAGCCCATGGATAAGTTTGATTCGTGCATTGGTTATGAATACGAAAGGTATTAGACACCGCGCTCACCCAAATAAATTGGTCTCTACTAATTTGGCCTTTAGGAAAAACTAATAATAATAAGATATAAAACACAAAATAAAGAAAAAATGAAAGTAAATAAAAAAAACTAAAATAAATAAAATGGATATAGAGTTCAAGATAATTCAAAATGTTGGCAAGTCGGCAAGAGCCTCCTCCACTGAATATTATCTGAATACCGGAAGGAACTGCCTAACGACTTGGATGACTAGTTTTTTTGTATAAGTGGACATAATCAAAGGGGTTGACGGAATTCCAACGTCAACAATGGAGTTTTGCTACAACATCTCCTTCTATGGTTCACTCATTTTTTGTAATCAATTAAGACTTGTTTTTTTTTTCTTTTTTTTTCCTACTCAAAATTTTGGTTTGAGACTACACTTCTTATTTTTTTTTTCAATACTCCTAGCCATGAAGATGAATACTAATGCATGAGGGTATTTATAGATTAGAGGTATCATGATATGCAATGCATAAAAGAAGACAAAGATTTAATGTTTTGTAAGGTCCAAATGTTTGCTTGTAATGTTAAAGAAAACATGTCCCCTTTGATTTGAAAACTCTTTTTGGCTAAACATTGTACTTTATGAAATGACAAAAAATAATTCAAAAAGAGGTATATGCTTATGTTTATATCATGAATTTAGAGATACTTAGAATATAATTGAAATATGAATGTATTTATGGTAGTGATATGCACTCATATATATTTATCAAGAGTAAGTTATGAAACATTTTTTCTTTAAAATTTTATTTTAAATGAATGATGAATATTATATTTTAATTTCAATACAAATACCGATATATAAGAATTAATGCAACTATTATTGAAGGACAACGGTATGTATTTTTCTACTTGATGCGCATCATATTTTAAAAGAGATGTATTTTAATGTTATGAAAATTATAATATTTTTACCAAAATATTTGTCTTATGAAAATTTGCATTACCTCAAAATAAATATATATATATTATTTTTTTTATTTTTATTTTTTCATTGAGAATGAATTATTTAATTTTGACGGAAAGAAATAATATTTTAGTTTCATCAAAATAATGTATATAAAAGGCCTAATGAAATGCAACTTCATTAGTACTTATTTATTATTATTATTATTAAATATTTTATTATTATTGTTATTATTATTTTTAATTCAAATAGACATGCATATTTGTATACCCAATATGGGACATGTGGGGTCTAAGAGCTTACTTGATCTTATAAAGAAACATGCTTGCTCCAATTTTCAATTTGATTTGAAATATTAGTTGACAAAAGTTGAAGTGACAAAATTTCAGAAAATTTTCCATTATTGATTCATTATTAATGATGTTATTGATTCATTATTAATGATTCAAGATGAATATCAAAAACTTAATTCAAAATTTAAAACCCCTTGTAATTTCATAAAAGAAAAACACACAAACTTGAATGTGTGTGCATATTAATATTTTTTTTAGCAAAAACTCTTCTCTCTTTTTTTTTTGGCTTGAGAGTGAAATCATATTTTTATCCTAATATAAAAATATTATTACAAATATTATGCTTGTAATACATATATATATATTTTTTAAATTTAAAAATACATTCATTATAAGAAGAAAAAAATCAAATATTATGCTAAGCTTATAAAAATACACACACAACTTTCAAACATGACATGTATGGCATGATCATTAGCCTTATTATTTATCATTATGATTTTATTATTGTTATAATTCATATTAAATGAATAAAATTTGATGTGAAAGGTGAAGAGATTTTTAGTGGGTCCTATTTATGCTTCATCTAATTGAATTCCCTTTATTGAAGCAAAGCGATGAGAGGACATTTACTTGTATTTGGCTTTGAAGCAATGTATATATTTTATTATTTTTATTTTTATATATATATAGGTGAAATTAATGAAATATGGCTTGTCATATATTAATATATTTTTTTTTTTCAAAAGGTCATATATTAAACCTAGTTGTTTGTGTAAAGCAACGACTTAGTATATAATGTCAAGAAAATATGAAAATGATGATATGTATGCAAATGAGATAAAAATGTAAGATGAGAAATTTTTTACTAATATATTGATGATATGAATTTATAAGAAATGCATATGAAAAATGAAATTAGTAATTCTAATGGCTGGCTTGAGTGAATATTTATCTATGTGTGTAATTTGAAAATTTTAAAACAGTCATCCAAGTCGTTAATTTAGAGTGTCTACAGCATTGTTTTTTCGTTTCTTCCCGTACGAGAAGAACTTTAATCGTTACAAATTGTACTAGGATTGTTTTCCGAGTTTTACCCCGAAAAATATTTATTAAAATAATATTTAGAATAATATAATTTTTAATCACAAATTTAGACACAACAAATTAAAACGCAACTAAATATATTTCGAAAAAAATAATTTGTATGATTAATAATAATACAATGAATTATCTGAAAAATTTCATATAGAAATACAAAAAATTTATATCATTTTAAAAAACTATAATAATATTTAGACCCTCCTCATCTCGACACTAGTGAGGCTATTAACACCTTGTTTTATATATGCCTTCTCAGGATTGGTGCTACCTTAGGTGGAACTTAGTTTTGATTTGTGAAACTATGCATTTTATCAGGCTGAGTCTTTTGATACCAGCAAGTATACTCAATAAAGTGCTTCTTAATTAAGAACCTATAGCTATGAGGCCGCCAAGGTGCCTGTACCTGAGACCGGTGCGTAGTGTGACTGGTGCTGGTATGGTCTTTGATGGTCTAACTGCTTGTTAGCCTTTGTTTCAAGCTTCAACGAAGAATTCACTCTGTCGTGTAGCTTTCAAAAACGTGATGATAAAAAACAGGTTTTGTTATGTATGTTAGAAGGAGCCAAATTAATAGGTGCCGGAGCGGCTACCATTGCTTCAGCGGGAGCTGCTGTCGGGATGGGAAACGTCTTCAGTTCCCTAATTAATTCCGCGGCGCGAAATCCTTCATTGGCTAAGCAATTATTTGGTTATGCCATTTGGGGCTTTGCTCTAACCGAAGCAATTGCCAGAAGGAAGAAATTCATTCAGCCAAGCCTCTGCCATTATGTTTTTGAAGAAGAACATGGGTAGATGTCAGAAGCAGCCAAGACTATCAAAATAGAACTAACTAAACTTTCATCTTTTTTAAATGCTTAGCGCAGGACGACTGACCCGCTAACGATCCATATTCGGAATGGAGCCTTCCGGCATTGGTTCGACTCCAATTCAATAAGGTATTTGCTATCTAGAACAGGCTAACGCCGTCGTGTTTAAGAACCTCTCTATACATACAATGGGAACAAACCACTCCCATGGACTCCAACAATCTGCAACTGCATGAAACCGACGAAGAGAGAAGAGAGAAGATAACCTGAGTCGCAAAAAAGTGCAGCGAAAATCTCTATCGCAATATTAGCGAGTTAGTATCTCATCTCATCTCATCTCATCTCATCTCATCTCATCTCATCTCATCTCATCTCATCTCATCTCATCTCATCTCATCTCATCCTGCTGTTTCCGCCCGTGCTTCTTTTGAGAAGACACGCGTGTCGTATGAGTTCTAACTGAGATTTTAGAAAGAAAAATTCTCCTGAAAAAGTAAATTAAGAGAGAGGAAATGAAAATACCTGTTGTGCCTAAAAAAGTAATAGAAAATACATTGTATAAAATATTTTTTTTGGAGGAAATTAGACATAACAAATACGCTTTTATTATTATACGATATGAATTTCTTTGTCTCGTTCTTTTCAAGTCAATGTTACTAAGCTTACTGACGACGCTGTTATTATTATATTATATTATATTATATTATATTATATTATATTATCGCTTTGACTGGTCACTAGTCAAATAATCACCCATTATAAAATGAAAAAGAAATATGACACAAATCCTTTCGAATCTTGGTTTTTAAATTCACCTCGAATCTTGGTACTATTGTACCTTGCCCTGAGAAGATGTCTAATTTTAATGTGAGAAATATCACTATTATTTCAACAATTTTAATGATTAATTTTATATAATTTTGAAATAATAATTCGAAAATTTTCAAAATAAAAAAGTTGATAAACATGTTTTTTAATTTATAAATTAATTTAAAGTCCAATTGATATTTGATTAAAGATCGTTAAATGTAGACCGTTATAAATGTCATGTAATTTTGACGATCTTTGATAGAATATCAAATAATACTTAAATTACACTAAATACGAAACACAATCAATTTATAAATTAAATAACGTGTTTATAATTTTTTTCTATTTTTAAGATTTTTTTAAAATTATTTAAAAATACATTATCATAATTGTCAAGAATCCCCGCCCAATAAATGATTTTTATCAAAAAAAAAAAAAACGATTGATTTTCCACGTTCTAAAAATCTCCTGATCCATTTCTTTCCATTTTGCTATTTTTGATTCTTTGTTACTTTCCGTTTTTGTTTTTGTTTTTGTTTTTGTTTTTGTTGAAGATGTCTCTAACCGAATTCAGTTAATGTTGTTAAATTAGTTAGTTAATTGAATGAGTCAGTTGCTATAACAACTCTAACAAACACATTTAATTACAGCAACTAATTCTGTTAGAAAAATTCTCATTTAAAATAGCAAATGTTTGGAAGATATCATTATTGATACCGTCGTAGATGTGGACTTTATTATTCATATAAAACGAGTTATTACACAACTTATTTTATACAATATATTATTATTCAACTCAAATATCACTAATATGAATAATAATTTATTTAAGTCGAATAATAAAAGTATTATATAAATAAATTGTATAATAAAGTCACTAACATGAATGATAACTCATTTTACATAAACAATAAAGTCTGCATCTACGACGGTATCAATGACAATATCTGTATATCAGTATATCAGCTCGCTTTAAAATATAATTCAGGTACAATGTATTAGTGAGAGTTTCTAATATCCGTATTTTTTATGCTCTGTGATGATCATTTCTTTCCATTAATAAACAGAATTTAAATTGCAAACTAAAAATGCGAGCCACTTATATTGCTCTATCCGAGTGTAATTTTTCATGTGAAACCACAAAAATTAAAGTTCAATTTTGTACCCCATAAAAGCAATAAAAAAACCACTTATATTACTCTGAACATGTCATTAGAGTAAATTACATAAATAGTCATTAATATATCATTCGTTTATCATTTTTATACTTTAAATTTCAAAAACATAAATTTTATCTTTGAAGAATCACTTATTTATCATTTTAATTCTTAAAATTTTAAAAGTCTTGGTTTTGTCCTTACGGTATCATTTGATTACCATTTTAGTCTTTTAAATTTTATTTTTTTTATAAATTAGTCCACCACTATCATCAGTAA
Organism: x Bolboschoenoplectus mariqueter; assembly: GCA_037678475.1. Taxonomy (NCBI): domain Eukaryota; kingdom Viridiplantae; phylum Streptophyta; class Magnoliopsida; order Poales; family Cyperaceae; genus x Bolboschoenoplectus; species x Bolboschoenoplectus mariqueter. The sequence continues at coordinate 1,085,278 of CM075268.1, read as the reverse complement.
AAGAAATTAAATGAAGATACGACATCCATATCGTAATGACGTTTAATGATATTTATAACAAAATTTACGATGACACAAATATTAATGATAGTATTAATTTAATTGATTTTTAATATGACAAATAATTATATTTGTTTCTGCATTATTTGTATCACTACATTCACACTAATTTCGATGCTAAAATAACATTATGATAAATAACAAAATTATTTTTTTCCATGAGTGCTAAACTATAGGACTAATTTGATACAAAGTGAAAATTTGAAATACTAAGATGATATTTTTAAAACTTTAACAGTCAAAATGATAATCAAGTGACATTTCAATAATTAAATTCACATTTTTGAAAATTTTTAAAAACCGAAATAATAGATGAATAATAATTAGAATCATTTATATAATTTACTCTTGAAATTATCAATAAAAAATATTGAACCCAAAGACACAGATGTCAGAATCCCTCAATTAGTTAATTTTTTTTTTGTGGTAGGATATTCTTCTTGTAACAAAGCATAGCAAGTATACTATTAATTCAGCTAAAATATCCGCGAGATTGGAATTCACTTTTCTCAGGCGACACTTTCCGAGTTCATCAAAAGAGAAAAAGAGGCACACCCTCTTTCGTCTTTGGTCCATATTTTAAGTATGATAACGATAAATATAAGTAATTAAAGATGGCCAACCACATTCCTTTTTCCATTTTTGATAAGATGCCAAGCCTACCAATTGCATCGGCGTTTGTCGGCATAGTAAACAAAGTTAAAAATACTACTTAAATGAGTCTGAACGTCGTTTACTCGAACAATGTGAGTTGCCTTTGCTTGCTTCTACGATTACTTTAATAGTTTCTAGATAGAGGTTAATTATTGTGTGATGACGCACCATGCTGTCAAACATGGCCTCTAAGTTTTTTTGTTTGTTTTCGATCAATGCGCACTTGCGAATACTTTGGTAAACACGATTCAGGCCGTTTGCATTTTAGGCCCAAACCTTGATCAGGAAATTATTGTCCACGAAATAAATCATTTTAAATGTGTATTAATACGTTGCGGTGCATCTCTAAAGCAACGGAGATATAGATACCACATAAGTCACACATCAGATGCGACTTTAAATTTTCAATTGAAATGAAGAGAACCTAAAAAGCCTGAAGTTCTCTGATACCATAAAAAGCTCCATTGAAGGCTTGAACCATTGCCAATATTTAAAACTGAAAGAACCAAGAAGAAAGGTAACAAAAGAAGAAGAAAAATATATTAAGGCAGGTACCAGAACAAGCCAAGATTAGTCTAAACTCCACACACATCAAAACGACCCACACAATGAGTCCTAAATTTGACAGCCACCCCTAGCATTTAAATACCAATTGACCCCAAGATTTACCAAAAATACAGCTGTTGAATCCACCAAACCCATTTAACCCATTGAAATCCAACTCAACTTGGAGCTGCCTGGCCTCCGTTAGAACCCCCCCGGCTGTTATACATGGAACCACCACCACCACCACCACCTGACCTTCCGCCGCCGCCTCTTCCCCTATTGTTATAATAGCCTCTTGGTTGGTAATTGGAGTCGTGGTAATAACCCCGCCCACCGTTTGAGTAACCTCCGCTGCCGCCACCCCTGACGCCATTGCCACGGCCACCACCAGAACGACCGTTCGGGTAAGGCCGCCTACCACCTCCACCCCGGCCGCCACCCCGGCCATTTGGATATGGCCTCCTACTACCACCACCAATAGCTTGCTGATCTTTTGGGACTGAGTCTGCGTGGACCTGGTCCACCATGTCACCTTCTCCAAGATCCTGTTGCTCACTCTGGACTGGAGGGAGATCACGAGGGACTGGATCATCTACCTCATCCTGCAGGAGAACAAATGGGAGTTTAAAACGAACTAATGATGGTTCCAGATAACCAAATTGCCAAGAAGCTACATTTGAATGGTAATTTGTTAAAATTACCGTCTTAGCTGGTTCATCAGGTGCTGCTGATTGATGCTCTGTGTAGCTCTCACTGGATTGAGAATTCTCTTGCTCTTCCTGAAATTTCAATTAGAAGAAGATTTAAGAAAATAATTCTACTTACAAATTACTGTTAAGTACCTGAAAAATCATAATGCCTACCATAACTAAGAATTTTTTAATAGCACTATATGAAGTAAGAACAGTTAAGAACCAAATTCATATCACTATCATTTATTACAGAGCAGCAACTCAAGTGTTTTAGAATTTGCATAAATCAATTCCAAGTATGTATCAAAGCCGAGCATGCATTTTTACTAAAATTTATCCTTTTTTACTGAAGCAAATACTTCCCCACCTAAAAATTTGGAATTTTTTTGAGATGGCAGGTGAAGGAACAACCCGAACAGCTACTGAAATTTAAAACGTAACGAACTCTCCTGCTATGATCCAGTATCATAAATGAATAGTATCTCCTCTACAATCAAAGCACCAGATTTTGATGGCAGGCAAAGGAACAACCCAAACAGCTACTGAAATTAAGCTCCAGCCGAATGAATTGAAGAAAACTAAAATAGTAAGACAATTCCAAATAGGAAATGTAACACACTCTCCTGCTATGATCCAGTACCATAAATGAATAGAATCTCCTCTACAATCAAAGCACAGGACTCATGAAATGAGACAATGGGAAAACCTCAGAAATGACTTTAAAATCTTTGGACACGTTATTATACTTATGCATTGGACATAGGGGTGGCGTACGAACAACCCGGCTAACCCCAAACAACCCACACAACCTAACTTGAAAAATAACTGCTCAAGATTTTTTTGGTTAGGTAAGGTTTAAATTTAAATTGAACCTCCAAATAGATCATTGTTATGTATTATTCAAATATATTGGTCAAAACCCAATTCAACCGACATAATATTTATTGAGTGTGGATCTCTTAGCAATACTAGAGAGCTCTAAATGGTGTGCCAAAGTCAACATCAAATTTTGAAAATTAATACTACAAAGCTATGACCAAACTTTTTCATCTTTTACTTTGCCCAGGAAAGTTTACTTATGTTGTTAATCTTATTTGAAAATGTTGTGTCAGATCATATCAATAATTTATTGCATCAATTATGCTTTTATAATTTTTCTTAAGAAACTCATACATGTTAACATTTGCTAGGTACTATATCTGTACCTTTTAAATAATATATAATAATTACTGATGTTTATATATATTTTTCTTGTCAGAAAACCCACAACACCCACATGACCGAACCACCTAAAAAAAAAGCATGGGTTGCATGGTTTTGAAGTTATGGAATGGAAGTGTCGTAATCCAATTACTATGGATCGGATTGAAAATAATACCAAAAACATCACAGCCAAAACACTTTTGTATGTCGTATGTACATTTGATGTAACAACATTGTATAAAACATAACGACCATTGTAAGAATACTAGCTAGAGTACTTCCACCGTAGTTCAATAGATGTGCTTCCAATGGAAAGATGATATATTTCAGATATTAATAATATTGTAACCAAGCAAGAAAAGAAAAAACTAATCAATGAAACAAAATATCTTATTACTCGAACAAAAATATCAAGCCTACTAATGAAAACCCATGAATTCCCTTTATCATCTCACAGAGGAATTAAAAAACACACCAAATTTTGAGCATCTGGAACAAGGAGTCTACGTTGCACAATTTGAAATCACCTGAACTGCCGAGACCAAGGAGTTCAAACAAACCACTATGAACCATGAAGATTACAAACAATGAATCAACCAGAAAACAAAAGAGAATAATAGAAACAAGCTACATATAGTTGCACAGAAGAACAAGCTACACATAGAATGCAAATACAACTTGTAGTCCCGACACATGAAAATCAAGCATCCAAGATCATTTGAGAAATTAAGATCTAATATATAGAAATTCTAGATAACAATTAAAGAATTGTTACAGAAGAATAAATGCATGAAAATGCACAGAAAAACAACAATTGTATAGAAAGATTAGAGGAATGAATAAATTTAATGCAGGAAACGTATGAACCTAAGGAGGTGAAAATTGGAATATTAAATCAGACTTTTGAAACATGTTATTCAGACACAATATTTTCATCCAGGATTACAAATTATTAGAACCAGTAGTAAACAATTAGAAAAGAATACACCTAACGTTATACTTTCACTTCTGAATTTAGCACTCTACATCATGCAACTAAGCTTGATTTTAATATACCATGAAGCACAATGCTGCATTCTGCATGGATCCAGATTTAAGTATTGCAGCTAATACAATAATCATACAGCGACACAATATTTCAAAATCCTTGATATATGCTTTTTAATAATCATTAGTTATTTTATTTTTTAATGTAAGCATCATTTTTACTTCTTTTTGAAAATACAAGCATGCGTTTCTGTTATTGTTAAATGGAAGCTAAGGAAGCGGCTCAAACAACTTTTTTTTATGAAAAACGGTTACGATTACCATATATAGATGCTATCTATGGATTCGAAGTAGAGAGAGAGAGAGAGAGAGAGAGAGTAGCACATCGATAAGAGTTATAAGGGCAACAGAAAAAAATATCATTCTACACGAGTTTTAACAAAGTTTTTTAATCAACATATAGAAGTACTCTGTTGGGTGTTAGAGTTTGTTCCTTGTCCACAGCTGATAGTCCACTGTTGAAAATAAGATGTGACAGAGCTCTTCCCACCTCAATAAAATAAAGAGCCCTAATGCCAGCGAAATAACTACAGGTCTCCCACCTTCGAGAATTGAGTAAGACATGATCTGTATGGTCTTTGTTGCACAGGTATGCATATTGTAATATCCGGGGTTGTATTAATAAGAAGTTTAATATTAATATATCAGATACATTGGATGATATCTAGATTAGTACCTTATATAAGGCTGGCATGGAGCATGATTATTACCAGCAATCAATTCCAAAACCAAGTATAATTAAAAAAATGCAAAAATATACTTAGTAACGTATGACTGATTACCTTGTTATCAGGAGTGGCTACGTCACCTTCAGCAGTCTCTGACGGCACAGTGCTACCTTCAGATATGTTAAGCTGGCCCACTGCTGCGGCAACTTCAACTGGAGCCTTCATCTCTGGTGTAGCGGTGAAAAAGTCTGACGATATAATCTTCTTCAACTTCTCCTTTAATCCAGCATCTGCCAGAAATAAAAACAGAGATGATGCACTACACCATTTTTTTGGTTCTGGCACAACCCATGCAAAATGCACTTCAATTCCCTAAATAATTGATTTCCCCGTGATTGTAGAGTTGCTTGATAGGCTAGTTACCAAACTGAATATCAAATCAAACAAGACTAGAACCTAATATAAGCTTAAATAAAAAGCTAAAATAGAAAGCTCGTAATGCAATTAATTCAGTTGAACTAAACAACAAATCCCAAAAAATTATCTAAAACTTATTCACAGACAACTATTGTTGAATATAGATAATGCACTTACAATTTTCACGGGAAACGACATTAACCTCAAGTTTAAATGCTGTACTGCATCACACTGATGTTACCAAAACAGCAATTTATACAAAACAAAAGAAACACTCACAAGTAGCAGGTGCCTCGGGATTAATCGGCTGGTCCGAACCGGAGATCCACCGTTTCGCATGGCTGATACACGCCTCAAGGGCACTCTTATGAGAAATAACCTCATTGACAGGTCGCGAGGTCACAAGAGATCCCAGTACAGAGATTAAGTTCAAATCCTTCTCGCTCAATAAATCCACCTCATCATCGGTCACATAATCATACGTCAGACAGCAACCCCTCTCATGGCTACGCGTCAGCATCATAGCCGTGAACTCGGCCTGTGACCTAACATCGAACAGAGAACCGAAATACACCAGTCGCAGCAAATCCTCAATCAAGTCGTCTTGGTCGATAGATCGATCCGGCTGCTTCGGGTTTTGGTCCGAACTCTGTTGCAGTTCCTCCGCTAGGGCTGAGGTAAGCGGCGATCTGAGTTTCTCTAACTCGTCGATTAGAGCCGTCACGACAGGCTTGGAACGAAGCACCTCCTCTTGCTCCTTGTTTAGGGTTTTTCCATTAGCGAGCGCCTCCTCCATTTGGATTATGCGGTTGTACTTCTTACGCAAGGCACGAACGCGCTTGGAGATGACGCTTAGGACGGGGCCATCGGATGACGACTCGGTGGGGGTCGCCATTGTCACGTCGAGTTGAATAAGTTAGGGTTTCTAGGGTTTGGGGCTGGGAAGTTCGATTCTAGGGGGTTAATAATGGAGATGGCTTGTGGATTCAAAATTGTGACGGCGGATTGGGGTTTATAGAATTGGAAGAGACGGAGACGATGATAATTATTTTAACTGGACCTGTTCTTGGCCTCTAGACCCGTAGCAACCTGACATGTGATAGAAATTGTAGGTTCAAGGGAGTGGGGCCCAGACGCAGTGAGTGATAATTCGACCTCCGTAACAGAAACGAGTCCAATCAAGTGTTCTCTGAGGAGTCGGGAAGAGAAGGGATCCGCTGGGTTTTCTAACTGTTTTCTATCAATTGTATGTGGTTCCTAGACACTGGCATGTGGCCCCACAAATAATTAAAATGTTTTTTTTGTCAAGTCCTTATTTTATAAAAAAAAATTCAATGATATTTGCGTTCTCGAAATTGCAATTTGAAAAATGTCGTCCTCTTGAATAATTTAATTTGAAGTAGTTACCATTTTTGTTTGGACTTTTGTTATTTAGAAAAGAAGTTATGATTTATCCATCATTTAATTGACCGCTAATATTTTGATGTGAGATGTCATTTCGTAAATTTCACAATCCAATCAAATTAATATGTATGGAGGCATTTTTTCGCTTTTAAAAATTGTGTTTCTAAGTTTACGGGAAGAAAAAGAGAATAAAGAAGATGCGAACTTTGCTACACCTCAAAATAGAAAAAAATGATTATTGAAAAAAAATAAATAAAGAAAATTATTCTCATTTCCTGCCATTTTTTTAAATTAAAACATAAGAGCAGGATATAATGAGATTTTCCGTTTCCTTCTCTTTTCCACTGATCATTTATTCTCGTTGAAGCACATCCTATGAGAGAGCAAAAGGTGAGAGAGTTAAAAGGACTACATTAATAATTATTATTTTATCCATCGTTTGATTGTCATTCGCTGACCAATTTTAATATTTTGACATACGTGAGTAACTTTTTCTATGACATAAGCAGAATGTCAGTTCGTAATATTCTCAATCCAATCAAATTAATATGTAAGAAGACGTTTCCTTTTTGTTTCTTAAGATATTGTTTCCAAGTTTATGGGAAGAGAAAGAGAATAAAAAAGATGTAACCTTTGTTATATCTCAAAATAGAAGTAAATGATTGTTGAAAAACAAATAAATAGAGAAATTATTCTCATTTCCCACCATCTATTTTTTAAATTAAAATATAAGAGTAAAATATAATATGATTTTTCGTTTCCTTTTCTTTTCCTCTCCTCATTTATTCTCGTCGAATCACACCTACAGGAAAACAAGATGAGAGTTAAAAGACTACATTACACGAGGAACCTTTTTTTCTTAAATGTTATCTAACATTTTTGTGTGCCATTTTGTGCACCATTTTTTGTGTTTAGTTGTTCACTTTTCTATTACAATATTTTGGTTAAAGTAATTATTTCAAAATTATTCCGTCAAGCACAAATTTCATAAAATTTGACTTTGCATATGGTTGATATTATGGACGTTTGCGTGAAATTGAACAAATTTGTAAATGTTGGTGTGTGAGTTGTGTAAAAAAAATATATAGTCAAGTTTGAACCTCACACAAATCTTCATTTTATGCAAATTTGAACAAATTTTGTTCAGGCTTCGCTCAAAAAGTGTGAATTCAGTTATTTATTGTCTTAAATTAAATTTCATAGATTTTAATAATCTTCGATGGACTATCAAATATGAGTAGAGCTAGCACGCCCATGAACACTGGACCTCTCGACTTCAAATAATAAATTCAAATTGCTTAGTAAATTTTTTATATCAAAATCTTATATGACGCCAAAATTTTCTATTTTTAGAATATTCTAACTATTTTTTTAGATTTTTGAAAATTGCCTATCTTATGGACAAAAATTCATTATTTTATTATTGTTTTAGAGTTATATCTAAAAATCTGAAAAAAAAAATAGATACAAAACTCACAAAAAGAGAAAATTTTGGTGTTCTATAAGATTTTGATAGAAGAATTTATTGAGTGATTTAGATTTATTGTTTGAAGCCAATTCGATAGATTTTGAATTAAGAGTATTGTAGGATTTAGTGCTCTTATGACACTAGTTTTAAAAATAACTTACATGAAACCCGAAACAAGATTAATCTGTAAGTTAAAAAATACGTCCACAATTTTTTTTAATTTATTTATAAAACCAATTATCAAGATTGTCAAATAACTATTAGAGCTAAATTGATAAGTTATGATCTATATTTCATCTCAGATTGCATTAAAATGCATTTTAAACGATTTTGAATATGTTTATACACGGTTTTAATCAATTTGATCTCATTTCTGATTGAAATATCATCAAAACTCATACATAAGCTATTCGATATATTTATTTATTGTTTATATGTATTTTTGCAGCTAAATTAATGAATTATGACTTATATTTCATCTCAAATTGCACTAAAATGTATGTAAAACGTTTTGAACATATTTATAGATATCTCTAATCAATCCGGCTTTATTTCTAATTGAAATATTATCAAAATTCACAAATAAACTTCTGAATATATTTATTTATTATTTATATATTTTTTAGAGTGAAATTGATGAGCTATCTTCTATATTTCACATCAAATTACATAAAATACATTTGAAACATTTTTTAACATGTTTATATACGTTTTTAAATAATTTGAACTCACTTCTGATTAATTATAGAAATATGAAATATTTGTTGGTTTAAAAATGTTAAAATAGCGAGCTATGAATTTCATGCTATCTTTTAAAATTGTCTTGCTCATGTATATTAGTGTAGTTGTAGAAGAATTATTTACCATTTTGAGAATTAATTTTTTTATTTCATTTTCATTTGTATAATTGTAAAAGAATGTTCTTCTTTTAGTTGTGAAAATTAAATTTTTTACTACATCAATGGAATTAAAATTGGAGGAACCAAAACAAATAAATTTAATTTTTGCAATATCAACTCTACACATATCTCTGTGAAACATTCTTCATTTTATTATTTTTTTAATTAAATAAACTCTACACATATCTCTGTGACGGTATCTTTGCAGCGAACTGTGAAGTGGGTTGCCACTTGCCAATAGTACTGCGCCACCACCCCCAATAACGTTGCGAAATCCGAACTGCAGCTTTTCCTTTTTAGCAGCTGCCACTAACTTATCTACACACGAAAGGCTACGAAGAATCGGAGATTAGTTTTGGTTCCCTCAACCACAAGCCTCCGAGTCTACAACACAATCCAACCCCTCCACACTGACAAATTCATCCTGTCACATTCTTTTTTCAATCAGCATCCATGGCTTATCCCTCCTTTACTCGCTTTGAATTCCCTTTACACACCACCCTCTTCCTCTCCGTTAGCTCCCTCCTCCTCCTCTCCGTTGCCTCTGCACGTGAGTTCACTGTCGGTGGGTCCGTAGGCTGGACGGTCCCCTCTGCTCAGAATCCCGACTTTTACAACTATTGGGCCTCCAGGAACCGTTTTCATGCCGGCGACACCTTCAGTAAGCATAATACCACTTCAAGATCATATCTTTATTTGCTTTAACTACTTTCCAAAGAATGCAACAAACTGATATTTCAGTCTGTTATTGTACATCGTTGTAATGTGTTCAGATTTCCTGAATGAAGTCGGCTCGGTGCTGGTTGTGAGTGGTGTCGAGAATTGCATGCAATGCAACACCACAGACCCGATTCAAGAACTCCTGGCTGGAAACAACATGTTTCAGTTCATGTGTTACGGGTTCTAGTACTTCATGAGCGGTCAAGTGGATCATTGCTTAGCGGGTCAGAGGATGATCGTGTGTGCCATGGTGCACCCAGACACAGATACGATCAGCCTGTCACTACCCCCTGCGTCATCTCTGAGTTCCGGTACACATTATCACAATGTCAGTTATGCGCTGAAGGTCGGTCGAGGGTATGGATCTTTGGGTGTTATTGGAGCTCTTTTATTGGTCGGTCGGTCTCTGACAGTTATATTTTGCTCTTGATAGTCCGATATGAGTTTTAGGGTTCTTTAGAATTTTGTTTTAGGGTTCTTTAGGAGTGCTTGACGGGTGGTCGGTTAATGGTTGAGCTTAAACTCACACTAACTTTATTCCCACATAATAAAATTAAAAAAATAATGGCTAAAGTAATTATTATAATTAATTCCCTCAACCAAAGCGTTATTGTAATTAATTTACCATTGAATTGCTGCACCAATTTTATTATAGATATAATTGAACAGTTTTCCTTTTTAATGCGCATAAATTACGACTACGAATTCCGAGGGGAAGGAGAATACTGCATGGCTCGCTTCGTTAGTATCACCATTCTACATGTTAATTAATCACCATCGATATATATTTAAGCATTCTATTTGAACTGCGATCAGAAAAGCATTAGGAGAAATAACTGGATCTGAGTTGGGCAGAAATGGATGTATACTTGATATTGAGGGTTCATATCCTCTGTGTTGGGCAAGAACTCCATTCGATAGAGTGGGCAGAAATTACACGTCGTAATATAGCGAGCATTATAGTGGGTAGCATTAAGATTCGTGTGGAAAAGTTTTTAGAGGGGATTTTTGTCTATTGTACGTGAAGTATTGGAGCTTGAGATGAAATTCAAAATCATTTTGTGTTGACTTGCTTTAGTTTGACTCAAAAAAACTTGATATATAATTATACTAGTTAATTCATAATATTTTGTCATTAATGTTACATATTATTTTTATAGGTATAAATGCATTTTTTTTTCAATTTTTGTTATGAAATCAATGAAATATGAATAAGTAGGTAATAAATATAGTCATAATATAGAAAAGAACAAGAGTTAGTTATTTAAGAGAATGTAAAAATACTAATAATTATTTTTGTTATAAAACTATAGTCTTGTTTAATTTCCAATTATAGTTAAACACAATATTTATACTCCATAAAAATAGTTGGTTTTCAAGACTTTTTAACCGTGCTATATCATCATTTTCTCTTTCTTTATTTAAAAATGTGTTTTTGTTGTGAATCCTTAGCGATATTGTTTATACTGTTTTATAAATTTGTGACACTAAAATTATATTTAGAACTTGTAATGATAATTATTCTTCGAGAAAAATTAGAAGTTCAGGCAATGTTGCAAGGTCCCAATCTGCTGCCAATATCATAGTAATGACAGTAGGAATTCTATGACACGTGATTTTGACCATTCGATTTGGTTCGCCACGTACGATTCGTTGTGATTTTTTGAAATTTAAGATGAACGGTTCAAATTACGTGTCACAAGAAACTCGACAACAACAGATGCGAATTCAACATTGCAAACTCAAAACTTGATTTCTAACTCGTTCAATAGTACATATTCCCTGATTTTTTAGTTTATCAGTATGTTAACTGATCAAGCGAGAGATAACCTGACTATCAGGTGAACGTTATTTTTATTTATTATCTAGTCTTTTTCTCTCTTTCTTAGTAATATTATCACCCCATATAACCATCTACAAACTGATTAATTACAAAATCAGAAGTTCAATTTTGAAACTACGATTATTCAATCTGGCAAAATTGTACCTGTTGGAGCTCACTTTTATTTATTTAATTTTTAAGGGTCTTAAACGAAAAAAGGTTGAACAAAGCCTTTGCAAAGGTTGATCACTGAGCTCCTTGAACCCGTTCTTTCTTTCTTTCTCGGTTTCTTCTCTTCATTTCCGATCACCTCTTATTATGCTCCGTATCATTTGTAAAAGCAAATCAACAACGCTCTCTCTACTCGGAGAAACCCTAAACTAAACCCCTAAAATGGCGGTGAAGGGGAAGGGTAAGGAGGTCGCCACGCCGTCGTCCTCGAAGAGAAAGGCCTCTTCTAGTGCTTCCAACAGCAAGAGGCGGCGTTCCGGCGTGCTCCAATTCGTCGACGACGCCGCTTATGTTGCTGAAGACGACGAAGAGGAAGACGATCCTGAGTCTGAGGATGACTACGACGAGTTTCTCGAGGGTAGCTGAATCTCAACCTTAGCTCCCTGATTTCCCCTTTTCGGTTAGCTAGGGTTTTTTCCCGTTGATTTCTTGTTTTCTTTGGTCCCGCATTGATTCTAAGGTTAAGTTTTAGTTGATTGCGATAACTTCTTGAATCTCTAATAGACATCATTTTATGAAAACTCAGATCACCTTATGTTAGGCCTCTGGCATCTTTTAAGAAGGATTTCTCCATCTCTAGTTTATTCTTGCTTCAAATAATGGGCAGTCGAGTTTACCTATTGATGTCTACCTCTGACGTTCTCATTGTTAATTTCTCCACTGTCTTGAGCACATGACACTTCCTTTAAAAATTTTCCCAACTTAATTGTTGTAAATTCCATTTTCATTTTCTAAATCATGAATAGAATTAGCTAAAGAGGGAGAAGCCCCTGTGGATGATCCGAAGGGAAAAGGGAGGGCATTTCTTCCCTTTGTGGTGAAAGAAGAACAGCTCAGTGGTGATGAACTAGAAGAACTAATCAAAGAGCGATATGGTCGCAAAGCTGATTTGAAATATGCTAGCTATGAAGATGAATTTAAAGACATGGCTGGTCCTGACCCGACAAAAGATCCGACCATTTGGCGTCTCAAATGCGGGGTATACATTTTACAGTCAGTATAATTTTTGTCAGATGCATTGAATAGAATTAATAGTCTGACCAGTCATCAACATATAACTCTTATAGATATTGCCCCTTTGATGTCTGACAGGTGGGGCGTGAGAGGCAGGTTGCATTCTGCTTCATGCAGAAGTATGTTGAGTTCCACAACAGAGGAAAGAAGCTCCAGATATTTTCCGCTTTTGCACTGGACCATGTGAAGGGCTATGTTTATGTTGAAGCTGACAAAGCGTGTGATGTTACAGAGGTATGTAAACAAGAATACACATTTACTCTGTTTGCAAGAAATTTTTGTTATTGTTGAGTCGCCTCAAATAAATATAAATAATGGGAAGAAAAATAGTTAGAGAAGGTTGTTTGAGTACATGTTTTATGATTGAAATGGAAACTCTAGTAGAGAGACAAAGCTAAAGGGGGCAATTTGACATATGTGTATATACAGATAGTAATTTTATTGTAAGCATATGGTTGTATGCTGAAGCACAAATTGTTTGTTAAGTTACTGCATAGATATCTGAAGTTCTATGAAGAAAGAATAATCAGAAAGGTACATGATATAAATATTCAATTTAAGTTAGGAGTCCTGGAAGGATTGTGACTTCTAACTTCCTGTTACCTCATTTGATGGTTCCTACATGTGATAAGACAGTTTTACAACCATTGTTAGTTTTGCTTTTGCTAAATACATGCTTATTTTGCTTAATTCCAGGCATGCAAAGGGTTTTGCAATGTTTATGTAACGAGAATCAATGCAGTTCCGGCAAGTGAGGTGCCTCATTTACTTGCAATTCGAAGCAAACCCTCTGTTGTATCTGAAGGTGCATGGGTTCGCCTGAAGAGTGGGAATTACAAAGGAGATATTGCACAGGTTCTTCTTATATATGAAATTTTTTTTGTTCACTGGTTTATTTGATGCATCTTTTGCATAATCTTATATCTCAATTTTATTGTTTCTAAAAAATTGTCTTCCTAGGTTGTAAGTGTGGATGATGGAAGGAAGAAAGTATTGATAAAGCTCGTTCCTCGAATAGATCTTCAAGCTATTTCACAAAAATTTGTAAGGCTAGCTAAACCCTTTGTTATTAACCTGTGAAGCATGCTCATAGAGACCAAGTTATTTTGTCAGGCTTATTTTCTTGCAGAAAAACATTTCTGAATTGTGATTATAATTATTCACTTACAGGGAGGTGCAATATCATTGAAAAATGCTGCCATTCCTACTGCACGACTCATTAATCCTCATGAGCTTGAGTATGCATCTTTTGCAAGTCATTCTTTTTTTAGCATTCTCCATTTATTCTTATCAATAACTTAGTGCTTTATCTTTTAAAATTAATCTTACTCATCTTGCACAATAACTTCTGTAGAGTATTTAGGCCCCACATAGAGCTCCGGCGGGACCGTCAAAGCGGCGAGACGTTTGAAGTGCTCGATGGTAACATGCTTAAGGATGGTTACCTTTTCAAACGGGTTGCTTTAAATTCATTAATTTACTGGGGAGTAGAGCCGACAGAATCCGAACGTGTTAAGTTCTCTCCCCCTTCTAGGGAAGGCCAGGAGGTTGACCCAGAGGAGTGGGTCTCTGACCTGTACGAGAGCCGCAGGAAGAAGATGAAGTCACGAGCCTCCACTAGTGCAGATCTCAAAGCATCTACATCCGAGCCAATGGATGACAGTGCGTTTGGAATTCATGATCTTGTGTTGTTCGGGTCAGTTACTTTCTTTCTTATCTCATTCATATAATGATATTTTGTATATATTAATTCTTTTGTGTATTTGCATTCCTTCTTTTCCTTTTAATTGGATCAGGAAGAAGGATTTTGGGGTCATCCTGGGAATAGAGAAAGATGGTCTGTACAAGGTACAAGTTCAATCTAAATCTTCTCTTTTCTTTATTGCTGTATAACTTTTACAGATGTAGCGTAATCATTTCGCTGAACTTGTCATCTCAGATACTAGCAGGTGACATGGAAGGGATACCTGTGGTCACGGTTAAAAAGCATGAGATAAAAAGGGTCTGTGCAGACAAGATGTTCACTGCTTTGGATCACAATAAGAAGTGTTTATCCATCAATGATCCTGTTGATGTCTCTGAGGGACCAATGGAGGTAAAGGACTTACATTATACCCCCCCCCCCCCCCCCCTTCCTGCATAACTCACGTGGTCCAAAAAGAATGGTACATTGGATCTTTGCTGTTCTAAATGATCTATCAAAACCATATTCTAATCTTGGTCTAATCCATATGAGTCTACGTACCATTCGTTGAGCCTTCATTTATCAGGGCTTCATCTGGGTGGTTCTACTTCTGTTGGTGGTAGTTATATTGGTTTTCTTCATTTTCTTGAAAGTGCTGTGTTATCTACAGCCACTAATTTTATGACTTGAGTTCTTGGTCTTATATGAGTCTCTTTTCATTCTTTCAGGGAAAGAAAGGAGTTGTGAAACATATGTTCAAGGGGGTGCTTTTTATTCATGATGTAAATGAAACTGAGAATGGTGGTTTTTTCTGTGCAAAGGCTGAGCATTGTGTAAATACCAAGAACTCAGCAGAAGTGCTGCTGCCGCCACCACCTATGCAATCCTTTTCTGAAAATTTTGTATGTGGACTAGATTTTGTCCTCCTCGATGGATTTTCTTACTGCATTATTATAATAGTCATTTGTTTTTTTACAACTAGGATGACAGTGCAGGCCCATCATTTCCTCCGTCCTCTCCTGGCCTGTTCCAATCATCTTGCCAGCAAGATAACGCACGTGGCTGTATGTACTTCTTTTTCTCTGCTGATTGTTAGTTTACGGTTAGAGGAAGTTGCAATTTAGGACCTCAAAAGAGAATAAAATAGAAGAGGAATACAGCTAAGTGAAGATTAATCTGTAATTCGATTTAATCTGGTTGTACTATTATCCTCTGTATGGAAGTAATTGTGTGACTGAGCTGGCTACTTTTTATCTTGTCATGGTTAATGCAGCTGGAAGACGGCGTCAGGAAAGAGAGTCATTGTTCTCTATCGGGCAAACACTGAGGATAAGGAAAGGTCCGTTGAAGGGTTACCTTTGCCGGGTTGTACGCATGTACCGCAATGATATTACGGTGAAGTTGGACTCGCTTGTAAAGATTCTTACAGGTTTGTTGGGCATCAGGTGTATTGTTTTGGTTCCTTTTTGCCTATTTCGTTGCAAGTGGGTTGAGTTTGATCATGTTTGGATACCTTGATCCATACTGATTTGCAGATTTGTTGGTTCTGGTTGACATCACTCAACTGAACCTTGAGACAGCGTTGCATGCTTGATTCTCTCCTCCAATTCACCTAACAGGTCAAATCAGATCCTGTTGGGTTCTGCTTTTGCAACCGTTATTTGCTGGTTCAATTTCATTTCTATGTGCTAACATTGTCTGCCTTTTATTGCAGTGGATGCTGAGCATCTTACTGCTCCAATAAAGAGAGGGTACAGCACATAACACACTGTCTTTTTTTATGGACGAATTATTTTGTTTGTTGTGAGTGTTGTTTTGTTTTGTTTTCTTACTTTATTATTTTTTGTACCAGCCAAGCTGATGAGTCTGGTGCTGCCGGTGCATCTGATACATTTGGAGTTCAAGGTATCCTAAACCTACTGGGAACATTTATGTTGCTTGTCAGTGAAATATTATGAGATATATTCTCTGTACTGTCTTTCTTATTCATCTCACTTAGAGTTGTTTTTTTGATACATCTTATTTCATCTTCAAGAGTCATGCATAAGATCATTTATTATTTTATTTTATAGGAACGGAAGGCAGAAGTTCTTGGGACACTGCATTGCCATCTTTTACTAGGTCAGTAGGGCTTCAAATACGAACCTCTCTCACACACACACACACTCTCTCTCTCTCTGACGTGCATGAATTTGCATCCACAGGGAAGAAATAATAATTGAGATTAATGAGAAGGGGGATGTTGCTATTGTAAATTCAATTTGTTAGGTGATCCAAAATTGTTGCTTTCAAGTCTCAGGCCATTTAATATATTTCACATTCTTTACTTATTTGACTTTGAGTATATGTCGTTGCAGTGACACATGGCAACCGTTTTCTTCATCTGCAGCACCTATTTCTGGTACTGGGGAGGAAAATAGAGCAGGTATGTTCATCCATGTTACAGAACTATGCATATATTTTTTGTCGTCTCATGAATGGTAATGGTTTTTAACACTGCTACAAAAAAAAAGTATATTGTCTCACATAAATGAACTTGAAAAGAAGAGATGGAAAAAAAGAGGAAAATAAAGAATAAATGCTGACAGTAATTCTGAAAGCTAAGTGTAAACCCGTAGAAGTCTAGTGGATAACTTGGAATTATTTATCTTATGGTATACCAGCAAGCAGGAATATGTTGCTACAGAAGGTAACCAAAAAAAAAAAAATCTTACGGCTTATCTTAGAAGTTTTGTTTGTGTGTGTGAGTGTACTTTGGTTAAACTTTACCTTTTCCAACTATAACATAAATGTACTGAACTTCATAGCAAAATGATAAACCTAGTCCCATCCATACTGCTTGGTCTTGTATGCCCATCCACATTCCAAAATGGTATTGAAAAAGTGATTAACATCTTTTCTTTTATTTAATAATTGTTTACAGGAGGAGATGGCGATCCATGGGGCAGCAAGGTGCCATCTGGTACCACTCCTGATGCATGGAACTCTGATAGACCCTTTGACACATGGGGCAATACTTCTGACAAGCAGGCTGCTCATTCTGGTACAAGCACTCAAAATGGTACGTGGCAGAAGGATGATGACAGTACCTGGGGTAATAGTTCTTCTCAGAAGAACACAGCTGATGATAGTGGCTGGTGTAATAAAAAGGGAAAAGATGCAGCTTCTGATGATCCATGGGGTACTGCAGTCCTAAAAGGTCCAGAGGAGGGGGCTGACGCATGGTGCCAAGTAAATAATGCGGCATCTGATGAGCCTACTGTTAAGTCAGATTTATGGGACTCAAAAGGAAAAGAAATTGTTGCTAAAGATGCTCGGGGTACTCAGTCTGATACGTGGGGTAAATCAAAAGGAGAGTCTGAGAGTGGGGGCTGGAACAGTACTAAGACTGGCACACAAGATACTAGCAGTAACTGGGATGCCAAAGGAAAAGGTATTGCTAATGAGGATAACAGTGCATGGGGGGGCAAGGTAACAAAGAGCCAAGATAATGATACATGGGGCGGTAAGTCTGATGCATGGGGCCAATCGACGGAGAAGGATGGAGGTCATGAAGGTGGCGGTGGCTGGAACAGTGGAGGAAATGCCAAGGGGAAAAGTATTGCTAATGAGGATAACACTACATGGGGAGGCAAGGTAACAAAGAGCCAAGAAGCAGATGCATGGGCTGGTAAGTCTGATGCATGGGGCCAATCGATGGGCAAGGATGGAGGTGGTGAAGATGGTGGCGGCTGGAACAGTGGAAGAAATGCCAGTTGGGATAAACCAAACTCTTCAGCTTGGAATAGTGGCCAGGGTGATGGTGCGGATAAAGGCAATAAACTGATGGATAGTTGGAATTCTGGTGGTGGGTTTGGAGGTAGAGGGGGAAGAGGAAGTAGGGGAGGTGGCGGCAGAAGTGGCAGTGGAGGCGGTGATTGTTACAAATGTGGTCAATCAGGCCACTTTGCAAGAGAGTGTCCTTCTGCTGGAAATGGTGGGTCCCATGGTAGAGGTGGTGGTAGTTGTTATAAGTGTGGGGAGAGTGGTCATTTTGCTAGAGAGTGCCCCTCAGCTGATGGTGATGGGTCCCGCGGTAGAGGTGGTGGTGGTAATTGTTATAAATGTGGAAAGAATGGTCACTTTTCAAAGGATTGTCCTTCTGCAGATGGTGGTGGGTCCCGAAGTGGTGGTAGTGGTGCTGGTGTTTGTTACAAGTGCGGGGAAGCTGGCCACTTTGCGAGAGAGTGTCCTTCTCCTGAAGGTGGTGGGTTCTGTTGTGGTGGAGGAAGTGGCGGCCGTGATTGTTTCAAGTGTGGAAAACCTGGTCACTTTGCTAGAGAGTGTCCTGGTGATGGTGGTGCTGGTGGAGGCACTTGGAAGTCCGATAAGAGCGAGAAGCCAAGCTTTGGTTCAAGCTGGGGCAATGACCAGGCAGGTGATAATATGTGGGGCAAAAAGCCTGAGAACTGGAGTAGCAATTCTGGTAAAGGTTGGAGTAATTCGCAAGCTGATGTCGAGAAAAAGACAGATTTGAGCTTTTCTAGTTGGAATAAAGATGTTTCTGGACAAGAAACTACTGGTGGGGTTGACAACTGGAATGCACCTACTCCTCCAGCTCCTGGTTTGTTTTGTTTCATTGTTTTTGAGAATGTGTTCTTATTATATAGATTTGTCTTCATGAATCTGATTGGTTTTACTTATTGATTCAGAGGAACTGCAAGGGGATGATCCTTGGGTGGGCAATCTTACTCATGCTCAGGGCACACATACCATGAATGCACGGAGCGCTAGTACTGAAGGTGAGTAGGCAGAGCTTAATGGAGCTTTGAAGAAGTTTTGAACAAATTAAAATAATATATTTGATCATGACAGGATTTTAAATAATAGAGTTAACTGGTATATCTTTGCCTTTTTAAGTAGGTAAAGCAAAAGAGCATAATTCTTGGGACAACGACCAGAAAACTAAAGAGCACGATCCTTGGGGCAGCAACCAGAAACCTGCAGCTTCAAGCTCTAAAGCTGAGGGTATGCTTGATTCTTGTTGTGCTATATCTTGGAGTATTACTTCTAGTTTCACACCTTTTATGTGTATTTTCTATGAACAGTACATTTAAAGCTGATATTTCCCTGACCTTTTTTTTTAAAAGCTGAAGCTAAAGCGGACAACTCATGGAGTACTAAGTTGACTCATGACGATGGTAGCGATAACCGAGATGACCCATGGAGTACCAAGATGACGGATGAGAAAAAAGCTGCTACTGAGACAAGAGGCTGGAATGCTGGAGGGTCCAGCCAAACTCAATCTGATAACTGGGGAAAGTCTGGAAATGATTCTGACTGGAGTAAACCAAGGGTTTCTCTTACTGGTGGCAATAATGATGTGTCTGGTTGGGGTACACCTAGTTGGTCTTCTGACAGTGGGGGCTGTGGCAGGGGCAGAGGTAGGAATTTTGGTGATAGAAATGACAGCAATGATGGTGGTAGAGGTGGTAGAGGAAGGAATTTTGGAGATAGAGATGATGGGAATAATGGTGGAAGAGGTGGCAGCTGGAGGGGAAGGGGTGGGGGCCGATATGGTGGCAGCCGAGGGGGTAGGGGCGGCCAAGATGGCAGTGGCCGCAGCACTACTTGGAATGAAGATGGAAATAGGTCTTTTAGTGGCAGCAGCTGGAATGGAAATGAGAATAGACCTTTTGGCGGCGGCGGTGGCAGTAGTTGGTCAAATGATAATGACTCAAAGAAATCATCCGACTGGGGTGGTGGGTGGGGTAATACCGGTGGTGAGAAAGAGAAGGGGAGTAGTTGGAATGATGCACCACGTTCCTCTGCTCGGAAGCAAGGATCAATTGAGAAAGGGTGTGGTTGGGGAAATGCTGGTGAGGAAGACAATGGGAAGAGTGGAGGGGGAAGTGGCAGTGGGTGGGGTAATACCGGTGGTGAGAAAGAGAAGGGGAGTAGTTGGAATGATGCACCACGTTCCTCTGCTCGGAAGCAAGGATCAATTGAGAAAGGGTGTGGTTGGGGAAATGCTGGTGAGGAAGACAATGGGAAGAGTGGAGGGGGAAGTGGCAGTGGGTGGGGTAATACTGGTGGTGAGAAAGAAAAAGGGAATAATTCGAGTGATGCACCGAGCTCCTCTGCTTGGAAGCAAGTCTCAACTGAGAAAGCGAGTGGTTGGGGAAATGCTGGCGAGGAAGATAAGGGGAAGAGTGGAGCGGGAGGTGGCAGTGGGTGGGGTGATTCTGGCGGTGAGAAAGAAAAGGGGAATAGTTGGAATGATGCACCGAGCTCCTCTTCTGGGAACCAAGATTCAACTGAGAAAGAGAGTGGTTGGGGAAATGCTGGTGAGGAAGACAAGGGGAGGAGTGGAGCAGGAGGTGGCAGCGCATGGGACAAGTCAAGTGGCGACGACAGTGGTGGTGGGGATAAGGGGGGCAATGGTGGTAATAGTAGTGGCTGGTAAAATGACTAATCTATGCTAGCCATGGACGGTAGTTGGTTTTATGTTATGTACATAAGTGCATATTTTGATAGATCTTGCATGCAAGTTCTTGTAAATCCTGGTAGTACGGTACTGTTTTCCAGCGATGACTCTTGTTTTAATGCACCTGTTTATCTGCATTTGGTAAAGCTGGAGAATGCTGCCATCTGTTATGTTTAAAACCTGGTATCCTTGTAGGATGTTTATGACTTTTATGTTCTTGTTTAGCATGAACTTTCAGTCTTTATTGGTCTGTGTTGTTCTGCAAGTGGTGGTTTAGCTTATATTTCTTTGAACCTTTTCAAAAACCCCAAAATAGTTTTTATCCTCCCACTGGTTGCTGGATAACAAAGATTTTCCGTTGGAAGCATGCTAGTTTGTATTCAGTGCAGAATTTATTGATAGTAGGGGACTTTCGGAGGGGGGCTGCGTTTGATAGATGAAGTTATACTGCAGTTCTTTTGATGCTGGAAATCATGTAATTTTCATATCAAGGGCTTCCTACCTTCAATCTCAAGGTGAGTAACGTAGTGATTTAACCAATTTTAAGAGGGGCCAGAGAGGATTTGCATTGCGGACAGAAAATTGCAAGATTTAAAGGAAAAAAATGCGGAATTTGAATTGATTGGAGGGCTATATATTGCGGTCCTTCGATCAATTTGAATCGTTACGAACCAATAGTGTGATTGCTGAATAGAACAGTTACTAGTGCTAGCATTGTGCTGCAGTGATCGGTGGCGAATTGGCTGATCAGGTTGGTATAGATTTGGGTAGCTTTCAGGTATGTTTCTTTTTGCTTGTTTCGAATTATGGTTCAGTCCAATTTGGGTTGTTGTGCTGAATTTTGCTGCATGTAAAGTTTCAGCGGTTTAAACTTAATCGTTTTGTACGCCTCATCAAATGATATTTAAATTATATTACTCAATTGTTATGTTATTTGTATGTTCACAATTCATGACAATGGCAAACGCTGATCACACATATTTAAAATAGGAAGAAATTCTCCTTGGCAGCGTTTTTTTTTTTAAATCTTAAAGAAAGTTTGCAAAAGCGTACTTCAAGGAATAACCAAATATTCCTTTCAATTTCTATTTAGATTGCAAATATTTAGAAATAAAATAAGATATTTTGGAATGAAATAGTTAACGCCTAACGACATAACATCCAGCGAAATAATTATCCAATGTATGCAACAGAGGAGATATAAGTTGAAAATGGTTATTTTGATAATTTTAAAAATAAATTTTCAAATAACGTGAAAAAATTATTAAAACATATACTTAAATTTATAGATTGATTGTATTATAAATTTTATGTAAATTAAGTATCATTTAGTATTCCATGAAATACCATTAAAATTTTATGAGATCCAAATTTAATGATTATCGAAGGAATATTAAATGAGTTAAATTGCATGAAATTTGAGACAAAATCAATTTATAAGTTCAAAGTTATGTCTATAAATCTCTTTTAATTTTACTTTTCTTGAATTTATTTAAAAATTCACTATCAATAGTATCAAAATAATTATTGTCAATTAATCCTTCCAATACATAATATCGATGGGTCGGATCGGATTATTTGGTTTTCAAATCTAAATCCATGATAAAACTAATTAAAATTTAATTCATAACCAATCATGTAGGATATAAATTTGCAAATTATTGAATCGGATCAGTCGACCAATCGGATTAATTGAAATGGACAGTTGGACATAAGCCTCTGATAAAAGCAGAGGAAATCGACACAAGGTTGCAATTCCCTCTTTAAAAAGTGTTGACTGCTTAACTTGGCATTCACAGTTTCACACTCGTAATCTTCGTACTGAAGCTACTGTAACTTATGTACATGTTTCTAATTTATGAAATTCTGCATGGTATTTTTTAAGGAAGATTTACTATAAATGATAATTCATTTTATATAAATAATAAAATCGATATCGATTTCAATATTAATAATGACATTCGCCATCCATTTTCTTTATTAATTTTTTTATATAAAACTTTTTATTAATCTCAATATTTATTTTTTTAAAATATTTTTACGAGATTTAAACGTATGTCTTTCTACATATATTAAAAAAAAAAACTATCACTAATGCACTGTAGATCTGCGGTTCAACATTTTCCTTAACTGTAAATAGACCTTTTACTATCAACGACTCAACGTGCAGTCCTGCCTCTGCCTCTGCCTCTGCCTCTGCATCTGCCTCTGCTCTTATATCAGGTCTCATCTCGCTCTTGCTTCCAACGAACTGCATCATCCCTTCCTTCCCTCCCTTCTCTGTCTCCGATGAAGCTCCCCACCTCCGCCGCCACCGCCGGAGCCTCTACGGTGTCCGACGCGGAATCTCTATTCCGCTCCAAAAAGATCTCCGAGATCCGCTCCGTAGAAACCGCCACTCGCCATGAAATTGACCAGAAAACCGACGAGCTCCGCCTCCTCGTCGGCCGGAGCTACCGAGATTTGATCGACTCGGCCGATTCCATTATGTTGATCCATTCCTCCTCGCAATCCATCGCCTCCACGCTTGCCTCCATTTCCTCCTCCCTCCAGTCCCTCTCCAGTCCGCCCAAATCACACCAGACTGTCCCTAAAAACCCTAACAGATCCCGCTTGTATTCAGTCGCCGCTCGCGTGAAGTATGTAGTAGATACGCCGGAGCACATCTGGGGTTGCTTGGATGATCCGGATGCATCGATGCTTCTAGAAGCTTCTGGAAGGTACCTCCGTGCCAGGCAAGTGCATTCTTTGCTTCTGCAATCGCCTGATCTAGATAAGTTTCCTCTGTTGAAGCATCAATGGCAGATTGTGAGAAGTTTCAGACTTCAGATCTCGCAACGCAGCCGTGACAGGTTATCTGATCAAGGTTTGAGTCTCTCTTCTTATGCTGATGCACTAGCTGCCGTCACTGTAATTGATAATTTAAACCCTAAAGAGATCCTGTCTTTGTTTCTTGATTCAAGAAAGGGTTGGGTCCTGCAAAAACTGTCAAAATTTTCCTCAGATCCAGAGGTGAATTCTTCAACAGTGCTTTGTGACATTGCAAGTGTTATTAGGGCTAGCTTAGGTCATGTTGGTCAGCTCTTTCTTCTCGCTCTAAATGAAATGCCGTTGTTTTACAAGACGGTTCTTGGGTCCCCACCTGGTTCGCAATATTTTGGTGGCATACCAAATCCAGAAGAGGAGGTTCGGCTTTGGAAAGAACACATGGAGGGGTTAGAAACCACAATGGTACTGCTTGAGCCCGAATATGTGGCCAGTACTTGTGCCTCGTGGCTGCGAGATTGTTGTGGTGAAATTTTTAGGGATGTTTCGGGAGGGGTGAAGCTTATTAGTGCAATTGTAAATGGAGAGGGATTGGGTAGAAGCGAGAGGCTTGTAAAAGGTGTTTTAGATGGGAGGGAAGGACTAGAGGAGGGTTTAGAAAATTGGTTAAAGAGTGTGTTTGGTACCGAGATTGAATCCCCATGGGATCAAATTCGAGGTTTAATTTTGAAAGATTCAAAGGATATTTTAGAGGAGAGAATGGAGGAGGCACTTGTTAAGAGAATGAAAGATATTGTGCATTTAGAATTTGAAAATGTTGGGAAATCTGTTAACTTGAGGGATGTGCTTGAGCGAATTGTCAGCAATGCAAAAGATGACCAAAAAGGAGATTTCCGTGCTTATTTGAAAAAGGGTCATGTGGATGGTGGGTTCTGGTTTTCAGAGTTGAAGCAAAAGAAAAGTGGGTTTTTGGCTAATTTGAAACCAATTTCTGATGAGAGTGATTTCAAGACCTGTCTGATTTCTTATTTCGGACCTGAGGTTACCAAAATAAGAGATGAAGTAGATAACAAGTGCAAGGCTATATTGGAAGATGCATTGAGTTTCATTGAATCAAACAATTCAGGCTCAAGATTGAAGGAATTAGTGCCATTTCTTCAAGAGAAGTGTTATATTACCATATCCACAATATTAAAAGAACTTGAGGATGAGCTTCTGAAAATCTCCTCTTTGTTAGATACTGGTGGAATCTTACCATCAGTGATTGTAGAGAGATCTCTCTTTATAGGCCGTCTGTTGTTTGCATTACGGTACCACTCTAATAACATACCACTGATACTTGGTACACCAAGGCGGTGGGTCAGAGACAGTGCTACCAGCTCAACTCCTCTAATAACACAAGGTTCTCCATTTACACCCAGAAGGTACTCATTTGACAGCCCCAGAAGCCCAAATAGATCTTTTATGGAAAACCCTAGAAGACAAACACTTGCGGCCGTGGCAGCTCTTTTTGGTTCGGATTTCAAATCCAACCCAAAACTTGATGAGCTCAATAGGACCTTGCAGATGCTTTGTATTAAGGCACATGGTGTGTGGATTAATTGGGTTTCCAAAGAGCTATCAAATATGCTCTTGCAAGATCTTCAGAGGGATGATGCTTTGTCGGCTTCAACTCCCTTAAGGGTATTTATTATTTATTTGGACAAAGTACTTTTTTTTTATTGAAACACAGATCTGCAACTAACCATTTAATCACCAAATTGCTAACAAAACATTTGATCTGTCATCGAGTACCTGTTTGTTCATAAACTCAATAGAAAATGGAGCATTGTCATTATTGTTCCTATATGAGACCTGACTGGTAGGATGCAGCAGTGATGGGTACTATGCCTGTCTAAGCCACCTGTTGCACCCGTGTGCACAATGATATCCTGACTGTACATAATTTCTTAGCCACAAATTCCTGACTGGTGGTATATGGTAGCTTTCTTGTATTTTAACACATACCAAGTATGTGCATGTTAGTTTCTGTACATCTTGGTAGTGCTAGTGCCATTCTTATTATCTTATATTTCTCTCTTTTGGCATTTTTCCAGGGCTGGGAGGTAACTATGATAAAGCAAGAGTCAAGTGATGGCCCACTAGAGTTACAATTAGCACTTCCTTCGATGCCTTCCCTTTATGTGATTTCGTTTTTTTACCTAGCATGCTTAGAGATTCATAGAATAGGAGGGCACATCCTCGACAGAACCATATTGCAAAATTTTTCTTGGGAGCTGCTTGACAAGGTTTCTTTTCCTTAATATTATGTTATGTAACTCCTCCATACACGTCCTAATTTTATATATATTTTTCATTGTACAACTTTTCTCAATTCTGCAACAGGTTGTCAAACTTTATGAGAACTTCTTCGAGGCAACAGAATTGAGCAAATCTAGGGTCTCGGAGAAGGGGCTGTTACAAATTTTACTTGACCTACGTTTCATTGGTGACATCCTCTCAGGTGGTAAAAATCCTTTATCTCCTGGTTCAGATGCATCCCCAAAACAAGATCAATTATCTCAAGCTACAGCCATGAAGGCTCCATTTAGGAGACGGCAATCAATTCTCCATTCAGATTCCCCTGCCACTGTTCCTGTTTCAAAGTTGATCAACAAGTTTTCAGCTAGGCTTGATCCGATTGACTGGGCTATGTAAGTTGTGGAAATATGAAGGAAGAAAAATTGGATGTTATTAATGCTATTTGTATAACTGTGTTTGTTATGTGAAACAGGTATGAGCCATATCTGTGGGAGAATGAGAAGCAATCGTACATGTCTTATGTGGTTTTATTTGGTTTCTTGGTTCAACTAAATCGAATGTACACTGATGTGGTCCAGCGGTCACCAACAAAATCAAATACAGATTTGAATATAATGAGATGTTCTAAGGTTCCAAGATTCAAGTACCTCCCCATCAGGTACTCATTTAAAATTTCTAAAAAAACAATTATTGATTGATGTTGATGAATAGAAATTTAATGTATTACCGTAACTTGTTTCCTAAATTTAATTTCAGTGCTCCTGCTTTATCGTCAAGAGCTGTGCACAAGTCACCTCTACAAACTTCATCCGACGACACAACTTCTAGAAGCCCATACAAGTCGTTTTCTAACGGTGAGGTATCTGAAAATTCAGAGTTCGATGATGGTGCAACTTTTGGCGTTGCAACTCCCTTACTCAAGTCTTTCATGACCCAGGTACACTTTTCCTAAAAATTTTACTGGAAGCATGCTAACAATCATCCGAGACAAATTAGCCTTGGGCTCACGAAAATATACAGGACAGTGTGAAACCTATCAATTTTGATTAGAGTTCACACTTTTTGAATTTTTTGTACAGGGTTTACACATGTGACAGTGCCCTGTTGGTGGGTGAGCTTGGTGCAATTTTTCTCCGGATGAGAAAGATTATTCCTTTACTACTGTGTTGCCTCTCTTGTAGGCTTTTGTTGTTTACCACCGTTTTTACCACGGGATGTTGGCCAGTACATTCTAATTGATATCAGTTACCTTAATTGATCATAAACTGATCCCTGGAAAATAAACAAGAAAACAAGCAAGGTTTAATGGAAAATGAATTGATCTTCCTTTTCCTGTTCATGTTGAAATAACCAGGTGGGGAGCAAATTTGGTGAGAGCACATCGAGATTAGGTTCAATGCTTTCTGATGGCCAGGCTACCAGACTAAAGGACAGATCATTGTCATCTTTTGGTGATATTATACCAGGTTCCGCTGCCGGCCTCCTTTCTTCTCTGACATCTGGGGTTCGTTTTGACTCATAGATACTAGCTAAAGAATACTACGACTACAACGCACTGAGGGATCTAAAGTGCTAGGAAGGATGAATATGTGTATTGTGACTTGTGAGGCTCTTACTGACACACGGGCTGTTCTGGCACATTTTTCTGCATCAAAGTGTTGGTATACTTTTATCTAGTGATATATATTGAATTTGTTCTTTTTCCCCTTTATTTTAGACAAATTGAGACAGTTTTGCGGAAAGATGTGTGTGTCAGATTCAGAGAGGTTGTAAAGAGGATGTGAAAATTTTAGTTTTGTTTTCTTTTCCTGACTTATTTTTAGTCCCTTCCCAGTAATATTACGAGCATAGGAGTTTATTCTGTTTCTTTTTTTTGAAACAAGTGTTCCCGTTAATCCTGACATTTTTTTTTCAAAAGTCTTTTGCAGAATTTGAAACTTCGTCTCTCCGTAAAGAGACGATATCTATTATTATTGTATTAGGCCTGCGGTTCAAGTTTATTCTATTTCTACTTCATTTCGCTTTTAGTTCTCCATCTTTTATATTGAAACCTGTAATTTCTGAACTTCGCTGGTGCCTGGTAGCCATTTGGCAAATGCTTTTGAGTTTTTACCGTCTTTCGTATTGCCTGTTGCAATATTAAAAAGCTGATTTATTGGGAGTAAAAAAAACAAAAAAAAAATGCCGTGTTGAGCAAGGAGAACATATCGGACATTATTTCTTTTTCCTAATAAGCTCTAAATAACTTGCAAAAATAAGCTCTGGATATTGAAAAAATCGAATACATCATGTAGCTATTTTGTGGTTTCCTGATGATGCAGACAGCAGACCCCACTGACAGTGCTGTAATCATTTGTTGAACAGAGCAGTGTCCATGGTGATTTAGGGGAGAGATACAAATCGTTGGATCTCCTCAAAATTGAGCCTTTTTAGAGAACTCGAGAGGTTTTCAGCCATGGACCTCAATAATTGCACTTTTTATCCGTCCTCCGGATGAATTTATATATTTTTAAAAAATATTTATATCTAATGATAATAATATTTATATCTTATATTATTAAAATTCAAAGTTATATAAATTATAATTATATTTTTGCAATCAAATTTTTAACTTTAATTTTTTTATAATTATTTAAGAAAAAAATAATAAATATTTTTTATACTAACTATAAATACTTATAAATTTAATATAAATAAATTATTTATTTAGTATAAATTTTTTTAGTGTTATAAATTTAAATATAAATAAATTATTTATTTAATATAAATATTTTTAGTGTGTATATAAAATTAAAGGTGCAGAATATAGAAAGTAAATATAATTTTCTCTTTAGAGAAATCGAAAGGTTTTTAGCCATGGACCCATCTAGGCGTGAAGTGGCAACAGCAGAGCAGTGGATGGGAAGTCATTATTTCTCAAAAGAAAATGAAACGAAGAAAGAAAATAATAAAAAAAGAAAGCTCCTAACCATCCCACCAACCAAGATTTTACCACCACCAAATTCTTGACAATGACTTCAGCTAGCAATACATATATAAAAATGATTTCATAACCATCATCACTAATCTTTTCAATTACAACAAAGATCATTTATTTCACTTATGACTGACGTACGGATAAATTCTAAAGAACAGTGAGAGAAATTCATCTATTATCCACTCATCTATTTAAATTTTTATTTGTTAACGTTAATTATATATTTATTAATTAAAAATATATTATTATGAATCAATAAAATTTAATCATATATACATTTTATACATAAAATAATTAAAATTAAAATCTATTAGTTAATAATAACATATGTTTAAGTAATAGATATTTAATATTTAAACCCCCCACATTTTCGAAATTCCAAATCCGCAATAATATTCCCAAACCCAGGCGTCCATATCTTTCTCTTATCCAAAATTTCCAAATTTCACCCGCGCAAATGGCACCGAGACAGATAAAGCCATAAAAGCCTCTAAATCTAATACTTTCATCATTTATGCAGAAGGAAAAAAAAAAGAAGAGAAGAGAAGACGACAATAAACAAAAGCTTTTTTCTCCGTTCTTCCAAAACTTATCTACATACGTAAATAATCTATTGAGTGGTGTTTGGTCAAATCCATGTCTCCGATCGTCGGAGCCGCCTCCGTCTCCGCCTCAAAGCACGCTCTTATTGCGGACGATGGGCCGTGGAGAGCAGCTCCCGGCGAGAAGAAACCGGTGCCACGCATCCATCACAGCCCCGTGCTTTGCGTCCCTCAAAACCCTACCTCCGCTTATGCTATTCAAGTCATGAAGGTATCCTTTCCCCTCTTGTGTGCGCCTTTGTGCTCTTTGGTGAAGCCTGACGCGCTATTTAATTTCGTCGTATTGTCCAATTTTTCTGGATCGAGGTAGGAATGGTAAATCAAGACCTAAACCAGACAAATTGAAGTTAGTCTAGGCAACAGATATTTTGGTTATGCACTAGCTAGAGCTTGGAATTAGACAGTTTTAGCACTAAATAATACAAAGAGTAAGGATGAATGTTGTAATTCAAAATTGCCTTTTTTGTTGCTTCTGTATGGTTTTCTGAATACTACTTTATTCCAGAGAGCCTGAATTAGATTATTACTAGCATTGTCAAAGGACAAAAAGAGGTTTATTTTAAGGTGGATTATCGATTTATTGATATTGTAATGTAATATTGACATTATTTCTTCCCTATTTCCCTGACTAGATTATCCGTAGAAAGTAAAAAAAAAATTCTGATTACCATAACGGACTGAATTTGGTTTTCATTTTTTTTCTTTTTTTTTTTTGTTTTCAGCATCCAAATCCAGTGAAAGAAGGGTTTGCAATGGATGCTCAGCTGGAAGCCGCAGGACCGGAGTGCATTGTACCAGGACAGATGGTTCCAGTGAGGTTTCTCGGTCTGAAAGTGAGAATCTCTTTGATTTATTTCCAAAGGGATTATCGTATGCGAGATTTTCTCTATGAATTGCCTGGCTTGTGAGTATGACATGATACCAATAGATAGATTACCTTCTGTCTTAGAATCATACCAGTTGACATCGGAAAATTTCCCCTTTTGGTTCCCTTAAGATATTGCCATGCTCACATCAGTGAGGTTTACTGGTTCTTATAGGCTGGGTATCTATCCTCTGATAGGTGCCAAGCCAAAAAATATCATAGATTGGGGCATAATCTTACAATTGTTTTGAATTACAAGCATGTTCTTGTAACCGAGTGTCAATTTGTTTTGGCTCGCTCATAAGTAAAATTGGAAAGTTTAGCAATTTATTTCCTGGTTCATTTCTTGGCATCTACCATCGCTAAACATTTGTTGTGGATTTGCCACACTAATTGAAAGCAGTTGAGTTGTGACTATTGGTTTCTTGGCCTTTTTTGCAAATTTGAGTTCAATAAAGCTGGTAACATTGGAAAAACCATAGGAAAGTGCCCCCACTTGTCAGGCTATAGCTCTGCCCCTGTCAACTAATTAAGAACTCCATTGGTATGTCAGGAGTTTGATCATTTCTTTTTTGTGATTGCTTCAGATTATGGAGGGACTAAATATTTATATCAAGTTGTTAATGATATGTTGGTTCTATGTAGGTGTGGCCTATTGCTGTCAACTTGAAGTTCATGGAACCCATCAGTCAACAAATGACATCTATTGGGAAGGTAGTTATCTGCAAACAATTTATTGTGCAGTTTACCTTTTTTTTTTCTTCTTTTTTGGTCTAGACTTGACGGAGTTGTTGATAGCTCGATAATCACAATAAATGCAAATTACTACGAACTGAATACTAGTTGAGGCACAACTAATAGAAAATAAAGCTCTACCCAGTGTAGACTCCATATACCAACATCTTTAAGATCTATATTTATTTTGTTCTATTTCTATACTATGCTGATAATTTGTTTTCTTCATTTTATTAACTTCTTTTTTTCACAAACAGTTCATGGATTCAGCATTCAATGTCATGAATGCATCAACTATTCAAGATAGGTAAGCATCCTGGCAGCATTGGCTCAAATTAATGCTTAAAACTTACATATCTACTGAAGAGGCCGTTATGGCATTTTAGACCGGTTTTTATACATATATATGGAGGCGACTAAAGTGTCAATGTTTGTTTAGTGTGCATTAGTTCTTGTTTCTCTTTCAAAACATGCTTCTCTGTGATATACCAAACTGGAAGAGAAAAATAAATTTACTGTATAAAATCCGAGTATATATATGCTCCTAAATTCTGATGGATCCTCCATACCAGAACTATAGCCTTTTCTGGGAACCTTGGTTTGGGATATAAGCCCAAGTATCTAAAACCAGATTTGGGCCTTACAAGTCTGAAAGTTTAGCTGCTGCTCAGTGTTAATTTGTTATATTCTGGGCTTAATTTAGGCTATCTGGTATCTTGAGTGTATGATATGGATAGTCAAGTTCACAACTTGTTACTTTTTTTTGGGACATGATATAATTAAATAAATATAAAAGGGAGTTGATATACGGATACGGTTGTTAATATTATTATTAATATCGATTTTATTATACACGTTAAATGAGTTTTATATATGTTAATAATTTTATTATACAAACTCATTTTATACAGTATTGTTATTATTTAATTTAAATGAGTTATTATACATATTAGTGATATTTAAGATAAAATTATTAACATGCATAATAATTCATTTAATGTATATCTATGACGATGTCAATAATAGCATCTTCATAACATTTTTCAATATTATGAAAATAGTGGCTGAAAGAAAACAATTTTAAGGGAGAATTTTCTGGCGATAATCAATTTGTGTGGGACGAAGAATTTTGGTGACATTCGACGAATTTTGTCTCTTGAGTAAACTGAGTTCTTCGTCGGGGCCTTCACGTGTCGCTTTTATTGATTACGAACTAAGTTGACTAAATCCTCAAAACAAAACAAAACAAAACAAAAAAACAAGTTGACTAAGATGCCAAATCGCATATTTCATCCTTCAAGCGGCGCAACAAGGTTGGCAACATATATATGAACAATGTTTTGTTTCTTATTAGAATATTCAAAGATGCTTTCTTATGATAGCTACTTAGCTTATTTGACTCGCATCAAGTCAATGTCAATCAGTCATCGCATGGTGTGAACATTGACAAGGCACAAGAAGAAATGCATCCTGGTCCGGTCCCAATTTATCCTTAATGACTGTATTAATTGAAGTAAGAAAGTGTTTTGAAATTAACACTATACTATCGATTTTATTATTTATATTAAATGAGTTATTATTTATGTTAGTAATTTTATTATACAATTTATTTATATAATATTTGAGTTGAATGATAAAATACTATACAAGATAAGTTATATAATAAAGTTATTAATACAATAATAATTCATTTTATATGAATAATAAAATTTGTATTGATAACGGTATAAATAATGATCTCTCCCAAATATTTTTCATTAATATACATTAGTTTACATGTTTGAAATTTTGTCTTTAAGTTGCTGCAGTTGAGAGTTTTGCATTTATTTGTACCTAAAAAATATTTGGATACTCAATAACTTCCCACGCATTATAGCAACATGTATTATTTCATTTCTCTTTTCATATATGATCAAAATGTGTTGTAATAAGTGGCTGGCAGAGCTTGAGCTAAAGAAATAGAAGGCTGAAATATAGTTATCAAATCATAACATATGAAGAATGAGAGGGCTGAAATGATAAATTTATAAGAACAAACATAATATGATTCATCAAATTTCTAAAAAGTATATTTATATTTCAAAATCTTGAAGGGCTATTTGAAAATAATAATCTTTAAAGCTTGATGAATATTTATTCATATACATATAATGTGCAATTTAGTCGAAAAAATTTTCAAAACCATAAACTAACATTTAGACATATATGTTTTTAGTGATATGTGTATGTTGTCAAAGTACAAGAGTTTAAACAACTATCAGAATGCATGACATCTATTTAAAGGAACAATATTAGAATCTTGACAAGTATATGCACATTCAAGTAAGTGTGCATGTGGAATACATAACTATGCATATAATTTTTCTTTTTTTTTTGAATGAAGGTAAGCCCCCCCCCCCCCCCCCCCCCCCAAAAAAAAAAAAAAAAAAATTATTGATCAAAAAAGTTTTTTTTAAAAAGAAAAAAGAAAAAGGAAAACTGGGAATGCCCATGAATTCTTCCCTTCAATAAAGTATTGAGGTCAGAGTCCATATCTGAGCATCCTCACTTTTTTAAAAGATCAAAAAGAAAAGAAAAATACACAACAATGACAGTGAAACTTGTGATGTTCTTTGCTGCCACTCACAAATATCTGCATTTCTGTGTTTCTTCTGTAATTTATCCATTCCTCCTTAATCATTGTGGCTAAGGTTGTACTTCCAAGTTTGAGAGAAAAGGAAAAGAAAGTGAAGAAAAATGAGCGGATGTTAAATTATTTATATCTCAATTTAAAAGTAAATAATTATTAAAAAAATAAATAAATAAATAAATTCTCTTCATTTTCCTCCGTTTATCTCTATTAATCTTCTAAACAAAAATTTAGAAGCAAGATAAAACATAATTCTCTCTTTCTTTTCCATTAACCTTCACTAGAGCACACTCTAAATAACTCTTTATAATCAGTCTTTATTTCTAAAGATTCTTGAACATCTTTGTTTTCAAACCCAAAAAATGATGAATGCTAACAATTACTTTGCCTTTGATATTCCACTTTCTGCTATGATACAGTGATCCCCCCCCCCCCCCCTCCCCCTTAATCAGTTCATCCCATCATATCTCCATTTGTATATCTGTCAGAGCTTCCATTTCTGATAGTGTTCTGCTGTAGAATGGGCATATAAGTTTTAATTATGACAAGTATTTATCTAATGTTTGAAATTAAGAGGCACAAAAAAATCAGTCTTTAAGTAAAAACAATAATTTTTATATGAAAAATTGTGTATAAATATTTAAAATGAAACGATTTTAATCCTTATTTTTATCTAAAAAAAATTAAGAGCATAGGAAATTAGGAGTTAAAAGAGATAGAAAATTAAAAATTCATCACTTCACCCAAAAAGGAAATGCATCTCTTAGCTTGATTTTTGGATGCATTTATCCTAACCATTAATTATCTCATTTTGACCAGAAACTTTTGTGCTTGATTTGGACAGCACACACAACCTTCACAATTGGTACCAGCCTAGACAGGTACAGAAAAAGAAAGCCTAACAAAACCATGCCCAGTATTAATTTGATCCCTTTTAAGTGCTCAAATTGCTTTTCACCTTTAATTTCCCATTAATTCAAGATCCTTCACTTTTTGCCATTACAACTCTCCCCATATCCAATCATTTTTTCCCTTATATCTCTCTCTCTTTTTTTCCCTTTTGAAAATGGAAAATGTTACGGAGATATCATTATTGATACCGTCATTGATACGGACTTTATCATATACGTTAAATTAGTTATTATACATATTAACGATTTTATGTTGTACAATATTTTTATTATTCAACTTAAATATTACTAATATGCATAATAATTCATTTAAATTAAATAATGACAGCACTGTATAAAATGAATTTGCATAACAAAATCATTGATATGCATAATAAATTATTTAATATATATAATAAAATTTATATCCATAAACACCTGTTTCAGATATTGGTTTTTCTGACATGGAAAGAATGAGACAATGTCTGGCTGGTCAGAGCCATATTTATTATCATCACATTATTTGAGATCTCTGTAGCAGTAACCTTATTAAATTAATATGTGTGTCTAGCTAGGTATGGTTCAATTGCTGCTAGCCAGCATATATAGGAATATTATAGTTCTCTTATCTTCATTAATGGCATGGGTTCCACAAATTGTAGATTGTGCAAAACCACCCCATATATAGTTTATTTATTTTAAGGTATAAATTATTCACCAATACAAAAATGATGGTATAGATAAATTAATTTATAGCCTTTTCTGCTATTCTCAGGAGCAAAAAAGAAGAAGAAGAAAGAATCACTCCTTTATTTTCTCAGGAGCAAAAAAAAAGAAAGAAAAATAGAGAATTTTTTTGTGACAAGAAAAAAAAAACATAAGAATGTGTGATCAGTATTGAGATTTCTGCTATTCTTATTTACATTTTTATTATTTATATTAAATAAAATTTATTTTAGATTAATTATTTTATTATTCAACTTATTTTATATAATATATTTTTATTCATCTTAAATACTTTTAAATACTACTAATATGAATAATAATTCGTTTTAAGTTGAATAATAAAGTACTACACAAATATAAGTTGAACAATAAAGTCATTAAACATCAAACAAAACTTAATTGATAGAAATGATAAAATCAGTATCAATAATTATTGCTATATATTAGCTCTCTTTTTTGAAATGTCACCACTCACATACCTAATTTTTTTTGTTTTTTTTTTTGTGATCATAATTCACACTGACAAAAGAAAAAAAAATGATCTGACAAAGTGTAGGGGCCTCAAACCAAAAAAGAAAAAAAAGAAAGAAAGAAAAGATATGATAAAAAAAAAAGTAAGATCTGATCATATTCACATTGAAGAAGAAGGGGAGCATATCTAAGATATGATTTTGGTGTGTGAATGACATTAATTGCTCAGAAATTTTCTACTATTTATTTATTCCACCATTTATTATCTACAATATATCCAAATGAAATATACCAATGTAGCATATATGGACATGTATCTGTGTGACCGTGCATTGATCATTTAGAGAATAATTAATGTATATTTTGTCAATTAATTATGTGAAGATATCAATTGAAAATGATATAATATTAGTTATTTATAGTACTTTTTTTTTTATCTATGAAGTTATTAGTAGATGTTAAGCATTTTTTTATCTATGGAGTTATTATTATTTTCTGAAAAGATGATAAAGGCTATGAATAACAAAAGCTGCCAAATTAGATTTAACTTTTTTTTTTTGCTTTTTTGTGACCATTTTTTTGTGATTCAACAGTGTAGAGAATATGACATTTTTTATCTCAAGTTTTATTTGGAAAAAATGTTAATCTGACGTAAGCAGAGGATGACTCTATTTTTTTTTTTGAAAAATGACGATAATTTTATCTTTTAATTATTTTTTTTAAACGTAGCTTCAAGAGTTGAAAGCATGATGTTATTACATATTAACTAAAAATTTCAGTACTTACAAGCATGTATTTGGATCATCAATTAAATATACAAAACAAAAATGATGCTATTTGCATGTGAATTTGGATCGTCAAATAAATATATAATAATGATGTTATTTAGAACGATATAAATTTAACAAAAATATCACTTCTATTAGTATACAACGAGTGCTCATTTTCTATTATTAATTAAAAAATTGTTGTATGGAATAAATAAAATAACAATATATATAGTGTTAATTGTATCATTCCAAGAAAATGATAGGTTAGCAAATAGTCTGATTTAGTATTTTTTTTTTCATTTTTTTTATGGAGCGTTTGAATTGCAGGTGAAACAACATAGTAATAATAATAATAATAATTAAGAGATAAGATTATTTTTTGACAATTCAAACTAATTATTAATGATAATATTGCATTAGTCTTTAGCTACATATACATAACAACGAGTATAAAACATTAAATTGAACATTAATTAAGTGGCATATTCCGAATATTCGATTCATAAAAACCATCAAAGAAGAAAAGTATACAGAAAGCAAATTAATTTTGACAAGTTTGATTGAGATGCTTAATTAGTAAATTAATCAAAGATTTCACACTACTAATAAGAGTAGTCTGATCCATCAATTTTTTTTCTTTTTTCTCTTTCGGAATTGTTGATCCATCCAATTTGTTAACTGACATAATAAGTTGCATTTATTGTACTTTTTTTTTCAAGAATTGTTTACTCGGATAATTAATCGAGGAGTGATAACTATATTTTTTATATGTATCACAAATATATTTATATTTTTTAAAAAATATTTATATATAATGACAAAAGTATTTATACTTTATATTATTAGATTTTTCAAATTTTATAAGATGTATTTTTACTTGTACAACAAAGTTTTAATTTGAATTTTTCTATATCATTCAAGAATGAAAAAATAATAATTTTTTGTATACTAACTATAAATATTTGTAAAATATAAATATAAATAAATTGTTTATTCACTATAAGTATTTTTAATGTGTAAATAAGATGCGGAGAATATGGGATGTATGAATAATTTCGCTAATTAGTATTCATGCAACTGTATATGAAATACTATATGATTATTGAATTTTGTCTTGCTGTTTTTGACAAAGTTTTTTATTTAGCATTGGTTTAAGAAAGAAAAGAAAATTAGACAAACACTAATGTGTCACCAAAATTGAATGTTTTAAATGTTAAATTGTCTTTTTACTTACATAAATTGAACTTACGTCTTTTTCTAATAACGTGGTTCATTAACAAATACATATGCTAGACATGCGGTTCTATTATAAAAAAAATACTATAACGCTAATGTGTCGTAATATGTACATTGACATTCACATCAAAATTGGGTAATTTAAATCTAATTAAGAAAATCCAAACAAAGAAAACAAATTAAGTGTAATTTGAAACATTAAATTTTCATCATATATAGTTTGCAAGAAATCATGACATATAAATATTTGTGTCATTTATGGCAACAATTGCAGATATAGACTCTTTTTAATTTTTAAGCATGTAAATTTTAGTGCCTATAGAAACCTTTTATTTTAGAGTCCAAATAAATTTTTCAAAAAAGGAGTCCAAATAATTGATTTCACATGCATAAATGATGGCTACAAAATAACATATCTTAATTTAAATTAATTAATTAATACACATCTCTTAATTATTTATTTATTTTTCTTTATATGTGAACACCATCTCAATTGTAAGTTGTAACAATGATTCTAGTTCCAATTGATGGAAAGTTAATTGAAAAAAATTATTATTATTTTTATTATCAGTTGTTGCGTTTGTTAATTAAAAGTTGGTTGCTAATATATTTTTTTATATTTACACAAGTATAAAAAAAATCAGACCAAATTATTTCAGACAATTTTCAGCACTATTGCCAAATATATCAAAACATGATTAAATTTGTTAAAATGGGATAAATTCTAAAATTTGTACTTTATAAAGATGATTAATTTAAAAATCTCGTAGCCAAATCACATCATTTTATTCTTCTATAATACATATGCTAGATAAATATGCATCACACTACTACTATAATTTTATTTAAGAACAATTTTATTTTCAACTACTCATTTTCATGCATACTTAAAGTGTTGTCGCTTTTATAATTATAATAGAAAAAAAAACTAGTGATACGCACAGAAAGAAATAAATTCAAGTCTTATAAAAAATATTTTAAAAAAAATAAATATTAAAATTAACAAAAAATTTTATACCAAAAAAATTATAGTAGGAATTTTTTTGACACCATCTAGACTAAAAAGCACTATAAAATGACTCTAAAGTGACTAGAACATTACCATGCATAGGTGTTATTTGTAGAAAATCACAAAAATCAAGGATTATTTGATTATTTACTCCAACGGATTAAATCATTGACAGCTCACTTTATATTTATTTCCTTCAGAAGAATTATAAGTTTTTTTTATACTTCTAAAAGTTTATTAACTCTATAAGTCCAAGCTTTTTACTAACATTAAAAATGGTATTTGAAAAAAAATAATGCCACGGAAGATTTTTTTCAAAATTTTGATTTGTGATGAGTTAATTTTTAAATTTTTAGTTTGAATAATCATCTTCTGAAATATACAATCAGTGAGAAATTATGCTCATTCCAACTAGACTGAATTTGGTATATAATTATTATTTTTAAATTAAGAACTAATATTTTTTATTAATAATTAATATTAATTCTTATCTTTATAAATATTTAAATTTAAGCGACTTTAATTCTTCATTTTTATCTAAAAAAACTCTCAAATAAATTAGTTCTTGGCGAGCCTTCAACTTTTCTTATATAATAATCAATTAATCATCATCAAGCACGGAAGTATACAAAACCGCATTCCACAGAAAATCTCACCTTGTAGTTGGATTCTGCGTCCAGAGAAATTTCCAAAAGAAAATTTAATACTTTGTGGGCCCAGTCAATACCTCTAAAGATCCCTGAAGTCTAAACCGTTGAAAAGTCAAAACCTCGCGTTGCGTCGCTACTCGGGTGAAAAATCAAATCAAATCACACTCTTCCAGTGGTCTAAGTTTTGGTCCGATGGACTAAATCACCGTTGGATCGGTAAATCTGATAATTAACGCGACTTCTAAAGAGTGAGAGCGAAACTTTACGCGAATCTTGATGCAATCGAACGGTTTATTTTTCCATTGGACAAAAATTTGATACAATTAGGGTTGGAACGCCTCCGCGTCCAATCAAATCACACTCTTCCAGTGAAGTCTCCTCTCTCCTCTCTTCTTCAAGTCTCCCCCCCCCCCACATCTACACTCTCTTCCTTTCTCCATATTTAAACCCTTCCTCCTCCTCCTCCAGTTCCTCCTGGCCAGAAACAATCCGAAAACGGAGAGAGGAGGAGGAGAAAGGAGGCGAGAGAGCGATGGAGAAGACGAGGTATTCTAACACCTGGAGGTATTTCCTTTCGATCGTGGTTTGTATCGGGATTGTATCTAGATGCGATGGAGGGGTTACGAGTAGGTTTACAAGAAAGCTTGAAGCTACCGTGGATATGCCCCTTGACAGCGATGTTTTCCGAGCACCGATCGGGTACAATGCTCCGCAACAGGTATATATTATTTTTGATATTTTTGAAATCTGGTCCTTGCGGTTGCGTACCTGGTACTTACGTACCAGAATTGACCGGTATTGAGCTGGTTTCGGTGTGTCGTTTGGGGTTGGTTTGCATATCTTATGCATGTATTTCTCACATCAGAGCTCAGTTTTTTTAGAAGGTCAACATGAATAGAAATTTTAAATTCATGTTGTATCTATTAAAAAACTGTAATTCTTTTTTGTTTTTTGATATAAGAGCTCCCGTTAACTCTGACATTTATTCTTTTTCAAATGTTTATTACTAAATTTAGACATGCAGATCAATTTTTTTCTTATTTTACTTCTTTTTCCCCCTTTTTACAAACTTTTTGTGGGTTGGGGAGGCACAGTGGGGCCCGCAGATCAGAAGCTTCTTGATCGTTCGATCGAGTTCTATGATAATAATTAGTACAGTAGTAAAGTAGTAATAGGTTTTGTTTATTAACTTGACAATTTTAATAATACTTTTCAATCAACAACATAATTTTCCTAAAAAAATATATTAAGAATATTATTAGATTTAGTCAGTTTAGTGTGCATTGAACTTTTATTTAAAAAATATTGTTCAAATTAAAAAACCTAAACCACAATTTGTTACTAGCTCTCTCCTATAGTGAACACATGGATGCCTCTGGTACTTCAATTGCTCTGTTTCTTGCAAAATATCTAATTCAAAAGGACATTTCTTTTTGAGAGAAAAAGCAAAGCAAACTCAACAAAGAAGAGAGGGCACGAGCTATATAAATTAAATCAATCACTTATTTTTTTTAGAGATGTCAATTCATATTTATAATTCGATTCGAGTTCGTATAATGAGATATTCATAGAATTCATAAAATGTAAATGATAATTTATTAGATTCGAATGAATTTTTAAAAAAGAACCCATCTTATTGAATTTGTATTTTGATCTTACATCATCCAAATTTGTAATCCATTAAGAATTAGATAAATAATATTATTCTAATAAGCTAGATATGTTTTGAGTTGTTTGAAAGCTATAATCACGTGTGTCCAAACAAAACAAATTAAAATTTGGTCATGTAAATTAATTTAATCACGTTCATTTACGTTATACATGTATTTTGCTATTTCGATCATTCTAGTGAAAAAGTTTTCCATATGTGTTCGATATGAATTTACATATAAATTCATATTTAGATCATTCTAGAATCTGATCTGAAACGACCTTATGTCTATTTGAAATACTTTTTCTCTTTTTAAAATTCAAATATGAGCAAATTATATGCAACTAGACATAGGTTTCAGCTGGTTGAGGCCACTTTGAGCAAAACAGCAAATCTCTTTGAATTGCTTTTTGGTCTGTGGTGGCCTGGTGGGCCAAACTGCATGATTCACTGAAAAAAAAAAATTAAACGGTCCCAAGTCTTAATCAGGAAATGAGATGATGTATTGTTTGATGATAAATCAGCAATTATTAGTTTCAGACTATTAAAAATTCAAATTACTTGATTAACAGTATAAATGCATTAATTATGAGTATTCTTTTGAAGATGATTTGTATACTGATTATTATATTTATATTGTTGAAATTTAAATTTATGTTTTGGGTAATTCTAGCGTTCATCCAATTTTATAGTACATCTAACTCCTATGGTGTGTGTGTGTGTATATATATATATGAAATGTCATTGAAATTAAAAAATTAAAATTATAGACGTCTTTTCAATTACTTGGATAAGATGTGTATTGAATTTGGGTGAATTTGAAAAGCCTTCCATGATGAATGTCAAATTTCAGAATGACTCAAATCTGATACATGATCTATCTAAATAATTAGGAATACTTTCAAAATTTTAATTTGAATAATATTTCTTAAATGTATTTATTGTAAGATTTGGTTATATCATAAAAGTTGAATGTACGTTTGAAATACCTACGTTTTACTTTTGATAATTGTTGAAGATGTTAAGTTTAGAATGGTCAAATACTTCCTTCAAAATAATAGCAATAACAAGCTAACAAATCAAAATGTATATCGGGTACACATCTATAAACTAACTGCTGGGGAATCTAGAAAATTGAGGGTTAAAAAAAATGGAACCTTAAGACTAAGTCACTAAGGTATTAGAACTCAACAGAATAAACAAAATCTATATCCTTCCAAAAAAAAAGTTTTGCATTTTCGAAAAGAAAAAGAGAATGCTGGTTAAGAAAAACCTGTTAAGTAGATTTTTCCTCATGTGCAAATTGCATGTCTTTTTTCTTGTTCATGAAAGGTGCATATTACACAAGGCGACCTCACTGGTAAAGCCGTGATTGTGTCATGGGTAACGCCAACTGAGCCGGGTTCAAGTACGGTTCTCTACGGAACTTCTAAAGACAAGCTCGACAAGTCGGCAAATGGAAAGTATGGACAGTACAAGTACTACAACTACACGTCGGGTTTCATCCACCATGCCACACTTAGACATTTGGAGGTGCGAGATTTCTTAACTTCCATATGTAGTACAAAAATAAAATTTTCGTGCACACCCCAAAAATTTTAAAATAATATACTACATAAGTTAGCACAAACTAAAAATGTATCGAGTAATCCTAAGGCTCAATGCTCAGTTTTTGTAAAAACAAAATGAGTTGTGTAGTGAAGGTTGTATGAGATTCTTTTTTGTCTCCAATTGGGGTGTCTAGTGGCAAAATGAATATTCTTCCTTTTGTTCTGAAACTTAAGAAATGATTGTGAGTTTCTGAGTAATTATTCTTTTTTCAATCTGGTTTCAGTATGACACAAAGTACTATTATGCAGTTGGTGTTGGACAAACAGTACGAAAATTCTGGTTCAAGACACCTCCTCAAGTAGGACCTGACATACCA
Source organism: x Bolboschoenoplectus mariqueter (assembly GCA_037678475.1). Classification (NCBI taxonomy): domain Eukaryota; kingdom Viridiplantae; phylum Streptophyta; class Magnoliopsida; order Poales; family Cyperaceae; genus x Bolboschoenoplectus; species x Bolboschoenoplectus mariqueter. The sequence goes on along the minus strand of CM075268.1, from coordinate 1,042,078 downwards.
TACACTTTCGGACTCATTGGTATTCTCACTTGTTCTCTTGTTCTGTCTTTCTCTCTCACACACACGCATACAAACACCATATAAGCAATCGTACGCTCAGTTTAAGTTTCATTTGCAGAATGTAAACTCAAGAATTCATGCTAAGACAACATCATTTTCCTCCTTTTTTTTTCCTTTCAAATGAAAAGGCGATCTTGGCCAGACCTATGACTCAAACAGGACGCTTTCGCATTACGAGACAAACAAGAATGCCGAGGCTGTGCTCTTTGTGGGTGACCTATCATATGCGGACAACCACCCATACCATGACAATCGTAGGTGGGACTCATGGGGTCGCTTTGTTGAGAGGAGCAATGCTTACCAGCCCTGGATCTGGACAGCGGGCAACCACGAGATTGATTTTGACCCTGATCTCGTCAGTATAGATTTTTCCCTTTTCTTTTGTGGGACAATTTTCATGCATCACCTATAAAATATATAAGATATCACAAATAATCCTGAAAAAAAAAATGGAAAGGTCTTCTACAATCCTAGTCTCCACCAAATTCAACTTTTCTCATGAAATCATGGAACTACTGTCCTGGATAATTATCTCACCGTTGGTTGAGCAGCAATGATTAGTGTTCTGGGTAATTTGATGAAATTGGTGGCAGGGTGTGGGTGATATTTCCATGCTTTATCAGGAATCTAACAAATTATAATTTTATACACAGGGTGAAACGATTCCATTTAAACCATTCACGAACCGGTATCCTACACCATACAAAGCTTCTAACAGCACTGCTCCATTTTGGTACTCAATAAAACGTGCTTCGGCTTACATCATCATCCTAGCATCCTACTCTGCATATGGTATGAGACCTTACTTCGATCTTGTTTGTTGTTTTGTTTAATTTTTTTATGTATGAGAGTATCATCTCAAATCAGTTTGCAAGGAGGTTCCTTTTTTGCAAGTACAGATTGTAAACTATACATTTTTCATAAATACCCTTGCAATGAATCAGTAATGTGTACGGTTATTTTAATCTTGTTATCGTTGTTTGGCATAGGGAAGTGTTATGGTAAGTACTTAGAGTTTTCCACTGAGTTATTCTACAGTTGGTGTTCTGTATTTCGTTAAAATTGCATCAACTGGGGAAAATTGTTAGCAAAACATAAATCAAAAGTATCATTGACCAATACAGGCGCAATACAGTACTGGCTACTAAGTTCTATTATATTTTTCCTTTCATTAAATCCATCAATTTCTTGTTGTATATATCTAGAAGTTCCCTATTCTTCTCTCTGTCTTACACATCAAATTTTCTTTTCCTTCAATTTTTCTCAGGGCAATATACACCGCAATACATGTGGCTGGAAGAGGAGTTCAAAAAAATTAACAGAAGCGAAACACCATGGCTCATTGTTATGATGCACGCACCATGGTACAATAGCTACAACTACCATTACATGGAAGGAGAGACCATGCGTGTTATGTATGAACAATGGTTTGTGCAACACAAAGTCGACATGGTTTTTGCTGGTCATGTCCATGCCTATGAACGAAGTGTAAGTGATTATTTCAAAGGTCATATTCTAGTTGTATCGGCTGATACAGCACTGTACAAAAAAATTAAGTCTCATACTAGTATCGGTTGATACAGTGCCGCACAAATTAGACACTAATTTCGATATATACCACTTTTATATATGTTTCAGTGTCTTGTCTTCCAAAAGTAGGAACCAAACTACATCATTATATCACTATATACAGCGCCTTTTTTTTACTAAATAATTGTTTTGTAGTTGATGCATAATAGAATCTTGTTCTTGACCTGTTTGCTTTCTGCTGCTCTTTGCCAATCTATTTTGTTTCTTACCAGCACATTAGGTCCTTATCTCAGCTGGTGCAGTATACTGAGTGTTTTCTTCAAAAAGGGAGATGCGATCTTCTAACTCTTCATTTTTGTTCAAATTTCAGCATAGGATATCAAACATAGCATATAATATCACAAATGCGAAATGCACTCCAGTACCAAACAAGAATGCTCCTGTTTATATCACAATTGGAGACGGCGGAAATATTGAAGGACTTGCAACCAAGTATGTACCTCAATTTCCCTTTGTTTGCATGTGATTCCCTTTTGTAAGAGTAGTAAACTGATCCATTTCTTTGTTCAATTTATATGTACAGCATGACGGAACCTCAGCCGAGCTACTCAGCTTTTCGAGAGGCAAGCTTTGGTCATGCAATATTGGATATAAAGAATAGAACACATGCTTACTACACATGGCACCGCAACCAAGACGGAGAGAAGGTCATGGCTGACTCGATGTGGTTTACAAATAGATTTTGGTTTCCGACTGACGATTCCTCAATGTAATGTGATAGGAATTGTTGTTTCAGTTGTGTTTTCTCAGAATAAAAACATGAAAATTTGATTTAGTGTAGAACAATGAATAAAAAGTAAATTTTGCCGTGCCTGTCTTACAATAAAAGTAAATTTGAACACCTTTTGTTTTAGATTTGAAACCTATAATTTTTTACATAGAGAATATTCTTCGTCATTAGACAAAGGTTGGTTCTCATATAGAGAATATTCTTCGTCATTAGACAAAGGTTGGTTCTCATATAGAGAATATTCTTCGTCATTAGACAAAGGTTGGTTCTCATGACCAATCCAACATTTGTATTTGGAGATAATATAATGAGGTATTTGGATCAATACTGAAAATATTCGACCGATACGATTGGATTTGATCAAAGGGAAACGTTTCGGAGATACCATTATATCACAACATTGTAGTGCATTTTAATTAATACTAATAGTCATATTTTTATTTTAATGGTACATTTGTTTGATATTTTATCATTTTACAATAAAATTATTTTTGAAAGATAAGCCAAAAACATTTTCGTAGAATTTCAACCTTCAGCATTTGAGCATTTGGATGTTTTTGGGTCAAATTTGAAATTCTTTTGTCCCCTTATAAAAGATCCTTTACAATCTTTTATGAACATTCTTAATGAATAGAGTAATAGGTTTTGAATTAAATTAAATATGATTTGATGAAGAATTCAATTACAATCTAAAAAAAATTAAATTAAATAATATTATCGACAAATCAAGTAGATGCCATTTTTTATTGGATATACACTAGAACGCACTCAAATTAGGAGGCGATCCATTAATAACTATTAACTTGATAACTTTAACAATAAATCTTCAAATAATTTCGAAATGATTTTTAAAAATTCTTAAAAATAGAAAAAAATATATAAATATTTTTGAATTTATAGATTGATCATTTTTTAAATTTCATGCAATTTAGATATCATTTAATATTTTATCAAAGATTCTTCAATATTAACCGTTGTAAATATAAATGTTATATAATTTCAATAGTCTTTGATAGAATATTAGATGACATCTAAATTGTATGAAATTTAAAACATAAGCAATATATGAGTTGAACAATATGTTTGTAAACTTTTTTTTTATGTTTAAGATTTTTTTCAAAATTATCTGAAAATCCGTTATCAAGGTAGTTAAATAGTTGTTGAGAGATCTCACCCCTTAAATTATACCCTTAAACAAGCTTAGGACCTTGATCCTCCATTTCTCTGTTCATGCTACAATTGCTATCGAACAAACAAACAAAAATTAAATTTACTGTCATGATCTGATCAAAATAAACTAAACTCAGAGGGGCCATGTGTAAAATTCGCAAAAGTTCCATGCTGCTCATGCTCAGTTCCTCAGAGCTTCTCTTCCGATGAGAATCGCGAGATCCAGTGCAACCTCCTCGAACCATGGAAGAAGAAAAGGTTGACGAAAGGGGCTCAGATGCTCAGCCATCGCACACAGATGCGATCGCATCAGCTGAGAAAGGAGACGGAGTTGAATCTCACACCGACAGATCACACCCTTCACGACAGGACGCGATCGCTGGATCAGGTACTGATGCGATGGACCTGGAGTTCGTTTGCTGCTTGCTTCAACCTCCGATCTCTCACCAGGATTCCGATTATGTCGCCATGCGGAGGGTTTTGCTACTCCGTAAGGGGCAATCCAATCCCTCCGCCATTTCCCATAGAAAAGTAAGTACTGATTTTCTCGTTCTTTTCCTTTTCTTCTTAGTTAATGTAGCGTGGTAAAATGGAATGTAATATGAACCCTGATGGAATATTTGAGACCGAGCTTATACTGTATGTGTCAAGAATTTTGATTACTTCAACTTTGTTAATCATCACTTGCCCCCTCGGTTGCCAGTTCGAGTATCCTAGTTGCTGGTAATGTGTAATTAGGCCTATAGATGAGGTGTTTGGGAAATTAAATCCGGATCTTTTATGATTGAAGGATTGGAGGTGTAATGGAAGAGGATATGTGGCATATCGAAACTTTGTCAGACGGCCTAGAGATACCAGCCAGCCAAGCACTCCTGGTCACAGGTTGTTAATAAAATTTTATAGTTTATATATTTATCTTGCAATTTTCTGCATATTTCTTTCTTCTTGAAGATCTGCAATGTTAAATTTTTCTTATGTTTTTGGCAGTAGTGGTCGACATTTGTTCGAGACAGACAGCTTCGGTTCTAGCAGGGTTCGTAATTCTTAACTATATACATTATACTATCCTATTTTGTAATTTTCATAACCCTTGGAAGAAAAATCAAATATTAAAATAAAAAAATGGAACTGACCACTAAGGGTACTGAAGGTAAATGTATAGCATCACCAGTCCAATAGGGTAACAATATTTATGTGCCATGTGGAAATGAATGTTGACTTCAGTGAAATGTTGTAGGATTTAAGGACTAACAGTTTAGGTGTGAGCCGTCGGATCAGCTTCAGCTCAACAACGAGCGATTCTGAACGTCAGTTTCGATTAGGGGAGCCTGCTTATTCATTCGTCGGAATGCATTGCATTTTTGACGACTGTAAATTCTCAGGTTTTTCTTCTGCACTGACCTTTTTAGTGCTGGTTTAACATTCTCTTATTTTACTTGAAACGGTACTGTGAAGGGTATATAAAGATTGTCGAACGTTAGTGCTTGTCTTGTTTTAGATGCTTCCCGGGATACGATGTTTCGTTATCATTGGTCCACATTTCTTAAATAGGAAAATAATCTGGGTGGTGCTGATGCACAATTACAGTGACAATTTTGAAATTTGGGCATATGAGCTCGGATCTGCTTGCCTATGGTGCATCTGATGGCAGTCTGACAATTTGTCAAGTTTCAGAACCAGCATCAGTTCTTCATCAGCTAATGGGGCATACCAAGGATATTACAGGTAGACTTTGATCATTGATTAATTAACTTTCAGAAAATAAGACAAGAAAAGTACCGACAGGATTGTAAGCATGAAGTTGCAAGCGATTGAAAAAAAGGTCTAATGTTATATTAGAAAGAATAGGTATGGTGTATTAAAGATGTATATAATAATAAAAGAGGAAGGCAGCCATATGGACAAAGAGCGATCAAACAGAGAAAATAAGATTAGATTTGGGTAACTACTTTACTGGTGTAGTGGAGTGGTCTCAATTGGCACACACTGTCATGATTGCTTGTTTTCTCTCAAGAATATACAAAAAAGTCCAGAATTTTCAACCAATTGCAGGAGAGGCTTCTCCTTTTTTATGCTTGTGGCAATGCCTTTTCCAGAAAATAAAAAACATTACAAGTTGCTTTTTGAAACTTCTTAATATAGGAAAAACTTATGAATCAGTTGAAAAAAAAAACAAAAGTAAGAGTTGTGTATTTTTATCGTCTTGAAACCTTTTTTTTCTTTTCAATATGAATTATATGCTAACAACATCACAGATTTTGATTTTACATCCAACAACCAGTACCTGGCCTCTTCATCAATGGATAAAACTGTACGGGTATGGGATGTCTCCAAAGGGAATTGTATACGAGTTGTGTATGGAGTTTCTTCACAATTATGCATCCGTTTCCATCCGGTATTGTACACAACTCAATCTCAATAAGTAAATATTTGTTATGTGGGATTTTGTGCAAAAAGTCCCCACTAGTTCGTATAGGGCAAATTCATTTCTCCAGGAAGAAAAGGGATTTTAGTTGCAAACAGTATTTTGTTTGTCTAATTTTGATCCATTTTACAAAAGCTGTTGCAAATTTATATAATGGTGGGTATTTTCTGCAAACTAAGCAACAATGGGTGCTTATATGAACAAAATACATTTTACAGTCTTTGGGAAACAAAAATTACCATATACGTTGCTACTTCCTACTTTCATTACCTATTTCCTTGAAAAGATGCCCAGATATAACTATTCATTCTCATTGTTTTTCTTTACTTAAATGAAAGGGAAATGAGGATTTCCTGTGCTCAAACTGAAATATCTTGCATGCTTATTTTCAATATTTCTCAGGTTAACAACAACTTCCTATTGGTGGGGAATTCAAACAAAGAAATTAATGTAAATTCTTCACTCTTTCTGAATTTCATGATCTACTACTGATTTATTGTCATAACTTACCACTAACTTAGGATTACTGATTTATTTTTTCTTGATATTACATGTGGGCCTAGGTGATTAATTTTAGCACAGGTCGAATAATTAGTAAACTCCACTTGGATGATGAAATCACAGCTATGGATAATGATCACACTGGGCAGATTATTTTTGCCGGTGATGCTCAGGTACTGATTTGACAGTCTTTATTATTTTTAACTTTTGGAAAAATTTCACAATTTTATTTGTTAAAATTTGAAGTCTTCCTAATGAATATGTTTCCACATGTGAATTCCCTATTGCGTCTTTGATAAAAAAAGAAGAATCTGTTTGAACCAATATAAATCAATACTAAGACTTGTCGATGATTGCTTTCTGCTCCAAACTTTTCAACATTGTACTTATTGATTTTTTAACAAACCCATGGAAAGGTGCAATACTTAGAAATAGCTTTGGTGTGATTCAATAAAATTTTGTAGGGTACTATAATAAATGTAGGTTTTTTGGGGGCTAAAACTCTGAACTGATTGTATCTATTTTATAATGTAATACAGGGATGCGTATATACTGTAAGTGTGAACTCGCATACAGGCTCCATATCCAGAACACACAAGAACAAAAGCATGAGGGGCAAAGCAATAATTTCTACTGTACAGTACCGTACTTTTTCTCTTGTAGCACGATGTCCCGTACTTCTTGTATCTGCCCAAGACGGCAACCTTTCATTTTTCAGGTAATTGCAAAATTTTACCATGATAATAATTATCATGAACTGCAGAAGTTTGATATGTTGCGTATAACAACATGCTTATGTGCGATTTCTGAAATTTTGCATTTAATCATCTTCTTACCTTTAATTGGGCATGTTCTGTACAGTGTTGCAATGGAGGCACAAGGTTATTTGACGCTTGTATGCTCTCTGAAACTAGCTCCTCGTGTCTACAGATTCCGTGCCTCTTTCTGCCCTCTCCTTTCCCTTGAAAAAGGAGAATTTATTGGTATTTTCTTATTAAAAGTTCTTTTCTCTCTCTCTCTGTTTTCTATTCATTTTTAAACTAATAAAGTACTATGCTCCCTGAATTGTGTAGTGTCTGGCAGTGAGGACTCGAATGTCTACTTCTATGATTTGACTAGGCCAAAGCATTCTTGTGTGAATAAATTGCAGGTGAGTATTAACGTGATGTGAATGTTGCTGAACTTCATAATCCAGATTTTGAGAAGTCATTTTTTTTATGCTTTTACCTTTTTTTTTTTTTAAATTTCTAGGGGCATGGTGCACCGGTAATAGGTGTTGCATGGAATCATGGTGAGAATTTACTGGCTTCATCTGATTCAGAGGGTATGGTTATCGTCTGGAAACGGGCAAAGATGGGTTGAAAGTAATTATTTACCATACAAAAATGTCAATACAGAAATTTCTTGTAAATGAAACAGAAGGATGGAGCCCACACTATTATTTTTGATAGTGAGAGAAATGGGAAGGTGATGCAACTCATATGTAATTTCATTTGTTTGTTGTTTGTATTGTAATTGTTCTACTTATATTATTAGGCTTGTGAAATACACTTTTGTTCTTTGGTTGGTTTTTTGGTTCATGCGCATGGATCAGGTATCATGCTTTCATCACTAGCAGTTAGATAAACTGGTAATTGAACTGATATATCGTTGTTACACCATGAAAATACAACTAGGTCCCTTTGAACCATAGGGGCACAGAAAAAAATGATATATATATATATATATACATAATTAAATCTGTGAAATTGGCTATCCACATTAAACTGTTCATATCAAATTCCTTTGAATACATCGATTCATTTCTTATATTATGTTTTTTTACTGATTAAATATAGTTTTGAATTCTGAAATTAGTTAATATTCTATCTACATCCAACAATGGTTTTAGTATTTTCTATTCCGCATTCATCCGCTTTAACACAACTCTATTTATGCATGTCTATATGTATATCATAAATGAATAGTTATGGGAGCTTTTGGCATTAAGTGAATATAAAATATAAATGATGTCTGGTCCTATAAATGTGCCTCGTTATAGATTGGAATCGACCGATTGAAAGAGGGATATCACCAAAAAGAATGGGAGCTGTCAAATCATTTCAATCACAGTCTCATAGACCTCCAAATCCCTGTTTCTAGGACATCAATCTTTTCCAAATTAACTAATTCATGTAGTTTAGAGGTAAGTTTAGTTCACAAATGTAAGCTGAATTCCTTTATATATTTAAGCAAACTAGGAAATATTCTTTATTTTTATTTGTTTTCTTTTTCTGGCCGGCTCTCCAAATCCGGAGACAAAAAAGTTATTAAATCTATTCAAGCAAGATAAAATGATTCTCCCTAAATAAAAATAAGAATTTTACTATTCTTATTAATCTCCAAGGTATAGGCTTAACAATCATACTCTCAATTATAAGCTTTTTTCAAGTTTTTCTCATTGACCTCCAGTTTCATGTTTCAACAATTTAGATATTAGGGTTTTGACTATCAACACACATCATTTTAATTTTGATATCACAGACAATTAATTTATCTCATCTCATCTGCGATACTCCCAACAACAACAGGAGAAGAGAACACAACAAAACAAAAGGTGTACGACGGATTTTGTCAAATTACACAAAAGGAGAAAGAGAAAGAGAAAAAGAAAAAGAAAAAGAAAAAGAAAAAGAGACAAACAGAGATCTCTAGGCTCCAGCCATCCCCAAACTTTGCTTCCTCTTCCTCTCTCACGCTCTCTCGCTCCGGAGAGAGCAATGATGGACTTGGATCCAAAGCAATACGAGCAAGTGGTGCGTTTCCTTCCTTACTGTCTATGTTTATTGCTCTTACATATGGCTTCCTCGGAAAATCTGAGCTCAACCTGGTAATTGAGGATCCGAAATTACTTGTCCTTCGAGAAGGAATTGACTGTAGCTCGTTAATTGGTGTAGATATTTCCTGTTTTGTTGCATTCGAGTTACTCAGCTTCTGTTTAGTTGAATTTCTAGCTGCAATCGAGTAACGCATGTTCCTATTTGGTTGAGCTTGGGGAACTATACTGATTCAGTGGAGAAAGGAACAAAATCTAATTTTGTGCTTGAATTTCCGACATTGGAACGAGTTTAAGTTTAGGGTTCTGACTTCTGAAAGCACTTGATATAACTTTGACAAAGCATTTCACCTTTCAATTTAATTTCTATTGGGCGTTGTGACTTCTTCCTTATAAAGAAGAAAAAAGGAGCTCAAAAAAAATCCCTGCTCCTGTTTCAAATTGAAACGAAACAAGCACGAGCGTTTCTTTACAATGGAAACTATCAAAGCCTAGTTAATCCTTCCCCTTATTCGGAAGCTTATTCAGTCTCTGAACTTACCCAATAAAAAACCATAACAAACATTCCATACTATAACCAACTTTGTTAGAGAACCCACTAATCCATGCATAATTGATAATTGCCCTGAATTATATTAGAAAGCCCATTACACTATCAGATGCTTGCTTCGTTGCTCCCTTACATCACCTCCAGTGGTAGTGCTTCTCATACTGACATTGGCATGCCTACTGGTACACATGTCGAACTCTATATTTCTGTCTCAGCATGGATCAGTTGTAGTCGTAACAGCTTTGTTAACGCAAGCAGTCTACCTGTCATCACTTAAAATCACTCTTTGTACCTGATGAATATTTAAGGGAGGTTATTAGTTCTTATGTAGCTCTTAACCTCTATTGCTGTTAAGTATAACTTGGATGAAGAACCTGTTCATTTCCTTGCGATTAACCCATAACGTGATCCGAAACAAAGGTTCCTGCGTATGTTTAATTGGAGAGATTATTAGTCCTTTTGTAGGTCTTATCCTCTAACACTTTTTAGTATAACTTGGGCAAACACAATCTGTTCATTTCCTTCCAAATAAGTAGCGCATAACAGTGATTCCTGTTACCTCTGAATTTATCAGTAAATTGCCATACTATAGATATGTTCTGACAACAAAACTGTAGGCCACAAAGTTTTGCTAGCTAGAACTGAATGGGCTGGTAACCTGCACATCTAATTAATAGCTGATCAATAGATTCCTCCTGACCATAAATTAGATAATTAAGGTGGCTATGCAGATTTAGTTCAGCTAAACGTTTTTGGTCAAAATCTTAACCTATGTGACCAACAACACAAAGCTCTAATCTGTGGAGCTACTTTGCAATTCCAAATCTGACCTAAACCGTTATTACTAGTACCTCCAAAATTGAGCCAATCAGATGAAAATTCAAAGTTAACCTTGCTATTGCTCATCTGAAACTGAATGTGAAATCCTTTTCGGAAGTCATAGTATTGTTAACAAGACTTGAGCAAACATAGGCTTTCTTCTTCTTTCTTTTTCTGAAAAAAGTTGATGATAATAAGTTAATTACAGAATCTTCGCGATGATGATGTGCGGAACATTGTGTTCTCATATCTTGTGCATAATTGTTTCAAGGAGACTGCCAATGCATTTCTCTCTACTGCGGGAATAAAGAATCCTAGTGAACCTATGTTGGACATGGACACAAGGAAGTGTAAGTCATTGTTATTTTGTTATAAAATACTTTTAAGATAATTAGATTTTCTTTTGAGGTTTCCTGAAAGAACAAGAAAAGAATAAGAACTTTTGAAGTGATTTGTACTGTCTTCTCTAAAGGTTGACAATTTTGAGTAAAATAGAAAGAGTACATTTTATGTGATGTATATATGAAACATTTCACCCTTTATGTTTTTGTCAAATAAGTAATTAGTGTGGCAGCATGACATTAGCAGTTAGCATTCTTATTGTTAAATTTGATTACTTCAGGATACCTATAACAGAGCTGAGATTTACAGTATATAGTGTTGCTTTTCAACACACTAGCATGTGTTCCAACTGGGGTCTACTGAGACTTTGTTTTTTTGAAGAACAGTAGGGTTGGTTGAAGCTAATCTGCTTCCTTGGTAATTGATTTACTCTCTTCCCATCCTTTTGCTGATTAGTTCAGCAAATAAAAATTCTCTCTTGCTGAAGGTAAATGAAGATTAAAAAAAGTGTCGGATAATGCATATTGTATGAAGTAGTAAATACTTTTTAGAAGTATTAAGTGCATAATCAACATCAATAACGGGGAGCCCTAAAATATTCTAGTGGTTTTAGGAGTTGTTACTGTGATTCTTTACTTCCAGAGACCTTTCTTTGAATTTAATAATTGAGCATTGGGATTTTCTTTTTCAGTGATTTTACAGTATGTGCAAGAGGGGAAGGTATTAAATGCTATAGAAATGACAGAGCAGCTGGCACCAAAATTACTGGAGTCGAACATGGATTTGCACTTTGACCTTTTAACTCTCCATTTTATCAACCTTGTCCGTGCTCGAAAATGGTGCGGAATAGGCAATTTTACAATTTTATTATGGAAGGATTCATATTCTTTGGTTTAGCTTACATTCTTTCTAATGCAGTGCTGAGGCTTTGGAGTTCGGTCAAAAGAAGTTGATTGGCTTTGGAAAGGTTCAAAAGTATGTTGAGAAAATGGAGGTACATTTTCAAAATTTGTATGCTTTACTGATCATATCAGTATGTCAAACTACCAAGTGGCCTAATTTGGTATCTGGTTGCAAATACTGATTGCTTTTCACCTATGTTGCACGGATATGGGTGCAGGTATCATGTCCAATATGGTCCTGGTGTGGTGATATGACATTTTTAAAACAATCCAGGATACGGGTGCAGCCATATATGCATATTTTTTATTAACTTATTCCTTTTAAACATGAACAACTAATACTAAAATTTCAAAAAAGAACTAGAATTCAAAAGGTAATTAAAAAAAGATTAAAATTTTGGGGGCTAGACTAAAAAATTACAGCACTACTATATTTTTAATGAAGTACACAGTCTAATTAACAATATCCTTATAAAAAAAATATATAAGAGAAAGTGGGGTGGGAGAATGCTTGTTGGAAATGGAAAGGTTAGTCAGCACAAGAATTAGTCCGGTTTTCAGCTCAACATTAGTCCCACATTGTTCAAAAGCAAATTCCGGAGCGCTTCAGCTTCTATAAAGGCCAGTACTACTTAGTTATTCCTCATTCCCCATCATGTAGAGTCCGCCTTTGGGCTGGGATTTGTTGTCTTTGGGAATCTATAAGCAGATCAGCGAGTATCAGTGACTGAATTCTGTGGTCAAAATATATTTGGATATTAGATGCGCCATGTGCTGTATCTGATATGAATCACACATGAAAAACAAGCAAATCCTTATCTGATACGTATTGGATACAGGTGCGGAGCCTATATAGGCGTATTTAGGTAACATAGCTTTTCACATTCTATTGAACAGGGTTTGATATTTTAAGCTCCAGAAAAATTGTGCTATAAATCCAAAGAAAAGATTTAATTGGTTTGGCTGCGATGATAAGCATATATCTCTTTAACTATCACATTTTGATGTACCTCTTCTAATGTGAAAAATAAATAGGATGTAATGGCATTGATGGCATATGAAGACCCAGAGAAATCACCCATGTTCCATTTGTTGAGTTTAGAATACCGTCAGAGCGTTGCTGATGGTCTCAATCAAGCTATTTTAGGTACCTAGTAGCTGTTATTTTTCACTATATTTTTTAAGGTCAATATAATGGAATGTAACATTCTATATACTTGTAATTTATCATTTGTGTACTTTTATTTCTCTTTATATGCATCTGATATTTTCTTTTCTATCTACTATTTGGTCCATAAACTTAGCATTTATTTCTCCAATGTTTGTTTTGTGGCAATTTAACCTTCATCAGAGCATGCTAACATGCCTGCCAATTCGGAGCTGGAAAGGTTAGCACAACAAGCAACTGTGGTTAGACAATATCTTCATGAATTTGACAAGGTGAACATCTCTTATTGTTATTTCCTTTTCTTGTTTCCTTCTGATGTAAATGAGGCAACCAATTTCAATATCATTCTTTTTCCTCCTTGTAACAGGATGCACATCCGCCATTTTCACTGAAGGCATTTGTGAATGAATAATTGGGAGGTAATGAGGTCAACACATTGGTGGTACCGTGTTGCGCGTTTGGGCTTTTCTGTATGTTGTGAAGGTCTATTGAATGGAGAATCATACGGTGTTGCAAGTTGCAAAAGATCAATACATTATTGTCTGAATTAGTCTGAAGGGTTTGTTGTTAGAAAATTGTAGGCTTAAAGATTTACTCCTTTTTTTTATTTATAGACTCCGGTTGTTGTTGGCTTTGTATGGCCAAATTTGTATATAGATATTTTAGTGAAAACTTGATTCATATTCGTACTTGTATTTGAGATGATGGTGAAATTCTGTGTACCCATGACCTTTATTTGGTTTCCAGCTGTTGCGCCTTGTTGTCTGAAGTCTAAACTTGAAATTGAAATCAGTTCAACCTTTTCAAAATAACTTATAATTATGACAAGTATCTTGAAAGGTATAAATTGACTTAGTTTTAACCCTTCAAATGTACTTGGTATGGTATTCAAATGTACTTAATATGACCATAAAATTCATATTGTTTTGTCAAAAATAATTTTGTTCAAAATGCAAACATCTATTTTTTTTGCTTTTTTTTAATTTCTTCAATTTAGGGGCCAATTACACTTCCTCCCACTTTTTACAAAGAAACCCAAGAACCATTTAGAGGGAGCAAAATTTGAATCGTTCAACATAAATTTTGTTACTGTTTATCTTATTAGATCTGTCTTATGAATAGCATCACGCACGCCAAATCATTTAGACTGTTCACTTCAAAGCATATAGTATTACATAGGATTCAGACTTGAAACCCATAACACTTTTGAGATGGATCTTCTTCATTTTGGGATCAAACATTCGCTAATTTTGTTTCCTTTCATTCTTTTTATTTAATAAAGATAAGATAAGTTACTCAAATTTAAATATTCATAAAAAACTTTCATCTGAATTTTGAACATACAATCTTACTGCACACGGAAAATAATACTTTTTTTGTAGCTAGATCAAAGATTAATTCTCAAATTTTATATTCAATTTCATACAACTAACACTGATAGTTAATTCAGAAACTCCCATGAACAAATTTACTACCAAAAAAATGCTTATTTGTACATTATCAAGTGGTACCAATGTTCAATTTGTCCACACATTAGTCAACGAAAGGAAAATGCCCAAGACAAATGGCGATCTTTAAATGGTTAGAACTTGAGAAATTCTCCTCATCTTTTTTTTTCCCCTTCCTTTTTCGTTGTAAAGAAAAGCACTCTACAAGAACCAAATTCTCCCTAGAAAAAAGAAGTTCCTTATTAGTTCTTTTAATCTCCATCGTAAACAATGGAATCTCTTTGAGGAGGTGTGAAACTTGGAAACTATATTTTACTATGAAAGGGTTTAAATTTATGAATACTATAGCTTTCTTAATGTCAAAATCAATTCAGAATCAAGTTCCACCATTGATAAGTACTAGTGACAGTGCATATAATATTAATATTCCTGCTTTGAAAACACTATATAGCTCTTCTATATTAAAGAGACAACTATAGCCTTTTGTTTGCTAACTAGCTATACTGTTATATCTGTATCAGATCTCAGACCTGAATCCATCAAGAGCATTGATTTACTCACAAAACATTTTTGTGAGTATGAAGAATTGCTATGAGAACAATACAATAGTGACTAAAGGTTTTGCTAGTGAAGGATTTGGTTCTAGTTCTCTTGCAAATATGAATGCTAAGGTATGTAATAGCAATCTTTCTTTCTTTTTTGTTTTTTTTTTCTTTCTTTTCCTCTTTGATATTTGCTTCTGTACTTCTTTTTTATGTTTAGAACTGAGGCATTTATAAACCTACTGGTCAAGAATTTTATGTTAATTAAATACCCCATAATAGTCATGATTGTATTGTAGTTCAATCTCAAGTAAATCAAAGAGAAGGAAGGTCAAAAGGAGGTAAAATGCAATTAATTGAGGCTCAATTTTTGCATTTTCAGATGCTCTCATTTCCGGGGTATATGGGAGAAGGATCGATGACTATCGGAACTCCTATAACATATGGCCCTTGGGGCGGTAGTGGCGGTACTATATTTGATGATGGCATGTACACGGGCATTAGACAAATTAATCTGACGCGTGCTGCTGGAATATGTTCGATTAAGGTTTTATACGACAGGAATGGTCAAGCCGTTTGGGGAAATAAGCACGGGTACAACGGTACAGTCGGGATATCTGACAAGGTGTGGCGATGTTACAAGAATTTAATTTTGATTGCTTTTTGTGATATGTATAATCATGTTTGTACAAAATTTTTTGCTGTAGATAAAATTTGATTTCCCGACGGAGATATTAACACACATAACCGGCTACTTCGGCACCACAATGTTCATGGGTCCCACGGTGATAAAATCACTAACATTTCACACTACTAAGACGGTACATGGTCCATTTGGTGACGAGTATGGTACGTTTTTCTCATCTTGCTTGACCGAGGGTCGAGTCGTTGGTTTTCACGGTCGCGAGGGTTGGTATATAGATGGTATCGGTGTTCACATCCTCAAGGGAAAGGTCTTAGTGCAACAAGTGATTGGCGCTGCAGATGAAAGACAGATCACCCGTGATTTTTCCGGCGACTCTAACAAGTTCACTCTTGCCCTGAGAAAGGGAGGAGATGAGGTGATTGGTTATAATCAGAGACAAAAATTTCCAAAAATTGTAATATTTGCTGTTATGCTAATTTAATTTTGGAGATGCTGTACATGCCTTTCAGGTAACTTATGGTGTGCTGAAAGAACCGGTGCCAATAGGGCCAGGGCCGTGGGGAGGAGACGGAGGTAGGCCATGGGACGACGGGGTTTACTCGGGAATTAAGCAAATATTAATTACAAGAGGCAAGTTCATCCACTCAATTCAAATCGAGTACGATCGCGGAGGGCAATCTGTATGGTCTTCTAGACATGGAGGCACTGGAGAATTCTCTCATAGAGTTAAGTAAAAAAAATCATTTTATTTGATAGTTAATTACCAATGAAATTGAAAAAAAATTGATGTACATAAATTTTATAGAAGACATATATGCCTTCTAAAAAGTACGTATATTTTCATAGCCAACAAACCTCCTTTTTAAGAGGCTAAACTTGATAAGATCCCTGATATAGAACCACAAGTTTAATACAATGGTGATAAATCTCACCTCTCTAAGGAGAGAAACGGGTTTAAATCCTACAAAAAATATTTAAAAAGAAATAAATATCGGGATTAACGGGAGCTCTTATATCAAAAAAAAAAGAATAAGAAAAAAAGATCCCTGATATATGCTTGTTCTGACTATTTTGTAAAAGCATCTCTTTATTACCGGAACACTTCCTTTTAGATGGAAACTATTTACCAATTATGTGATTTTAATATGCTTAATGTGAACTTAAAAGACTTACTGGTTTGTTCCAAATCAACCAACCTAGAAATCTAAACGTTCTCAAATTAAAAGATGATCAATCTTCCATGCCTAATGATTACGCTCCACAGATCAAATTCAACTACCCGAACGAGGTGCTGAACTGCATAACGGGCTACTACAACTCGAATCCCAACGAAGGTCCTGTTGCGTTGAGATCGATATCTCTGCATAGTAGCAGGGGCAAATACGGGCCGTTTGGTGCAGAGGTCGGTACGTACTTCACCTCCGGCACAACCGAAGGGAAGGTGGTGGGATTTCATGGCCGAAGCGGGTTATATCTTGATGCAATCGGAGTCCACATGCAACACTGGCTTGGCGAGAGAAGATCTGGCATGAAGCCTCTGTTCTCCAAGTATTTATTCTGATTCAAAGAAGGCATGAAGGATGATTTTATATTTTCCTTAGTTATCAAATTCTATGTCAATGGTGTGAATGTGTGTGATACTAGAGACTATAATGAGAGTTCTTTTACATAGTATTTATTTTCGCACCTTACTGTTTGAGAATTAAAAAATAGGAGCTAATACACATATACACATGTATAGTAATTAATATGGACTTTAATTATATACATTAGATGATTATTATGTAGGTTAATAATTTTATTATGCAAACTCATTTTGTATAGTAATGTCATTATGCAATTTAAATGAATTATTATGCATATTAATAATTTTATTACGCAAATTCATTTTGTATAGTATTATCATTATACAACTTAAATGAGTTATTATATATATTAATGATATTTAAGTTAAATAATAAAAATATTATATATAATAAAGTCATTAACATGCATAATAACTCATTTAATGTACATAATAAGACATGTATTGACGACGGTATCAATAATGATATCCCTATAACATTTTCCTTAAAAAATATTGTTCTCCATTTTGTTAAATTAAATAAAATAATTAGTCCATGTTTGTCTCTAAATTTTTTTGCAAATATTACAAATATTTGTTGCATGTTTGCGTCATGAAATTTTGAAAAAAAAAAAACAATTAGTTCCTTAATTTTGTTTTATCTAATCTGGCAAGCTCTTCCTTGCACATATTCAGATCAATTTGCCATTTTGACCCAATTTGAAAATTTTCATATTGGGCTTGATCTGATTTTTTTTGGGCTGAAATGTTATGGTATAGGCTTTTGTGTAACCAACTTACATTTTTCCTAATTCTTCAAATCATGAGTTGAATTGTGGCATATCTTCATAATTTCTCATAATTCATAAATACCCTTTTGCATTTTTTTCTCTTTACCTAACACAAGGACTCCTTTAATTTTTTTTAGATAAAAATAAGAGTTCAAACTATTCGACTTTAAATATTCATAAAAAATCCTCCGTCCGTATTTTAAATCTGCGACATTTTATTCGAAAAATGGCCTCAGTTATTATATCAAATAATAATCAAAGCATAAATGGGACAGAAAGGCTTCTATTTGTAACAGTGGAGAGATGTGACCTCAAAAATTTTGTTCATAATTATTTTCGTTCCATCCAGAGACAAGTTACATAAAAAGTGATCCACAATTAATAAACTGAATTTTAGCAAATTAAAATCAATTTTTGTACCTCTGATATTTTAGAATCGGAGCCGAATCCTATGAGAAGGAATAGGAAAATATCTCATAATAAACCTTTTTTCAAGTTTAATAACCCAGAAACCATAAACATTAATTTTTAGGATTTAATTGAGGAATTTGATCTAAAATCTAAAATTAGCTAAAAGTCAAATAAATACAACTGAAAAATCATTTCAATCACATCAAAATTTGATAATCAAAACATCAGAATAGCTCACTAAAAAGCAAAATATATATATATATATATATATATATATATATATATATATGCAAATTTGACCTAAAATTAATATGTCATCTTCCTCATTTCCTCTTTCAAATCCATGCCCCTTTTGTTTATTTACTTTATATATCACACTTTTTATGTTTCATCATT
The DNA here is from genome assembly GCA_037678475.1 of x Bolboschoenoplectus mariqueter. Lineage (NCBI taxonomy): Eukaryota > Viridiplantae > Streptophyta > Magnoliopsida > Poales > Cyperaceae > x Bolboschoenoplectus > x Bolboschoenoplectus mariqueter. The sequence goes on along the minus strand of CM075268.1, from coordinate 1,023,208 downwards.
TGAAGATTTAATGTAATTCATTAATACATTAAAAAATATTGGAAAGCTTTTTTTTACTGTTTTGATTGAAAGGCATCCAATCTTAATTATTATGTATCATTTTAAAAAAAATAAAAATAAGAATTAAATTATTCAATTTTAAATATCTATAAAGAATTATTCATTCAATTTTTAGGACATACGATCTCTAATATGGAAATCATTATTTTTTACAACTAGATCCAAAACTAATTTTATATTCCCATTTCAATTCTTATTGAGCCCAACATCTATTTTCAGATAGACACTTTTTATGAAAATTAAATCCGCATCTCTCTGTAAAAATACAAAACTCATTACTATTTGTGTGACTGGACTTTACAGTCTAGTTCAATTACAAATACAAATTTTAGGTTTTTCAATAAGTACATAATATAAAAAATCTTATACAAATCTTAAAAAAAAATCCTAAAAAATCATTGCAAATTATATATGTTAAATTTAAATCCAACTATCAAAATTATATGTCATAAAATTCATGTCATTATTTCAGTTCCATGATTTATTTATTATATTTTTTATAAATTTACAATTGACCAAAAGAAAAAGTGACATGATATAAATTCGCATATCTTTCTTGGTATCCTCATAAGATCAAATATTTATTTATTGGACCACCAACAGGAGAATAATACAAAGTTCGGATATGGTGGATTAAAACTACTTTAAAATTATGGCAGCTTTATAAAATGCAACATTATCTTGTGAAATTTGTGAGAACAAAAGAACAATTGGATAAAGATTGTTGACCAATATTGACCCCAAAATTTTGGTACGGTTTGGTCCCAAACGGAAACTAGAATATTGAAATAATGTGACATATATATTTTTTTGTTAAAAACAAGCTAAAGAATATGAAAATTTAAAATATATATATATATATATATATATATATATATATATATATATATATATATATATATATATGAAAATTTAAAAAAAATGAGAATATGAAAAATTAGAAAAAATATATGAAAATTAGGAAAAAAAAAATGAGAATTTAAACCATTATATAATTCTCCCAAAAGAATATGAAAATTTAAAAAAATGGGTATTTAAACCATTATACATCCGCCAAGTATTTTATTCTGTCATCTTAATTACATTACAATAAAGGGTTATTTTTTTTCTTTCAAATATGTTAAAATGTTGTCTGATAAAATGACATTTGTATTGAGTGTTGATATTTCTTATTGTACATAATTTAATCATGTTAATGTCGGTTACATTTGTTCATATTTTGATCATATTCAAACAAATCATGCAATTATTTATCTTGACAATTTTGACAATTAATTATCTTGATCAAGTGATTTGAATATCAACCGTTTTTAAATAATAATTTTTGATATATCACTAAACAAAAGTACATAAAACTTTGTCCCACAGGCTATATATTTGTTCTACAATATATTCATAATTTTATTTTTTTAATTTTCTTAAAAAATTAAATTTTTAATTTGTTCAAAAAATAAACTTAAAATTATCAAAATAAAGAATTATCAAGACAAACAAAACCCACCATTTTATTTTGCTTATACTTGCATCACACAATTAGTAGCAACATTAATTCCATTCCCACATATTCTCACTAATATTAATATTAATATTAATATATATATATATATATATGCTACCCTTTTTAGGAGGCAAAGCAGATAGATCATAGATAGATATAACTTTTGCAATATTTATTTCTTGATGTGCCACACTTAAAGGAGGATTAGGTTCTTTATTAGACAAATAAATGTCCTTCTAAATAAAATATATGTAACATTCCTTTGAAGTGGCATCAAAGAGGGGAACTGATAAAAGATGCCATGTCATATCTGTCTTTTGCTTTTCTTTTCTTCTTCTTTTTTTCCTTTATTTTTTCAACTTCCATTTCTTCTGTTAAATAACCAATAGCTAGTAGCTACTCACTCGTTCTTTATAGGTGCTACAATAATTATATACATAATTAAAAAGGGTTATGGTTCCTAGCTATATCCTTTTTCTTTTTATATTTGGATGGATTGTGTTGCACTTGAAATTTTGAATTGAATGAAATTAGATTTGGAATATTTTCGCTTTTGGATGAGTGTTGAATTTGGATAATTTCGGATCAATTAATTTTGAATTTCGGGGTCGGGGTATTTTTATGTTTTTAATAATTATGTTATTCGGATTTTATTGAATTTCGGATCGATTGAGTCTATTTGTTTTGGTTTAGGTCATAGTGGTTACGGATAATTACGGTACAAATTTTAGACACAAATCGAGTGAGTCGGGTTATATTTGAATCGAGTAATTTATATTACAATCACTTTCTAATTCGGTTTACTTTAAGTCAATCTTTTATGAATAACTCGAGGAGATTTAAGTGAAAATAAAGAAAAAATATCACTTCATAATTTATGTAGCCTCTATAAATGGAAAAAAGATGATGGAATTATAAAATAATATGACTCAATATTTAATTATTTATCATCACACGGTCATGATTACTCATAATAATTTCTAATTAAATGGAGGAGTTATAGGTAGAGTATAATGGATCATTGAATTGAATTAACATTTCTAAATAATGTATTTAATGTTACTTGTGGTTTTTAAAAGCTTGATTACTGTCAAGTTATTAAAATAGAAAGTAAATGTTGTTAATTATTTGTGCCTATTAATTCTCTAATCAAGCACTATATATACAATGGAATAGATATGATTTGTGTGACATAGAGAAAGGAACAGAATATATGTTATTGAAATTAAGATCAAATATTCTCTAAATCCAATCATATATTTGTTAGTAAAAAGCAATTTGTTTAGTCTCCTTGAAGCCGTGACCGACGACAAGGAATAAGTGATCGTCGCCGGGTAGTAGTATCTATACTAGTGCATACACCATATATTTTATACATCTTTGCATGTGGAGAGGCGATAGCGCTTTTAGTTCAATGCATTTTGCGTTATCGATCATAGATCACTTCTAAACTTATTTTATTTACATTATTTTATTATTTTAATTTATAATCAATTTGATTAAATTGATTGTTATTATTAATTTTATTATTTGATAAAGAGACCAAATATGATTTTGATCCATTGAACAAATAATTTAATTTTATTATTAAAAAATATCTAACATAAGATATTCCTCAAGTTACGTCACAGTGGAACCGTAATTCATAATAAAATTAGATATATCACCATTAATTTTATTGTATTTAGATATTTTTCCCATTAAGTTATGAAATTTAGATATTTGCTCATAAATTAGTGATTCTCTTGATATTTGTTCATAACTTTGATTTAGACTACATTATCTCAATTAACTTCAAATTAAATTAAATTATATTGGATTATTTTTAAATTTTATATTGGACTATTTTGCCCTTCTCACAAAGAAAATATATTATTAGTTTGAATTGTCACAGCTTTAATAAATGATCAAGTCAATTCAATTATTTATATCAATGTGGTTTTATCTTTGAAAAAATCATTATGTCATAAAACAAAAACAAAAATATGATGCAACATAGGTCAATCAACTTTAAAATCTCTTTTACTAGAAATTGCATTCACATAAAATAATTAGCATCATTCATTAACATTAAATTAAATATTAACATTGAGATTTTTTTTACAAAAAAAAAACGTAATTAATCTTATGAACTTTTGATCAAAATGTTTTGAGTTTGGTATTAAAAGGTAAAAATTTGGTCTATCTAGAAATGCTAGAAAGATAGAGCATTCTTGTCAATTTTGAAGGTAAGTGTAAAATCATGTTTTTTTTTAAAAAAATTGAACTTAACTAAAAGATCATAGTATAAATAAATGATATGGATAAATATCAAAGAGAATGATCAATTCATGGGTATATATCTAAATATAGTAAAATCGATGGGATGTATCCAATTTCACCATTAAATTAATAATATTTTTGCCATCATCATCATTATAAATTATTGTCATAGTTTTCGTCATCATTATTGTTATTTTTCATTGTCATTGATATTTACACCATCATGATTGAGATTGTTAATAATGATATTATTCTTTTATTATTATTATTATTATTATTATTATTATTATTATTATTATTATTATTATTATTATTATTATTATTATTATTATTATTATTATTTAATCATGATTATTTAAGTATAAGTGTTGGATGATTATTACTAATTATTATTTGATTATCAGTATAATTGTTATTTTGATTGTTGTTATCATCGTCGTCATCATTATTAATATTTTCATTATCATTTTTGTTATTTTTCATTATCATTGTGATGTACTCCATCATAACTGTGGTTATTAATAATATTATCATTGGTTTATTATTTCTTAATTATGATTGTGTAATTATCAATATTTGATATATGATTGTTATTAATTACTATTTTATTATGATTATTATTTTATACTTTTCATGATTATATCATTATTGTTAACATTTTTTTTATTCTTATTATATTGTTGTTGTTATCATTATTTTGTCATTGTTGTTATTATTTTTGTTATAAACTTACAATGATAATAATAGTAGTAACATGATGATGATGATTTTCATATAATTAAAAACAATTTTCTTGGAACTCCACAAATATTAGCATCTAATTATATATTTTTGTTTTGTGTGTGTTTCTTGATAAGATACAAAGAGAGATCACATGAGCTTTTTCTTTTTCTAATTATACCTCTTGTAGGGGAATAATCTCATGACTTTAGAGATTTGCATTATTTTTTTTGTTAACAAAAAAGAGAGCATGATATTCTCCTGTTGAAGAATCTAGTTTGGTGTTTTCAAAAGTGGGTACAAGATCTTCAAAATACTTAGTTTAATTATACAAATATAGTTGATAGTTCCTTCTAAGATCTATACACAAATCTCTCTCTTTTTCTTTCTCTCTCTTTTTTTAATTTTTTTAATTTCTTTTCTTCTTTAGTGAAGCACGAGTTTCACACCAAAAGAAAAAGTTGGGTCTAATTATTAAATTAAAAAGGAATTAATTGAATTCGGTGCTGGATGAGTCAGGATGTATCTTGCTTTTTAGCATCAGCGAATCTGAATGAATTATTATAAATATCTCATATATAATATTTTTATTTTTTAAGATAAAAATAATTTCAGTGTACATCAAACTCTTTTAGTATATACATTTTTAGAAAATACTCTCCAAATTAAAAAAAAAATTAAAATTATAAATATTTTCTTAATTCTAATATACATCCGACTCTTACTGTTACAATATTTCGATATATATTATTTTCACAGGGAGTAGTAGTTCTTCACATTTCTCCTTTCTTAAGGGATGTAATTGCTAACCTTCACATTCTATCTATATCATCTGTGATGTTTTCCTGCCTTAAAAGTACCAGGATCACATCTTGGTGACTAGAGCACACACATATATATATAATATATATAATATATAGAGCATAGAGCATAGAGCATATATATAATATATATAATATATAGAGCATAGAGCATATAGGCAAACCAATATCATGCTGCTTGCTGTCTCTAAAGTTGAGCAGCACCAAACTGCTTCTTTATAGGAAACAACCATATCTCTTCACTTTCACTGTGTGAACTTCTCTTCCTTTTTTCTTGGTTTCCTTTTTTCTTCTTCAAAACGTTCTGTGTGAACTTCTCTTCCTTTTTTCTTGGTTTCTTTTTTTCTTCTTCAAAATGTTTAATGTGAACTTCTCTTCCTTTTTCTTGGTTTCTTTTTTTTCTTCTTCAAAACGTTCTGTGTGAACTTCTCTTCCTTTTTCTTGCTTTCTTTTTTTCTTCTTCAAAATGTTTGTGGTTCCGGGTTTTTTTAAATGTTAAGAAAACAAAACTATTTAATTAATTGTGTGAGAAAATAATATATCAATTTTTGTATCTAGACAATACAGAGATGGCACGTACGTGGTCAGAACTCTGATCATGTGACTGGTAATCCCGTTCTCAGTTCCTGAGCATGAACTTGGCAAATCCATTTTCAGACTGTAGGCACGCAATTGTCAATCATGTGCTCAGATTCTGGAATTCAAATTCATTTTATGACTACTTGATCTACTATAAAATGAACTCAAAAAATTATGAAATTTTATAGGTATATATCTCTCATGAAAATAAACAAGATGAACAGTTTGAATTTGATTTTTGGATGTCAAAATTTAAAATATAAATTAAAAAAACACTTTATAATCTTTTATGGTATAAAAAACTTATAACATCGAAACCCTCCTCATATTAAACAACGATATATAAAGAGATAAGAGAAAAAGGGTGGCAGAGTTAGCTAGAAATTTTTTTAAACCTACTATTTACTCAAAGTCAAAAAATTCGATATTCCTTAAGACTTCGCGTGAAACTTTCAAAAAAAAAAAATAGAGAAAGACATGATGATCTGAACTAATTCTCAAAAAATTATAAAAATGAGGTTGCTGATGTGTGGCAGTATGATTTGGTGAGAGAGAGAGAGAGAGAGAGAGAGAGAGAGAGAGAGAGAGAGAGAATAACAATAAATCTAGTTTGGTGGCAGAGCCTATCTCTTATTCTCTTTATCTCAAATCCTCTCCGATCCTTTAATTACGTACTCAAATTTCACAAATGATTTTCTCTCTGACGTATACACAAACTGCAACTGATTTATATAATATTTTTTTAAATTAAGATGAGGATTAATTCACTTAAATTTAAATATTTATAAAGAATTTTTATTTGAATTTGAATGTATGACCTCTCATATGAAAAATATTATTTTTGTCATTAAACTAAAAAATTGATTCTCAATTGATTTATAAATCATTATATGCAATGAGTATGTATTCTCTGAAAATAGAAAATTTTAGTATTCTACAAGACTTTGATATAAAAAATTTATTGAATAACTTAAATTTATTATTTGAAGCCGATTTAACGGATTTTGATTTAGAAGCACCGAAGAGTCTCGTGCTTCTAAGAACACGCTAGTTTTACTAAAAGGTACGGCACTCCTAGGAGCACGAATTTATTGCATGACTTTCAATTTTTTAACGAGGTTCTCTTAGAGATAATTCATTGGTTCTAAGAAATTTTTAATCTTTTTGAGTGTTATTAGTTAATTTAGTCTTGATATTGACCGAGTGATGTATTTCTATTTAATTAATTGATTAGCTAAATGAACCGCCTTAGAATATCATATTATTTTGACAAGTTTGAGTTGAACTTAATTTTTCAACCTTATGTATTAAAATAATAACGAAATTAATCAATGAACCGTTTTTTGAACTCTAAAAATCAGTGGTTTAATACAATCTACGCTTTATTCCTCTATCAAAACAATTAATTAATTTCAAGAGAATAATTAATAATAGAAAATTTCGCTTCAAGATGTAATATTAAATGCGAAGTAGCTCTCTTTTTTCTTAGTATTCATTTGAAATAATTATTTTTAATTGTTAAGGTTAATCGTTACGAAGTTATCATTTTAAAGTTGGGCGGGGATTTCTTGACAACTATTAAATTAATAATGAATTTTCAAATAATTTCGAAATAATTTAAAAAAATTATGGATACATTCTTAAACTGATAGATTTATTATATTTTAAATTTCATGCTATTTAAATATCAATTGATATTTTATTGAAGATTGTTATAAATATTATATAATTTTGATGATTTTTAATGAAATATCAAATGATACTTAAATTATATACAATTTAAAACACAATCAATATATAAATTGAAGAATATGTTTATAAATTTATTTATATTTTTAAAATTACTTAAAATTTTTTATCAAAATTATTAAATTAATAGTCGTCAAAGAATCTCTCAAGTTACTACTATAAAGAGCCAGAGGCGTGAGGATACAAAGGGCAGCGTTTTTTCCACAAATAATAATTATTTATTTCCATATAAAATGAACCAAGTATAATAGACAGACAAATAAAACTATATTTCTACAAAATAAAACCCCTTCCCCCCCCCCCCCAAAAAAAAAAATGACTCGTCACACAGAATGCCGCAAATCCATGACAACACAAGAACGGACTACCAATAAAAATGGGTAAACAACTGAACGTGGGCCGCTGATCGGAATCTGCGGACAAGATCTTTATTTTGATTTCGCCACGTTAAAAACAAAACCAAAAGCAAAAAAAAACAAAAAAAAAAAAAATCATGTGACAATAGCGACATTAATTGATTCATTTTTCTTTTTTTCTTTTTTTTCTCTGAAATCATGACCTCAACGACGACGACGCGTGGATGTGTGTGTATCCACCCGAATCCCCCCCTTGCGTTTGCAGTTGCAGGCAGACTTGCAGTTGTTGCCGTTGCATGCCCACAAACACACACACACACACACACACACTCTCTCTCTCTCTCTCTCTCTTTCTTCTGTTCTCACAAGTCCCCACGCCGGTGGTGGCCTCAATGAATGAAAAATGATGCGGATTCGCAGCGCCCAGTTTTGACGCTCCTGCCCCGCACGCGGCTGTATATGTCGTTTGGATTGATTGACTGTTCATCCGAATTAGATTTTGGATAGGGGATCTAATATGTAATTATTATTATTGTTGTTGTTGTTGTTGTTGTTAGCGTCGTCGTCGTCATTTATATATATTTTGTTATTTAAATTAAATGAGTTATTATTTATGTTAGTGATTTTATTATGTAATTTAATTTTTATTTTTTTATTATTTAATTTAAGTGAGTTATTATTCAAATTTGTGATGTTTGAGTTGAATTGTATAAAATAAATTATATAATAAAGTCATTAATATGAATAATAATTTATTTTATATGAATAATAAAATCAGTATTGATAATGATGTCAATAATGATATCTTCCAAATAATTTTCTTTGGATATTTGAGTTATTGGCTATATTGAGAGTCACATTCAAATGGACTCAATGTAACTATTTGTTATTGTTGAAAAATGAAAGATAGTAAACAAATTATCATTAATTAAGCCGAAGCAACAAAGAAATTAATTCATACTTTCACAAATAACTCCTATTTATTTAATTTACTAGACATGGATGCATGCATGCATGATTTTCTCATATATTAATAGAGTTAAAAAAAAATGACACACCATAACTAGTCACTTTACAGAACGTCATGACACATGTGTCTATTACGTGACGTGTCTCACGTGTCGTGTAATGTGTCTTCTTTCAACTAAAATTGACAGATCACGGCACGTCACATGAAATTATTTAGGTACATCACAGTACGTCACATGATCACGTAAAGTTATGCATCCATTATTTCAAAAATAAATTTAATTTTTAATATAAATATATTTTTTATCATAAAAAAATTCCTAATATTTTCCAACACTTTACAATAAATTTTATAATTTTTTCACAAATTTAAATAATTTTTAATATTTTTCAATGAAAAGATAAAATTAAAAAAATGACGTATTATAAATGTGTCACGTCACGTATTAACACGTTACGATATAACACGACGTGTTTTATGCGTGTCGTACTATAAGCGTAACGTGTCTTCACTCCATCATTTTTAGCACGTCACGTCACGGAATCGAAACAAACCGCATTTTTACATAAAACGATATGACACATCACATTTTTTATTCACTATATATAAAAAAAATGTATTGTCAATCATGAGCCTCTATATATATATATATATATATATATATATATATACACACCACCTCCTCTAAACATGATACAAGCTAGGCACGCAAGATGGAAGACTAAATCGTCCTGGTTTATGGTCCATAGTTTGCTAGATCCGGAGACAATTAGTCTCTTCTCACATGTTTTATACAACTCATCATATTAACAACAAGAAATTGTATGGTATCATATCATATCATATCATATAATTTGATACTTTGTCGTGATCGATCCATGCACTAGCAATTCAAATTAATATATATATATATATACACACACACACAAATTAGAAAGAAAATAATATAAGCATCGTCAACATATTCATTTCATAACATACTTTTATTTAACATGGCTTTAACTATAATAATAAATTGTCACTAAATAAAAAAAAAACGTATTAACATGAGTGTTGGCAATAAATTTAACTAACAACCCAAGTGATAGATTACTAAATTACTAGAATAGTTTTGAAGTGTATGATATTAAGTTCAAGTTTTAGTAGACAAAGTATAATATGATAAGTGATTTGTTAGTCTTCTCTTTCACTCAAATAATTCAAAAAATATTATTTGGTCTAACTGTGATGATTAATCTTATATAAAAATGGATTTAGTGTCTTGATGTGTCAAAAAATAGAACGCCTTTCTTAAATTAAAAACAAATTATCTTGATGTGTCATGTATTAAATGGTTTTGGTTAATGTCTCTCTTAAATTAAAAACAGATTCTTGATCAGAATAATACATCTTTTAAGATCAGACGATCTTAATTTTTTTTCTTTGATATAAATACAGGGTCTAAGTCATTCAAATTTAAATATTCATAAAAAATTTCTCAATCGGATTTCAAACATATGATCTCTCATACAGAGAGCATTGCTTTTATCATTAGATCAAAATCTGATTCTTAAACAATCTAGCTTTGAACACCATAACCTTAATTTGTTGAAAAATAATGAAGATTAAAAGTGATCTCAGGAGAATTAAGCTTGAGTTAATCAAACATCTCATCGTTGATAAAAGGAATCAAGGGCCAATATTTAATCAAGAGCAGTATCTACGACTAGAATTTAATCATCACATATATAATTTATCAATAATAAGCAGATAGACAACGGTACACTGTAGCAACAGATATTGATCCAGATTATTATAATATGATAACAATATGCTGCATTGTATATCATAATCTACTCGCCACAAAAGATCCCTATTGCAATGGAGAAGGATTCTCTGTCTTCTCTGTATGAGACTTCATTATACTAAGCTGACTTACAATTAATTTAATATTTTAATTTAATATATGAAGTCATTGAACATGCTATGAGACTTCCGAGTTTGTTTTTCTGAGAAAAAAGAAAATTCAATTAGAAAGGTATTAATGTTATTTGATTAATTTGATCATCTATATGTCCTTACTTTTGATGTCCCATTAATTAAATTAAAAATTATTTGACTTTTTGGCTTGGTGCACTTACATATATTATTGAATCTGATTTTTACTTACAAGGAATGAATGAAAAGGAAGTAGAGAATTAACTTGAGAGCACAAGGCGAACATAAATTTTTAAAAACCCTTGTTTCATTAAATTTTCGTATAAATATTTTTAACTGATTTTTTTTAAATGTTTTTTTTAAATAAGGCTTCATGTTAGTCCGACATTTATTCATTTTCAGATGTCTTATGTAGAATTTGAATCTGTATCTTTTCGTAGAGAGACGAGACTTATCACCACTGTATTGAAGCTGCAATCTTTTTTAAAATATTAAAATATATGTTTTAATCAATGAAATTGATTATAATAATTTCTTATTGTGTGTTTCTATAATTCTACCATTGCCTTTTCTAATCAGAGCAGCTAGCCATGCATGCAGACTCACCACAAACATGGTTGCAGCGTTGTAGCCTCAAACAATATGGAAATCCAGAGAGACAGATTAGATCATTTTTTTAATAAAATGAAATCCCAAAGTATATTTGCATTACTACTACAAAGATTCTTTTACGTAACCATATATTGTTTGATGAATATTTCAAGAAGCAGGGATAGATAGCTAGGCAAGTAAAAAATTCTGTTCCCTCTTACCAGTCTATCCTGGCCCCACCTGAACCCCCCCTCCCTATTTAAATCCCCTTATTTCTTTCATCCCTCTCGTCTCATCACATCTTACCTCACCTCATATCGCATTTTCCATCTCCCTTCCTCTTGGCATCCCTTTCTTGACTTCTCCAAAATAATCAAACTATATATCTTCACACACACACACACATATATATAAATATATACCCAAAACCCACCACCTCTTTGGTTGTAACGGAGGAGAATTAATACTAGAGTTCAAGAACATGGATCAGAATATACTGGTACTATTCTTTGTGATATATAGATTGATATCCACCGTCGGCCTAAAGGTGGAACCTGTCGAGCTATTCTGGCTCGGCAAAGATGGAAGGGCCCAATTTAGTTTGGACTCCTCTGACATAGCTAGGGCCTCCGTTGATTTCGGAGGCCTATCACAAGTCGAGCCAATGGCTGTCATGCAGCCTGGCTCCGCTAGCGACATCGTCAACCTGATACGTTCGGCCTACAACTCGGCTCAAGGTTTTCCCGTCTCGGCTAGGGGGCATGGCCACTCCATCAATGGCCAGGCTTCTGCACCAGGCGGGGTGGTAATTGACATGAGTCACAGCCCGGCTGCTAACGGCGCCTCGAGGTCGGTTCCAGTCTACTCGCCAACACTGGGTGGGCATTATGTCGATGTTTGGGGCGGTGAATTGTGGATAGACGTGTTGAATTGGACATTGGAAAATGGCGGGCTCGCGCCCAAGTCATGGACCGACTACCTGTACCTGTCAGTCGGCGGTACGCTTTCTAATGCCGGGATTAGCGGCCAAGCGTTCCATCATGGCCCTCAGATCAGCAATGTATATGAGATTGATGTTGTCACAGGTTGGTTTGACTCAGCTAGTACTACCTCCTTGTTCCTTACATATATACATGTATCTTTTCTTTTCTTCTTTTCTCACTAATATAAGTCAAGTGCTGTATCTGTATGTATACATTAATTAATTTCTAATATATAATAAGGATGTGATGGATGTTTGTCTGTGAAGGTAAAGGGGAGGTGGTGACCTGTTCAGAGAAGGAAAACCAGGAGCTCTTCTATGGAGTGCTTGGTGGTTTGGGGCAATTTGGTATCATAACAAGGGCTAGAATTGCACTAGAGCATGCCCCAAAACGGGTATGAATTAATATGATCTCTCTCTTTGTCTTCTCTGCTCTCCTCTCTCTCTCAGTCTCTCTGGATGTCCACAAATTAAAAAAGAACCTCACTGTTGCTTGGGAATGCACGACTCATTGCAAAATGACATATACTGAGTAGTATACATGTGAAGGATATTTAGTTATGAGTCTCTAGATTTGTTGAGAGTCCATCTCAGAGGTACTGTACCAGAAAACTGTAGATAGTACATGCAACCGATATATATATATATATATATATAGCTGGGTGGAAATGGTCCATGGATATATGAATGGTGATCCATCGATCGAGGCGTGTTACGCGTCAGCCTCATCTTTTACCAAATGCCACTGTCATATACAGTCCTGATCGCAACAAATTATCAAATGTATGGTCCATGCTCCGTATACACCGATGGTGATTTTGGAGAGAGACTCTCTAACATAAAGCATTATTGTATATACTAGTTTCTAAGATTCAGTATCCTTAAATAATATATTTTTTTTATTTTTTTTATATATGACTCTTATTAATTAATGTATCAATATTGCAAGTACTAAGGGAATTCACATGTCATATCATAATTTTCTAATTTTCTAGGACGGCCTGTTATTATTGAATTAATGATAAATGAGACTTATAAATTAATTATTAGATCTTTTTATAAACTAAAATTTGGACTGTTGTAATGGAAAGGAATCGTTGTGATTCTATGATAACTCGCTGTCATAATATTATAATGATAACAGATATGGCTGACTCGGTACTAAGGTACCAAGATGATACACAATCAAGAGTTTATGACTTTTTAAGTTTTTCACTGGCACAAAAATATGAATATATATATAGGACTTGTAAGACATTCTACATTTTATCATAAAATTTATCTATAGTTTATGAGACTGATGACCGATAAATTTTTAGGTTCGTTGGATTCGAGTGTTGTACTCCGACTTCACTGCTTTTACACAAGATCAAGAGCATTTGATCTCGTTGCACGGCTCCGAAAAGTTTGATTATGTTGAGGGGTTCGTCATAACCGACGAGAGCCTCATAAACAACTGGAGATCATCCTTCTTCTCTCCCAGAAATCCAATTAAGCTAAGCTCGCTTGGATCCCATGGTAAAGTCCTCTACTGTCTAGAGGTGACGAAGAATTACGATGATACCACTGCCGGAACAGTCGACCAGGTTAGATCAGCATACAGACATATATATATATATATATATATATATATATATATATATATGCTCCCTTTTATTTAAAGAAATAACTTTTCATATGTTGAGTAATTAGTAGTGTCTGGTACTGGTACAATATATGTTGAGTTAGTTACTGCCAATTATTGTCAGTAAATTAATTTCACATGAAAATTTTCTATGAAAATCACTTAGACAAACAAACAAACAAGTGAATGGTTGCATATATGAACAAGTCAATTACTTATCAACAGCCAAACTTAAGAGAAATCTCGCCTTGATCTGGTGATATATGGTTGGTGCATGATTGAATTAGGTTTGACTAGTACTACTGTCTTTTCCATGTACAGGACAAAGGAATTAGAAAAAAAGCATTAATTATCCCATATATATAAATATGTTTCCTCAGCCAAATCACACTTAATTCCTTTAATTGCCTTCTCTCTTTAATTACCTAAATTGGTTAATGATAAGGGATCTATAGTTTTCTATCTAATCATGTATAATTAGTGTTTTGTATATATCCCAAAACCATAGGATCACATGACGAACATGGGATTGTTGGTGGGGGGTTGATCAGTATATGCTAACTAGATCTTATTCCATGTGCATATATATCGCCTTTTTTTTCCAACTGTATCATATCACCTTTCTTTTAGCAAAGCATGATTTCATTGATTGGCCTGTTTAACCTCTTCCAATATAAAATTAGCTTGTCGGAAAATAAGTGGAAGTTTATATATACTCTATTAATTAATTACCAGATATATAATCATAGTCATACCCAACAAAAAGACACCCATAACATTGCTCTCCAACGTGGCATGCACATTTGATTTCATGTAATAATTAATAGTATTCTTTTTTTAAGTATAAAGAATTAAACTTTGTATTAATTATTTTTAGAGAAATTATTCGTGCACCTTAAATTCGGCATCCCTTATCTATATCTAATATTAAGTATAAATATTTTTCAAAAATATATATTTCAAAATTTAAATTAGAAACTATATTAAATAGTTTCAAATATCCAGAGTGTAAATAAGGGATGCAGTTATCACTCCTCTTGTTTTTAATACCAATTAATTATATGATCATGCAGGAGATAGAAGCATTGCTGAAGGAGCTCAAGTTCATTCCAGGAACAATGTTTACAACAGATCTATCATATGTTGATTTTCTAGATAGAGTACACAAGGCAGAGATGAAATTGCGTGCAAAAGGTCTCTGGGAAGTGCCACATCCATGGCTTAATCTCTTCGTACCAGCATCTAAAATCAGAGATTTTGATAGAGGGGTTTTCAACAGTATACTTGATAATCGTACCAGTGGACCAGTTCTCATCTACCCAATGAACAAGCACAAGTAATAATTCAAACCCCCATTTTTTTTTTCTTTACATTTTGTTTATATATAGAGTTTGACAATTATATATCCATAAATGATATATAGGTCATGGTTGAGAGTGAAATAAAGTAGAGGGATAAAAAAAATAAAAGGTGGGGATTTCTTGATAATTATTAATGTGATAATCTCGAAGACAGATTTTTTTTTTCAAATAATTTCTAAATAAATTTTGAAAATAGAAAAAAATTTATAGGTATATTTTTTAAATTTATAAATTAATTATATTTCAAGTATAATACAATTTAAATAAAATATGAACTGTTATAAATATTGTATAATTTTGATGGTCTGAAATATCAAATGATACTTAAAATGTCATACAAAGTATTAATAAAACAATAAACAAAATTTATATCTTGATCCAGTAGAACCGGCCTAGTAATAGTTCTTGTATTGGAAATTAGTATCATAGTTAGATCACACTAAATAACTAAATAAAAGATAGGAGAACATTAATTATAAAAATGTTCAAAGTTCAAAGTTAGCACCGACCAAATATATTTCATTCTCCGACCTAAACCATGTTGCTATTTGTTAATTAAATTACAACGTACGAGAGCAGATATTAAAAAATAATGCAACTTCTTTTATAAAAAAAAATATTACTTATATGATATGATTATGATGATGATGATGATCTATTGATTGTTTAATTAATTAATTAATTAATTAATTAATTTATATACATATGTATCACTTTTTAGATTTTGTTTGCTCTGGTTGCATTCATGCCCCCTGCTCATACCACATGAAATGTGGACCCACATAAAAAAAATAATAAATTTCATTTCTCATTAGGAGAGCCTTATATTAAATCTCTCTTCCACTTGTATCCTCAATTTGGCCAACTGGATTATTAAAACCCAAATCAGCCAGTAAATTCTGTACAGACCTTATTTAAAAAAATTCTTAAAAATATGTGGAGGTATCATCTTATAATTAATTAATTACTGAGCATAGACAAAGTGTCAGCATAAACCATTGTAATTTTCATATTCTGGTATATTAAAAAAATAAGGATATATAAACCTTGGGGGGAAAAAAACCAAAACTTAGTCCAGGGTGCAAATTTGGAAGAAAAAAAAAATTGACTTTTCTTCTTCTTCTTTTCATTACCTGACTTGACTATTTCCTTTCACCAAAACAATAATTTTGGAGATATCATTGAAAATGATGGATTCAGCAACTGTCAATTTTTAAGTAGATTTTTCCAAATATGTTTCTTGTAGACTTGTATAACAATTTATCACAAGTCAATCTAATTAATTTTTGTAAATCTGTGACTACCAAACTATGTAATGTTGGTGTGCTAATTAATGAAGAAATTGAACTAACAATTTTTCTCAATTTTATATGATGAATACAGATGGGACGAAAGGAGCTCGGTGGTTACGCCCGATGAGGACGTGTTCTACTTGGTTGCGTTCTTGCGGTCCGCCGTGCCCGAATCAACCGAGCTGAATCAAAATCTGGAGTACTTGATCCAGCAAAATGAGAGAATACTTGAATTTTGTGCTGGTTCTGGTATTGAGGTGAAGCAATATTTACCGCATTACGAGACACAGGCAGAATGGGCAGGGCATTTCGGCCGGAAATGGGCCCGGTTCGTTGAGCAGAAGTCGGAATTCGACCCGAAATCGATACTTGCTGTGGGGCAGAGGATTTTTGAGCCAATTGGATCTCACTCTTCTTTGGTGCCATTGAGAGAGAGTTAGAAATTTTAATTAAGCAATTAATTAAAAGCTTGTTGCATATATATAGTAGAACTCTTAGGTAGTAATTTAATTATATTTCATTTCTTTTCCTTTACCAGAAAAATGTACAATACAGTTGTGTATAAAAAATAGGTCAATAGTTTTGTTTTACATTGTTGGCTGGTCCTGAAACTCTCTGTATATATATAACTTGTCTTAATAAATTAGCCTAAATTTAGGCTAAAGTTAATTGGAATTAATGAACTTTTGTTTTTGGAAATTGGAATATCATGCAGCGCAGTGCTGCACAGCATACGGACGAATGAATTATAAAAAAAAATTTAGATTTAAGTACTTGATTAGATAGATAGCACGCTACAGTACAATAGATGATACAAATCTCATGCATAGACAAAAATCATACAAGTAAAAGTTAAATTGGATTTTGTCAGTTTCAGAAACAAAGAAGGATCAGTGTGTGTACCAGTAAGTTGGAAAATTCAAAGTTCAAAACAAAAAGAAATTGAAAATTGTGGCAACAGGGGACAAAAAAAAAAAAAAAAAAAAACGAGTGCAATTTGATAGGAAGGGGACCTGACCGATAAATTAGGTCAAGCCCATTAAAATTGTTAACAGTACAGTGGGTCTGATGTTGACTTGGTGGGGCCCACTCAGTGGCCCAGTTCCCCCAGCTGTCAAGGTTTCTCTCTCAAAGAAGAAGAAGAAGAAGCAGCAGCAGCAGCTGCCAGCTGGCACCATCCATATCATGATCACAAGATCTCTCTCTCTCCAGCGATGTGACGATGTGGTATTTCTTTATTTCTTTGCTTATTCTCTCATAAAGGAAAGAAAAGAAAAAAGAATCAATTTGCATATATCAAATTGGAGGGAAATTTATCTTCAGCAATGCAGTATTCGAGCGGATATTTTTCTAGCAGATTGTTTTGAAATTTATATTGCATAAATCTCAATGTAATTGGACGGATTATATATTGTGTTATACGGTATTACACAGCAGATGATACGAATTCAAACTGAAAAGTATCTAGCAACAAATTAATTACAAAACACATGCATTGAATGGATAGATTGATCACCCAAGGCTATATATGGATGTGTAAAATACTAAAACTTCTGCATTGTGAAAATATGTGGTTGCAACGATATATATATATAGATTAAATCTAGCATGTTTCTAAGAGCACCGGATTTATTAGTGTTTCTAACTCAAAACTCATTAAATTGATTTTAAATGATAAATCTAAATTATTTAATAATTTTTTTATGCTAAAATTTTGTAGAATAAGAAATTTTTTTTATTTTTTATGTTAATATTGATGTATAGGCTTTGGTTGTTTGGTTTGGGCTTGAGAGAAACTAGTGGGTTTTAGATAGTTGGAAGCAAATTTAATTTATTTTGGAGGCCTATATATATATATATATATATATAAGCCCAAATAATTTAGGCCTTGTTGATTAAGAGAGGATGAGGATCCCAACAAAAACTAATTAAAGTGCTCAAGTTTAGACTTCTAAGTTATTGTATAATTAATATAAATTTGAATCCTATCTATTGCTATTTAGATATAATATAATATTTTTTTTGGGCACAAGCAAACATGTTTTGGAAAGAGGAAAGGATAAGCATCTCCATTAATTGGTGAATAAGGGTTGGCAACTTGGCATCAACTTTTACATTCTTGAATAATACTTTATATTATTCTTTCTAAATGTTTTCACAAATTATTATTGAATTTGTCAAATTGTGAGAATATACTATTTATTTGATATTATAACTAAAGTTTATAAAATGTTATTTATTTTATAAAAATATTAATATTTGATATATTATTTGCATTATAAAAAAACACTTATTTTTTAAAATTAGTTATATTTGTATTATATCATAATCATATATTTAAATTTTTGTTACATTATTTTCTGACTCACATACTGATCTAGTTATCTGTGCTTTTAACCTTTTTTTGCTTTTGATAAAAGTGACATTGCCACCAATTTCATTATCAAACTAAGAAATTTACAAATATTGGTACCAAAATTGTACCATAGTACCTACATCTTAAACTAGCATTACATAAAATAGTAATAACTACTAATTCAAAAGGCAAAGATTAAATTTTATAATAAGTTAATGTACCATCTTGATACCAAAATAACAACAATCAACTAACATAGTATTTAAAACTAATTTTTGGTCCAAACCCAAGCATGTGTCATATAAAATCTGCCTAGACAATTTCTCCACTTGAATTGATAAAATCACTTGTAATTTAAAAAAAAATATGAATTATTATTCTCACTTTTACGCCGAAAAGAAGATAAACAAAATTAGATTAGATACTTAAAGTCCAAAAATATTTACAAACACTCTGAAAAACAAGTTTATTTTGTTCTTATAATCCACAACACAATCCCTCTTATATTGCAATGGATTGAATTACAAAGGAAAAAAATTCACTAAAATGCCTTACACGAAAGATCACACAGATTGTATCACAAAAGAAAAAAAAACACTAAAAACCCTTTTTCTTTATTTTTTTCATTGAGGAATTATTCTTTTTCTTCCGTCTTAATCTCATCCTTCGTTGAGAAGTATCGCCTCTATGAAAGTATTTCTCATGATCTTTTATTAACAGATTTATTGATCTTCTATGATAGAGATTATATATTATCATGCCAAAAAAAATACAATGGTGCAACGAGGATTCAAAATATCATGGAAAGTTAATTAAGATATAAACATAGTGAAAGTTTTAAATAGAACCATACATTTTTTTTTTTTAATTGTTTAAGAGAACTCGGAAACTCCATCGTAGGTTACAAAGATGCTTCCACAGAAGAACCAGAGAGAATAGTAGTTATGACGTCATCGAGTATGGTCAAAACCCGGGGCATTTCTGTAACTTCACAATTCCATAAATGCTATTTATAACCGCTTTCGAATTGATGCTGTGACCAAAAGACCTGAGAAATACAAGAGAAAGAGAGAGAGAGAGAGAAAAAGAGAGAATAAAGGAGGAAGAAAAAGCAGATCGAGAAGAGAGGAAAATGGCGGAGGAAGGAACCGTGATCGCTTGCCATGGCGTTGATGAGTGGACCAGGCAACTCGAGCAGGCCAACGAATCGAAGAAGCTGGTACTTTTTTAGATCGATCGTGTTTCTCTCGTTATCTTTTTTTTTTTTTCAAATTTCGTCGCATCGATGGATCGAACGCAGTTGAGTTTTTTTTCGTTGATTTTAGTTTAGGATGATATTTCATATATAGGCGCGATCATGCTGTTAAAGTGTAGATTTTATTCCGTATTAATTAACGATAAAATTCTATCTTTCTGAATTACATTAGAATTGATCGACAACTACCGAGTCGTTTGTTTTAAGACCTTGCAAAATCAAGGAATTGTAGTTCTACCCTCGTAGCATCTCCATTCTTATAATTACTAATTACTATATTATCAATTTAGCAATTCAATTTCAGACTATTTTCATTGATGTAATTGTTAATTTATTAACGCGATAATTTTTAAGTGGTAGAAAAAATAATTTTAAATAATTTTAGAGATGAAGATACCCTCATGTTATTTGAAAATGGTGATGTGGCTTTTTCGAAAGGCATTCTAAATTTAATAATCTTATTAAATTAGCAAGTATATTCCATCCTTGAAATTGTAATTATAATTGTCACATTGAAATTAGCAAATCTATCTGTAAGTGGGATAGAGATGCTCTCAGAATTAGGAATTTGAGCATTTCCATCTCACTTTGCAAATAAACTTGCTAAAGCTGATGTGATAATTGCAATTGTAATTTTAAGGATGAAGAACATTTGCTAATTTAGTAAGATTGTTAAATTAAAAAACCTTGTTAAAATGTCACGTCATATTTGCAATTCGTTTGCAATTGATATGAGAGCATCTTCATTTCTGAAATTGCATATGATTATTTTCTTTATCAATTAAAAATTGTCATGTTAGTAAATTAGCAATTGTAGGGATGAAAATTAATATATAGAAAATTGCTAAATTAATGATGTGACAATTAACGATTGAATTAGCAATTGTAGGTATGTATAGCTTATGATTGTACATAGTAAAGCTCATCTATTAGGGTTCGTTTGGCAAAGCAAGGAATAATATTAGAATAATATTATTAAAAGAGTGAACAGAAAAGTATTATTCTCAAATTTTTCGGAAGAATGAAAATATCGTTTGATAAAAAATTAGGAACTTTTAGTTATTCTGCGCGCCGAAAATGAGTGTTATTCTACTATTCGACTAGTAGAATAGCTTATTCATATAGCTATTTCAAAATTTTATTTTTGTTTGGTAACTTCATTCCATCGGAATAGCGTGCTAATCTACTATTCCATGATCAATATGGGTTGCCAAACAAACCCTTAGAGAAATGGCGCTCTGTTTTTGACACTTGCAAAACCAGTAGCTAGTTTAAAATAGATTGATCAAATTTTTCATAAAGAATCTGATGTATCATTGCTGCTTACATCATTATTTTAATAAACAGTATAGTATTTTAATTACTTTTTTTGAGTTGGACTATAGTATTCTTAATACATATCAGATGTATCAGTAATATTTAATGCCAGCTTGATAGTTTACGTACACGAAGGGTCCCACCTTTTAATGCTTTTAACAGATCTAAGTCAACTTCTGAGGTTAAATTATTATGTGTGTGTTGAGCTAACAATAACTGAATGGGATATTTGAGTGAATATACCCAAACTCTGGTGCACATTTTGTTAGCTTACCAGTCTCTGCGGTGTTGGCTCGGTTAAGATGCAAATTGTAAAATAAGAAATTGGAATGTGTTTATGACTGTGCATAAAGAGCTTATGTTCTTACATGATTTAGCATCTCAGCATTGATATTGAGGTGATCTTCTTACATGTTATCTATTTGTTGATGCATACATAGGTGGTTATTGATTTCACTGCTTCGTGGTGTGGCCCATGCCGTGCAATTGCACCAGCTTTTGCTGATTTTGCAAAGAAATTCACTGGCGTCCTCTTTCTTAAAGTTGATGTTGATGAACTGAACGTATGTTTTCTGGCACTCTTGGGAAAAAATTTCGATATTTGTACATCCTATAGTATACTTCAATTGAATTTTTTTTTTGTGTTTACCTCTGAAAAGTCTTGAACTGTCATATCTGACTGGGAATTGGAAAAACACACTTTGTACCTGCATGCCCGGTATCCCTATACAGCACGGTAGTATTGCTTTCTCTTGTTGTCCAGTATAGTCTTATTAATCTAAATACTCCCATTTTCTCAATAATGTGTAGAGCAATAACTATGTCGGAGTAGTTTTGGCATTTTTCTAATGACAAATCGAGGGTTCAATATTTTAGTTTTTAGTGTTTTGTAAGGGTGAGAACTTATCTCAGTCCTTGTTCAATAGTGCAGATGCTATTTCAGTTGTCGGTGGAACTGTGCATAATATTTCTCATTTTGCAAGAGTAACATAGAATTGCGTCCATTTAAATTTGTTGCTATCTGAAAAAAATCATTCACTTAATTACAGAAGGTCGCACAAGATTGGGCAGTTGAAGCCATGCCAACCTTTGTTTTTGTGAAAGAAGGAACAATTCTTCACAGGATTGTAGGGGCTCAAAAGGAGGAGCTCCAGAGGAAGATCGAAGAATTTGTTTCCCAGTGAAACTCGTTACCAGCTTGTTGTGTGTTTAGTCAATAAAGAGAGACAGACTCTGCGCTCTGGTCTTAGTTGTAGTTTGCTTGAATATTTTAAAGTAGTCTCTGTGCTTCAGTGGTATTTGGATGAAATAGTGCTTGTTTGTTTGCTGGTTTGTTTGATCCGGTCTGCAATATTTGCCATACTATTGGGCATCAATGAAACTACTAATATTTTACTTGATTCTCGCTGCTTGAATGTATGTAGAGATTGATTTTTGTGTAATTTTCCAGTTCTCTTTGTCATTCTTCATTCTATATACTTAATCCAAATCTACTTATGACTGGTACAGTTCAGTGTCCCGATCCTCAAATCAGATCGGTATCAGTACCTGTACCTGGATCACCCAATTCAGATCTAACTGTACCTACCTTCTCCGCGGACAGTAGTGTATACACATACAGCCTAAAACTCCAAACTCAGATGATTTGCAAAGATACATAACATGAAGCTCTATAAAACAACCACGGATAAACAGTAATTGAAAAGGAACAAATTCAAAGCAAGTACTCCCTAAATGCTAATTTCAACAGTTTAACTACATAAATCATGGTGAAATTTGGGAGTACACTACAGTAATCAGATCTCTGATTAATTCAACAAGGACAACATTCAGATCCATGAAATGGAAAAACCTAAAAGATACATTAGCAGCTAAAGCCTTTACAACAAAAGAAGACTTGCAAGAAAGAAAGATAGGTAACTAATAGATTTATGTCTAGCTAGCTGACTAGTGGCCCTGATAGTTTGATAATATATTTACAGGCCAGCCAAATGCAATCTTCTAGACCTAAAAACTCTAGCTTTAACATGATGGAGCAACTAAGCATCTCACGCTAAATGGTGTAGTTTTGGAATAAAAGATAAAGAAAACATTAGCAGTTTCGCTGAACTTGGCAACATGGTTAATCTTCGGGATTAGCCTTGATACATGGACTGAGCATTTCAGTTTTACCTGCAAAAGAATTTTTCAAGCAAACATAATGTCAATTGTCAAAACATCCAACTTTTAAAAAAAAATGCATGTACTCATGTCAGAATATGTATGATAAAATGTAGAGCTTCTTTTGTTGATCCAAACTGACCTAACTAAGTCTCATCCATAAGGTTAATAGGTGGGGCTCATGCCAGGTTTCTGATAAACCTGTTGGCAGCTCAGATTGGGTCAAACCTGATCAGTTTGCACTTGATCGCAGGTTTGTGAATAAAACCAGTAATGACTTGGAAAGAAGGAAAAATCTAATATGTACCCAAAAGCAACCAAATTGGACAATAATACAATTAATTAACAGGTCTGGTCAGATCAGAATGACAGGTATGTTTTTGAAAGAATACAACCTGAGCAGAACCCATGCCACAAAATCCATTCAACCCAGACCATGTCACCCTATCATAAGGTTCATTTGTAATTTGTTTGAAATGAATATAAAAGCTAAAAGAGGTGGTTTTTGCACAGATAGGTTATGAACCATATGGGCCAGTATAAGTGTAATAACCCACTAGCTTGGAACATAATCAAAATATCCTATTACCTCCTTTATACAGAAACAGACCTTCTATACAGAGACTTAATGTCTTCACGCACAAGCAGGTTCTCCAAGAAAATATCATTGCAGCTCTCAACCACCACCTCATCCAATTCGAACTCTCTACTACTGCAATGCTCACTCCACTCAAACCACATTTTAGAGATGAGCTCCTTCCTGAATGATGTTTGATGAACCTGTTCCTCTGGTGAACCAGCTGCCACCAACCGATATGTGTACACCTTCTTTGTCTGTCCTGGTCGAAATGCCCTTCCGATTGCCTGACGGGTCACTGATGGGTTGAGGTGTACATCCAATATCACAACCCTTGATGCACCAACCAGAGAAATCCCCTCACCACAAGCTTTGATCGAGCCAAATAACACCTTAGCATCTGGCGAGTTGTTAAACTGGTCCATGGACCACTCCCGCTCGTCAGAGCTAGAATCTCCTGAAATAACAAAAATCTCCTTGCCTACATGCCACCCCTTAGTATTTACCAGTAGCCTCTCAAGAAATTTAAGAGGTACAATGTACTGGCTAAAAGCCAGAAGCTTCTCTCGAGCTGCTACTGCTAGGTTAAGGATATTCAGAAAAAACTTGGTCTTAACCCCATCTAGCACATTGATCGAGTCCATCAATACATCTATTTTCGTGCTCACACAAGATGCGGCACGATCCTCATGTGCAATTTCTGATATCTCTGACAAGCATGGGTGCATGTACACGGCAGTACCAACTGCACTTCTCTTAAACTTCTCATAACTTGAGAGCTTTCGGATGAACTCCTTTTGTTTCTGGCTCAGTTCAAGCATAATGGTAAGATCCACCAGACCTGGTAACTCATCCAAGAAGTCCCCCTTGTAGTAGTGGAGTACATTTCTTGTCAGTTCCCTTAGATCTTGTATGACTCGGACCTTGCGGTTGAAGGCATTGTCATTTTGTAGTGCTTGTTCAACCAATTCGTAGAATGCACCCTCACCAATGCTATTAGAGATGCGGCGCGAGCCTTCTATTGCCACTCGGCTCAATACACGCTTTACAATTGCACGAGCCTCGTCGGACTGGAGGAATTTGGGTCTGACAAGGTTAAGAATGTTAAACACCTCTCGCACATGGTTTTGAAAAAGTGTGCCAGAGAGTACAACTTTCCTTTTAGTTTGTACCTACAGAAATAGGGTGGTAGGAACGGCAGAATGGTTATATTCTGGTTAGATATATAAGCTTCTGAAAATTATACCTCCTTAGCAATAAAACAGTCATTCTCATTTCGGTGTTTGTCAGTTTCTCTGCATCAAGCTCCAAGCTCAAAACTAAGGTTAAGCAAATTTAAAAGTTACAAATATGCCGTATTCGTATTAACTTGGCTGATCCTCCCCATAGCTAGTTTAAAAGATATCTTAACCTTGCTATTTATTGTATGAATGTTGGTTTGAATAAGAAATATTAGGTGCATAAAATACATCAAATATGAGGTGTCTTTCGCAAAAGAAATGGCAAGATATTTTGTGTAGCACCTTTTTGTACCATGTAAAACCTTGAATTTTACCTTTGCTAAAGACTCTAAGACATTTGTATCTTCATTTCTTGGTGTGTGGCCTTCATCAAGGATTAACAGGCTGGGTACCTTTAGCAGCCTCTCCTGACAGGCAGCTGCAACATTGCTAGCCGAAGCGCCACAAATTATAGTTGAAAACTGCTTGTAACCCAGGAAGAGAATGCTCCTTGTTTCCTGCCATTGGTTTAGCACCTCCAGCTGCTCTGCCCGTTTTTCAGCCTTCACCGAGTAAAAATCGAGCAATGGTATATCCTCCACTTGCCATCTGTCAGTAGTATAAGGATTAACCAATTCTACATAAGTTATAAGAAATTGAAATTAATTCGGTGGGATCACATGATATTAGATCAGAATGCCATTCGTTAGAACTATAATTCTACTATGCATACATCAGCAAATCAATATCACTGGATCAAATTGAAATCCATGATTCAACCTACATTTATATTGGGCAGGACCAAAAAAGAGACCCAAAACTTAAAATTATCCAAATGCTATCAGCAACTCTAAAACTCAAAAAGGTAAGAAAGATTTTAACTCTCAAAGAATTGAAATTAGTAAAACCCTAAAAACTCGTAAGGAAAAAAGTTCTACCAAGTTATTTTACACTGACTGGACCTCTCAAAACCAAAAAAAAAATGATTAAAAAAGGAATCTTATAATCCCTCTAAGAACCTAAAGTGTAAAATTCAAACCATAGACTGTGAAACCACTAATCATATGAACTCCCAGGGCTTAATAACATAAGACTCCCAACTCTAAAAGATCCCATGACCCTGAAAACCAAAAGATGGAACCATTATAAAGCCCCAAAACCCTGAAGCCTAATTTCTAGAATTATACCAGGTACTTTGAATGGATCTAATAAGACAATTGGCTATTACCTCTGAAATTCCCTCTTCCAAGTTGGCAGAATCCCTTTCGGCAAGATAACCAGTGGTCTGGCTGAGGGATACTTTGCAAGAAAACTCTGAATAAATGCTATCAGCATAAATGTCTTCCCTGAACCAGGCGCATGAGCCAGGATGCAACCACTTGGACTTTCAGCAACTAAGTTCTTCACCAAAAAGTCAAATCCCTCCATTTGATGCGGCTTGATCAACTTACGGTGGCGCGGATGGATTGCAATTTCAGTCACCTCAAAATCATCTTGAGGGAGTTTCAGACTCTCAAAGTCTGTGTTGTCACCAGCATTGTGTCGTGGCCCGTGGGGCTCATAGTAATAGGATTTTCTTGTGCTCTGATTAGAAGAGAGAGATATTTTGTTTTAAGGAGAAAAAGACTGATAGAGGTGAGAGCCAAATACCCAGTCAGTCCTGAACTCTACAAAGGGGCCTAACAAAAATGATAGCAAGAAAAAACAAATAAAAAGCAGGTATAGAGCACCTAAATGACCAGTTTAAGATGGCTCAGGCAACAAGTAGGACAGCCAACATGCACTGCACCTTTAATAGTGTTATCACACTATCATTGAACCAACACTCCATCACAGACGGTTTACTACTTGGTATGCTAACACGACCTCAGAAGCGCAGAACATGAACACGAAAAAGACACTATTTACGAGTTAAATAAAAGAAAAAGAGAGTGAAAAAAAAGAGAAATAGAATTCAAATGTACCTTTTTAAACTGGAAATCAAATATTGTCTCTATCTTCTTCTGAATAATACCACAGATTTTGCAAACAAGCCCCAAATCATCCCGTAGCATAAAAGAGTGTTCACATGTGTCTTCGTCATCGTCATCTTCCACCTCTTTCTCTTTCTCTTTCTCTTTGTCTTCCTCTTCCTCTTTCTCCTGTGCCTTCTCAGCCTGCGAAAATAAATTAGAAAAAAAAAAGTAAAAGATTCTAATGATTCAATCAAACCAAAAAAAAAAGAACATGAAGTTTTCACTCACTTATAACAGCAGGACATGTCAAAAAATATCATATAAAAACCTGCAAAACAAGATACTTCATGTACAGCCTAAAAAGATGTAGGAATTATCACATATATCCTCCAGCACTGCCCCCTTAGTCATTTACTTCAAAAGGTGACCAAATACCCTCTCCATGTAAATTTATTCTAGTTCTCAGAATAGAAGGGGAGGAAAGAAAGGTTAATGTTGGTACGTTCAAAGAAATTAGAAAAGAAGAATTTGTACTCGTATATTCGACCTTTAAGAGAAGTACGTAAGATCATTTGTTGTTTTGCAAGTTATGCTGATTGTGTTTGACCTTTTGATGTTTTTAGGTGCACAAATGAAAATTATCCATATAAAAATACATAATTTGTAACAAATTACCTTGGAGTATTCCATTGCCAGAGACATATCTTTCCATAAATCTTCTAGATCATCACCTTCGGACTCCTCGATTTCCTCCTCAGGATAGGGGCTTCCAAGACGTGTCTTTATCGGGAATGCAAATGGGTCTTGAATTTGGCTTTCTGAGCAGAGAACCATTTTTCTCTTTTGGCCAATGTCAGACTTCACTTTCCTGGTTTTCCTCTCATAAGTCATAATGCTGAGGTTTGTTGGCGGTGTTGCTTCGACTTTTTTCTCTACACGATTAGCAACCTAAATAAAGAATTGAAATACAATTTTCTCTTAGATACTCTCCTTACAAGAACATTTAAAAATTAAAAAATTATATAATAAAAAAAAACCTCAAGATCCTGAAGCCGTGCCTCCTCAGGGTACTGTTGCAAAACAACCTTCAAGTACTGAACCTGGGGTTGCCATCCAGGTTCTTTTGGAAATAATGGGAGAGTCAAACCCGATGTAGCTTGGCTGAACGGCACAATTGGACCTCCATTCCTATCTGTCATAGGTTGTTCTAGATGGTCATCTGTGTCAGACTGTTCCACTCCTGCCTGAAAATCTGCACCTACTTTTTGAGTACCAACTAAAGTGCTTCCATTCCTGATTCCAGTTCTAATTTCATTTTCATTTTCGATTTTGTTTGTGTTTTCCTGAGCATCCTCATCATCTGAATCGATTACTATAACTGCTTTCGATTCCAATGTCCTTTCTGTTTCTGTTTCCCTTTTCTTGTCATTTTTCTCTGGGCCCCCTTTATCGCAGTCTAAATCTATAACAGGGGTGCTTTTCAAACTGTTGGATCTGGAAAATGGATTCAACCTTGACATCTGTGAGACTGGGGAGGGGCCTGTTGGTGAGGTGATCCTGCAGGGGCTGTTTGGCAATTTCTGATTTAACATAGAGAAGAAATTGGCCACTTGCTTTTTTTGGGCATTTATAGCAGCCTCAACTTCCTTTGTAACGCTTCCGTATTTTGGAGTGTCAAGCCGGTTGATCACGTTAGGGTACAAAATGCTGGTCGAGAAGTCTAATAAGCGTCCCTGATCATGCACCCCAATGTGTACTCCATTTTTATATTCAGTAGGAGTTGTTGGATTGCTGTTTGTGCTGTCATCTTGAGCTTTCCTCTTTCTACCTGAAATTGCATTAATAAAGGAATAATGGTTAACTCAAATGTTCAATTCAAGAATTAGCATGCCATACTGGCCAATATTGTACCAGTACCAGAAAGACACTTGACAATCAGCAAACCTATGCAACATCAAGTGCTTCAAAAAATTTTATCATCAAAAATGATGGTTTGAAATTTGAAGCCATGTTTTGAACTTATTAAAACTAATTACATGCTTTGAACTTATTAAAACTAAGTCATTGTTTTCCAGAAAATTCGATACAGAATAGCATTTAGGATAGCATCCTAAAACACATTTGAAGCCACGTTTCTCCAAATGTGCATGTTGTTGCATGCAACCAGAGCTGACATGTTTGCATGCTGGGCCAAGTGTCCGCCCACTTCAAAGTAGAGCTACTTTGCATTTAGAGAAATCAAAGTGTCTGCCCTGATCATGCACTCTTTGTTGATGTTTGCTGGTCATTTCCATGTACGCTACAAAATTTGGAGCTCAGAGATGGTTCTCCCACCAAGTGAACGAACCCAGCCCCGCTTCTGACCTCTTTTCAGACGACTATTGGGACCTACAGTCTAGTATCTCACAAAGAACTATAGCAGACAAAGAGTCGACTGCATCCACGGAGAAGTTGAACAGTTTATATTTTTTTTTCCCAGACCACAGTCTGAGCTAGTTTGAAGGATGGACACTTCTTCTTAATTCAACGTATAAAATCCTTTCTGAAACTTGGCTGGTTGTTGATTAACAAGATTTTTAACTCAAAACTTGATTGAATGCTTGTGGCCAACCATGCACACAATTTGATGCATGAGGAGTTTATGATGTAATTATGCAAAGGAGAATTGAAGATGTGATTTCCAGGAATTGGGTTGGAAACCAACTTCTGGCAATTTCACCTGATTCCATTCTTCGAGGGGCTTTCGGGAAACAAGAACCATTGCAATGCAAAATATTTATCCTAATTTTGTTCTGAAACAGTGAATACCAGCGGGTGTTTATCCAAAGATCGAGTTAGATTGAGAACCCAATGAATTGCTTTTGTCAGGAAGAGTCTGAATGACAATGTGAACATTCAATTTTAATGAAAATGAGATCTTTATATATAGTATCAACCCAAATTCTTTCCATGAAAAATAAACAGGTAAAGGTACTTTCAATGATTTTTACCCCTAAGAAAGTACTAGCTAATCAGACAATATCCAAGATAAAAGAAAAAGATTAACAAGAGGCGTTTAATTGGCACTTATAACAGGAGACAAAACCCTCACAGAGAATCTACATTGGGAAGGTCGCCAAGCCCTCGACACAAATTACAAACAAATTCAACCAACACGCGCTTATCTACCAACGAAACGATCGAAATCGGGATAAATCCAGACGAAAACTGAAGAAAATTGGACGCAATTCGTAGTTTATTAAACAGTTTTCTAAAGAGAGAGAGAGAGAGATCGTATTGAAGAGAATTGCGAGAACTGACCCATTGCAGCTCGTCGCAGCCCCCTCCGTCTATCTATTGGAATATATTTCTTTCTACTATTGAGTTTTATAGGCTTCTAGAGAGGTGCCATTAACACTTGGCGAGAGAACAGAGAATAGAGA
Organism: x Bolboschoenoplectus mariqueter; assembly: GCA_037678475.1. Taxonomy (NCBI): domain Eukaryota; kingdom Viridiplantae; phylum Streptophyta; class Magnoliopsida; order Poales; family Cyperaceae; genus x Bolboschoenoplectus; species x Bolboschoenoplectus mariqueter. The sequence goes on along the minus strand of CM075268.1, from coordinate 992,164 downwards.
TGCTTCATGAAATTTAAGTGCGCTCAAAGGAGGCGAGATTGAGAGAGAGATGCTTTCGTCAGAAAAAGAGAGCAAAAATAGAATTAGAACCGAATAAAGAGGAATGAGGAAAATGGGGATTTTGTGAAAGGATACTTTTGAAGATGCATCATTCATTAATTATTACTTATTTATGATGACGTATTCGGTTATCATGAAATTATATATATATATGAAATTATATATATATAAAGTTAAAAATTAAGTTATGAGAATTTATATATGTATATATATGAGAGCGAGATGGAAATGTGTAAGAATTAATGCTTGGTTGTACTGTATGAATTATTGTAGGAAAATCTATTTTTATTTTTAAATATTTGATGTTAATGCTAATTTTTTTTGTGAATAATTAATATTATTTCAAAGAAAAAAACTATTTTTTTTCATTGAAGAGTTTAAAATTTTTGTAAAATTATAATAAACAAAAAGAAATAGTGAAAATAGTTAAAAAAATCGTGAAGAAAAGAATAATTTATTAGTATATGTTTAATAAAATCACTATAGAACAAATTTTAATAAAGTTGATTTTTTTTTGTTCGGTCTTTCAAACGATCAATAAGCTCATTTATGATTTTTGATAAAACAAATCATAAATGATAATTAGTTAAATATAATAAACATAAATTTCATAATAATAATAATATTAAAATAATTACAAAAGTCATTATGTTTTTTTATTAAAAAAAAGCATTCTTTTGTAAATAGAAATTAAATCAAGTAATTTGATATTATTATACATAACGTTTACAAAAATAGTATATAAGTATAAGTAAGTATAAATAAAAATAATTTGTTCAATATTAAACACTAATGTTATTAAACATTTCTTTAAATAACTTGAAGGAAAAGATGAAGCGAGAAATCATGGAAAAAAATAATTTAGTATAATCTAATTTTTTTTATCTACCTATTTATATATTAAAAATGGGAAAAATATTCAATCCCATGCTAAAAAAATTGACATCCAAACGATTTATGGTTGTGTTCGAGATTTCACTATTTTCTCACGGTTTTAAGGCGGATTCGAGTATAAACAAGCACGAACCGGTGCTCGGGTTTGTATTTCAAAAACGATTATTAATGTAATAAATTTTTTCTTTTAGATTTATAAAAATATAGTAAAAATATTCATTGTATCTGGATTTAATTGAAAATTAGATTAAATGCATATCTAATTATTTGGTATTTTTAGGTTTACTTGACATTCTGAATCCGCCTCTGCTCACATTCACAAATTGTGACTTCAAATCGACTGTTATTACTGTGATTACGATTAATTTTCTAGATCGTTGGATCGAAATTGAACGGTACGACTCAGATCGAAGCCGGTTTTCGGTCAAATAATAGGATTAATAGTCAGTCTTAGTGCAAAAAATAGATACAAAGACCAAATTATCTCTTTTAAATATTTTTATGATAATATTAATTAATTAATTAATTAATGCTCTCTCATCAACCATATGTCAATTTGGTTGGTATGATAATTCCGTTCTTTTCTTAAATTAAATATATATGAGATAAAAATAACAGCATTTTTTTTTCAATCAGACTTGATTATATATGGTACATTTTTTTTGTTTTAATGATTGCATCCAATTATTTTGTAAACAATCTTGTTCTTTTATCAAGTAAAATTAAAATGGTGTAAAATAATTGGAATTAGAATTATAATAATTTGAAACATAATTAATTAAATTAAAAATTATGTAATATAATTATTGGATTAGATATTAGAGATTATTTTAGACTAATTAAAATACAATCATAAACAAAACTAAACAAATATAATAATAACAATGGATTAGTCCGTATTAATTTAAGAAGTTCGAGAATATATCTATTTTTAAGAGTTTTTCAAATTTATATGAAATTCCATTGTCAAAATTGTCAAAATAATCATTGTAAAGTAATCCCTCCCCAAATATAAATATATCATTTTAGTTATGAAAGGTAAAAATAAAAGAAAAGAAATTTGGTAACTCATGTAATATTCTTCTTATAACAAAATGATGAATATATGTGGTGCAAAAATGTTAAGAAAAAATCCTTTAAATTAAGTAGAGTAAAAATGCATTTTTTATTTATTTTTCTTGGGAAAGGTAGCTAATGAAAATAAGGAAAACAAAATATTATTTCTCTTGTCTCAAACTAAAGTCATCCTTGGATGGACATTTTTATTTATTGCTAAACAGATAACAAAACAAAACTTGCAATCTAAAAATTTTCCTTAGTAGAACAAAAAAAAATTGACATAGAAATCATTAAAATAGTAAGTAATATACCTCATATATGTTTCACTTCTCTGAACAAAAAAAAAAAGACGGCTAGGGTTTCCTTCTGATTTTTTCTCTCTTTTTCTCTACCTATTTTGCTTTTTTTTTTCTATTGATAGTTTGGTGAAAAGTGGGAGATGTTAAAGGGTAAAATTGGTATTAAGTATATATATATATATATATATATATATATATATATATAGAGAGAGAGAGAGAGAGAGAGGATATGGAAAATTTTGCTTGCTCCAAGAATTAAATAAGAGAAAATATTTCTCACCCGGAGGCTCTATCTCCCAATTTATCATCCATGTGCTTTTGACTGCAGTTAGTTACGTGACTTTTATCTTTTTTTCTTTTTGAAAGTTTCTATCTTCAAATTAATTTTGTTATTCAATTATATAAATATATGAGTTTATATATAAATATCTGGGTCACTTATATAAATATTCGAGTCGCTTATATAAACACCTGAGTCATATATATAAATATCTCACTCACTTATATAAACACTCGAGTCACTTAATAAACACACGAATCACTTATATAAATATCTTAGTAATATATATAACTTTTTTTTATACATTTCTATTTTTCGAGATTCTCTTTCTCTCTCTTCTCCCACGTGTTTTTTATTTCCCAAGATTTTCTCTCTCTTTATCTCTCCTCTCTCCTGTTATTATATTTGACTTTTTCTCTCATGTGATTTTGTTTTCTGAGACTCTTTTTTTCTCTCTTATCTCTCTTATTATTTTTCTTTTTAGCGATTTATTTAAACACCAAAATCCGAAATATAAACACATGAATACAAAATAAAATACAAACACCTATTTAAAAATATATAAACACCCGAGTCAGATATATAAACATTTGGGTCACTTATATAAATATCTGAGTACATAATACAAATACTTGATTTGTTGTACTTAAAAACGTAAGAGTATATAAATATATTTTTTTGTCAAAAATAAAAAGTTAGCACACATGGATGTACTTTTTTGTCAAAAATGAAAAATTAGTTAGAGAAAATTTTTAAGAGATTTAACTTGAGATACTATTAATCTCTTCCTAAAAATAATTAGGCTCAATTAATCACTTGATTTTAGAACCCACAACATAAAGACAAAGGTAAAGTTTAAGCTAGAAAAAGCAAAATACGAAATAATAATTTTCTAATTTGACGTTACAGTTCAAATAGACTTGTAACGTCAATTTTTAACCGATCCAAACCTAACCCGACCCGACCAATTCAAATATTAAAATGCAAATTGTACAGACGCACATAAATATTTTCTTTCTAATTTCTACCTTCTCCTCTCTCCAATCTTTCTTCAAGCTTCCTCTTCAATCTTCAACAAGATTTATTATCTCCTATGAAGAAAATTAATAAATAATGCAATGCATGTGAGATATGTAAAAAAAAAAAAAGATTGATCAATATCCCCAAAAACAAATTGTAATGTTTAATTATTTAAGAAAAGATACTTTATGGACATATAACAGTTGATTTTAATTTTTGACGGATAAATATTCTTATTTCAAATTTTCATGGAGAAGTTTCGGATTTGTAAAGTTTAGATCGGTACATATTCAATTTTCTATAGTATATATAAATATATGCACATTGAAATATTAAAATTTCAGTATTATTTGTCCATTTTTGATATTTTCAGGACTTCAAATTGTGATTTATATTAGTTAAAAATATAAATAGGATATGCAATGCAAAATAAACGTATTACAACATATTTGTTTTCACAAAAAGTCAATGCTATAAAAAAAATTCATGCGAAATTGATTAGGGAAAAACATATAAATTTTTAGAACACACAAATAAACTTTTTTTCGAATGCTTGATTATACTTCATGATTATTGTTATGATTTTAAGACATAAAACATGATCCAATTGAATTAAAATTGAAAATAAGCACAAATGCTGTGAATGATTTCATGTGGATTTGTTTGTAAAATATTTGATTGATTTAGCACAAAATTTAAAATAAAATAAAATAAAATAAAATAAAATACTTATGTGTCAATTTTAATGATTTAAAAATGATAGTTAAATTCTCAATTTGTCAAAAATATAAATAGAGACATGCAACAGTATCAATAAAGAAAAGGGAGTTGATACACATATATAATTGTTGATGCTGTCATCGATACGAGCATTATTATACACATTAAATAAATTATTATCTATATTAATTATTTTATTATGCAAACTCATTTTATACATTACAATTAGTAATCAACTTAAATGACTTATTATGTATATTAGTATTATTTAAATTGAATAATAGAAATATTATATAAAATAAAATCATTAACACATAATAATAACTCATTTAACGTATATAATAAAATTCATATGTATGATGACGATATTAATAATAATATTTTCATAATATTTTCTTAGAGCAAAATTGCAATACATTGCTGACACATGGGATTAACTAAATAGCGTTTGCGGAACCAATCTGTAAATGAGGCAGGACTGATATGACCAAGCGTGTGACACACAAACTGCAACGTAAATCAGGGACTATTTAATTATTCACTTTTGATGCAGATCCTGAGTCTTCTACACCCTCATTAAAAGTATTATAATGTGCAATATGATACTGATTTCTGGGACCCACGCATCTTTTTAGTCTGAATGGCATATAATATGCGGAGGTCGTCTATTATTATAAGTGAGAACTTAGGATTGAGGAACGACCGACATTACAGAGAGCGACACACGGACCGCAACATAAATCGACAAGTATTTTTCTTTTTGAGGTAGATTTTGAATTTTCTGTGACGTAAATGAAGAATTATACCGTGCGGTACGTTGCTGACATATCTTACCTACGTACTTTTTTGCCTTTGTGACGGCATCTGTTGGGTGGGGACCATTTGTAAGTGTACGGCATCCGATATTACGTGTAGAAACTTCGCTACAAACGGGTCAAGGTTCTACCTGGCCGTTCATCTTTTACTTCTGGACCCGGGTCCTTCCAACGTCTATTGAACTATGTTTTAGTCCAACGATAACAATAACCGTTAGATTATAAAATCTGATAATTTACACGATTATTAAAGCGTGAGAAACTTTTATGCGGATTTCGATGTCATCGAACGGTATATTTCCTTTCGGACCAAATTTTCGTCCATTGGAACTCCCCCGCATCCTTTACCTGTTCTTCGCTCGGCCACTCTCTTGAAGGATCTCCATCGTAAATATCACATTCTTGAAGGATTACTATGAAAAAATCCATCATTTTCCGACCTTATTTTAATTTTTCCTCTTTCTTTCTCTTCCCAATCTTTTTACTCGCCTCTCTCTCTCTCTCTCTCTCTCTCTCTCTCTGCCTCAGTTCCCATTTCTTGCCCCCCTTTGCTTTGCATCTCACTAATAAGGTAAACCGCTAAAACCCTCGATACATTTACAAAGATCCTCTCCTCTCCTCTCTCTTTCTCTCAGGGTTAATCAATCTGCGCTTAATTCTGTTGTAGTATTTCTCGGTCTCCTCTCGGAGATTTGAACCTCTCAGGTTAATTCGTGGTTGACCCCGTTCGAATCCGAGCAGTAGTCTATCTAGAAACTTCTCTTGATTTCCTAGCTTCAACAGAACAGTCTTTGAATTCCGACGTTTATCTATCTAGTTCTTGTATAAAAGGGGGGCGTCTCTTTTGCATTTTTCAGGGGTTGTTTAGGTCATGTTATTTTTATTTTGTTTTTTTTGTTCAATGAAATTGGCAGGTTTTTACACTGAGATATCTATTCTGTAAACGTCCATATAAATATTCTGATTTTAGGAATGGCAATTTGAAATAGGTAAGATAGTTTAAAACCCCGGAAAGAAGAGACTTAGGTGTTTTTGGGGATTTAAAGAACTGATACCATCATATCAGGGCTAAAAAAATTGATAATTATGACCTTTACTTCACACATACTGTAGAGTTTTGTTGTTAAAAAAAAAGATTAGCAATTTTATTAAATTGAAAAAAAATTAGGCAGGTTAGAAACAACGGTTACTAAACTTAAAATGCATATCTGAAGCACAAACGAACCGCAGGCCTCGCACACGTAGGTTCAAGTCTTGCAAGAGGTATTTGAAAAAGGAATAAATGTCGGGATTAACAGGAGCCCTTATATCAAAAAAAAAAAAGAAAATCTGAAGCACTAGCAGGGTTAATGGGTCGGGTTAGTATGATAACCTGCATCATCTAAGCTAATGGAGGTGCTGATAAAACTACCAATAATAATATTCCTAACAATCACTTGACCTACTGTTATTATTTAAATAATATATATATATATATATATATATTTTTTTTTGCAAAAGGACAGTCATATATACAGTGTTGTTTCTTTCCATATCAACAGGTGAAGTAAAAAAAGGTTATACAAAGAAGTAAAGATAGGAAATAAGAGCAACACAAAGAATAAGAATCATGGCAGAAACACCATCCGAAGAATATGGAACAGAAGCAGGTCCCTCAGAAGAGCATAGTGAGACTGGAGACTCAAGTTCAAATGTGGAATGGAGGTCTTACGAGCAGGTGGAGAATGGGACGCCCTCCACATCTCCTTTCTGGGATACTGATAGCGAGGATGATGGTTTGTGTTTACCAAGTTTTTCATTTTGGAAGGCACTTGTATTAATTTCTTGTTACTTTATCAAGGTGAATGCTTGCTGAACATAGGACTGGTACATACTGATCTCTTTGTAGCTGACATGGTGCTTGCATTGAACTTTAAGATGTCTAGTCTCAAGGGCTGTTCTAGTTCCAATTGGATGGCATAAGTGATGTAGCAACTTAGAAATCGACACGCAAAAGAGAAATTTTATACTGTTTGTCCTGTAGGTATTCTTAAGGATCTTCTTAAACCAGTTGTTTTATTTTTGAAATTTTTTTATCAGGACCGAAGCCTTCTGAACTATTTGGAAAACACACGTGGAAAATAGAAAATTTCTCTAAAGTTAACAAGAGAGAATTGCGTAGTGACCCCTTTGACGCAGGTGGCTACAAATGGTAAGCTCACAGTAGGTCCAATTTTATGCCAAGTACATTAAATTCTTGCTTCTTTCCTTTTCTTTTCAAGCTTGGAATCCTTAAATTATTGTGCAGGTATATTTTGATATATCCGCAGGGGTGCGACGTGTGCAATCACATTTCCTTGTTTCTATGTGTGGCTAATCACGACAAACTCCTTCCTGGTATGCAACAATTGTTTTGTTTTTTCTGGGTTGCTAACTGTAAATTTTTTGATAGTGAAGTTCTTGTAAATGATATTTCAGGATGGAGCCACTTTGCACAGTTTACCATAGCTGTGGTCAATAAAGATCCAAAGAAATCAAAATATTCAGGTTGGTTTATTAGAGATATATACATTTTCTTAGTGACTGCTCCCCCCCACCAAAGAAAAAGAATATTGGCACTTCATGAAGTACCTCTATGCGCTATGCTGAATTATTATGTAATGACATAGTTATACATAAGATGATATCAATTATTTGCAGATACATTACATCGGTTTTGGAAGAAAGAGCATGACTGGGGCTGGAAAAAATTCATGGAATTATCAAAGGTGCAAGATGGTTTTCTTGTAGAAGGGGTTCTTGTTATAAAAGCTCAAGTACAAGTTATTAGGTACATTTTAATTTGTAGCTATAGATATTAATTATATTCAGTTTTTTAGTTTTTTTCCTATCAGAATTATCAAATTTATCTTAATTGTCCTTTATGCTTGCCTACTTTCATGTTTGGTACCAAAGGGAGAAACTTGACCGCCCATTTCGTTGCCTGGATCGAATGTATCGACGAGAACTGGTACGCATTTACATGACAAATATTGAGACTATATGCCGGCGTTTTGTTGAGGAAAGAAGAACACGTCTTGTCAAGCTTATTGATGATAAATCCAAATGGTCAAGGTCAGCTATTTCATATTCTTATGTTATATATCATTTCCCATGCCCCCCTAACCCCCCTAAAAAGAAAAAAAAAAGGAAAAAGAAATACTAAAAAGGATTTTTTTTTCCTGATACATCATATTTAGAAGAAAATCCTTCATGCCGACTATCTTAAATGTACAGAAACAATTGATCAAGGTTGGTACCATTTTAGTGCCAGCTCACTCTTGTTTGGGACTAAAACAAATTGGTTTTGCCATGAGATCTCTCATATATCTTATTAGTCTTAAGGAATACCATTCTGTGCAGAATTTATAATATGTTATAGCATTTCTTGCAGTTTCCATGCCTTCTGGCGGGGTACCAGTGCAAGTGCACGGCATTGCATGTCTAGAGAGAGAAGTGATGTCATACTAAAGATAATAGTAAAACATTTCTTCATAGAGAAAGAGGTCACTTCTACCCTTATTATGGATGCCCTTTACAGCGGACTCAGAGCTCTTGAATTACAGAGCATGAAAAACAAGAAGTGGAGAGAAGTAAGACTAGCTGACCTGGAGGAGTTGCCCCCTCCCATGGTGTGGGTTGAACAGGACATGTTTGTCTTGGCTGATGATGTCATGTCGCTGCTTGAGCGTGCTGTGTTGGAACAAGTGCCGTACCAGACAACTCCTCCCGGCAAGGATGACAAGGTTTCACAAAACCGTACAACTAAAGTAGGTTCCCTTGTTTCCTTTTATTTTATGTCCTTTTTTCTCAGCAGAAGTTACTTCATTATCTTTAATTTCAAAACGAGATGGAATATTGGGTCGGGTTTGTGTCAAGTCTGATCCATAAAAGCACTTGTAATTCTTTGTTCTAAACAACATCAGCAAGTCTTTAATAAAATAGCCCACATTTATTAGCATTACACATAAAAGGGAGACCCAAAGCCCTACATATATAAGCCCAAATCTCTCCCCCCAAATCACAATGTAATTATTGTAATAATTACTTTTTCCTTTAAATGCCACAAGGTTACTCATCTTATCGTTTCTTTCTTCCTGAAGCATCTTTACTTTCTCCCCCTCCTCAAATTGAGTAGATAAATATCCTTTCTTCACTCCAACTCTCCTCATAGCAGTCTGCTTCCATGATTGGCCGATTGGCTACTACCCCTGACGGGGACCTGTCCCACTTAGTCCGACCTGAAACCACTGAAATGGTTTCATCCGATTTTTCCCGTTCTCAGTTAAACCAACAGGTCACATCTGATAGGCTTCTCTTTGATCCGCTTCATCTATGGACCCAATCAACTGATGATGAGGGGCTTATTCTAGACATGGTATGCTCTATCTTTACTGACCGGCTATACTCAGTTGATTCAATCGCTGCTCCCTTCCATGCTCAACAGAGAACTGTTCAACCCCGCCTTGTCTTTCTTGAATTCACATCCGCTGCCATAGTTTCTCTGCCATGAAACTAGGGTACATGATTTGGACTGTCTATCAAGAATGTCGCACAGATCTTAAAAAAACCTCCCTAAAAACCCACATCATACTGTGTGCGTTAGATCTGAATCAAATGGTTGAGATTGTGTGCCATAAGACTCTCTGCCATCAGTTTAATAGCAGCAGATATGGACACAACTTTCTCCAACCTTCTTTCAAATTATTGTTTGCATTAAAGTTCTTTCTAAATAGGGTCTTTGGTTTGGTTTCATTGTAGTCGAATCAGGAAGTTTGGTGTTCCTATTTGATTTCTTTGGAGATCAATCACTTTACTAAACTGGCATGTTACATTAATTATACAAGTTCTTTTTTTGATATGTTAGGCTGATTGATTATCCAAGAAGATTATTTTAGGGATATAAAGGTTGTGCATGTGTTGGATCTGTTAATTTGGTCTTTGGTTTGATGGGACTTAGTTCAGCATTTGCAAGTAGAAACAACAAATCAACCATACCTGATCCCGGCAGCCCAATCCTGTTCAAATTATTATTTTTCATTATTTTTGTGCTCCATGAAGCTCTAAATCAGACATAATTATCAATTAATTAATTTGGAATGTAGGATGGAACCCCTCCACTGGAGGAAATAACCAAAGATACAATCGAGCGTGACGAGAGACGGCTTACAGAGTTTGGTCGAAAGATACTTGAGCTATTTATTTTGTCTCACATTGTTAGGTATAATTTATATGTTCTTAAATTTTACAAATTAAAAAGAAGTGCAACCTTTTGGAATGCTTTTTTGTTAACATGGATTGCGTTAGCAGTGGTGTGGAGGTATCATACCAAGAAGCTATTGCTCTAAAGAGGCAAGAAGAACTAATTAGAGAAGAAGAGGCCTGGATGAATGAAACTGAAACAAAGGGAAGGCGTGAGAAGGAGAAAAAGACAAAGAAAAAACAGGTGCTATATCTTCATTATTTCCAATAAAGAAAATAGTGTCCTATGTCAATTTCTTATGTTTTGATCTTGTATTAATATAGGCAAAGCAGAAGAAAAACAAAAAATCTAAGGAGAAAGAAAAGGATGAAAAGCCTGACCTAACCAATCAGGAGGAAATCCTTGAAGACAACTCAGCTGAGGATGGGATTGTCAATGAAGTAGCTTCAGAAGGCGTTTCTGAAACTGGAGAACCTGATGTGAATGGGGAGGAATGCGCCAATGGAGATTATGCTTCAATTGAAGAGGTAATTGCTGACCTAGATGCAGTTGATTTTGTTGAACGTGAGATGTTGAAAGATGAAGAGACAGGAAAGAAGATTTCGAGTTCTGCTGATGATGATTGGGTCCCAGTGGTCGCATCAAACAAAGGCAGCTCCATGTTAAACAATAGGATCCAGACTTCTCCTAATAGGTTATTATTTCTCTTTTACTTCTGAAAAACTTCAAACTACCCACTAGGGTTTCTAATTATAAAAACCAAAAAAATAAAATGCAGAGCTAAAAACCAGCGAAGTAAGAGTGCAAATGAAAAAGTGGGCCTGGCTTCTGCAGCGAGTTATCCAAATGAAAGAACAGGTTCCTCTCCTATTTCAAGTTTCACAAATGAGCGAGCGAGCCCTGCTCCTGTGGCAATCAGCAAGTCCAGTGAACCTTTCCCCTCAACCAATGGCAAGGGCCAAGACCCACAGCCAGACTCAAGTGCTGCTCTCTCCCTCAAAGACCGTATTCAGAAGCTTGAGCAGCGCCTGCTTGAGGTGCAACCTTTTACCCCTCCTTTTTGTTATGTATATCTATTGTGCACATGTATGTACGTTCAAGTGATCAATTATAGGAGCTTAGGCTTGTAAACACAAAGACATTTATATTTGTTTTTTATGCAGTTAGACACTAAAATAATTATTTCTTTCTTCAATTCAACACTCTCATTTCAGAAGGAGCAATCAATTTTTTTGCAAAAGAAACTAGAACTCAAGGACCAATCCAAATCCGAAGCTCAATTCAAACCTCAAAACCCAACCAAACCAGCCATAACCATATCTGCACCAACCTCATCCCCATCAAATTCTTCTGACAAGCCACAAGTTACTGCAAAACCCTACATTCCTTTAAAGAGCAGCACACCTGCAGCGACTGCCAACTCGGTGACCTTTGGTGCGGTCAGCCCTTCTTTGCCTGGTGTAACATTATCATCCGCTATGGTTCCTAGCTCCGTAGCCCCTTCTGCAGCATCCATCCGCCCTGCACAAGCCAGTGTACCTGGAACATTTGTGATCTCCAACTCTTTTTCCCTTCCTGTTGCCTCCACTCATGCTGCTCCAGCCACAACACCTGTATCATCTATGACGAACAAACATGCACTCACTATCCGCCCACCTCTCTCCCCCAAACCAGAATCCATTTTGAGAAGTACACCTGAACCCACTAACCCTGCTCAGAATAAAAACTTTGCAACTGGTCCTCAAGCAAGTCCTGTCTCAAGGCCTTCCAGTGCACCAGGTTTGCCACCCCCTGCAATGAGACCTGCAGCACCAATGGCCACATCAGCTCAGGTCTCACCATATCTCTCGCGATCAGTCAGCTCATCTGGTCGATTTGGTACCCCGCCTGATATGGATTCCTCTCCTACAGCTTCAGGTATTTTCTCCCAGTCTTATCGCAATGCTATTACAGGCGGTAACAGTACCACCTTAATGGGTTCAAACTCAAATTTAAACCCGGTTGGCTTTACCCCCCAATCCGGTCAGTCCTTTGCACAAGGTGCTGTAAGTACCAATTCCAGCACATCTCAATCAAATTCATCCTATGGACATCAATCGGCCTCCTTTGGACAAATCAGAGTTGACACCAGCACTAGCGGTACGTCCCAGTCAAATTCATCATTTTTCTCATCATCTGTGTCTTTTAAACCTCCTACCTGGAAGCATAGTATGGACAGACTGAGTAATGACGGATCACTTGAACAAGCAGGCTCAAGCAGGTCCAACCAACCCGGGGGCCCAAGCTGGTCATACCCACAAGGGGACCCTAGCTCAGCTTACCCACCATTAGGTCCAAATGGGTCAGAGGACCCCAGAGATCCACCCAACTGGCGTGCGAAGATTGCAGATGAATTCCCGCACATGGATATAATCAATGATTTGCTAGAAGAACCCAGCCGCCTGCCAAATTTCACCTTCCCATCCTGGTGGGTGCCCATTGCAGGTAGCAGGCCAAGCCCGCCTGCCAATACGGGCTTGGCTGGTGGGTCATCCTTGTTTGACCCGCCTGAGCGGTACAACCCAGGCTTTACAAGGCCAGCCTATGGCTCAAATGTGAGAGAGGGGCAGTCTTTTCAATTAAGTAATGCACAATTTAATAATGCACCGTATTATGTAAATGGTCAGAACGATGGTTTTGTCCAAAAGCACTGGGGGTATGATTATACAACTGATTTGGCTATGAATATGGGGGTTGATTTGAATGGCTTATCGCATGGAAGTGGGGACTATTCATATATACCAGGCGGCGTGAGTCGTTTTAAGTATCCTCATGACAGTGGCCATTAGGGGATGGAGAGATTGATGGTGAAAGGGTGCAAGAGAGAGGATGCCTGGCAGATCCTGCCAAGGTTATCAAAGAGTTCAATTTCTGGAAGTAATTTGTTTGGCGTTTATATTGGGAAGATAGAGGTTTTAGAAGAATGAGGTGCAACTTTATATTTAGTTAAAAAAAAATAATGTCATGTAAATTATAATTGTGTCTTTAGTTAAATTGTGCTTTGCTTTTGCTGGTTCTTATTTTTAGTCTTCTATTCTCTTCAACTGATGGTGAAAATTCACTAATACCATTTGCCACTAGGATTTTATAAAAATAGCAAATTTCGATTACGTTCTGTAGAAATTCAGAGCATACAAATTTCTATGAAGAACAAAAAAAAAAATGAAGTCAAAATTTGCTGTTTTGATAATAGGGAGCTGATATATAAATATCAAAATCGATATCAATTTTATTATTCATATTATATGAGTTATTATTTATATTAACGATTTTATTATGTATTTTATTTTTTATAGTATTTTTATTATTTAACTTAAATATTATTAATATGAATAATAATTTATTTAAGTTGAATAAGAGAAGTATTGTATAAATAATTTGTGTAATAAAATCATTAATACTAAGAATAATTCATTTAATTTGAATAATAAAGTTGGTATTTATTATGTTAGTAATGACGATATTTATATATCAACTCTCATAACAATATTGATGATGAGTATGATTTATTATCTTCTGGATACATGTTTATTAGCGTGAATGAAAAATATTTTTTAGTCTTCTTTTTTTTGGAAATTTTAATATCTGTTTGAGCATTAAGGCATCTCTATTCTTGAATTAAATCTCTTTAATTTTTACTCATGGACACAAACTCTTTAGGGTAGATTGAAATTTAATTCTAATTATATTTTCAAATGGCTCAAACTGACTTTATAGGGACTATTCAGCAAAATGAGTAGAATTGGAGTGAAATTGAGAATAGCGTTGTTTTGAAAACTTCATTAATTTCATACCATTTCATTCTTGTTCGGCAAATGAAATATGAACTAATTCTGTCTTGAAAGCTCAATTGATGAAATTGGGGCTTTTTCACTCATTGAAAAAGAGTCAATTCCACAAATCCGCATCCTTCATGAAATTGTCTATTCCACTCGATTAGAATAGAGGAGGGACTAAATACAAAAGTGAGGGGTCTAATTGTAAAATTTCGACTCATATTCACAATTCTACTCAATTTTAATACTGTTCAACATCTAATCTAATTCAACACAATTTCATCACATTTCCTCTATTCCATCTAATCAAACGACCCCCATCCGAAAATAAATTTGGTCAGATCATTTTGTTCCCTCTTTACCACTCTACTCAGTCTCTACGTTTTTTTTTTTTACTAAACTTATTGTTGTTATCATTATGACAAACTTCAATAATATTAACGATGAATTCCGACATAACTAAATTGTGTTATGTACACATTGATTAGTTTTAATTTATATTTAATTGCAGCATATTTTATTCAATACTTTTGACATGTCCACAAGTTCAAATTAGAAAATAGCCGTATATTATAAAAAAATTGAAAAAAGGAAATAAAAAATTATTGAATAATAATTCTCATATATGCCCAATGCTTTATTTTCATATTTCCTTAGCATTTTATCATGTACCTTACAATCTAGCACAGAGATTAGTTGTGAAATAATAGTCATTCAATTATCTAAATTTAGGATAATTCCATTAAATTTTCCGTGTATTTGAACGTTTCTTATGAATTTTTTTATTCAGTTTCAATGTTAATGAAATTTCGTAAATTGCAATATAAGATTATTAACATTACTTCTAATAAATAATATTTTCCGTGTAAAGAAGTCATATGTTTAAAACTTAAATAAAATTTCTTTATAGTTTATAGATATTTAAAATTAAATGATTTAATCTCATCTTTTATATTAAAAAATATTACTTCTAAAAGAAATATCTGATCTTGTGCTCGCAAAAAGACTCTAAAAATATATTTTAGCCAGTAATGAAGTACATGAAAGATTATAAAACGATAATGATCTTAGATATATATACCCAATAAATTAATACTTTCTTATGTGAAGGTAGTTTAAGAAACATTATAGATTATACAATGTGGTCATTAACATTACTTTCAAATCTTCTTTTTTAAAGTACATTACGAAAATATGTACTCATAAATGAAAAAAGTTTTTACGAGGGCTTGAGTGCAAAAGAAATGAATCAATTTCGGTCCTCACTGCTTCTTTCCAACCTCATAACCTCATAGTTTTTGTTGTATTACATCGCATTACACAACATATAATCCATCCGATTTCATCATCAAAATGCGTATAGAATAAATTAAAAAAAAACATTCTTATAATCTAAGCGCTATATATAATAAAAGAAGTAAAAAATGATTCGCTTTGAAGTTTGAAGATAACTACAGTCCAGAGGGAACGAATAAAAATAAAAGAAGTGGGGGGGGGGGGGGGGTCAATAAACGGAGGGAATACCATAAACGAACAAGAGGACAAGAGAGCTCCACGTGGCCTAACATTGACCACCTAAATTACAAGGATACTCTGGAAGCATTTCCTTAAATAAATAAATAAAATAAAAGAAGGAGAATAGTGCCTTCTCGGTTTCCTTTGTACTGATATCATCTCTTCCAGTTCCCCCCCTTTCGAAAAGAGAGAGAGAGAGATTCATTCTCCAATTTCCCTTATTCTGCATCTCATCTATCTATCTATCTATCTATATCTATCTATCTATCTATCGGCCGATGATCTCTTCTTTCCTTTCATAGAAAGATTCCTTTTCCAGGTTGAGGATTGATAAGTTGTACTAAACTAATGGTTCGATTTCACTGTTTAAAGAGGTTAGTTAGTAGCTGATCTCTCTCTCTCTCTCTCTCTCAAGTTCTTTAGTTTCATTAATTGTCGTGCCTGTGTGCTCATAGATTGATTGATTGATTGATTGATTGCGGGGCATGAATTACAGGGTTTAATTGTACACCTTTGAAAGAAAATTTGGATGAATGATACTAAAAGTGCTACCTATTATGCCATCTTTATTTTTTCCTTTGTGTACCACTATGCATGCATCTTTTCTCCATGATATGTTAAACTCAAGACATTTATTTAGTATATCCACAAGATTGTTTATTCTTTTGAGGTTTTGCTATGTGTTCCTCTTTTAAAAGATATGGAAATAGTAGCATTAAACGCAATATGTACTGTTGTGGAATTAAAGGGTAAATTATTAAAATAATCACTTACTTTGATTTTGTAATTTGATAATGTTGCTAATAGCAGCATCTCCAAGAGATTATATGGATTAATTTGATAATAACTTTATTTTGTTCTTAACAAATCAATGGTTGAGATTTCAGATATGAACAATCAACGGCTATGATGATGGGGAACACCGTAAGAAAATTTACAAGGGGAACATAGCAAGACTGCAAAACTTGTTGGTATTGTATCAATAAACCAGTTGGACATTTTTGTTAAGGTTTTTAAAGAGTACTCCAACTTTTATGTATGTGCCAGTTATTAATCACACCATACCGGCCAGAAATTTTGGTCAAGATTATCCAACTGTGTTTTATTATCTACATATATATACACATACCATTAACATGTGTTATATAACTTTTTGAAGAAACCAAGAACTGAGATAGGAGTCATAGACCCACATTTGTTGAGTCTACCAAAAAGTTTATCCCTAATGTGACATGTAAAGCTTTCACAGGTGCAGGTGCAAATGCATCCGAGCCCTCTGAAATGGTGCTCTTTCCATATAGCCCCATGCCAGAGCTCGTTTGGTCTCAAAGCGAAGGATTAGGTATAAGATACACTTCGGAGTCAGAATTGGGGAAGGTTCCACTTTTCTGGAACACCGAATCATTCAACATAGTCATTCCCTCAGCAACTAATCTAACTGAAGAGGAGAGGATGCAGTTGCATGTAAGTTCAGAAATGGCAAGTGGTAGAAACATTGCTCGTTTGTTTGGTGCACATAGGAGCTTGTCAGATGTGTTGCCAGTTTCTCTTGTGAGTCGGCATGCAAGGGAATCAAGTAAGTGAAAATTTACAAACTTGAAAATAAAATACTATGACAAAGAATCTTGGGGAGAAACATATGATGGCCAAAGACCAGTAAATATTCAAAATGACATAAAGATGGATGCTTACTTTTGGTACTTTGTTATACTATCCCCCGCAACATTTTAGTGTTGCTACTGATTCAAGTAGTTTTGGATTTTACACCGTAGCCCCTGCAATTTTCCTTGACATTATAGTTCAGCCTCTTTGTTTTAATGAAATGTTGCTCAGAGTAGGACTATTTTTTTTTTGTCAAGCTATTATTTCTATTTTGGAATGAACATTCATGTCATGGATGCTGTTATGAATATTGTGATAGCTCCAGGAAGTCAATTTCATATCATTTTAAAAAATTATAGAGTTCGGTGTTGCACATAAAATCTAATTGTTGTTCAGAGTAACCAAGTTTTATATTGCCTTTTTTGGGCTTACATAATCATGTGAACAAATATGTATGGAAATCATGTATAATCTGGGACTGGTGAGATAAAATGACAAATCAAATTTACAGAACCTGAAACACAGTACCTTAGTTGTCCTCTTATTATTCTATATAGTTGATGGTACTTAGTTATCTTTTGGGTGGCCTATGATTACATAGATTATATACCACTCTGAACTATCTTTATTGTAAGTCTCATCATAGGATTTTGCAGGATCATGCGGTCAAATTAACTTGACGAACCAAATGGACCCGGTGCATGCTCAAATGAGAATATTGGCTGAGAACTTTGAAAAAGATGAGGAATCGACTAATTCTTCTGTGAAAAAAAGCACCAAAGGTAGCCATGAAAAAGGTTTGTCAAAGTCATAAGTTACCGACTATAATCTTCTACCAGGATTGAGCAACTAAAATAATTTTTCTAATTTGTAGGACCTGCAAATGATGGTGTGTCCATGGATACCTTTCAGCCTTTTTGCTCATATCAAGAAAATATCAAGGAAAAGGTCCAAATTGCAAGTTCTTCTAGCTTGGGATTTCTCGATGAAAATTTACAAGATGGTCCCAAGTTTACCATCAAGGGTAAAGAGAAGGTTGTTTGCAAAAGGGAAGATGCAGCTAATGAGAGCAATAACAGCAATGAGAGTGTAGAGAGCACTGGTAGCATAGCGACAAAAAGAAAGAGGCAGTGGTTTTTCTCTAATAATTTGAATGATTCAGGATTGAAAAACAAAAGGCTAAAAACTGAAGGGAATGGAAGCTCTTTTATGAATTGGATTTCGACAATTGCAAACGGCTTTGCAAGTTGTAGCCGACCTGCTCCAGTAACTCCTTTAGCAGTTGCTAAACATCAGCAAACTGATGAAAAAGGGCCTTCCTCTTCTTCTCACAATTCATATGAGAATCATCCAAATGGAAAAATGCTTGTGCCCACCAAGCCCATGGGTTTTAGTTCTTTGTTCGATGTGCTTTATCAGCAAAACATCACAATAAGCTCCTATGGTAGCAAAAGAGAAGCCTTTGCTTTGGAGGAATCAAGCCAGAAGGAAGATAATTATGGCCTTAACAAAAAATGTACTAATCCATCTCAAGATGAAATTAGACCCAATAACCAGCATAAAGGAAGGGCTTGTTTATTACAAACTACAGCTCGATTAAATTCGACCGGTAACAATGAATCTAGGTCGAGTGAAGAAAAGAGAAGTAGGGATACAAGTGGTGGGTATTTGGAAAGCTTTTGGATCACCCGGCTGCTGCCGAAGGAGGGTTCAAGTTCTCAGCCTCCAATTGAGAATGATGCAATTAATCTAAATAAGGAGGCTAATGATTGTTTTGATGAGAGAATGGAGCAGAAACTCAAATCAAATTTGAATCAGATTCTACCTTCTAGTAAGAATAAAGAGTCAGAGGCTATAGTTTCTCTTTTTGCTAGGAGGCTAGGCGCAATAAGACATGCTAAACCCTTGAATTTTTCAAACTGCAAAAATAAAGGTAATATAGAGGAGAAAATGAAAAGCTCTAGTTCTCCTAACAAGGATAGAAGAATGGTTCTCTGGCTGGGTGATCGGGATACAAATGCTAATGAGGCTAATGGAGAGAGGAACATTGGGTTGATGGAAGTCCAATCTAGTTCAGCAGAGAAATGTGGTACTAGTGGAAATAGTTCTGTGCCAAAGCCAAATTTCTTTGCTCATGGAGCAAATGAAGAAACAATGGCTATCTTTGAGGCTGTGAGGAGGCTTCGTTTGCCTCGAACCGATGTTGTGAGGTCTGTATTCAATGCTTCTGTGTGTGATTATACAATAATCTAATTATCAAAAAAAATCGTACAATAAACTCAACAAATGTAAATATACAAAATTCAAGCTTACAAAGACATGAAGTAATTTTGTCACTACTGGATGATGCTGGTTTCATTTAGAAGAGGCAAATGACCTTTAATTGGTTGGTTTATGATTTGGTCAAATCTGATTTTGACTTTTTGGATTCAAGGTCAGAGTGGTGTGTTAGGTCTTTCTTTCATTAGTAATTTCAGCTTTGGTTTGTTTTTTCTGTAAGGCTGAGTCATTCGGGTTGATATCAAGTCCAGTTCTATGGTCAACCTAGATGTGGTCATAACGATTCTGGTTATTTTGGGTTATTATCCTGATAAATTTTATGCAGTGTTGTGACAAAATTTTATCGACGATGTTATCCTTGCAAACTTCTCCCACTACGAGGTCTTTTGTTTATTTGTCCGGTTTGGTGGGTGGATTTGGGTTTCAGTCAGGACGATATTGGGTTTTAATTCGGCCTGTTCCCTAGTTCAGAATGTTACAGTCAAATGGGTTTTGTTCAGCGCTAGGTTGTGGGTTGCTTTGGATTTGATGAGGGTTGTGTGTCTGATTGTTGGCTTCTTGAGTCAGATTTGGCCATCTCTCCAACATCCAATGCATTACTGAAACAGTATAATTTTTGCATTTTGATTTTACTTTGTTGTCTTTTGTAATTTTAAAGTTTTTCTTATTTGCACTTTTTCTTTAATTAGATGGATGAAGTTGCAGATTCAGCGGTCAACCCTTGATGGGTTTTTCTTACGACTTAGGCTAGGCAAGTTGAATGAAGCAGTTGGCAAATCAGGATATTGCGTAGCCCGTATTAATGGTATTACTTTGACTTCTATGCAACCTTTTCAACTAAAAGAGTCTTTGTCAGTATTGATGTCGGAGCATCTGGAGCCCCTCAAATGTAATATTGTTAACATGAAATGATCTTATCTTTGTAATCTGAACCATAGAGAGAGAGAGAGAGAGAGAGAGAGAGAGAGAGAGAGAGAGAGAGAGAATTTAAAATAGCATCGAGGGAAAATGAAGTGGGTCTGGGGGGAGAGGGGGAACCAGCATGAACCTCTCTTCAAAGAGCAATATAATTTGAATTGGTGACCATTGTCATTTAGCTTATTTCTTTTCATGAATTTTGGGCAACTGTTATTTTAGACTGGTTTCTATCTTATATATGTCTCCATTTTGAAGGTTTGAGTGGTGAGAAGTGCTTATCTGTCAGCATAGGGAATTTCTCGTGCTTGGTCAGATGCCATTGTATATCTAACCAAGACTTCCTTGAGGTAAATTGATGAATAGTTGGATATTCATCCTAACAAATGCTCAGGTCAATTGATTAATTTTGTCAAATGCTCTAGTTATTTCTAAGTCCTTTGTCGTAGGCCATGAACAATTCTCTCCTTTCAATTTTAATATTTTGTAGGATGAGCTGAAGGCTTGGTTTAATGCTGCTCTAAAAGGTGATTTCAGATTGCCTTCAAGGGAGGAATTAAACAGAAAAATGAAAGAGAGAGATTTAGTTGTAAAAAACTAGAGATGTATTTAAGATGTCAAACGGAATTTGGTTTTAGAGGTCGGATGGTTCTAAACGCAGAAGAGCAAGTTGAAAGATTATAATTTAATATATCAGGAATATACTTTTTTTCTTGGTGTAATGGATAATAAGTCTGCTCATTTTACAACTCATGTTAATCAGACCGGGCTGGAGATTATAGCAAGTCATGAAGGGTGTTTAGATTCTTAAATTAGTAACATACCTTGCTATAATATGCACCATTTTTTGGCCATGTTGGTTGGAGCATAAGTGAGGAATAATGCTCTTATTCCTCACTTATGGAGCCAAACATGAATAATTTATGGAAGCATAAGCGAGAATAGAAATATTTGGATTATCAGAGGATGCAAGCTTTGAGGATCACTAATACCTAATACTTACTAATATACTTTAAAGTGGAGGACTAATTTGGATAATGTTGCTCAAATTACTTGAATAACTGTGTATGCTGGTTTGTTGTTAACTCTGCTCCTGATGCAAAATAGTATCGACAAACCAGTAGACAATCTAGGAGCTTTTTTTTTTTTTTGTGTTTTGGAGATAAGATTTTTGGGTATATTTTTGGGACAATATGTTGAAAAGTAGAAGAACTGGCGCCAATGGTAATGTAGCTAATTATTGCCAGATTACTGTTCTAAATGCCACAATCTTGTCTTCTGTTATTTTGCACGGATACGTGTACCATAACTAATACTGATATCCAATTATGGTACATTTTCAAATCGATAACTTTTTTTTTATTCTTGTACGCATAAATTTATTTTATTTTTTTTTCAATATGTGAATATGCATTTTTTTAATTTTCAAGTGTGGATAACATACTAGGAGAAATTATTAATCGAAACAACGTAAATAAAAAAAAAATACAACAATAGATAGTTGTTGATGTTTTAAGATGGCCCAAGGATAAAATTCTTTATTTTGTCATCATATATTATAATACTTATAATTCTCTATTTTGTCATCAACAACTTTAAGATGTTTTAAGTTGTTGATGCATTTTTGTCATCAAGATTCGTGTGTTAAGAGTCCACACCAAACTCAATGTTCACCTTTGTACTTGAATGTTCGCACTTACACCGTGAGACGGGATGCAGGATGCCTGATACTGGTAAGATGGTAAGATGCTCAGAAAGGAAGAGTCCGAATCTAGGCCGATCGTGTGCTCAGTCTGTCCTCATTGATTGTACAGAAGAAAGAAATATATCCTCCATGTTTGCTTTCCTATTACAACTACTATGTTCGAAGGATTAGTTTGCGAGGTGCCGCAAAGAGGTGAGAAGAAGTCTTACAAAGTATTTATACCTACATTACTGGGTACATGAACGATATAGTTCTTTCCTTTTTCTTCTCTTTTTTAACTTGCTTAGTGAAGTATTAAAAGTCAGGAGGTCCAATTCTTTGTTCTAAACTCTCAACGTTAAGAATAAATCTATTAGTTATTTACACTTATGCACTCATGTTTATGATTGATTAAAAAAAAATCCAATTTTCATTGTGCAAAAACTGTCAAGTACTCTGCTATTTCGATTGAGTCAAGCTACAATGTTTAAAAAGGACAAGAAACAGAGGAGGCAGAAGCAAATTGTGCCAAATAATAAAGAATAGAGGATGGAAGTTGCAATCTTGCCAAAAGACAGGCGAGGGGTAAAAGTTGTGAGGTAAATCCGAAAGATGAAGATGAAGGAATTTCTCTTTAATAACATAACAGCCGTTTGCATAATTGCAATTCCCAGTGTTCAAATTTGTTCCAGAATTTCTATGCAAACTGCTATCAGACGACTAGAAGGAAAGAAAGGAAGGGAAAAAAAGTGGGTGTAACAGACCCCGGCATGCGGTTTTCCTTGATAGGGGTTAATAGTAATGGTGTCAATGGATATGATATAGATTGAATGGACATATTTTCGTATTCATATTCACATAACATTAAGTTGACTCATATTTTTATCTTTATCCGTTAAATTTAAACCTATTTATATCCTACCCTTACATTTATATGTTAAGATTAACGAATATCGAACAAATAATAAGTGATTATAAAAAAATACAACAAATAAATATGTTACTTTAATTACATCATATGAATAACAAATATAAAAATTAAAATTATCGATTCCGTTATCAATAAAAGAATATAAATTAAAGTATCACATAAATCAACCTCGTCTTAAATTATACTATAAAATATTATATATAATATAAATAATTCAAACAACAATAACAACAACAATAATAACAGTAATTAATAATTATACTGATAATATTAATAAAGACAATGATATTATATATTATATAATTAAAAATTATCATATATATTATCTTATATATTATTTATTCTATAGGATCATGGGTAGAAAATAATTTTTATCTATATCCTTATCGGATAAATTAATAAAATTTTTTTCTTACTTATACCCTTATCCATTATATTAACGAAAAAACCTCTACCTATACTCACTTTATCGAATACGTTATCGAATACGATATGAGTAAAATAAACACATAAAAGAATTTTATTAATAGCCCTAGTTAATAAATAGAGAGAGATGAGAAAGATAGGATTTGCTCTTTACCTATACTCACTTTATCGAATACGATATGAATAAAGTAAACGAACAAAAAAATTTCGTTGATAGCCCTGATTAATAAATAGAGAGAGATGAGAGAGATAGGATTTGCTTGGTAGGGGTTTAAGAGGTAGGAGATCAAAAGAAATCCGATATGGACGAGTCTTTTTGTTTGATTTATAGTTTACACATTATGTACCAAGCAAACCAAAATCTACACTACATATGAGGTAGCCATTTTTCTCCAACCTATTCAAAGACTAAAATCTAAACTGCGAACTTGCCCAGATATCACAAGAAATAACAGCATAAACACAAACAAACAAACAAAACCAACATCAACAACATAAATATCAAGGTCAAAATTCCGCCAACAAACAAAATCATTGTTCAACCATATTTTAAACTCCTAAAGCATCCACCACTTTTAAGAAATGATAAGAAACCTAAAACAGAGATTAAAAACAAAAAACAAAAGACCAAACAGGACCAAAACCCATATATATCTTGGTTGGTTTGATCTTTTTTACTTGAGAGGGATGAAACGGGAGGAGTGGGTAGCACCAATACCGGGACGACCGTGCTTGACAGGCTTGTAGGAAATGGAGAACTCAGCCAGGTAGTGGCCAATCATCTCTGGCTTGATCTCAACCTGGTTGAAGGTCTTACCATTGTAGACACCAATGATGCTTCCAATCATCTCTGGAACAATAATCATGTTCCTCAGGTGTGTCCTAACCACCTCAGGCTTCTCACCTGCTGGTGCATCCTTTTTCTGAAAGATTTCAATGAAAAAAATATTTACAACTCATAAGAAATACAAAGTAGGTTGAAACTGTAATGCTTAAAGGCTGACAGGAAACAAACATCTTGTAATTAATCTGCTAGTGTGAAATCTTAGATACACCAACAAACGAAAAATAAAACCAAGGTTGCTTGCAAAACCAAGTATGTATTTGCATATATTAATAATGCCAAGCTTGAATTAGTGTGATGTGTTCATCGTCAATACTGTTTAAATCAATAAAATAACCTTGTTCAATAAGAGAAATGTATGATGTTTTATCCAAGTTGGACTACTTGATGTGAAATTTGAGTAACAAAACCTGAAATTCCGCTTATTTCCTTTCATGTACAAATGGGACAAACAATCAGCTATAAAATTGGCCTAAAACATACAGCATTGGCTCAACTAATCAGAGAAATACTAGAACAATAATTTTATCCTAATCAAATAACTATATACCAAAGGCTAAAGAGGTATCTGAACTTACCGCCTTGCGAAGCTTCTTGATCAGAGCCATAGGCTTCCTCTTGAGACCCCTCTGGAACCTGATATGCAAAACAAACAAAACAATAAACTGTAAATCTGACCTATCAATTAACTAGTTCAATCAAGATCTATTTGCATACTATAGGAGGCATCCTAAAGTTTATCTGCCATATATAATTACTTTTCATGCCATTAACTTTAAAAACAATCCTCCCAGACCAAAAAAAATACAAACTGATGGATAATTGCACCGATCTAATTCTTAAATTATAGTCCGAATCTTGCATTCTTTTCCAATAAACTACACATCAAACAAACACCTACAAATCTATCTAAACTGAGAGAAGTCTCTCGTCAATTACCTTCTACGAGCGCGAGCAGGGAAGAGCTTGACAAGCTCATCAGTTGACATGTCTAGGAGTTGATCGAGGTCGACTCCCCTGTAACTGTACTTCCTAAACGTTCTCTTCTTCGGCGCAGCTCCGGTAACTCCAGCCTCAACCTCGACATCCTCCTGTAATTGCAATTCAAAATCAAAAGAAATCGTCAAAAACAAGCGGTAAATCACAAGGATTCGACGAAAGATCAGAACGAAGGAAGCACATCTAATGGAGATGGAGTTGTAAGAACGAAGGAGATTCGAAATGGAAGCACATCTAACCATTGTTTCTCGCTTCGGAAGAGAGAGAGAAGGCAACAAGCGTAGAAAACCCTAGATCGAAATGGAGGCGCGGCTCTGGAAAGCAAATGGAAGAGGCTCTTTAGGGTTTTTGGATGGTCATTGCTTATATAGCGCTGCCTCTTTTACATATATGTCCACATGGGCTGTTATATTTATGAATCAGCCCTCAAACTTTAGAAATTAGAAATTCATTGGTCGGAATTCAGTATAATTTATTTTAAACTCTGCTTCGAAATTAAAAAAATTGTTAAAAGACGAATGTAAGACCGACCTGTGGGGCCCATAACACAGCATTGCGGTGCCAGAAAAACTTTATTTACTTTTTAACTGAATTTATTTATTTATTATTACTGAAGTTTTGTAATAAATAAAACTATATGGGTTTCTTGGGTTTTTAGAGAAAATGTATTTTGATTTTATGCAAATAGATAACCCAACAGATGGTGAGGTGAAAAATAGGCCTAATGGGCCTATATTGATTTATACCAGTTTATGATATGGCCCATTTTTCAATTATTAAAAGCTCTGGGCTTGTGATAATAAATTCCATTAAGATTCGGTTCCCAAGTGTTGTCGAAAATGTCTCTGGTGTATTAAGAAATATAGAAATAAATTCTGATCCTTACAAAACATTTTAATCTAAATTAATTGAACCAGTTGTTGAAATAGTATGCTTGAGATATTTATATAAAAGAATCATATGTCTATTACAGATGATAATGATGTTCAAAAATTTGTGGGTCTTTTTTGTTTTATTCTACCACTAAAGCAATAATAATTTACACAACACATTTTTAGGCTGACAGAAGAACAAAATTTTCCTATGCGAAATCTTCGTATGTACTTCAAACACGCACGTACTGATACAAGATACATAAACTTTTCAAATGCATGATGATTGTGATGGGGATCGAGACTCGATATCCTCAATCACGGCTTTGAGTTCCTGTTGCGTTAAAGCTCGAGAAGGACACATGACCAAGTTGTTCCAAACTGATGCCGAACCGCACACTGTGCTGCCATCGGGATAGAGTTCATGGACTGAGTTGGCGTCTTCATTGAGAGAACGCACCTTCTCAAGGCAACCTATCTCATTTTGGTCTACGAGCAACTCGCTGCCTTCACATTTCACACCTATCAGCTGTCATTGGAAACTGATATTAGCCTTGTACAGATTTTTTTTTTTGAAAGAAGGGCTCCCGTTAACCCTGACATCTATTTCTTTCCAAATATCTTTTGTGAAACTTAAACTTATATCTCTCTGTAGAGATGTGAGACGCAACACCATTGTACTAGACCTGCAGTTCTTAACCTTGTACAAATCACTTACAATTAATTGGTCTTGTGTGACATAGAAGGTGAGATATAGTGACACATTTTGTGGAGATCTTTCATCGAAAAATTGTACTGGCACGCTAATTGCACTTTATTTAATTGTAAAAAGAGTTTAAGACTTGGAATGTTTGAACCAAGATGGGGACCTTGAAAAACTAATGAAATGAGTAGAGGAAATTAAGCAATTCTTTAGGGACGATCATGTAAATATTTGTTTTCTTATGCTGTTTGAATGTAATTCTATGGATGCAATATGCCCTATATATTTTTACCTTGGCAGAGGCATTACTGTTAGTGCAATACAGTCTCGCGCCGTCAACAAGCTGACAATATCTCGGGAATGCATTAGCAAATCTCTTGTGGGACCTCAATTGAGATTTTACCCTCACTGCTCTTCCTGTTGTTATTGCTCTCCTGTCATGTTTTTTAAATATTGGCAGATTTGTTACATTCAAAGAAATGTCAATTTATTTTGGAGAACAGATCCAATTAGAAATCAGATTGGGGTAGTAATACATCCCGTTACAGTTGATGCTCGGTTTGTGTGAACTGAGCTAGAACCATCAGTACTGAATACTGATGTAATGAATTATGTAGAAATGAAATTGACTAGCGATTTTCTCATCAACTCATAAACTGTTATTTATATTACCAGATATCAATTCAAGAAATCAGCAGAACTAATCACGTTGTGCATCTAAAATTAAAGTTGTTAGAATTCAATGGTACTAAAACTGACAAAATTGAATTGCATGGAGATTTACCTGATGCCACGTACAACTGCAAGATATGCATCCGATACTACCCCGACAAGCTCGATCCGGTAAGGCTTTCTTTCTCTAAATCTGGCAGCATTCTCCGCCTCATCTTCTTCTTCTTCTTCTTCAACTGGTTCCCAGTAATTCTCTGTAATAGTACCATCCTCTTCGACCTTGTAGCCAACTCCCATGCGGTACCGCTGTTTGTGAATTGTTCGGGCCATCTCAATTGTTTGTTCAACAAATGGTTCCCATGAGAGTGTTCCGTCCATGATCACATCTCGGCCTTCGTTTAGAGCCGTCACAAGCAGGGAGGATGCTGCATCAGTTGATGATTGATGGACCTGTCACGGGCTCGAGGTTATTTGTTATATACAAAACAGTCTTAAATCATGGTATTGATTGAAGTGATTAGAAAGTAAATTGAGGTGCACTACATTTGTTACTATACTTGGTTGTCTATTTTTTGTCCTTTTTCATTGTTAACAATTATGGTCTGTTCTACCTTAGCCTGGTTCCATTCTAATGGAATGATGATTTGGGGCCTATTTAGCAAAGTGCCTTTATGCAAATATCAACCATCTTAATTTTTTTTTTGAAGCAGTAGGCGAAAGGCCTACCGTAATTCACTGAAATAAATCAAAAAGAGAGTACAGGAGGTATTTACAAATGAAAATAAAAATAAGAAAAACGAACTTTTATAACATCTATAGCATCAAAAATGAAAAGAAGTTAAATTTAGTTTTAAAATGAATAATACCAGTTCAGCAGTCTGGAGCATGTCATTATGGTGGCCTCTAGAACTGATAGCCCTGTAAAAGACATCTGTCTCTTTAAACGCATCGGCCTCCACCACCACTGCATTTGCACCTGCCTCCGACCAGAACGCACTGTAAATCAATTTCTTTTAATTAATTTCTTGTCATATAGGAATTGCAACCAAGTAAAAGGAAGCAAAAAAAAAAAAGAAGAAAGAAAGAAGATGTGATGTACATACTCCTTTAGTATCTGTTTTAAGACGGTGCTCTTGCCGGCACCCATGCCACCACCCATCAGCAGCAAGACAGGGCTCCGGTCACTGTGTGCTGCCGGGACCATCACGTCAGTGCATCTTGACTCATTTTTTGTCACCCCGATTGCTCGTAACTCCTCTAAAATGGTCGAGAATATCCTAGTCACTTTCAGTTCTCTAAGCACCCTCTCAAATCTCAATTTCCTATTCTCAATCAGGAAAAATATATAAAAGATGGAGTAAAAAAAAAATGTTTGTTTGTTCTGAAAGAAGAACAAACACTGCATTTGTTCTGATACCTTTTTGGTTCCGTTATTTTCTTTTTCATAAAAAATGTACCTTTACATCCTTCTAATTAAATTATATTTCATAAAGATACACATTCATTTCACAGTTGGCTATGAAATTGATTGACATATGAAATTGCAGATTCTAGAATCAAGATAAAAAAAGGGTTATTAATTGAGTCAACACTAGGCCGGATTTCTTCTCCCCTCAAGACTCCTAATAATGAATTGCCAATAATTGAATCGTACTAGACTTTGTGCTCCTATTTCTTCTATATAAACAAGTTGTAGAATAAAGTATTCCTTAAGATGATGAATAATAGAAGAACTAAACCATTTCCGTTATAGTTAATTACTTTATCTAACTAAGTTCCTGTGATGGTTCAAGTTGAGTTTAGGTGGTTCACAGTTAAGGTATTAAATGGAGAGTTGTGGGTTAAATACAAAGAAAGAAAGAATTCCAGAGAAGAACTCTATGAGTGCTACAACAGTCCAGTTCTTATGTAGTACTCCATGGGTTGAACTACCACCCGTCAATTCGGTTCGATGAAACAAAATGATTGCAAGTTTGCTCACAAGAAATTCTACTGAGAAAGCCTCAGTTGGAATTAGATCTATGTACTAGAAAAATTGCGCACCACTCCTAGTTTGTCATTCGTGCCGCAGATTATATTTGTGAAACTTACAAGATATCTGTGTTCTGATTACAATGTTAAACTTTACAAAACTCGGTCAACGGAACAAGAAAATTTCAGCTGG
The DNA here is from genome assembly GCA_037678475.1 of x Bolboschoenoplectus mariqueter. Taxonomy (NCBI): domain Eukaryota; kingdom Viridiplantae; phylum Streptophyta; class Magnoliopsida; order Poales; family Cyperaceae; genus x Bolboschoenoplectus; species x Bolboschoenoplectus mariqueter. The sequence goes on along the minus strand of CM075268.1, from coordinate 962,374 downwards.
AGCAGTTTTCTGTTTATAATTAAATGTTTCAAAAAATAACAGAAAATATTTTATATATGTAATGTTCAACCTCCATTTGATAGTCAAATATATATTTAGTTGGTAAGTTTGATTATTTGTTTACCAGTAAACTAATTAATTTTCTGCCAAATAACTTGGTAAATCAAGTTAACTAGAGACAGAACAGAGAAGCAACAAATCAGGATTAGAACAGACATAAATAAGCACATTGTTCTTAGAACTATTAATTCTCTGAGGAATTTACTAATAGACCCTCAATAACTATATAAGGTTTATAATTGTGTGTACTGTAGTTTTAAACTTAAACAAATTTGACAAGTATATGCCACAGTAGAAGCAGAAAGGTGATTCGTACCTAGTGGCCTCCAAAACCATGCTTCTTAATTTCTTTTTAGGCTCATAGTCATCATGATTCAAAATCTGCATGGTATAAAAAAGAAAGACTTGAGATTTGCTGACTCCACAAGGTAAAATACTTGTACATTCACCCCAATTTTCTAATTTGCAAAGGTGCCCTTTTGTAAATTAACGTAAAACTCTCGAGAAAATTTGGTAATTAAATTAAGAGCCAAATAAATTATCGATAAACATGTTACTCCGTACCTGTGTGATCATCGCGGTAGCATGGTTCCAATGGAATGCAAAATAACCCATTATGCATTTATCAATCTCCTCTATGAATTTTACGGTTAAGTGCTCGGCATTCGGCTCATTTGCAAAGAATGCAAAGATAGTCTCCTCATGGCCTTTGGTCCTTTTCAAATGCTCATTAGCTAATTTGAAGATGTCAAAACATTCATCCCTATTCTCAATTCCAATCTGTCTAGCTATATATAGAGAGGGGGTTGAGAAAAACCAGAATTAAACATAATTAAGCATTTCCATTTAGGCAACAAAAAGTAATCCATTAATAAAGTAAATTAGTTAATAAATGAGGATGAATTATGAAAAGTTTCCTCTGAAATTTTCAAGCTAAATACATTGTGGGGACCAGAAAAGAGCAAATGGATATATATTCTTTCTTTTGTACATGATGACTAGCTAACTATTAAATATAGAAAAAAGAAGGGCTTATTTAAATAAGCCACCTAATGACTGGTTTAGTTAGCATTTGTAACTATCAAAGACATCACAAAATGTTGCCTTTCTTTTGTACATGATGACTAGCTAACTATTAAATATAGAAAAAAGAAGGGCTTATTTAAATAAGCCACCTAATGACTGGTTTAGTTAGCATTTGTAACTATCAAAGACATCACAAAATGTTGCCTACTAGTTCAAAAAAATAAATTAGAAAATAATAAAACAGCAACAAAAAACAACCACACAATCAAAAGATCAGTTTAGTTCTTCATCAACCCAAAAAAAAAAAAAAAGAAAGTTAACATAAAGTTAGAGCATAGGAATTAAGCATAAAGCGAAAGGAAAAATATATTTTGCCTTCAACATTATGTTCCACTCATATCCCAACTATCACTAACAAATGGGCCCCCCTAAAAAACATCAAAACGTGGACCTGATAAACAGTGATAATGGGTAAAGTGAGAGTGCGTAGCTGGGATACTGTAACACTACCCGAACCGAAATATACCCTTTCTATACCAAGTTGAATTGAAGGTTGCACACTTGACCAAATTAAGAAAGAAACTAATGGCCTCTTTTTTTTCCAAAAAAAAAAAAGACAAAGATGAAATCAAGTTGATCAGGTGGGGTGGTTTCTTGCTCTCCACCATAAAAAAAAAAAAAGCAGCACTATAAAAAGGGATAAAAAAGGCAGAGACATCCCCCTCATGTACAAATAATGATTGAGTTCATGACAACCTCTAAACTATATACCTCTTTGTTTAACAACAATCGGATTAACAAGGAAAGCGATTTGAATATATATTAATTTATTGTTACAATGCTATGATTAACAACTTGATAAGCTCATCCAAATTGTTTAATCCTCAATATTAAAAGAATGGTTTACATAGTCAAAGTCTTAATCCAAGTATGGATGCTAACAAAATATGTAAGTACAAGAAAAGAAAAATGTATTGAAATATTAAGGGTTTGTTTGGCAATCCATATTGAACGTAAAATAGCGTGCTATTCCAGTATAATGAAGTTATTAAATAAAAAATAAAATTCTAAAATAGCTGCGTGAATAGACTATTTTTCTATTCGGACCCATTGGTCGAATATCAGAATAACACTTATTTTCGACGCACATAATAGCAAAAGGTTTATAATTTTTTACCAAACAATGTTTTTACTCTTTCGAATAATTTGATAATAACACTCTTCTATTCACTTTTCCAAATATCACTATTCTACTTTTATTATTCTAATGACACTAATCTAATGCTATTCCTTGATTTGCCAAATGAACCCTCAAAGAATTATGACTGATTAATTAATTAGGCGTCTGGTAATTAGGTAATTGGGAATATGTCAGCATGAAATAGAAGTACAGAAACCTAACCGATTAACTAAGGTCTTTATTTAATTAATTATATCAGTATTAAATTTAAGTAATGTTTTAGGTAAAATTAAGGAGGAAATAAAACAAATAATTTAATTTATCATTCACCATTCACCATTCACCAAAATCGGCAATTTATTAAACTTTTCAATTAAGAAGCATGAGAATTTACCAACATAATGTGAAAACTTTTCAATCTCCAAACCGCGGCTCGATTTGCATTCCGAGAACTGCGGCATAGGACCCACCACTTCCTCTCTCATCTTCGCTTTGATCTGTCTCTGACGGAGTCGAGTTCTGATCGTCGCTGATGATCAGACAATCATATATTCAGAGCTAGCTATGAATTTGTTCATGGAATTGAGTTCAAAATCATCATGAGGTGCGCATGTATGATAAATTGAAAATGGAACTGATGATTGTTTAGTTTGCGGAGAGAAATTTGGACAAAATCAACAAAGAGAGGGCTCAAGGATTGTAAGAGAGAGATGGAGAAAAGAGGTGTTATTTAATTTCTCTCGTTGCGATTTTATGCATTCATAGTTGTTTTGCGTTTTTGGCGGTCTAGAGAGAGAGAGAGAGAGAGAGAGAGGAGAGGAGAGGAGAGAGAGAGAGAGAGAGAGAGAGGAGAGAGAGAGAGAGAGAGAGAGAGAGGAGAGGAGAGGAGAGAGAGAGAGAGAGAGAGAGAGAGAGAGAGAGGAGAGGAGAGAGAGAGTAAATGCCATGCAGGAGGTTGACTATTTAAAGAGAGGGAAAGAAATGAGAGAGAATTCGGATTTTATGTGGCGATTAAGAAATGATATATTATGTGGTGAGTCTCTGACAGATGAATCCTAGATTAATTCCTAGTTGTTGAAACTTTGTAGATTCAGTATAAGTTAATGAAATATAAGATAGCTTAGAATTTAATTTTGTTAAATAAAATCTTTAAAAAAAGAACCAAAATTAGTGAGTTCATGTCCAAAACATAATAAAAAAAAAACCAAAATTGTCATCCAAACCATCAACAAAGGTCTCAACATTTTTTCCAATTTTAAAAAAATTGTCATTCAATCCTTTCAACTAGGAGTTGATAAAAGGAGAAAAAAATATAACAAAAAGTAAAATAAAATTAAGGTTTCCTTTTAACTCAACAGGAAGCATAAAGGGGAAAAATTAAATATTAATTGATTTATTTGTATCGAAAATTAAAGAAAATTAATTGATTTATTCAAAACATGAATTCCATTCTTATTTCATAAAATTATATAGTCAGAATGTGATTAAATTAAAACATGATTTTCGTCCCGAAACAAGTTTAAGAAAACCATGAAAGAATTAAATTGATTAAATTGACATTCATTTTTAAGATGAGGTCTAGTTGAAAGAAGTATATTGTTATTGTTATTATCTAATAAAAGTGTATGTAATAATTAATGTTATTATATATCCACATGTCTATTTATTTAGAAATATATATGCATTAGTTAGTTGGACAAAAATATATACTTTAGCTTTAATAGACGTGTACTAAATTCAAATAAGTGTGTATGACATATGACATCAGAACAACAAAAAAATTGCCATCATATATCTAACCTGTGATGAAGCCAGAACGAATTTAAAATAAGGGCCAATTTTAATTAAAGATAATAATAATGATGATTATTATTAATTTATTATTATTATTATTATTGAAATAAAAAATAAATACTTAACATTAAAATAGAAGAGCTAGAATTTGATACTTATCATATAAATGGAACTCTCAATTTGCTCTACTTTTATAAAGTCTAATAAATTTATTGTGCTTTCATTTTTTAAGAGAGCAAGAATTCGATACTTATTATATAGATTTATGGAAGTTCGTATAATATTTTTATAAAATTTTCTTTATGTTATGTATATATCCTAAGTTTTTTTACAATTTTAAAATATGTAAATATGGGTTTGTTAAAGTTAGATATGTAATCAATGGACAATATCAACATCTCATGAAAAAAAAAATTTTATATAAGACAAAGATAATTAATTCCATAATTTATTAATTTTTACAGGCTTGATAGCAAATTTTTTTGAGCATTGAATGTATACCAATTGGGAAGTAAATTATTTAAAAATAAAAAATATTATGTCAAAGATTATTTTGGGTTTTTTTTTTGGGGGTGGGGGGGGGGGGGTGGGGGGTCTAATCATCAAAAAAGAGATTATGTTAGGTGAATCTGTATTTGTTGTTATAAAGATTCAATTTAAACAGATCAAATTTAATTTTTAGTTTGTAGGGGATGCTTTTTTATTTCTATTTTATCAGATCCCACCTGCTACACCTGCTATAAAGATAGAAAAATGTTACGGAGATATCATTATTGATACCGTTGTTGATATAGGCTTTATTATATACATTATATGAGTTATTATGTATGTTAATGACTTTATTATGTATAATATTTTTATTATTTAACTTAAATACCATCAATATGTATAATAACTCATTTAAGTTATATAATGATAATATTATATAAAATGAGTTGCATAATAAAAACATTAATATGCATAATAACTCATTTAATGTGTATAATTAAGCCTGTATCGACGACGATATCAATAACCGTATCTGTGTATCAGCTCCCATAAAAATAATGATAATAGGCCGTCATTATCAACTATGATAACTGATATAAATGCCAATATCATCTTAGACTAATAAAGTCTAAGTATACATGCAAATTAATTGTTATTCGGATAGGCTTCATCATTCTTTCTTTCTATTTTTGTTTTTACCACTTTGGATTATCCATAGATGAATGTGATTTAATCTTTGATTAAATTAATATCATTTGTGACTGCACATTTTTATATATGGAAATTTGTATTTAGATAAGTTTCTGTGCATTTAAAAAATCTCTTAGAGAGGAGGTTAAATGTATGTTTATGTAAATTAACATGAAATTCTACCGTCCAAGAAATATTTAATGGTAATTTCTTAATTAAAGGTGAACAGTTTTTTTTTCTCTCAATTAGGAAATGTTATGGAGATATTATTATTGATGTTGTTGTTGATACGGATTTTATTATATACGTTAAATGAATTATTATACATGTTACTGACGTTATTTTATATAATACTTCTATTATTCAACTTAAATATCACTAATATGCATAATAACTCATTTAAGTTGAATAATGACGGTACTATATAAAATAAGTTTACATAATAAAATCATTAACATACATAATAACTCATTTAACGTCTATAATAAAGCTTATATCGATAACGTTATCAACAACAACTATATATGTGTATCAACTTTTTTTTTTTATCAAATTCAATACTGAATATTATATATAATCGGTTAATGTGGATGTGAAGACCAACATGACTAGGATTATTGACTCAATTAATTGTTGGTTGATTAAGTTGGAATGAACAATTGAACCATAAATGCAATAAATGATAAACTATGCATTCACATTCTTTCCTTCTTGACCACATGTGCATGCACATTAATTTGGTCATAATAAAATAAAGACCATGAATGTGCATGAGCTTGACCACAAATGTGCGTTAGAAATGTAAAACGAGAATCGAGCTAGGGATCCTCTCCAACTAGTAAAGCATGATGCACGGATATTTGTTCAAGAGAAACCGTCGGATACAAATCCATCGTCTGATGTTTTGCCGTACTGTTCAGAAGTCAGAACAGGCTGCATTAGATCCCGAATTCTGTATCTTGTTTCTAGCGACAGATGTTCTCTTCCAGGAATTACTAATATCCTCTCCAATTTATGACGTGTGCTCCGATGTTACTTCCCTATACGGACCGTTGGATATAAACCAATTGGTTTTCGTTCTGACGATGCCCAGTGCGTATACTACTAGACGGATTAATTTATTAATCGGGTGGAGGTCCATTAATAATTATTGACTTCAATATTTTTGATAATAAATTTTTAAATAATTTCAAGAAAAATAAAAATAAAAAAATTATAGACATATTATTAAATTTGTAGTTCGATTGCATTTCAAATATCATACAATTTAAGTATTGTTTAGTATTTCATACAAAATAAACAAAATTATATGAAAACAATAATAGTCTAAATTAATTTAATGATTTTCAATAGAATATCAAATGGTTTTTAAATTAAATAAATAGGTTGGAACAAAATCAATTTATAAATTCAAAAATATATCTATAATTTTTTTAAATTATTTAAAAATTCATTGTTAAAATTATCAAATTAATAATTGTGCAGGATCACCATCCTTACCTTTTTTTTTTAGCCTAGCTGGTTGGAAAAATATTATCTTTTCTTTTTTTTTTTTTGAACCACAGAAAAGCATTCGTATTTGCACTTGAACCCCTTTATTTTTTAGATTGACACAACATGCTGAATACATTTGAACCCCTTTTATTTTTTAATTAATAAATAGGTAGCATGTTGTGTTGGATTAATTATAGGTTTGGGAGCCGATATACCGATACCATTATTGATATTATAATTGATACCAATTTTATTATTTAAATTAAATGAGTTATTATTAATATTAATGATTTTATTATATAACTTATTTATACAGTATTTTTGTTATTCAATTTAAGTGAGTTATTATTCATATTAATAGTATTTGAGTTGAATAATAAAAATATTGTAAAAAATAAGTTGTATAATAAAATTGTTAATATAAATAATAATTCATTTTATATAAATATGGCAGATCCTTAATCCACGTGGAGCTCTCCTATTGGTTCTAAGAGGATCATGCATGAGTGGAAACCTATCCACTATCTATCCAAACTGGTTTTCTCAGGCAATTTTGGGGCCACAAATATTGGGAAAATTTTGCTTATAACAGTACAAAGACTTTAATACCCTTGGAAGCCTATTCATAGGACCTTCACATCCAAAACCCAAAAATTAAAATCTACCATTAGCTTGTACAGAGTTAGAGAGAATTCTGAACATGGCTACCGTCAACGCCGCAGCGACCACCTCGACTTTCGTTCGGCCCGCCGTGCCAAGACCGGCTGGATTCTCGACATCACCAGTCCTTGGTAAAAAAATCATTGTGCCTTTCCTGAGTGTAATTTGGTATTTTACTTTTGGTTATGAAACTTCTCATAGTCACAAAATTAGTTCCCTTTGTACATTAATTAGATGGTACAGACAGTGATCATAAGCAATTTGAATTTGAACATAAGCAACATGGAACAAAATTTATAGCTCCTAGCAAGTGTGCATATGCAAATTTAGATGACTCAAATATTGTTTCTACAACCAAAGAAACTAAAAAAAAAAAATGTCTTCAGAAAATTCATCACATCAACTGTTTTATTATCAGGTCTGCCCCAGTTCAGAGTTCAGAGTGGAAATGTAAGATGCTCAGCCTCGAAAAATGACAAGGCCGCGACTGGCATGACCAATGGTGTGGCTGCCTCACTATTGGCCGCGGCAAGCATGTCAGCGGGCCCCGCACTCGCGTTGGTGGACGAAAGAATGTCGACTGAGGGGACCGGACTAAGTCTCGGAATAAGCAACAACCTCTTGGGCTGGATTCTACTCGGTGTATTTGGTCTCATCTGGTCTCTTTACACTGTGTACACCTCGGGACTCGACGAGGATGAGGAATCCGGTGGCCTCTCTCTTTGAACAAACCATGTGTTCATGGAATTACTGGTTGTAATTAAACTGTAATGTGAATGCTAGCATCTTTGGTTAAAATTTGAGACGAATCACTGGTATTGTGTGACATACTCGTGGAATTAAGGGATTTCAGGTCTGTTCTCTGGAAATTGTGTTTGGCCATGGAAGGATATCTTTTGATTCAAATATGCTGTTACATAAACTAAATTAGTTAACGCTCGATTACTCCTTTTATTTCTTCTTTTTTGTTCACTTTTCCAATAAATTGAACTGTTTGAAACATCATGGCCGATTCAGAATTTGCATCATTTGTGACTTCAAGTACTGATAAGTAGTGATCACAGGATGCCAAAAAGATGGCGTTTCGATCCCTTAACCTCACATGCGCAACACTTGTAAGATGTTCTTATTTTGAACTAGATAAAAATGTTCTTATTAAATACAACATTAATGGCTTTGGCTATTTAACAGTCTCAGCAGCAAAAAGAAATGAATACAAAAACATAACATTCCAGAAGATCCTTAAATGAACCAAAGAAAAATACTAACAAAAATAATCTAAAAGATTAGCTAGCATCATGTCTTGTTTGAGCTTCTTGATTAAAATTCTGGTCATCTTCTTTAATTACAAATTGAGAAATTTTAAGCAATTCTTTGTTTTCTTCATCTTCTTCTTCTTCTTCTTCTTCTTGTGTTTTCTTCATCTCATCATCGGTAGATCTTGCCTCGGGATTCTCATTTTCAACTATGCTGTCATCTTCCATCTCAATTTGTTCTTCTAGTTCAGTCCTTTGTTCTTTACTTGCGACAGTAGACTCATCCTCTTTTTCCTCAAAAAATGATACACTGAATTTCTGTGCATAAGTCAAGCCCGCACAATCACCCTACAAGAGTAATTATTTAAACAATATTTCGTCAAATCAGGAAATAAACCATCTAAAAACATGAAAACTACACCAAAAAGATTGTCATACCTTGATCAAACCTCTTTCACCTATCAAAACAAGAGATTTGGTGATGACGGGGGCATCCAATACAACTTGTTGGGTCCCATTTCTATCTTTACTATCACGAGTGTTACTTAAGATCCCATAAGAACTTCTATCATTGCCTTTGCAAAATGCTCCAAAATAAGAGCAGTGTTCACTCGCCAAAGCAATTTCTGGTGTTGCCGGTAAAAAGTGGCCTTCTGTGCTAAATATATACCTAATTATTTAATAGAAACAAAAATGTGATTAGTATAGAATTTTCCTGTAGAGAGGTTCTTGAACTTGTTGGCTTTGTGATACTTACCTGTAGGGCCCGCTTTCAACAATATTATCCAAGTCCACTGCTAAATCAAATAGAAGCCAGAGATACTTGACCTGAAACCAAAATGATGCCACATCACATCGCTGAAAAAAGACAATTTTCTGTACAAGCAAAATGTAACTTAACTTGGATGCTGTACCCATTTGCACTTGTGCTTAACTTGAATGAAGGTATGCAGAAGACCAGTATCATTATTTTCTCTAATTGGGGGTCAACTCGGGCAAAATTGACACTAAGAATTCACAACTGAGGATTAAGAAAGAAAGGCATGGATCCCACTAAAAGATAAAGTAATTTGCAGAAATATACTACTGCAATAGAGGCATAATAACACACGTGTGTCAATCAAGGAAGGATAGGAAAAAAAGAAAGAAATTACATCCAATTACACTAACGGCAAATTTTGGAAGAAATGAGGCTCACTCACTATTTGAGCTTAATAGAGACTGACTGCCTGAAAAAAACACACCAAGATCAGGAGAAAATTTAACAAAGATTGGAGATGTTACCGTCTCTGCAAGAAAAAAGCTTTCCATATGATCATCTTGTTTGTGAGATTCAACATCTGATATGTGGCAATATCCACAAGGGCATTTTGCTCCATATTGAAGACTCGCTAGCATATCCCTTCCCACCTCAAGGTACCTAACTACCATTTATAACCTTTCAAGTGCTTGAAGAATAATATGTAAGAAGTACAATTTCTTTACTTTTTGCTTGCAAATCAAATGGTAGCACTTTGTTTCTTGAATAAGCTACTAACTTTTTTTTTTGGGTTGTGTTGCATTTAGGTTCCAACTGAAAACACAAAGGATAGGCGAAACTAAGGTGGCCAAATTTACAATGTAATTTGCAAATAAAGTAAAATGTTGGGTGCAATTTGCGGAATTCCAAAAGAAATCAATACCTAAACCTATGAGTATAGATTTAAAAGTTGCACAATGTGTGATTCTTTAATAGATAACAGATTTCTTACAGTTCAAGAAAAGAATGAAATAAAGAAATAGAAACAGACCTAGGATCTCTTGTGGCTTTGTATAGCCAATATGTGCTTTCAATCAGCTCAGGCCGAAGCGGGTAGCTCCTTTGACCATTCTACAAAAGTAGATGAAAAAGAAAAGCAGAGACAAACAAAACTAAATCCAGTTAGCAATAATGAATGTAGGGTGTTTTGTGTGTAAAGACCTCTGCAAATATGAAAATCCATCCATTGAAATTAAAGCGGTGAACATCTCAATATCCTTTCCGTGAGAGTTGCTGAAGAAAAACCAAAATAGTGATAGTTTGGAAGTTGGGGAAAGGGCATGGAGGATACTTCCCACCTACTAAAGACGTAAATGATTTTCCTTTTGCGAGGTACAAACTAAAATATAATATTTGATCAGGTACCTGGACACTTAATGTAGCTAAGTTAAACCCCTCAGGAGTATAACCATACTTTTTCCAAACACTAAAGAAGGCGGCATGAGTACGAATGGCTGGGTCAATATCTCCTGCAAGAACCTTCCATCTAACAACATAAGTTAAACAGATAAAAATAAAATAAAAAACAAACAAGGTATTGCTTACAGGAGTAAGTGCAAATTTCAAACCTGAAGTCCTGGCCAAAATGCCTGAAGACTATTAAACAACGGCCATACGGTAGCAGCCGAATTCATGTTCACCTCCACATACCTAAAGAAGTTGTTTACAATATTCAACTAAAGAAAATTGTATGCTCTGTCCTAAAACCTTACAATAAAAATCAGCCCAGGAAAGCAATGCCACATTACCCCTTATAAACATGACCTGTACCTTTCTTTTATTTTTCAGAGTAATACCATTACCTTTCACACACTCTCATTGGATACGAAGAAACACAATGAGGATAAAAAGGATAATTTGAATGTATTTCAAGAAAATGGAGAAATGGAGGGATAAATAGTTTTATCTATGATTCATAAGAATGCATGTAACATTTACCATTTAACTTTTGTACAGATATACGTAGGCATGTGTGATTTTTTTTTATGCCTTTCATGGTAAACACAAAATTTTTACCACACGGTGTATTTTGAAAGATGGTAAGTACAGAGTTTGGTGCAAAAGATGAATTACCAAGGATCATGATGCAAATAACGCATTGCTGCTTTATAAGCTTCTTGGAACATATAGAGGTACTCTTCATCTCCAAATAACAAATATGCCTGTTGTAGTTAAGAAAAGGTTCTAAAGTAGAATAATACATATGAAGATTACATCGGAATAAGTATAAATCTTTACTTTGTAAAATGTGGTAACTTGCCTTCAAAAGGTACTCATAAAATGAATCGATGCTAGTTCCAATCCCAGCATCCTGCAACAATAGAATAATTTAGTGCAACTGGGAACAAAAGGTTAGAAGAAAGCTAGATAGAAATATATTTTAAAAATAATATGTATTGTATTAAGCAGAGCATGTTTCTTCTACTTGTACAAATGTGGTAACTTGCACTGAAATTCCACGGATCTACTAGGCTCCTTGAAAATTTGTCCAAATTCCACGATTTCTCGTTTTCATTTAGTAAAATCTCTTTGACAGATATATCATAGAATTAGCATATCTGGAAGAAAAAATTACCTTCTGTGTCCATTCACCGGAAAAGACATTGATGTGAGCACCAACTAGATCAATCTTTGACCGACGAGCCCATATCCCACGCACAGCGTTCTTACTTACTCTCTCAAAAACTGCATGTTTTGCCAAAAGGATGTCATGCAGTTCAGTTTAAATTTTGTACTGGAAGTCTGCAAACATACCAAATCAAATTTGAATGCACTTACTGGTATTGTTAGTCAAACGACTGAGCACACCAAATTCCAAAGTCAAGGTTCCACCCCCTGCTGTTGACGTTATCTGGAAGTATTATTTTTAAACAGTATCAAAACTAGCTCAGGACATCTTAAAATGTAAAAAGTTGCCAAATAAATTGTAAGATCAATAAAAATTACAGCACTATAGCACACAAACACATAAAGTATCATGCCTTGCTCTCATTTTCATCCACTCCATGTCTCAGGTTGACAGACCCAAATGGAATTCCTGTAAAAGAAATGCCATAGAAAAGCTAAACACTCAAAAGGGTAAAGCAAATGCAATAGAAAGCTTAGTTGCATCTACCAAACCCATCCCTTTCACCCTCATGCAACAACAATAGAAAAAGAAGTAATATTAGTCGTTGCACTTTACCTCTTTTACTTTGGCAACACGCCTTTAATCCCCATAAAATATGCTTTTGTATGAACAAAAATAAACCCTTTGTACAAGTTTATGTATATCACCTTATGTCTATTATGATTTTTACTAATGTACATTGCTTAACTTATTGTAACGGTACATTGCTTACAATTGAACATTGCAAGACATGTTCTTTTTGTCTTTTTAAGGGTTGAGATGAGAGAAGTAGAAAGTGGATGAGAATACTGTGCAAGTCAAAAAATAATAATAATGAGCAATGTTCAGAGAATCAACCTGTAGGAGTATCAAATGCAGGAAGCATCCTCAATGCCAGATCCTCAGCTAAATGAAGCAATTCATTGTTATAATTCTGTACCTTCATACCCTGATATAAGAGATGAACTAAGTTTGAGATACGATGTAACAGTAATGTATTCTAAATAGGAAAAAGAAAAAAAAATGGGGAAGATACCGTGGCATAGTCACTGGCTATGAGATGAGCTGATAACAAACCCCCAAGAATACGAATTGTGGTCTCGAATACTGAGACAGTTTTATCCTGGATTAAATATGCTAGTGTTAATTAATTCAAAAAGGGAACAAATTACTATAATGGAATCAAATTTAACACTGGAAATGTCAAACTAATCAATCCGTAAACCTATCGCTAATAAGTTCACCAAATTGAATTATTCATCAGAGTTTTGAAATTTTAACACTTACAATGTTAAATTGAACATTTCTACTGACCCACTCGACAGCTGACGAAAACCTCTCTCGATCCCCTAGCAAGGCCAGAGTATCCAACGAGTCAATCTGTTAAAAGCAAAAAGGAAAAATAAAATAAGAGCAAAGGATGTAAGTTAACACAGGCTATTATTAACCTTTTTGTTATAAGTATTATTAGAAATTGCTTAAAAGAGATTGGTGAAATACCAGAGTCAAAGCATAGCCACCGAGGGAATCTTCACCTTTGCAAGATAAAGGTCTCAATTCATCAAGAGGAAATGCATGCTCCATGTATCCATTGAACGCGTGGTAGAACATCTCTCGGACCTAAATCGAAAGAAAAAGAAACAAAAATTGAACGCCAAATCTCTCTTTTACTGAGCTCTCTCCCCTTCCCCTCTCCAATTCCCATAGATATCAAGAGCAGAGAGAACGAATTCAACGATTCACTCAACGACTCCATGAATTCGAACTCCGATTTGAAATTCGCAAAGTGAAATCACCTCATCTCGAAGCTGCCTCGCTTCCTGAGGAGAAACGCCATCAGCTAGTGTCGTTGGACCAGCACCAGTATAGACGATGGCAAATACAATATAGAACAGCCATGGTCTCATCATCTCTCTCAGATTTACGCATCTAGCAAGAAAGCGCGCGAGAAAGAACTAGCAAGATCAAGTGGGAATACGATCGATCATCTCCTCATCTCCAATTGGATGAAATCGTAGATTTTCTTTTCGAAAGTATAAGGCGTCGATCTCTGATCTCTGACCTCATGTCATGAAGCCGATTTCTTCTTTTTCTTTTCCCAAATGAAAACCTAATGAAAGAAAACCTTGTGCATTTCTTCTTTCTTTGTATTTTTTTGCTTTTTAGAAATTTTATTAAGATACGAGACGTTGAATTCTCTAGATTTAAAATGTTTTATTAAGAACATATTGTTCTCGACTTTTATTCATGTTGAAATTTCGCTTTTTATCGTTGAAATATTTGATTTGAGCGGTTAAATTTATTTTCTATATTAAAATTATTTTTCTACTCCTTTAGATAGATAGAAAACTATTTCTATCATATACAGTTCAGAATTTTTAGATTAGTGGATTCTCTACTAGGGATGTAAACGGATCGGATATTATCCGATTTTGTTCGAATCCGTATCCGAAAAATAATGAAATCGGATATTCAGATACTGATACGGTTTTCAATTTGGAATTGGATATGGATACAGATTCAGATAATTATCAGGGTCTGAATATTTTTGAAATTCGGATATCTATTTTAAAGACTCATTATATGTTTTTAAATTAGATTTTTGACGTAGATTACAAATTCAATTAACTTTAGATTTAATTTGGGCTCATATTTTATTCTTTTTTATAATTTTTTGGTACAATCAAACTAATAATATAATGATAAATAGTGGTTAATTTTTGTAATTAATATTTAACTTTTTTTAACTAGCGACTTTATCATAAAAAATATCATACAATTATTTTTTAATGATATGTGTGATATTATTATTTAATATCTAAAATATATTTGTATCAGTATTCATATTCATTTAATATCTGATCTGTATTCATATCCGAAAATTAAAAAAAAAAGAAAATGATACAATTTAACTATTATCCGTAATTATCCAATCCGTTTACATCCCTACCCTCCTCCAATGTATTCCGATTTTGGTATAAATTGTGACTTTATTTTGATTTGGTTTGTTAATGTTCTTGAAATAAACTAACAAAAGCTTTCCTTATATTTTTGTTGAAGGAAGACATTTGAATTTTTTTTTCTAAGGGTTCATACTACATCATGTTATTCTCGGATTATTGTCAATAATTTTCATTCCTTTTCGGAATTATTATTTGGATTCATCACATGTAATTTATGATATCCTGAGATTAAGTATGTTGATATTTTTAATGCATTTTATAAATATTTTTTTTCTCAATGGTGTCATTATATTTATTGGAAAATATTTGAGAGATACCATCATTGATGCCGTAATCAATACTGACTTTATTATTTATATAAAATGACCATTATTCATATTAACGACTTTATTATGTAATTTATTTTTGACAGTAATTTTATTATTCAACTCAAATACCATTAATATGAATAATAACTCAGTTAAGTTGAATAGCATAAGTACTGTAAAAAAAGTTGCATAATAAAGTCATTAATATGAATAACAATTTATTTAATCTGAATAAAAAAGTCAGTATCGATTATGATATAGTGTATCAGCTCCTGTATGTTTTTAGACCATTTAATCATCTTCTATATTTTTCCTTTTTTAAGTTGGAATGCAATAAATTATACAAGTCAAGTTTATTAATCACTTTAATAAATTTTCCCAACACAATTACTAAGCTTTATCATTCTTTAACTTAATTAATTCACAAATCTTTTCAAGTCCAATACATGGTTCAGTGGTGATAGATTCTGCTTTTCTACATAGAGATGTAAGTTTAAATTTCGTAAAAGATATTTGAAAATGATACAAAACTTAATCATTTGTTAACTTAATTAATTCACAAATCTTTTCAAGTCCAATACATGGCCCAGATCTATCCCCCTTATTTAAATTTATATTCATCATTATAATATGAGCCCAACAGAAATAAAGGCTCTTGATTCTTGATTCATCATTTTTGTGCGTCAGCCCCTCTGGAAAGGAAAAATTATCAGTCCTTGTTATTTTTCATTCTTCACAAATAGGTCCCTGGGTAAAACAGAACCCTTACCAGTACAGTACTGGCTACTGGTACCAGGGAAATTAATGTCATCAATCCATTTCCTTGACCATTTTTAACATTTATTTCAACATCTGTGCCTAAAAAGGATGTTGTTGAACTGGTACGGTTCGATATCAGTTGGATTTTTCAATGCTTTCTCAAACGTCGAGACTTGGAAAGATATTGTAGAATTGTATCTTAAACATGTTATACATTGTAATTTGACATCTGAATCTAATTCTTGTCTCAATAAAAATAAAAGAAAGATGAAATGTAACTCAGATTCTATTTACATCTTGCTGATGGCGCAAGCGTGGCACTGAAATTTACCAAATAAAAATAAAGTGTGACACTAATCAATCCAAAAGTCTGATCGAAATCAAACTATTCCGGTGTTCTGATCGGACGAGTCCTACATGTTTACGATATCTTTGCTCAAACCCACAAATTTCCAAAGAAATCACAGACATAAATGAACTGTGGAAATTTGTGTTTAGCAAGAATTCAATTTGTATTAACTAGAGGCCTTATTTGTTTATTACTCCGTCTGACATTAAGCCGTAGCCCCTCCTCCGGACCTAAACATAACTGTCTAAAAAAAATGAGGAAGATAGCAATGTCATAAATTTTTATACCACAATTTTACTTTTTTTTTTTATTTATATTTGAAAATTTGAAATCTTTATGTCATATTCAAGCCGTTGATCATGTTTATTTTTATAAGGTATGTCTACGTGTAAAATTTAATGATATTTAAAGTTCATTTTATACTAGATCAAGTAGACAAAAAATAAACGAATAGCGTTAACTATAATAGATAAATAATTTTTTTTGACACGTTGATCTGATATAATGTGAACTCTAAAAAGTCATAAAAGTTGATGTTTATGCATTTTTCATAAAAATAAAAAAATCCAACAATTTATATTCAATAATTAGATTTCAAAATTTAAATTATAAATAAAAAATAATAAAATTGTCACATTTTGTAATACAAAATTCCTATATCACAATTGAACCTTCCAAAAAATAATTTCTACCTAACACCGGCCATTGTTATTTTACAAGTTACAAGCTTCTTTCCGCCTCTCCATTCTATCAAGAACAGGACGCCTCCTGTCTATCCACAACATTCATATTTCTCTATATATACAACTAAGAGGATTACTGGAAGGTAATCTATTTGGTTTAACTGGAGACTACTAGTTTGTAGAGCTTGACACGTGGCACATGTTGTAGTGAGTTCTTCAGTAAAAGGAGTAACGGCTCTCTGTCATTATTTGACTGTATCACTTATCTGATATACACACACAAATTGCAAAAAAAATCTCTTCTTTACTGAAACAAAAAATAAAATAAAATAAAATAAAATAATACACATTATCAAAAATTTTGTAAACATGAATTAAAGTATTTATTCCCCTTCTCCTCAAGGCTCAAGCTCATCATGTATCCTTCATTTTTATTCCAAGTGAGAGGTATGACCTAACCCTAAAACTCTGTTCTTGTTGAAATTTTATGATTTTTTAATTGGTCTCGCAATTGGTGGTCTGGCCATGGATCAAATGCAGGAGTCTAAAGTTAGGAGTTCTGAGTTCTGTCCGATCCGGAAAAAAAAATTCTGGTTTCAAAAAAGGTGTTATGGTCTAAATTGAAGAGAGGTGATCGTTTTGGGAATTGATTTTAGCTAAATAACCCAAAAAGGACTGATCAGGATCCATATTTTGTTTGTCAGATATATTCAATTACCAGTTTTTGAGAGATGTGGACGGTTGATTTTTATGACAAGCAATAAAGGAAATTAAATTGATGATGACCAAACCAAAAATGCGACCGATTACTGATACATTCTAGCTAATCATAGAAACTAATGGTGGCAAAAAAAAAAGAGAAAGATTTTAGATACCCCGCAAAATTTGTTTGCGGCACGACAAATTTGAAACTTCTGTACTACTAGCAAGTTTTACATAAGAGGTTTTTTGACAAGATTAAATGTAGAAGCAACTCAAATATGTAGTGTTATTAGAAAATTTATTCTTGTCAGGTTTTGAGTAGAATAATTTTTATATTATGACGTGTATCATATATTTTTATCTGGCTCATTGAGTATAATGAAAATTTTGACAGATTTCGAAGCAAACCAGCAAGAAAATGAAAAGAAAACGAACGGCATTTGATGCTGGTGCATCCTCGAGCGACAGTTTAAGTTCAAGGCAAGCACAGTAAGTATTGAGGTTTGCAATACCTAAACATTTTTCAGAGGCAAAAATTTGTCACTGTATAATCCTTGCAAGTTTACTATTTGAGTTATACATACATGCATAGCTGTCTATCTTATAGCAATGCAAAACATTCCGTTCATAGGTTAATTGCATACTTATTCAGGGTCATTGCTGTGTCAATACATTCTTAATTTGAGAATGGTTTGTCTCGGGCTTATGGTAGTTCAAATTTTCTGTCGATTTATATCTTATACTAATTTCGTAACGTAAAATCTGGTTTTCACATCAGTTGGTTCTTAGGTTTGTTTTAGGTATGACATCGAGTCATATTCTAGACTCGGATCAATTTTGGTAACACTTCAAAACTAATACATTTGTGTGGCTTATTTGAATATTTTTTAGACTAAATGAGTTACCAAAAATGCACATCATCAGATCAATCTTGGGCTAAAGGTCAATCAAGTTTTGAACAGTGGTGGTTTAAGTATGGTCAGGCTTAAACCGGATACTTTCTTTTTCCTTTTTTTTATTTTGGTTTTTATGTGGCCCATAGACCGGCTTAAATCAGATACTGGATGAAGTTTAGATTAACAGTTCCAGCCAAGTTGGGTTTCATGCATTCTATTTTTGAAAATATTTAGGTCTGATCAGTTTCATGCATTCTATTTCTTATTCCAGACATAGAAATTTATCTTTATTCAAAACAATTCATCATGAAAACCACATGATATGATACTCATATTATAAGGCTCAAGAATACTACGACTGGTACCTCAGTTATCAGTAGCTCTGTACCAGTACCACAACAATCTTCTCTTTACCAAAATTCTGTACCTTAAGAGCTACTAAAACAAAATAAGGTCCCACAACACAAAGTACAGAGCATTTTGTCTGTACTGGTACTCAAGTAGGTAATTTCTATATGGTACTGTCATGCAGTTGGGGTTTTGATGATTCAATAATGTTATGAAAATTAGTCTCTAAAGTCGTTTGCTCTTGATTTCAGAGATGCACCCTGGGAGATCCCGGTACTAAGAATGATCTTCAATCGAGCATCCAATACCCACAACACATCCACCTTTAGAATTCAGGAGCTAATACAGCAAATTGAAAATGAAGTAAACCAGGCGATCGAAACAATGAAATCGTCAGAAGCCGGCACTGACTATACCTCCGTTATCAACAGCCTAAAGGTCCGCATCGACAATTTGGCCCCACGGTATCAAATGGAGGTCTCCAAAAATGAGACCGAAGCATCTTTCGAGAACTTCCTGATGCTTCTCGATTGCTTGTTCTACACTGACATATCAAAGGCCTACATGCAGAGCAAATGTCCCGATCCTAAGATAGTTAACCAAATTGTGGCTAACTATCTGTATCGACACAATCATTTCGAGGCTGGGGATGTCTTCATTCGTGAGGCCAGCGTGCCAGAGGCCAGCACATTCAGATCTCAATACAAAGAAATGCACGAGATTTTACGTTCCTTGAAGAAGCACAATGTGGCTCCCGCAATAGACTGGATATATAAAAACAACGATCACCCAGAACTAATTGATCCGCGTTTACAATTTGAGCTTTATCGTCAGCAGTACTTTGAGGCGCTAAAATCTGGTATAGACCCAATACAGGTTCTAAATTTCTTGAGAAGATACCTGACCCCGTTTGATTCATTCTACTGGGACGAGGTCAAGAGTCTCGCGGGATGTATGTTATGGATAGGCCGACTTGATGAGTCCCCATATGCCGATCTTTTATCGTCAGCTAAATGGAACACATTGGCCAATGACTTCACTGAAAAATTCTTGGGTCTACTCGGGCAGTCGATCAAGTGCCCTCTCACCACTGTGTGCAATGCGGGTGCACAGAATCTTCCCCTACTACTCTCTCTCCGAAAAACGGCAGGAGATAAGGAGCAATGGGAATCGATCAAGAGTTTACCGTGCCAAGAGACTGATAGTGGTGACGGGTGCAACTTTCACTCAGTTTTTGTGTGCCGACAGTGCAGGGAGACCGCAACAAATGAGAACCCACCGACTTTACTACCCTGTGGCCATACACTTTGCTGGGATTCTGTCACACGGCTGTCGTGTGCTGGTTCGCTCCTCTTTCAGTGCCCTTTCTGTTCTCATGAGATCCACTTGCACCAGTGTGTGCTGCTTTTTCTCTGACACACTAGTGTCAACAGCTTCGATTTCTTGAGACTAAATAATAATATTGCTACCAATGTAGAAGATAAATGCAGGATCTTGCAAGCCAATGGGATGCTATTGTTAATTTTGTTTTGCCAGAATATATATAAAGTTATATATTAGTATTAATTGCTTTGTTCAACCTATGAATTGGGTAATTGTGTTTAGTGCTTCCAGCTGTACAACGAGCACCTCTGATCTAGAAAGCAACTATAGCTAAATTTCTAGGCAGCCGCATGCTAATTCAAAATTAACGAATGTAGACTTTTCCGTGTAGCCGTCTGAAACTAAAGCTTAATGTATGTTTTGATTCAATAGAATGAACACAAGTTGAATTGAATAATTCAAGTATTTAGGTTTCTTCCAATCCGACATGAATTTGTTGACAAAAGATCCCACATGGAAGCCATGCTCTGTTTTGGAATAGGATCTATATCTTTGCTTTTTCCAATGTGATCATTTTGCAGAAGATATTGACATTTCTTCTTGATTTTTTTGATAAAAACAAGTTCTGTTAGCGAGGTCTTGCTCGCTGCACGAGAGCAGAGTTTCTTCTCCTTCAAATTCCTACCAGGAAAGTTAAGATCAGAAAACAAAATCTCAAATTGGATCCTGAAATGTTTTAATAAAACAATTTTTATTGTTTTAATTTTTCTTTTTTTCATGGTTCTATTGCTTGAGATTTGTAAAATTTCTTCTTTTTAATTTTCCAGTTTTTGGCCATATAATTTCCAGAATGTTAGTTTTATATCTGGCTTTGATCAACAGTTTTATGTATCAGACAGAACTCAGTGTTTTTTCTCTTTATTCTTTTTCTTAGCATACACTATCGAAACAATCTTTTATCCTGGATTTCATTGAATAGATCCAAACACAATAACATTTGTTCAAAAGTTTTTCCAGTAATATATTTGATTTGTTTTATTTTGTATGATTCAAACTGTCATGTACCATTGGAACTGTTAGCCAGTGGACCTCAGCTCTTTATCTGTACCATGACCAACAAATTAAACATTGTAGGATATGTTCTTTTTCACTTACACTTCATAAAACAATACCAAAAATGTAGAAAAGAGAATCGATGAAGTACTTATGCTCTAAGAATTTGGGAATGAGAAGGTATAATATATTTCGACCGAACAATCTGTCGCCTGACAACAGAATGTGTGTGGCACCATAATTCACCCTCTGAGATTGATGTGTGATCAGTGCATTATTTTACTAGATGCGTGTGCATCGAGCATGCATGCACATGTCGCCGGGATTTTCATTGTTTTCTCTTTTCTCTTTGTGAAGTCTAGAACTTCTCGATGATTTTATTTTCCGTTTCTTTTCTGTTCTGTTATTTGATTATCTGATATTCTTCTTATTTTCTATTAAATATTGTGAAACTGTTGCACCATAAAAATGTCAAAAAAGTCCGATTCCTGCTAATAATACTCAACTTCACCATCAAAGATCAAAATGTAAGTTTTGCATTAGAAGCAACAAAAGATGAAATAGAAAGAGAAAAGAAAATAATCTTTACATCACAAATAAAAAGTTTGCAGGTTCTTTTTACATGCGTAAGACTACAAACGAGTTTCGCACAAGGATCGACTTCGCATCAACCAATCGCCATCTAAAATTGCCAATATTTTACACCACCAAAAATAAGAGAAACCCACCAGACAAGAACTCAATCAAAGATTTTCTTACAGGAAGAAGAAAATTGATAACCATTAACACCACAAAAATTATATCAATCAGCAGACATAATGAAAAGCCCAAAAAAAAAATGAATAGTGCAATACCATGTATTTTGAGAGAAATAAACTTAATTAGCTTGTAGCATTAGGAATGCAAAACAAGCAATTCTTGAAGAAAGACGAAGATTGGCTCAGCCTCTTCATCTTATTTGGCGATGTGCTCGTGACGCTCTCTGACATTTCACCGGAGACTGGACCTCTTCCCAGGAGCAATTCTTTCTCCCCAGCTGACACATTTGATGGTTTTTCATCGTGTGTAGCAGTCTGGGCTGATTCATTTTTCAAATCTACTGTTTCGTCAGATTTCGACACCAAGGGGCTCTTTGCACCATCTTTGGTTGCTTCGTTTAGCTCCGCAATATCAATAAATGGGCTTTTTTCGTTCCCTTCAACATCGTCTTTTTGGTGAAGTGTCGTAGAGGACTCCACCTCAGTTGCCATGGTGCTTACTTCTAGAGTCACCTCTTTGGTGGTTTCAACTACTTGATACTTGTCGATTGGTTGCTCCGTCTCGGTGGTTAGTTCTCTCAGTCCTTCCACAGCGGATGAGGTGCCTTCTACAGCTGCTAAGTGATTTGTTTGTTTTAAAGTTGTATACACATGAAAGTATATGCAACATTACTTAGTAAAAATTGAGCTTATTTTAGCTTAAATGTTATGTTGGCCATTTTAATTGAACTGAGATTAAATTCCTTTTTTTTAATTAATATACTTGATGAGAATTAATTTTTATATGAAGTTAACAATAAATATCTAAAAGGATTCTCAAATTGATTTTCAACAGTAAAAAGTATATGTTATATTACTAATATGTCATTTGAAAATGGACGTAAAATCATAATAATAGAAAATTGATCATCTAATAATATATATTTGTGTTAATTGTACATAAAATGCCATTTACTAAAAAATGTTCTACAAGATATGTTGGTATAATTTCGTTTTCCTTTTGGATTGCAAATCATTGCTTTACAAACTACATGGTACAAATTCAAAATCTAAGAAGAAATTAAAGAACCTTTTTCTCCCGCCTCATTTTCAGTCGATGCTGTTACATCTACACTTGCATTAAGGAATATTGATAAGGATCAAGAACTCGATATAAATTTTCTTAGAACCAGTATTTTACTATATAACATGTAGTATTAATTACTCAATTTCCAAAAGCTCCATTTCTGAATATATATAGTACCATCAGCTGGTACAAGATAGAGCAAAATCCATATCAATTGTTCGCTGGTACCAACACAAGTTCTGAGATGAGCATATCTTAGTAGAATTCTGGTACAAACCATCCCTATTATGGTAAACTTCAGAAGCAATATGATTTCAATAGGGGAAAAAAAGATGTTTTCTGATAATACCTTTAAGCTTGGTTCTAGCAGGCGAACGAGCAACTTTTCCATCTATCGCACGATCGTCTAATGCAAGCAAAACAATTAGATACAACTCAATAAAAAGTAAATAAATTTTCTCTTGATTGTGTTGTTTTACTTCAAATCTTCCAAAATTATGTGTTTCAAGTGTAATACTAATCCTTGTTTTAATAAGCTTTATTAATTATAGTTTTCAGATTTTCCTCTTCAATTCAACAAGTTGTAGAATGAAAAATGAAGAATACAAAATCCATGGACAAATTTAAAAAATGCTCGGTAAGTCGGTAACCTGGTTTTCCGTTCTGGTTCCCCATTATAGTAGTCGATCAATCGAGTTCCCTGCATAAAAACATCAACATTAACATCTTTTTTCTCCGTCAATTAATTTGTATCAGATATTTACATGAAAATAAACATATTTGCTAACATAAGACATAGATAATCAGATAGAACATGCATACTATTTATACTGAGAGCAAATTAATGAAGGCGAAAACCGAAAAGCTTATTATCTCTGAAGCCCAAAAACAGAACACCTGATATCTCTTTGATCAGTATTTATGAGAGAACATAACAACACCCCCCCACACACACAAAGAAGCCTCTCTATAAAGGAATCCTTGATGAAATCATTGACTTGGGCTAATTCAAACGCTACATGCTCTCAACAAAAATGTTGTTTTCATGCCAGTTGTTCCACCTACAATAATAAATCTAAACTAAATAAAATTATAAAGAATTACTTCCCCTCTGGATTTTGGGGCTGTGACTCCTGTGTGTGTACACCTCACCTGCAAAACTTCAGATCTTTTCTGGTGCTATTGGTGTGCTCTTCTATGAGTTGAAGAATGTTTTTGGCTGATAATTAAAGCCAAGCCAAATGAAAATCAAATCTACTTTTTGGGTATTGATATCCATTTTATTTGTTGCTAGCATGTTTTCGAATTTGACAAATTTTACAAACGATACATTATTTATTGATTTATTCTAAATTATTCTTAAAAATTACAAAATTTTAGAAATATTAGTATCTTGATATATCATTTATATAGTAGATATAACAAACTATTTCCAAATTAATTATATCCGAATTAATTTTCAATCGTAAATTTTAGATCTTTTCGAATGATGGTCTTATTTAGTTATTTTGTTGAAGTAGTGAAGTGATACTCTAGTTACATATGCTGCCCCACATAAAAACCGAGAGGCAGAGAAAAGTAATAATATCATGGCACTTCAGGACCTAAGCATGTATTATTATTTCATATATGTCAAAGCCCAAAGCCCAAAATTAATTGCTATATTTTCAGTGTTTTGCCTTGTTTTGAATTTTGCAATTTTTTTTTTTAATTTTGGATTCAAATTGTGCAATTAATATCATACTTGAAACATTGGAAAACTGAGATGTGTACGTTTCTCTTTGCTTGTTTCAGTACCAAAAGTCACTGGTAAATTAATTAATTACGTCAAGTTTTCAGCAAAGGAAGTGATTTGAAACAAGAGAAAATAAATAATATATTATTAATCCCAAAGTGATAAATAAAATTAATTAATCAATCCACTGACTGGCACTCAAAAAAAATTAAGCAATGGTCAATGAGATAATAAATAATTACTATAAATTTTCACAAGTTACAGTTGCATTGACAGTTGACCCACTATTAAAGATATAAAAGGGGTCATTAATTAATTTAATAAAATGACTCATTATCTGTTGTCTAATTAACTTATAACACAGATTAACCTTTTAATGAATTTTTTTTTACTGGACTTGGACTTGGTAAATTAGGATGCTTTCAATGGATAAATGCGTATTATAAATTAAAGACACTCAAAAGTTGTACGCAAATTTACTTATAGGCATTAAAAATAAGAAATCAGAGATAATGGCCTGCTGCTTTTCAAATTTCAATACCCAGCTATATGATCTCTTGAATAATTAACAAAATAATAAAATCTGGCCATGTTAAAAAAAAATATATATATAAATTATATATCAGGAACAACGAGATGTATATATATATATATATTTTTAAATAATCAGTATATCTGGTATTAGTGGAGTTTCAAATTAGGTAGAAAACAAAAACCCTGTACATGAGTCGTAATTAATACTAATAGAGACGCAAATTGTTACCTAGAAGAAACATCAAGAAATTAATGGTTTCGCAATCAGACAAGACATCTTAATAAACAAATTAATATTAAGAGGAGTGATAATTATACCCCTTAATTGTCCCTCTTATTTGCACCTCAAATATATTTATACTTTTTTCATAAAATATTTATATCTAATAATAAAG
Organism: x Bolboschoenoplectus mariqueter; assembly: GCA_037678475.1. NCBI lineage: Eukaryota > Viridiplantae > Streptophyta > Magnoliopsida > Poales > Cyperaceae > x Bolboschoenoplectus > x Bolboschoenoplectus mariqueter. The sequence continues at coordinate 936,446 of CM075268.1, read as the reverse complement.
GTATTTATATCTTGCACTATTAAAATTGAAAGTTATACAAATTATATTTTTATTTGTGCAAAAAAGTTTTTAACTTGAATTTTTCTATAATCATTTAAAAAAAAGTGACAAGCACTTTCTATATTATCTTTAAACATTTATAAATTCAGATATAAATAAATTATCTATTTAGTATAAATATTTTTGGTGTGCAAATAAGGGGTGCAAAACATAGAGTGTAATAATAATTTAATACTAATACAAAATTATTGGGGGGGGGGGGGGTGGCCGCTATATAATGACCTTAAAATTAAGAAGTCCTGAAATGAAATAACCTTAATGATTAGGGGTTTAGAACACAATATAAAATTAAAACATGCATTCGTACAAGTATATATTTGCATCTAATCTCACTTCACGCAATAATTAAAAGCTCTGGTTGTTTATATCTTAAGTACAAAATTGGGTGCAATTTGTGCTTCTTGGATAAATTAATAAATAAGAAAACTGATAACACAACAAAAGTCGCAAAAGAAAAAAACACACACAATTGGTAGTTTGGTACACTGTATTGTTCTTTGAGATAAAAAAAAATAAAATCAAGTCTCTAAATTATAAATATCATAATATTAAATTTTCAACTGAATTTTGAATCTACAACATATACGATGACATGTCTTAGTCACTAGATTAAAAACCGATTTTTAATACCAATGTAATATCAAACATGAAAAATGAATATCATACACGAAATATATATTAAGCGAGGGTACTCATCATTAATTAATTACCCTCATTTTGCTAATGGAGTAATTAATTATGTTGCTTTGTTTTAATTATTGTCCTTGGTGTTTGCTCTATTATTTGATAAAGCACTAAGAAATCCCTAATTTGTGAGAATTGTCTGCACTGTCCTTTCATCTTTTCTTTCTTTATTTTGATAATAATGTGCTAGTTTCACACTTTTCATGTTGATCCAACATTTAGAAATTATGCCCATTGGCAAACTACCCTAAAAACATTTAGATATTAAAATTAAAAAAAATTTCAAGAGAAATATCATTCATCTCAAGAAGCTAGATATCATAAATGAATAACTAATTAAAACAGAATAAAACATGAAAGAACTAGTTTTCGATCTAGTAATTAAGATAATATTTTCTACATAAAGAATACAAATATTATAGATTCAAAATTTTAATGAAGAATATCATATAAATACCCAAAATAAGAAATTTGACTTCATCTTTATTCAGAATAAATAAACAAAAAAAAGACAGCAAAACATAGACATTGTTTCATTTTATAAACGTATATCCAGAAAACAGTTGATTTTTCCAACATCTGTTTGGCAACATTTTTAGTTTCATTGGGTTTGGATTTGAGCTTTGAGTGTATGGTATGATTTTCAATATAATTATATTTTTATTTATACAAACTCCATTAAATTTGTCTGATATTGATTCTAGAAAATGAAAAATATTTCTGATTTTATAATTAGCAGGTCTAGATTATTATGTTTTAATTTATATAATTAAATAATAACATGACTAATGATACATTCAAACACTACGTTTGTATATCTACCCGTTCATTGTCATATTAATGAGATCCCACGATTCATATTGTGGGGGCCCATGCTCGTGAAATCCAATTTCATATAATCTCGTGACAACTAAATACGTCCTAAAAAGAGATATTAACACGGAAACTAATAAAGGTCCATAAAAGCCCTACAGGACGAACTAATGATACCCCTTGAGGTGCAAACACCTCAACCACACCGTAACTTCATGGACCGCTTAACAACAGGGCCCACATGACAGTGATAGAATGGGAGGACAACTAACACGACCGGCGAACCAATTGCAGGAGGAAAAGCAGACGTTAGGCGCTGGACAGCGTCGTTCATTCTCTCCCGATTGACGTCGTCAGCACGGAGAAAATCTCAGCTCTCAGATCAAGATCCAACTGTTCCGATGAAGCCAGAGATATATACTGGTCATTGATTCAACACTGAACTGTATAATTTTGCATTGAGGAATTATAATGCATGAAATCATGTTCTTATTTAATTCACCCAACCACCCGCACACACACACACACACACAAACACACTCTCTCTTTGGTGCAATCAGAAGTTAAATCACTATATCTCATGTTCTAATTTCCGAATATATTTGTTGGTTTTAGTTTTTTTTTTTCTTTTGAAGCATGGATAATTCAAATTATCTCCAAAAATTAAGCAGTCATTCATTCATCCGTTTACCAGTACTCTATGAAAAAAAACTGAATATTGTGCATGAGCAATAAGCAAGGATTTATTTGTAGCATCTACAAACTGCTCTGTGAATATATATTTATAAAAAGAAAAACAGAAAGCCAATGTTATTATTTATTTAAATAAAGCTATATAAAATGACAAAAATCTAACATATTGTTCATCTCAAAATTTATTTGTCAAAAATCAAATTCCAGTTGGGATTCTTTTCCAAAAGTTTGCATATAAATCTTATTTTCTGGAAAAAAAAATGGGATTCATCCATGGCCTCGATACAGTCTTGAGCTATCACATGTCGATGGTCCTACCGAGGATATGTTCGTTCTCTGTTAATATCTTATTTTCAAGAAAGAGGTTAACTCCGTGGCCTCGATGTCGTCTACAGCTAGCACGCTGATGCTCCTGTCGAGGATATGTCCATTGTCTTCTATATTTTCTTTTTCATTAAACCCAGCATGGTATATATATATATATATATATTTCTTTTGTTTTCAAAATGTACATTTCTTATTTTTTTTCTGATAAAAAGTTCATCGACCAATGAATGATGCCAATGCAATCTAATCAATCACCATGCGCCGATGGTCCCGTTCCGAATATATTCGACAAATGCTTTATCAGTATTTTAAGAACTAGCTACTTAATTAATTATACAGTACCATCGAGATGCAATTATATATGTTATCTATTGGAATTCGAAAGTGGGCACATGTCGATCGGCTTCACGCAATTATATGATTGAAACTAATAATTATAACCATTTGCCAAAGGTTAATTGCCAAATTGAACATTTGTTATAAATCTCAGCTTTATTTAAGAGTGTTGACATGTATGATTCTTGAATGTTGTAAGCAAATGCTAATAATATGCTATCTATTCTTTTTTTCTGATAAAGATATCAATCAATGATCTAAAAAGCAGTCTGGAACCAATATGATCAAGCACTAGCTAATGGTCTCTTTCTGTAGTACTAATTATCTTTGTTTAACACAAATTGTGCAAGCATGTCTCTTTTTAATTTCATCTATAAGACTCAATTCACAAGTGATATGCAAGTGTTAACTAAACAGAGAGGACCACACTAATAAATAAAACCCTAAGGAGAGAGAGTAAGGACCACCCTCCAAGGAGCTACTAATCTTAATATATTTATAATAGGGTTTTTAATTAAAGCTAGGGTTTCTGATCGGAGTGCTTTGTATGGGGCATTCAATATTTTGTACGTCTATCAGGATCTGATCATCTTTCTCTTTCTCTTTTTTTAATTTTGAATTGTAGTGATGGATGTCTCAACTGTTTGCTTTTATGGAGATGGCTACAATAAGTCTGTACTGAGTTCTATTTATAGAATTGATAAAAAACTTAAATTTTATACATCTACCCCTGACCCCTTTTAGATGATGATGCTGATACAGCACTGAAAGATGCTATATGCCAACTTAGGCTGCAGATATCTGCATGTGCAGCCTTGTTCCAGCTTTTGGCATGAACCAAAAACGGCACTGCATATATAATTATATGGTACCGTACCACCTATTCTCTGTGAACTTATCTCTATTTTGTTCTAATCTTCTCTTGTTGTGATCAAATTCTTTTTTTTTTCTTTGTTGGTAATTATTGTGATAAAATTCTACAAGACATTCTTACCTAATATTTATGAGCCAAATAATTTTATTATATTTGCAACTATTACCAGGAAGCTAAATTAATTAATAGCAGTATGTATAATGGAGATATATTATATATATAATTAAGTTCCTTCAAGTTGGAAAATTAATTAGAAAGTTCGACCAATCGAGAGGCATGTATGCTCTAATTAATGTAGGTTATATGACTAATTAAAGATGCTTAAGTAATTCATATATAGATTAATTTAGTCAAATATTTTTTACCGTATTCCTATATATGCTTTGGACTTTGAAGTTCTGTTTTTGTCATAATTTCTTAATGGAATATGATCTGCAATAAAAAACACATAAAACACCGGTGCAATTATCGATTGTGGTCCCGGCCGGGGCTTAGTTCTCCAAGTGACCACCAACTCTTCAGTGGGCAGTGGAGTGCTTGCAACAACAACAAAAAAAAAAAAGAAAAGAAAAATAAAGAGATAATTAATTTATGAAAATAATAAAGAATATATACTTTGCATATGTTATAAAGGCGTATATAACCATTTACTAAAAAAATTAAAGAATGTAATGCACTAATGCAAGAGAAGGTTAGACGACCTTAATTAATTATTAATTAGACAAAACAAATATATTGTCATCTTTATATTTTTTAAATAAAAAATAAAAATTAGAAAGATCTTCTAGACCAAAAGGTTACGATGATGACTTAAAAAAATTGAACAGATACACAGTACAGGTATCAGCTGAACGATAATATTTTTATGACAGAAAACATTTCGCAGAAAGTAAGAGTAGCTTTTAGGAGGGGACCAGCGATATGGTTCAAGATTGAGATGCGCTCTCTCTCTCTCTATATATATATAATTATATATAACAATATATATATGCCTTCTGCTTTTGGGGTTTTGGTCATTAAATATATAAAAGCATGGAAACTGATTGAAGCAACTTTTTATCGATTAGTTAGTTTTGCTTTGATTGGTTTTAGGCTGGCAATTATTGACTCGGCCATTACGTGTCGACGTCAGGGCCGTCCATGATAAGTTACTGGTAAGGTTTACACTTTATATATACAGTGTTACAGTATATATGAATTTTACCAGTAATTTGGCGCGCAGGTGTGCCGGCTGAAAGTATTTTTCATATTCATTATGATAATTTACTTTAATTTGTTGGAGAAGCATCTTGGTCGAATGAAGTTCCGGCGGACTATTCGTTGGGTACTGTGTAGTGACAGTAGATAATCATCCCCTGGGACCGGAGGAGGTAAATAATGTAGAGTGCGATCTAGCAGTGCGCACTATAGAATGGAACAGTGGTGTGACACTGTGACCTTAAGTAAGGAGCAAGGTATGCGTAGCACCGGGTTCGCATAACATTTGATGGGTCCCAATTACTAGTCACATTGTGCGACAGTTCAAGAAAGCTCCCTTGGAGGTTTGAAGTTTTTAGGCTCGATCATACATGGTTTCTCATCCACCGTGGCCGGGATCCATGATTGAATACAACTTAACCACTGTGTTTTATAAAGAAAACGAATCAGTCCTTGAACATTGAAAAAAGAAAAATGCTGGTTCATTTTACACCAAATTATCAGTCAGTGAATTTAGCTAAACACAATTAAGTTGATGGTTGAATTTCTCTCAAATAGCCATAGTACTAATTTTACTATTATTTTGATTAAATAATAATTTGGTTATGGTCTTGTCATATATGTGTGTGTATATATATATATATATATATATATATATATATATATATATGCATATTGGGCCTTTTATCCCTAACTAAAATATAGTAGCTAGCTAGGCCCACGCTATATATTTCCATATGGTAAAGAAAGTCAAATTACAAGCCCAACCACATGAGAGGAAGAACATATACATACATATTTACTGAGAATATATAATATTCCAGTTATCAGAGGATACCACTACCAGCAAATATTATGAGTACATAGAAAAAAAAGAGAGAACAAAAAAATTAGCAATGATTCATTTGACCACGGAATGGATTGATTGATTAATTATGTGAAGCTAGACTTAGTTTGGAAAACAACAATATCTCTAGACCTCGGTCTTGTGAAAGACTTTAATACGTCTAACTAATTAATTATGAGAGGTTCTTCATAGCGGTACGAACTCGAAACCTAGCTAAATAAGTAGCTAATCTAGCTAGCTAGCTATACTATACGACTCTCATCATTATTATGATATATCTCTATTACAACCTTCTTCCTCTTCCTCTTCCTCTTCCTCTCTGCTCTGCACTGCACTGGACCGTCCTACCCTCTTTCTCTGCATCCCTAACCCTAACCCTAACCCTAACCCTATCTCTATCTCTTCTCCTCCCTCAAAAGGGAAAGAAAAGGAAATCTCGCTCTCTCTCTCTCTCTCTCTCTCTCTCTCTCTCTCTCGCTCTTTTTGAAAAACTTGGTAGATGCTACCAAGGCTCTCTCGCTCTCTTGTGTGTCAGATTCATGTTCTCGCCAACCGTGATTGAATTAATTTTCCAGCGCAAAGCAGTGCATATGTGATTGTGCGTAGCGTTCCTTGCTTGGTATTTTCTATTAGGTTTTGTTGCCTCTATATAATCTCCAACCCCCCCATGGCCCCATCTGTATATCCTGTGCTCTCTCTCTCTGTGTCTCTTCTCTTTCTCACTGGGATTGAGATTTGAAAGAAGTGTCCAAGGGAAAGAGTGAAGCTGCCAGCATGATCTAGCTTAGCTTAGGTTGATTAATTTCATAGTTTCTGAATAGAAATTAATTGATTGATTAGAAATTTAGAACCAAGCTTTGCTAGGTCATGCTGGGGCAGCCTCACTTCTTCCCTTTTTATTGGACAAATATATATACATATATATCCATTATCCAATGCAAATTATCATATGATGCATGATGAGCTCTCTCCAGAGGCAAGGTAAGTATATATGTGTACTTGATTGATTATATTTTGCAACGTAGATATTAAATTAGATAAAAATAAAGACCAAGGTGCAGCAGCAGCCACTGTATATGTATTTTGTTAAATTAATTAGTGGGTATATCAATTGTATCTCTGCCCAATTTTACCAATTGTGTGTAATTTATTAATTTATCCATGGTACTGTCTTACTAAATAAGCCATGGTCTTGTTTTGAAGAACTTTCGCAACTCATCCGAACCTCGATCTCAAGTCCAGCACTGGATTCTGTTCTGTAAAATTTGCATATCATACCGCTTTGTCGATGTTTGTCGAGGTTTTTTCCCTAATTTTCTGACCAAGGTTTTCAGGTTGTATCATATATCTAGTAATTTTGATTGAGTGAAGCACATGTAATATTTCTGGTCTTCAATGGAAACATGAGATTTTAAAAGTACTAGTCTCAATTACATAAAAAAATCAGATTATTTTATTCTTGAAACTAAAGGAGAGATTAATTTAAACATCTCTTGTTGAGAGAGATGATCACATGGGTTGATCACTTTGAGGAAATTAAACAAATAAGAAACAAATACCCACATTGTTAATTAATTAAATTGATTAATAGCAACTCTTTCAAGGAATAGTAAATAGTTTATTCATAATTAGTTATTCATTAATTGGGGGCTCTAATTAACTTCTGCTCAGTCCCAAATTCATTTTAGAGATGCTAATTAAACAAGCTATTATGATATACAGTATGATCATTAATTAACCACCAGAACATGGTAATTAAAATTATTGTCTCAATTGCTTAATTATATAATTATTGCTCAATTGCAATCATTTAAAATTTGTTCCTAGCTAGCTAGTGCATTACAACTATATATACATCAAGCCATAAATGTAAGCAAAGAATGGAATAAGAATATTAATTATATCATGCATGCATGGAAATTATGCAGATTCTTAAAGTATATCTTAGCGCGCGCATATATATATATATATATATATATATATATATATATATATATATATATGACAATATATGCCATCATAAATTATGTATAACTCATAATTAAGCAACTAATTAAATCTTGTTAAAATAGCAGCGAAAAGAATATTACTTTGTCTTAAAAAGTCTATTCTTCATAAGAACACATATATATAGATATATACTACATATAGGATCTAGCTAGGAGTATCATATACTTTGATACAAATCTTCAAAAAATATATAAATTGACACTTTTTATCAAAACAATATATAAATTGATATCACTCAATATTTTCCCTACCTCCGCCACCGAATTAATATATGTGGATTGCATCCATGATTGATTTCTTTTCTTTTCCTTTATTGCAACAAATATGTTAAATATTATCAAACATACATAACTACAAATTCTTAATTGTATATGTTTAATAATATAAGGACCTTATTTTTCAAAATTATTCATATGATTATAAACGCACATGTATGCACACACACAAAATTAAAGCACGCACTCGTGTGTTCTTTTTGTTCCAAAAAGATGAAGAAAAAAAAATTGATGTGTTACTACATAAATAGATGTGGGTCAGAAAGGATGAGATGCACCATCAGGCTTCAATTAATTAGAAAAGAAGTCGATACTAAAAAAAAAATAAACTAACTACTAACGTCATAAAATAAAAACATAAATTAATAATCATAAAGGCGATTTAATTCACATCACTTAATTTATTAATTTAACGCCCTCCACACAAAAAATTATTAATTTTTTTTAATTCTATTTAATTTTTACTGATTGATATTTCACCAATTAGAAGTTGTTCATCGATTATATATCATGCATATATTAATTACAAAAAATTAAATACCGATTAATTAATTTGTTGACTTGTGTTTTAAATTTCGGCATGACATAGATTAAAAAAAATCAAGTAAAATTTAATCACTCAAAATTTAATTAGTTTTCCTTTTTCAATGAAACTTAAGTGGATTTTGTCCTCTAGTTTGCATTGCAATTTGCTAAAAGTCTGATTACAATCTACAAGATAAAAAAAATTTAATAAAAGAGCTAGCTATAGTATATCACTATATTTCTGGTGTAATTAATCAAGTGGTACCATATATGCAGCTGTAAAGCCTACTATCATATCATATATACCAGTCACCTACCTAGCTAGTGATGACAGCTACAAAAACTGACATTAAAGGAAAATAGATAACCATGATAATTTAAAAATTAGGAGCTGATATAATGATATTATAATCGATACTGAATTTATTATTCAGATTAAATAAATTATTATTTATATTAACGATTGTATTATGTAATTTATTTGTATAGTATTTTTATTATTTAACTTAAGTATATTATTATTCATATTAGTAGTATTTAAGTTGAATAATAAAAATACTGTTAAAAATAAATTGCATAATGAAATAGTTAATGTGAATAATAACTCATATAATATAAATAATAAAATCGGTATTAATTATCGTGGTATCTCCACAACATTTTCCTTAAAAATTATAGAATATATTTTTGTATTCAAATCAAATAATAAAATATATGAGGTGGCATAAGAAATGATATTTTTAAACCAACTAAAAAACCCTTCTAAATCAACAAATAATTAAGTTAATTATTTGCTACAGATAAGAACCAGTTTTTGTGAGATGTCCCATTTTCAAAATATGATGGAAGAATTTCTTACAAATATTTAAAGTTGAATAATTTGACTTCCAATTTTATATATATATATATAGAAAATAAATATTAATTTGGGACGTGTGTTAAGATTTAGCTAGCTAGTAATTGTACGGATTTTAACAAAATAGCAGCTTTTGCTTCTTCTTTCAAAAAATAAAAAATAAAAAAGGATAAGTTTAGGGGTGCATTGTTAAGTAGTATATGGATAACGTATTTATTAATTAATTAATCGCATATAATTTGAAATTTTAGTCGACAAATAATGCATTAAAACTAATTAAAATTAGAGTGTTAAAAAAATTACTGCATTAATTTTATTATTTTTTTATAGTTCCGACGTATATATATATATATATTTATACACAACATACATGCAAGGTTAAATTTCATAATTTATTTTTGTTTTGTTGAAATATATAGTAAAAAAATAATGATTTGCTAAATCTGATGTGATACTTATAATTCTAATTTTAGAAATATCAAACACTTGATAATTCAGCCATATTTTTAAATTAAATTACCAAGTTTTTTTTAAAAAAATATCAAATTAAAATCTCAAAAAATTAAATTAATAAATAAATAAATAAAAAACAAGTGTTACATCTCAAGAGAAGAGAAAAAGGAATCTAAATCCAAAATGAGGAGTGCATAGGAGATTGTGCCTGATCCTGAGAGATGTCATATGGACACCACACATCCCTTTCTCAGTTAGTAGAATTAGGTTGTTACTGAAAGAGACTCCTCTCTCTTTCTCTCTCTCTCTTCCTTTGCCATTTCCACATATCCATCCCTCCATGCATCCATCCATGCATCCATGCATCCATGCATCCATCCATCCATCCATCCATCCATGCATCCATGCATCCATGCATCCATCCATCCATGCATGCATCCATCCATGCATCCATGCATCCATGCATCCATCCATCCATGCATGCATCCATCCATGCATCCATGCATCCATGCATCCATCCATCCATGCATGCATCCATCCATGCATCCATCCATCCATGCATCCATGCATCCATGCATGCATGCATGCATCTGCCTGCTGGAAAACAACTCACTCACAGCAACCATGTAAAGATCACAGCCATCTTTTTTTGCTGAAGATATCTTTGTGGCACCCACTTATAGTTAGTTGCAAAGCTAATTAATTATCACATCATACTCATGAGCTCCAGCTCCTGTTCCTGTTCCTGTTCCTGTTCCTCTCCAGTAGTGGACGTACGTACCAATATATATATGGTCCACTCCAAGACTTATTATTGTATGCAATTTGAATATTGTTCGGTGATGCATCGAGATCGAGAGTCGTTAATTTTAGGGTTTGAAATTATTTAATAAACGGTAAAATATTTACTGAATGACATTGTTTTTTTTAATAGACATGACATTTTCTTATAATATTAGAATTTATTTAATTTTGACAATCGTAAAATTGTCAAAGTAAATAAATAGTTGTCAGGCGATTCCCTCAATCAATCGAAGCATTGATTAATTACTTTGGAAGAACTTGAGAGTGAGAAAATCAAATTTGAGTGGGGAATTGGACATGCATTAATTTCCCAATTCTTAGATGAAATGGAGAGGATGGGGGAAGAGAAAAAAACACAAACAAAGCCAGCCAAAACGGTTTGTTTTATGGTGACTGTTGTAGGGGACCATATATAATGTATTATTTATGTATATATCACAACAAATTTAAGATCTCTCTCACCTTCATTGGCATAATGCAACTAACAACATAAATCTCCATAAAATAAATAATGACCCACGCCTGAGTCACCTTTGCAACAACCATTTAATTTCTTGACTGGTTTGAACCAAATTTTGTACTTAATTAGTTGCTCCATCAAACTATATATATATATACAGAGAGAGAGATAGCTTACGGTGTATCGTAAAGTGAAGAGGGTTTTCATTTCGGTTTCAAATTTCACATATCGAAGGTTCGAATGTTTGATCAGATTCGTCCAAAATAATATATATATTGAAATCTTATAGAATGCTAAATTTTATTATTTTTTCGGAATTTTTAAAGATGATTTTATTTGATGAGCAAATGTTATTATTTTATTTTATTTTTGTCATCTTTTGAAAATTCAAAAAAAAATAGTTAAAAAATCTTAAAAATAGTAAAATTTGGTATTTCATAATATTTCAATATATAAATTGTGTTGAGCTGCGGAGCAAATTGGACATTTTTGTGTTATTTTCTTTACAAGATATCTTGTAACGGATACTTTACAGTGGTATATACAACATGTTTAGTTCAATTGTTGCTTGTTACACTCAATAACATTTTGTGACAAGAATCAACAGCAAGAAGTTATGAAATCATTTATCTATGATTTTTTGTGGTTCTATTCATGTGACAAATATGTGGAAGCGTTAATATAGTTCAAAACTCACCCGTCACATGAAAAGTTGTATGATCTCGACCATGCTCCATCTAAAATGCAAATATTTCTAGTAAATTAGCTCCATTTTTAATTTATATATTATATCTCCTCCTTGCACATTTTTCAGAATGGAATAATTTATTTTTTAGATCTTCCGGAACTAGGTTATGATTGATACAAAATTTAATAAATTTTCGTTGGTTCTATAATATTGCATAAAAAGAGATTGTGTGAATTTTTTTTCTTTACTATATAATTTGGATTGAGATTGTTTTTCCAAAAGTTATCATACTGTTCTTGCGATATTATGTTGAATAAGTTTTGAGATCAAATGTAACTATTAGTATCTTTTTTTTTCTTGATAATTAATGTGTTTTTATCTCTTTTTTATTATTTTTTAGAACTAAGAACTCCAAAAGTATATTATATTTGAACTGTATGAAAAAAATTAATAAAGAATGTTTTATACAATTTTTCCTTCTTGAAATACCTAAAAATAAATATACTCATTAAATCAACATCTCTTATTTGTTACCATATTCGTTACGACATGTTTAATGTCTTTACCAGTAAATAATCAACATAAAAAATTTTCAACAACTAAACAAGCTGAAAGTGACCCGAGTTAATTATCGCTGTGTGTTCCTTAATCCTTACTAATTAGTAACTAATTAGTAATTATTGGTGACTCGCTATATAATGTATGTTGTCCGTGGATGTCACAGAGGATCCGCACCATTTTTCTCATTTGAGGCATCTACTTGAATATGACATGCAGATGCATATATGAAAATGTTCTTAAAGCCTATTTAGTTGTTGAATGTGCTAACATTAGTTCCTCTCCGTTTTAAGGAAAATGGATGTGACTTTTATTAGTGCAAATATTTGCACTAATTAATTGACTATTCAAGAAAGGATAGAAAAAAGTTACCATTTAATTAAGGAGGTTATTTCTACTGAGAAATCAATTTTGATTGGATTATTCTCTCTCTCTCTCTTTTTTTTTTTCTGATGATGGATAAGAAGAGTATTTGTTTTTTCTTTGACTGAAGTTGTTTTCTTTGTTTATTTCTGAGGATAATTTCAGCATACATATAATCGAGTTTTATTTACATTCATCAATATCTTAAAAAATATTATTCATATTGAAGAAAAAAATAAAATTGTAGTGTATTCTAATTATTTAGACATGATATCAAATTTAAATCAGTTTGAAATTTATTTGCTCATTCATCATAAATCCATTAAAATATCACTTTAAAAATATTAAATTATTTGGTGGAGTCTTATTAAATTGGTTCTAATTTAATACAAATGTTATGTTAAAAATGAAGTTTTTCATCTACAATTTTAATTTTCTAATTTGAACAATATGTCTCAACATTGGAATTTTTTTAATAAATAATCAAATGCATATTATAACTTGGTATAAATTTTCTTTCCATTGGAAAATATATTTAAATAGCCAGACAGATATTTTTGAGTGCAGTATATATATATATATATAGCACCATCCAATTAATTGTGTTGTGTTCAAAAATGATAATAATAACATGAGACCAAATCTAAGGTCTATATATAAAAATGCACAACTACTAGTTAAATTAACTTGTTTTAAAATAATGGACACAGAGAGAGAGAGAGAGAGAGAGAGAGCCTTAAAAAGAATAACCTTTACATGCAAAGATACCAAATGGAGAAGAATTGGACCATAAGTAGAAACCCTAACTGGATGGCATCTTAGAGGTCTGAGTAAGACAATATTTATGCATTAATTCTTTTCAATTTCTTATAACTAGCTAGGACCACTATGTCTATGCATTATACAAATTCATCTTTTTATTATATATCTCACAAAAACATAATAATGTAAACCCCCCCCCCCCCCCTCCCTCCCTCTCTCTCTCTCTCTCTCTTTTGTATATATGCCCTCCTCTTGCTGGGTACTGTTCCATAGCTAGCTAGTGTATAATATCTCCTCTCTCTCTCTCTCTCTCTCTCTCTCCCCCTCCCTCTTTTAATTTCTATGGTGATAGATATCTTGGACTTGGTGAAGTGGTGGTGCACCACAAGTAGGTGAAGCTGCCAGCTTGATCTGAGAAATTATCAGTATCTCTTCCCCCCTTCCTCTCTCTCTCTCTCTCTCTCTCTCTCTCTCAAACTAATCAGATCATGCTAGCAGTTTCATCTGCTATTGGTGAGCACGATGTGATGTACAATCTCTCTGACCTCTCTCTCCGGATTCCTATTTCTTTAATTCAAGGTTGTTGTTTTTTTTTTAATTTTTCTTAATTAATTATGCAACTTTAATTTACTAATTAATTAATTAATTAACTTACCAGTGTAATTAATAGCGTTATTTAATTATTGTTGTCATCAATTTCGATATAATTATTAATATTATTATTATTACACTAATTATTGGATTCATGTGAATTATGACTTATATATGAACCTATTTTCTCTGTTTTTTTTTCATATTTTGTCCCTTAATTTTATGCAAATATGATGTTAATTTATCCGGACAATTTTCTTCGTGGTCTTAATTATGAATTCTTCTTAATTCATAGAATTAAGAAGAATTAGTATATTATTGGTAAAGTTGAAGTTTCTTTTCTTTTGCAACTATATTATTTGCTAGTTTAAATTTGATATCTAGTTTAATAATGTCTTACAGAGAAGCATGGTATATAATTATATGTATGATACTAACAACGTTGGAGATATAAATGAAGTGTCATAAAATTAAATTTTTTTGCAGACTACTACCTCTAATAATTTAATGTCCCCATTTTTTTCTTATCTGTAATATAAAAAGGTACATATTATTAGATTCCCCTCCCTATCTCTTTCACCTTTTTTGGAAGTTTGTCAATATCTACTTGAATTAATTGTGTCATTTTCTAACTAGCTACTACCCTCTTTGACTGTATTTATTTTCTTCATTTTTTAGATAAATTTGACTGCATTTAATTATTCTCAGAATCCTTATCAGACAAATAGGAACAAAAATGAGTATGTCTACAATATTATTGTTAACCTTCTTAATTAATAATAGTTACTACAGCATTAATTTGATATTGGAAATTCTGATAATTAATCATATTAGACTTGTACAAGTATGATAAATTACAATAAACTTTGTGTCTTAAATACATTATTTTTTTCAAATTTTGAGAACTGTATCTCATATTAGATTTTTGATAATCAAAATTAATTAACAACTCAAATAACCTGTTCTAATTTAAAAATGTGATATTGAAGTGATATTTTTTTTTCTGATATCAACTGCACTTGGTGTCAACATTAGTATATATTAATTGTTACATCTTAATTTGAACCACTCAATTTCATGTTGGGAAAATCTAATTTTAATTATCCATAATTTCCAATGTAGACTATCTTTCAAAACTACGGTGCTCCTAGGAGCACGGGGTCTTTCGGTGTTTTGAACTCAAAAATCTATCAAATCGATTTTAAACGAAAAATTCATGTTGTTCAATAAATTCTTCATATTAAAATTTTCTAGGATGCTATTTTTTCTATTTTTGGAGTTTTTTTAACTATTTGTTTCATATTTTTTTAGAACGGACTATTTTTATGTGCAAAAATTCATTATTTTATTATTATTATTATTAGAATCATCTTAAAAAAATCGAAATAAATAGTTAGAAAATTCTAAAAATAGAAAATTTCAGTGTGCTACAATATTTTAATATGAATAATTTATTGAGCAATTTGGATTTTTCATTTGAGATCAATTCGATAGGTTTTTGAGTTAGGAATACCGAAAGGCTCCATGCTCTTAGGAGCATCATAGTTTTACTCTATATATATATCTTAATTTACCTGCAGCTCTCTTTTATCTTATTGTTTAATTATTTTTTTTAATTATCATGCTTAACTATTCTGTGATATATAGATCAAATCCTCATTTATGACAATTGATGATCAATTGATAATTTGAATTTCATTCTAAAAACACTTGACTAGTATGTTAAAAAAAAAGGGTTTTGTGTTGTCTATATCAGTGTATAGCTGTTGATGATAATGCATAAAGCCTTATTAATTTCCTTCACTTTTTATTGTTATATCATTTTCTTGTGTTTCTTTTTGTGTGCCTAATTGTGCCTACACTAGCGTGGACCAATTTAATTAAGCAAAATATTTGGAGGATATCATTATTTATTATTTATATCGTTATCGATGCGGACTTCATTATTCATGTAAAATGAGTTATTATTCATATTAATGATTTTATTATAAAACTTATTTTATATAATATTTTATTATTCAACTCAAGTACCATTAATATGAATAATAATTCACTTAAATTGAATAATAAAAATATTGTACAACTAAGTTGCATAATAAAATCGCTAACATGAATAATAAGAGATAGGCTAAAATACAACATATTATATGGATGAACCAGTACAATGATTTAAAATCTTAAATTGAAGTTAAAAATGACCTTTTCGAAGCGCTCAATATGATCTCCATATCAAAATCTTTTAGAATACCAAATTTTATATTTTTTTAAAAAAATTTTAACTATTTTTTTGGATAGAGAGAAAATCATTCTTATTGGATGCTCCAAAATCCTCAAATAAATTGATTTTCTTTCCATCCAAAAAATAGTAAAAAAATGTGAAATTTGACATTCTATAAGGTTTTGATATGAAGATTACATTGAATGGTTCGGATCGATTATTTTTTTTTCAAATTAGGAATTTTAAGCTTTGCACGGGTCCATCCGTGCAAAAACGCGTTGCATTTTAGTCCTCTTCTGAATAATAATTCATTTAATATGAATAATAAAGTCGATATCAACGTTAATATTTGTATATCATCTCCCTTTAATTTTAATTAATTAGCTCAGCCACTATGGTACTCCTTAATTTAATTTAATTTAATTTCATCTTCATCTGCTGAGCAACTCACAGTCTTCTCAAAAGGAAAAAAATACCTCTTACTTTAATTGTAAATATATATATAGAAATATATATAAAAATATATATTGTATGCATCAACAACATTTGTTGAATTTATGGGCCTAGCTACTACTTGCTCAGTTGCTCCACGCCTCCACTCTCTCTCTCTCTCTCTCTCTCATATTGATTTATTGTTGTCTTGTTGGATGGTCTAACTACCATACCTTTATTCTCTCTCTAGTTTGTTACGGTATTTTGTCCGTATATACATAGTTTTTTCTCCAAAGCCCCACCGGCCAAGAGTGCATATTCTCTGAAATAAACAGCTATTTCAAAAGATAAAATGAGTAAAAATTAAACGTTATATTATAGCAGATACTGTAGCGGACAGGATTGAGATTTACAGAGAATATTTTTTAAGATCAGCAACAATTTCTGACTTACAAGCAACTGAGAGAACTAATCTAAACCTCTAATTATTGAATGCATTAACTTGAGATACCAAATGAGGAGGAATAATTAATTATGTCGTTTTCCATGTTAATTACTTGGCAGAAGAAACAGAAATAAATATTTTTTTGGGGAAATTTAGACCCATTACACATTCCTTTCTGGGCTTTATTGGCATATAGGCCCAATTAAAATATTTAATCTGCTTAGGCACCCATCTCTCCGACCCGTTTTTCGAAATGTGAAGTTCTTCGGGGTTTCATTCGTAAAGTTTCCATTCAGAGAAGAAGTCACTGGACTCCGGGGGGGAGAGAGAGAGAGAGAGCGGGAGAGAGAGAGAGGTCTGGTGCGCAATGGAAATGGAAATGGAGGCGGGAGAAGGAGAGAAGGTGGAAGAATCGATTCGAATTCGGCACCTGACGCGATCGCTTTCGTCGGAGGAGTTCGCGACGCAGATCGAATCCAAAAGCGTTCCTGGAGTTAGCACTTCTTTCTCTCTTTCTTTTTCGTTGTTCGATTTCTCCCATGCCTGAATCGTCTCTTCTTTATTGCACGTCTAATTCTGATCATTCAAAATCTGGACTTGTTACTTATTTAAGATATAACCTGTTGGCTTAAAAAAATGCACTGTTCTGATAGGTTTTTCGCGGAGTTGTTAAGAGCTGGAAGGCCATCTCCTTGTGGGATCCTTTAAATGGAGGTCTTGACTACTTGTCGGTACTCGCTTTGTACAACTTTTATTGTTGAATTATGGTTCAATCAATCAAGTTATATCCAGTGTTGAAGTTATCTGTGCTTGTAGGAAAGGTTGGGGCCCACTGAAGTTGTGGAGGCCATGATGTCGAATCATGCACATATCTTTTATGGAGATCTGAGAAATCATGAGAGGGTAAGAAAAATTTTCGTATTAAAAATATTTCATAGTCTGATAGATTTTGATTGCAAAAGTATGAATTTTGGGATTGGTACAACAGTGCAGGCGTCATTTAATGTTCCATTTGTTAGCTCAGTTAAGCCACTTTGTTTGTAATTAACCTCCAATCAAAGAAATGGTGGAAGAAAGGACTAAGACTGTTGAACAAAGGAATATATGTTTAACACTGGCCAGTGTGCAACAGTACTAGGTGCTTTGCTCAATTTGGATTAGACACCCACGATCATGATTCTAATTCTCCTTGGTTTAACTGAGGTTTTGCCAATCTCCAATAGCTGACTGATGTATGAAGAAATATGTAAATTCTTAAGGTTTGTTAACTTATATATTCTGATGACAGGTGGCACTGCCATTCTCCGCCTTCATTGCCTCATGTAAATCGTATCTTGACCAGTTGAGCCTTCTTAGTGTGTCCTGTCACGTGTCAAACAGTGCTAAAGATAAAGATACAAACGAAGAAACATGCTCAACTTCCTTAGATGCCCCTGACAGACTTTACTTAGCACAGGTACTTTCTTAGTAACTTTTAGTTTAGTCATAGGTCCTATTTGTTCATTTATTCACAATTTTGTTTGTATATTTGTTTTTTCCTAATATAGCTTTTTGTAGTTGTTGAATTATTTAACATGCAACATAAATTTTAACAGGTCCCAATCTATAGCGCTGAAAGGAAAGAACGTTGCTCTCTGGAAGTGATTAGGGAGGATATACAGACAGTGGGCCCCTATTTTATTCTTCCTTTTTATTCTGTTGTAATATTATTGCTAGTACATTTACAATAATATTTTTAGTTTCCTTTTTATGGCAGCCTGTCTTTATAGAGAATAAATCTCTTGCATCTATAAACTTTTGGATGAATCGGGCTCAGTCAAGGTCTAGCACTCACTATGATCCTCACCATAATATCCTTTGTGTAGTTGCTGGCCAGAAAGAAGGTAAACTTGTATGCCATGCTGCCAATTTTCAAATACCATCACCGATACATGCACAACATTTCCTAAACTTACTGGCTTGATACTTGTAGCTGAACTAATCTGTTACCAGCAATCTCATTTTTTTTTCCTTTGGTATTGGATTCTGTGCCATCTGGTACACACCGATCTGACCTGTACTTGCACCAATAAGTTTATCCTTGAAGTATGATGTACATGTGTTACATTATTAATTCATTTCTGTTCATTTTTTATATTTTAGTTACTTTATGGCCTCCTTCAGCATGTCATCTTCTGTACCCAATGCCTATATATGGCGAGGCTTCAAACCATAGGTACACAGCTTTTTATTTTTCTGAACAATACCAGTAGTTGTAGAATGAATATATACATACATATTTACTGTGGAAATGTTTTCCCCTAGTGCTGTAAGTCTTGAGAACCCCGACCTTTCAGTTCATGCGAGAGCTAAGCACATGAAGGAATATTCTGAAAAAGTAATTCTCAATCCTGGTGATGCCCTATTCATTCCCGAAGGATGGTATGCCAATAATTATTTTATACAGTTTTATACTTTATGAAAATTTCCTTTTTAGTTGTTCTTCTTTTAAGTATTATTAAGGTGTTGTGCTTCATTATTTAAGTATGAACTTGTTGGACAGGTTTCACCAAGTGGATAGTTCTGACTTGACTATAGCTGTCAATTTTTGGTGGGTGTCAAGCATTATGTCAGATATGGTAGAACACATGGATGCATATTATCTACGACGTATATTGAATCGGTACACTTTTCTATGTTATAATTCACTGATTAAGGCAAGCTGAAAATAAATAGCACTTAAAGAGTTGCTTATATCAATTAGAAGAAAAAACCAAGATGACATTGTTAGTTTGCTTATCTAGTAACTAACATTTCTTTTGTCTCATGTTTTCTCTTGGGAACTCGATGAAAAATTGGTTTTACTGAAGATTGGTGAGCAAGGAAATGGTAAGCATCTTCAGATTATTTTTCCTTTTTATTTTACTCTACTTCTTGAGGGTGTCCTGTTAGGTTTAAAAAATTCATGTGTATTAGTTAACCTGGTTATAGAAAAATTTACTCGTCCATCAGATTATGTGCATCTTAACTTCTTTTACTGGATGTCAGTATTAAGTGACAAACTACATATGAAATTTTTTATACATGATTAAATAGGACAGAATAGGATGCTGCCAAAGAGACCAATTCTTTGTTTGAGCAAGGAAGAAAAAGGTCAAAATGATAAAGCATCAGAAGGTTAGTTACAATAAGCAAAATTCCTTTATCATCTACACAACTGAAACGGATGCAAACATTCTTCTGATAACATTAATTTAGTTGCAGAGAACAACAGAAAGTGAATAACTGTTATCTGTTTTCTATTTTTACTTCTTTTTTTTTTCAGGCTGTGAGGAATCAAACACCAATGACGAATCAACAAACATTGGTGCGAATCCAGATAAGAGCACGATATTAGGTCAACTTGAGCCTTATGCTCTTGAGTCACTGGGTAAACTGATATCGCTGGTTCATAAGAACGTTAAATATATTGGTCAAGACCAATATACTCCGACTGGCTTGAATGACGAGTCTTCTGAAACAAGCAATCAACCAATGCATATTGCAAAAGATGGTGAAGCCCCGATTTCAGTCAACCAGTCTGTAGCCCAAATCTTTTTGTCGCTTGAACCATTGGCTCTACAGAAGATTCTTCTTGCGATGGCAGTATGAACTATGCACCTTTTGTTTCCAATTCATCTTTTGTTCATTCTCGATTCGTTAATTATGTATGAAGAAGTCTGATTCATTACATATTTACAAATTTGTTCATGTTTTTCTTAAATTTTAGCTTTTCCCAATGGGTAAGGTAACATCTTATGAGCTCCGATATCTGATGTTAATACGTCCTTTTATTTCATCTGTAAAACCAACTAAACACCAAGCATGCAAAAGACGGGGAGCAACAAAACTGGATCAGTTCCAAACTGTTACTGCTGCTTCTGTACCTAGCCTGATTGGTTACAGTGACAAGTATGAGATTGCAATCATTGCTTTAATAGTTTTCTTCATTGCCATTTGTTTTAGGAACATTTCCCAAGGACACTTGAGGGGCTAATTCTGCATATGTTAGAACCTGCCGCTGCTGAAGTGCTTACATGCAAATTTGATGAGATGGAACCTCTTCTAACAAAAGAACAACAGTGTGTTTTATGTTTTTATATACCAATTTTTAGCAATCAATAGAGCACCCTGTGAAAACCAAATCCTAGTGGTGAATTCTATTTATTCCATTTACCACCCTAGTTATGGACGGTATCTTTTGTCTATTGCAGAGGAATTGTATTAGAAATACTAGTGTCTTTGATGACCATGCTCTGCAGCATATGCAATTTTGTCGCAAATATTATACTAGTGTAGTTATGGACAGCATCTTTTTTTTCAAATTGCAGGGAGGAATTCTACAAGATATTCTATAGTGTCTTTGATGACCCGCCTGTTGCGATGGATACAATTTTAAATGCTAAAGAAACTTTTGCATTTCAGGTATATACATGTTATGCCTTTATGAAGTGTTGCAGCTCTAGTGGTAGGATCATGATATTATTTGGTGGGTCCAAAATCCAGTCTAATGGCATATTTGAGTTAATTGCAATGCTAATCTTTGTTTTTATTGTAGGCATTTCAGAATGTACTGGATCAGTATGTTGGGGCACAAGTTATACATCCAACTTAACATATGATTGTGAGTTCCATTGTACCAAAGGAAAAGTGACAGCTGCGAGCTTATAAAATGGATGTGTCGTGTCTATTTTTTCAAGTTAGCGCAAGCGTGCTCTATTTAGTATCTAGCGGTCAGTAATTTTTGTTCAAATTAAATTTTGGTTTTGTATCTTCTGCTGATTGTGATCTGAAATGGTTCAAGAATGTTTCTGATTATTGCTGCTAGTGGTTCCCTGTCAGCGAACGGGTTGTGTGCATTTTATTTAAACCTGGTAGTCGGGAATAACTCCTAAAAGAAACATGCCACTAGCTTAATCACTCTTTTTCCTGAGATGGGATTAGAAGTCACCCTCCCAACTTTTACTGTTCATGAAAAGTCTCATATCATATTTCTAACCCCTGAACCCTTATAAAAAGGACATTATTTTGGGATCAAAGTTGCTAGATCAAGTATCGATTCTCCTAAAGGATGTGATTACAACAACAATATTTTAGCTAATTCAGCTAGTTGGTTCAGCCACCAGTTGTGCATAATGAATTGTTCTTTTCCAATGTTCATTGAGCGAAGCATTTATAATTGTCTCCAACTTAGCACATCACCTGATTCCTTTTTGAGTGCTTGCAAGTTGCAATATATAAAAGAGAATTGAAGATGAGATGGATAACTTGGGGGATTGATTGGGGGTACGCTCCAGATGATATTTAACATAGCCCTCTGATTACATATAAGAACTCTCTTCCCTGTTACAAATGGTTGAAAAGAACTAATTATCTAGTTTCTCTTCCGTGACAAAGCATCAATTTTAAATGGAAACTAGCGTGGTGATCGTGCTTAGTTTGTTTTCTTGTTCTCAAATTGATGGAATCCATTTGTCATGCAACTGCATATTTTACACACCTCGGTTATTATTTATTTATTTAGTTTTATTTGGTAATGAGAACTAGGTATCATAATTGCTTTTATGTTGTTAAAAAGAATATAGTAATGAATCTTATTTCTTCAATTGATATGATGACAGACAGTCTACTTTTCTTTTTCTTCATTTTATGTTGCATGAAAAATAATTAAAACAATAAAATTCTTTGCATGATCTTTATGCAGCTAATGTTAATGGACGTAAAAGCTATGTAGTATTAAGGTACACAACATTCTGCATGCATGAAAAAACATAGGAAAATGGCAGTGAAGCATTTTATCACAATATAATTGAACGTTGCTTGGAAATATAACTCATACAGTTCATGTGGACAAAGGAAATTTAATTAGGCACAATCAGAAAAACAAGTTATCTCATCAAGTTATTTCATCAAACACCTTGCAATTGCTGTGATGGTAGAGAAAAATGAATTGATTTGTTCGCACCATAAATAGACTAAAAAGATGCAAATACCATTTGTTCGTTAGATTTGTTTGCAACGACATATATTTTATTTGCAAATAGGATCATCATGGTCGGGAGGCAATACAAAAAGAGCCATAAATAATAATTTAAACTCACCACTACATGATCGCACAGAAGGAAATAGAGAAAGAGCCAAAGAAAAATATAATAGAATGTCAAATGGGTCGGTCTAAGAGAACAAAGCAACACTTTCAAGGTGTGTTTGGTTATTATGGAATTACGCGGGATGAGATTTTATGGACATGAAAATTCATAAATCAATTTATAGGAACCCATTCACATGGGAATGATTTCCGGATGTGCAAAAATGAGTTTTCGATTGCCTCATTCGAATTATTGTGGGAAAATCTATTTTTCATTTGGAAGGACTAATACCAATATTAATTATCATAATTATTATTATTATTATTATTATTATTATTATTGTTGTTGTTGTTGTTGTTGTTGTTGTTGTTGTTGTTGTTGTTGTTGTTGTTGTTGTTGTTGTTGTTGTTATTATTATTATTATTAGAGTAAAATTAGGGTGAGCTTAAGCTCACTGAAGGGTTGGTGAGCTTAACTAAAAAATCAATTGAAACAACTCCAAACGATAAATTCAAATTGCTTAATAAATTCTTCATATCAAAATCTTAAAGTATACCGACATTTTTCCATTTTTAGAGTTTTCTAACTATTTTTTCAGAATTTTTAAAATGGTTCTAAAATAATAATAAAATAATGAATATTAGAATATTAGAATTGGTCATTTTAAAAAAAATCTGAAATAAATATTTAAAAAACTCTAAAAATAGAAAAAATTTGTATCCTATAAAATTTTGCTATAAAAAATTTATTGAGCAAATTGAATTTATTATTTGAAATCAATTTGATAGATTTTTAAATTAAGCTCACCAAATTTTTGTATCTTAAGCTCACCCTAGCTCTACTCATATTATTATTATTATACTTTAAATAAAAATATTTTTTTTCTTTATTAATTGTTTTTAAAAATTAAAATTGTAATATGCATTAAAAAAATAATGAAAAAAATGATTAAAGATATGCTTAAAGAGATAAACATGATATAACAAGATGTGCTTAAAGAGATAAAGAAATGTTACGTTGATTCTTGTTCTATGGGAAAAAAAAAATTAAGTCCAAACAAATTATTTTTTTCCCATCAATTTGTATTGAATGGGATGTTATGATGGGAATTCATTTTCAATCCCATACATAACCAAATAGTCAAACAAACGGGTGTGAGAAAATTTTCACCTCTCAGTCTTTCGGAATGTGGGGTGCTGATCAAATTGCACAGAAATCTGACAGCAGCCAATGCAGGAAAGCTACTGCTTTTTTACTACTGTAGAACTCAAAATTACTGTTTTGCTACTGTAGAAGTACTTAGCTTATGTTCAGCTTTTCATATTTCTAACGTTGTTCATTTTAAAAGAAATAAATACCAAACTTTTCATATTCCTAATATTATTTATTTTAAAAAATATATATATTAAGACTAACGAAGCTCTTATTTAAAAAAAAATGAAAATATTGTATCCCCCGAACATTACTATTTTTCCCAAGGAGATTACATGCGGCATCAAACCATTATGCTTGTGAACATTTGAGTAACACTTTTTTCTTTTCTGAAATACATAACGCTACTTCTATTAAACAAACAAAATTTTACCAGTTTGTCACCTTGGCAGTATTTCAACACAAGAAAACATCATATAAACACAAAAGAATGAACATAATATCTGGTGTCTATGTACACATAACCCTCTCTAGTCTTCAGATAACAAAGCGATATAGAGTTGCAGTTGACTATAACCTCTCTTCCCGCCAAGTATTTCTACACAGGTTGTTCCTCTGATGCATCATTTTCCTATAATAGAACATCTCAGGTTAGACCAAAAAATTTTTGGAAATCGATATTTGGATTAGTATGTCAAAAATTTGCTCAGTAATTACAACAAGAACATATAAGTGAAAAGTAGCGAAGTTTCTCTGTTCTTGGACAAAAATCATGTACTGTATTTCATAATTTATCCTCAATTTCAGTTTTTTCAACCTCCTATCTGTTGATAAGTAAAGATGGTTATTCCATTGTTCTTTATTTTTGCTCTAGCAACATGTAGATCCAAGAATAACTGCACAGATGAACAGTTTTCACTGCACGGGCACACTAAAAAGAGTGTGTGTGTGTGTGTGTGTGAGAGAGAGAGAGAGAGAGAGAGTCCCAACTTACATCAACCTGAATTTCAACAGGAAATAAATTTATGGCTCCAGGATTGAAGGAAAAGCTGCTTAAACATGAGAGAGTACAGTCAGTCAAAAGTTCTAAGAGCAAAGAACAAAATCCAAGGAAAAAAAAGAGCAAAAAACATCTTCTATTCAACTAAGAAACAGTGCATCTTTCATCTCAGCAATTCTGTAAAGGTGGTAAAGAAAAATCACAACAATATTGTCGGTTTACAAGTTCTGTTGCTCAACTGCTGCCACTACACCCATTGAGGCACCATACCTTTTTTGGCTGCATATAATGTTTTAACAATTGCCATTTCACTCTAACAAAAACTACCTGTTATGTAGGTACAATCATGCTATTACTACACTTCTAAGATTTTCAGATAAAAAGAGAATGTCACTTACCCATGGGCAAGAACAAGTCTCCATACATAAGGTATAAAGAACTCCTCGGGATGACTTTCTTGCTCATAAGTGAAGCGCAACTGAGTGAACATCTGCTCAATTAACAACAATAGTAAACTACATGATATGAAAATGTCCTTTGTGATGGTAACTGAGTTCTCTCTCTATCCATCATTCTAACCAGTTACTGCTTATTACCAACGAGGGCTCGCACAACTGTTACCAAGCCAACCCAGTTCAAGTCAACTTGAGAGATTAACAAGTCGATTTTCCTGTCTGGATTTCTTGATCTGAGTGAGTCAAAATCAAGCTGGTTCAGGTTGGGTACAATTGAATTCCCTTTTTCAACAAACAAGTACCAACCAAACATGCTTTTTGTAAGCCAGTACTTCTAATTACATAATAAGGAAAAAGAATAGACTTTTCAATAAGCATCTGAAACCAACCCCATTGGAGAATACGAAAATGGTGATCTGTAGGTTTGACCGAAGTCCCGACATGACGAGCTGTACAGCTCACATGCCAGGTCAGAATCCAACCACTTCCGTTTTCTGCCAACATTCCATTACATGTACTCAATTAACACCCTTTCTGTTAATATCTACTAGAATAAGAATTCACTTTATGTTTCGCTCCATTGTTTTCCTGTTGCCACTGATACATTTGCAGGTTTAAACCGGAGTTCCGAGTTATTCTCAACACATTGCTTACATTTTTTAAAAGAGAACAATGCATGCCAATTGTCAACATAAAGAAAACAAAGAAATCTCACTTTCATTCCTTCACCCCGCCATGATCGGCAGTTATTGATAATAACTTGAAGAACTTTGTTTACAGACCACTCCCCCTCTAACTCTTGCATATCCATGCGACTATTGAAGAAATCCAAAACCTGTATTGATAGGATTTGTCAGAATCACACAGCGAGGCATTACCGCCTAAGAATACTGACAGAACTTCAAATTTTCATAATGACGCCACAATCATACTGTGTATATGTTATCAAGCAGCTCATTGAACCTAGGATGGTTCTTGAATGGTTGGAAGACCTCCTGCCGGTGCATCACTGCATATACAACCTGCTTGGAGCACAGCAAGATATAAGATCAAATGCAAAGTAACTACTTGGGTATTATAATAAATAATATAGTAAGGGTGATTCAAAACTGTACCTCTGGATTTCGAGGCAATGCATAAGTCAAAACTGCATTGATTATTTCTAGCACAATCCGCAAGAAGTCAGTGTATATGTGAAGTTCTGTTGACTACATGAAAGCAATAGTCCATGAGAAGGCAAGCAAGAACATATTGAAGGTACAAATATCTAAGAATCTATAATTTTAACTTGAGATAATATAACTATCAATTGTGAAAACTAGTACATACTAAGTACTAACACCCTAAAGTTTTCGACTTCTACAGTTTGCATTTAATAAATTCACTATCCCTTTTTGCATGGAAAAATTAATACTTTGCCTTCTGGTTTTCATCTGGATAAAAATTGCATTAGTAATAACATTTCAGAGAGAAAATCACCAAATCTGAAAATGGAAAAAAGGCTAAAATAAAATTGTCCTTGTAAACCTGATACCAGAGATCAAATACATACCATATCATCAGCAATGCTATCATCTTCAATTTGATCCCGATCTATCTTGAGGACCTTGTCATTTTTTAACTCTGCTAATTTTGTATACCTGCCGTATGGAAAAAGATATTCAATTAGGAACAACTACGGGAATCTTACAAAAGACAAGTCACTAAAATCTGAAAAATCAGTTTGACCACATGAAAGTTTAAAAGCCAGCTGTCCCAGTCAAAGACCTTTTGCATGGACTACATTTTGACATATAATGTCCCAGTCAAAGACCTTTTGCATGGACTACATTTTGACATATAATGTCCCAGTCAAAGACCTTTTGCATGAAAATTTAAAAATGAACCTAAAATGTCTAGCATTGCAATTCAAAACCAGCATTTTTTAACTACTGCACAAACAACAAGAAACCATCAGATCTAAGGTTAAGACCAGGAAAAAGATAAAATTCCCTGCAATCTTCTTAAAAACAAGCATAAGAAAACTCAAAATGTGGACGAAATCAGCAGTTAATCTTCTTGGTTTGCTTCATTTCAATGTGAGGTTTAGATGGAAACTTCCTACAGAATGGACCAAAATTGCAAACATCGAACAGGCCTATACATCTCCATAATAGCCTAACTGTAGGTGTTATCATAAATATTCCCAAAAATGCTAAATGCTGATTATAGGCATCAGAACTGTCCACTTTATTCACAAATATGAAAATATTGGTTTGCAGAAAGTCTGCAAAATATATGCATTACAACTTAAGAAATCTGAATGCTATGTCTGAATGCTATATTTGTTCTCTACAAACTACAACATAACAGAACCAAAATAAAATGTGTACACTTAAATGTACCAGCCAGATAAAATCTAAGCAGAGTTAGCATTGCTTTAAATTAAACTGAATCAAACAACAAAAGATCCGAAGTTGTTTAGTAAATCATGCAATCCAACAATAAGGAAACATACTTGCGGGAAAGCATGTCAAAAAGGCTAACCAGCCTTTGAGATGCATATCCACTCAGTCTATGTACATGTGGGGCCATGTTTGCAAGAATCGCTAAGCAGTTTGTATGAAGGTAGATATCCTTTAAAAAGAACAAACAAATTAGATGCTTCAGCTAAGATCAATCAGGTTCAAACATACTTGTAGAGAGCTACTACCATAGGAAAAAAAAAACAAAATTCTTACAATGCATGGGGAAACAAATAACTAAACAGCAAACAAACACACATACAATTACTAAAGTAAGAAAGAAAAATTAAATTTATTTGAGGTAAGAAATCTTACACGCAGCTTAGAGAGGTTATAATTAATTGTGCGAATAAGGATTATAACCATCAACGAACCGAGAGAGGTTTGATGCAAGAGCCTCTCTTTGTACCAAGGAACACTCGGAAGTATCTGCAAATCAAAATCTTGTCAGTAAATAAGAAAACATGGAGATTATTAGTTGAAGGTAAATCATATGCATTATGATACACAATGTGATAAGAAGTCAACTCTTGTATGTTTACCCTTTTATTGACATAATGAACCAAAAAAGCACACTGTTTTTCTTACCAACTTGTGAATTGTAGCATTGAATGATGAATCCTGACTAAGTATGAGAAGGATAATTAACAGCATATATATCTGATTGGATGTCCTTCTCTGTGCATTATAAAGTGTCTCCAGAATCGGCATTAACTACAAGCATTTATAATTACTCATTAATTTAAATTAAGTACCAGGAGATAGGTAAGATGAAATAACTCTAATGTAAAATAACAAGCAAAAAAAAAGCAAGAACCAAATGTTGTTTGAGAAATACCAATGTATCCAGATCAGTTCGCACAAGGCAATACTCAAGAAAGTCAACATTTCCATGGACCAAAGAATATAGTAATAGCACAGAATTCTCGTCCCTTAAGCACCTGAGCACATCAAAGTAAATGTATTTATTAACAAGTTTTCTGTAAATATAGGAAATATGAATACTGGTTAATATAATAGGCTTACATTCCAAGAGTGTCGAACAATGATGCAAATGGCAATCTCACAACAGGGCCATTATGTGCATTGCCCTCGATATCAGCTCGATCAACTGCAAAGCACACAACATTTGTAGAGACATAAATACAAAGATAAATTATAACCAAATATTAAAAAGACCAGGACAATGCAAAGATCAATTATGTTTTTTCAACGATAAATTATAACCAAATATTAAAAAGACGAATACAACAAAATAAGAAAGTTTGTAAAAATAGTTGGGCCCATATCTTCTAACAAGTCAAAATTCATAAAATACTAATTACTCTTTCCAATGGTGTCAGGCAAATCAAAAGCAACTTGACTAGTGTAATAAAAAAATGACAGGTCTCAGAAGTCAAAAACCATGAGATAATCATCAATTTTCTTTGCTAACTACAAAGCCTCTTAAGCAGTATTGGATTCATTGTAAGCTTATGAATAAGTAACAAGGGATCACAGCTTTGAGAAGGTGCTCCTATTTCACGGGCTCAATATGCAAATTGCTCTCGAACTTGTCTAGATTAGAGGACAATAAATTACATTGAATATCCTTGGTGTTCTCTAGTGCCTTGCAGAAGGGATTGTCGTGAAAAGCTGAAGTCTCCGTTAAATTTTTACTCTCATCACTGGTTTCTGAATTGTTGGTAGCCAACTCATCTACTAAAATGCACTTTCTATAGTGAATCAGAATTAATAAAACGAAAAGGCTATTATCCGCAAGTGGCCTTCCTATGCCTTCCCCACTGGAGCCCGTGAGAAGATTAATAGTGTAGAGCGGGAGCAGCACAAAATTTGCTGAAAACAAGATTGAAGTGATTTTAAGCCTAGAACTGATAAAGGGATGCATTTCAACAAAACCATATAAAATGAACCATAAGATGTGTGGATTCAATGCTACAAGTGGTGAAAGACAATGATTGCATGCTATTAGATACTGGTAGCATGCTGATCACAACGTAACAACCGGAGAGTATTTATCATTTATGAACTTGTTTTTATCATTTGAATTGCATGGTGCTTATTTGGCGCTTTCAAATGGAATATATGTTTAGGAGTTGATCTTATGAAAACCACTTTTAGTAAAATAGGGTCGCAACCACACTAGTAGTAATGGTATTAGCCAACTGGATCCACAATCCAAAGTTAAAGATGAACAAAGAGTAAGCAGTTACCAGCAGCAGAACCGACTCTTTGCAAAACACCAGGTTCGCCATTGTCAGAAAAGATTGGATACGAGGAACCATTGAAAGGTACATGTGGCCTTGTTATGAAATTCAACAGTAATCTCCTCACTACAGATGTCACTATATTACTTTCCTGCAGAAGACATACATAATGATTTACTCTTTTCAGTAGTTAGCAGGTGTACAATTGAAAATTCAACAGAAAAACCATCACCCTGATTTGAGTTCCAGCTGCTACAAAATTTCAACTGGCATCAGCATAGGTACAGCACTATACTGCATTTTTTTTTGGGGGGGAGGGGGGGGATTGTGGAGTCATGCTTTATGCATTTTAAGAAAGAGTTGAACTCTCCTAGCCTTAGACTTATCCAGTAATTGCATGGTGATAAAATTCTAAAACAATCCTTGATATAACCCAAGCACTAGTTATTAAGTAATTTCTTTACTCGTGAATGTTAAAAACAAACGTGAGTTCTTCATGATAGCCAATCATAAAAACACTACACTACCTGAAGCATAGCAGCATCTAAAAAAGGATGCACATCTTTTGGTTCTGGAGATGGTCCAGAACAAAGCTGTGTCGACATGGCAACAATCATAAAATTCAGTAGCTCATGATGAAGAAACAATGAGTGGCCACTTGCAAAAAGAGAACAATGTATAAGAGAATTTAAAAAGAACTAGGTGCAGAAGTCAAAGACATATTAAAAATGTCGTTTAGAAAATACATGTAAAGATACCTCGCTTGTGCTGTGCCAAGATAGTGGAGCACCCCTTGCATCACAAAATGCTCTAAGCTTTGATCTGAAAGGGGAATATTATAGTCGAGATCACTTTCATTATTATAAAACTTTCAGAGTAGAATGGTACTTAATGATCAGTTTTAATCCAGTAGTTGGTACATTACAATAACTACATGTCTACATTCTATTAAGTAATTTTCCTAAGTGTGTGTATCAAACTAAGAAATACTTGGATTAAAAACAGGAATAGAAACCTTTAGGGAAATTTTCAAGCCCATTCTCAGTTCTATCAACATCAAGACCCAGCTCTTCCCATGTATAGGTTCTGGTGTTTTCAATCATAAACTTGAGAAAAACTGAGGCTATGTAGGAAGCATTAATGGCCTTCTTATACGCTGAAATGGATCCATCAGATGCTGACATGGCATCTTGTAAACACCATACAAGATGTACTAAAAGCTTTGCAAGGTGTCTAGTGTGATAATTGTTCTCGGCTGCAGGTAAACATGAGAGAAGTGTTATCGTTAAGTGACTACATATAGTGATTCACACTTTAGTTAGGAATATACCAGACTAACAGTCCCAATTACCAAAATAAAAATAAAGTAGCACGAATCTCATTTTTTTTTCTTTTTTGTATTTAAGTGGTAGAGAATAATCTGACGAGCATCTACTTGTAATTAGATCCCTTAATCGATGCTTATAAGCAAAATCAATTAGCTAATATAGTGAGAAAAGCATCAAATCACTTTTCCTTTTTCATAAATCTACATTTCAACCTCTCATCTGTTTCCTTTCAGTGCGAGTTTCAAAGCTAACCAAGTCCAATCGAACAAACGAGAAAACATTGTAATAAATGGACGAACCAAAGGTCTGACAAGCATGGAGCACGCGGTGACGTGGCCACTGGAGGGAGAGCGGGAGTTCCAGAAGGTTCTTCCAGAACTCCGACGAGATCGGGTACGGCGTACTGCCGACGAACGCGGCGACCAGCTGCTCCGCCGAGGTCTGTGAACGTGGAGTCGACGGCGCCGCTCCCATGTCAAGCTGTATCGTCTCTTCAAATGTGAAAAGCCTTAGCTGATAACAGATTCGTAGCTTGAAATGGCGAGGGTTAGGCGAGGGTTAGGCGAGATCCATCGCCATTGGCTGTCTGACTAGAGTCGACAGAAGAGAAGGAAGGAGAAAATGCGATTCAAACGACCACTGGAGAAAATAATAAATGTTGTAGGGGAGAAATTTGCGCGTTTGGAACCAAGGTTTTTTTTTTTAAAGGGAGCTGTTTGACGGATACCATTTGAATATAATTATTAAATGTCGTTATTAATACGAATTTAATTATATATATTAAATAAATTATTATACATATTTATTTAATATATTATATAAATTTATTTTGTACAGTATTATTATTATATAATTTAAATAAATTATTATATATATTAATGATTTTATTATATAAATTTATTTTGTATTTATATATAACTTAAATAAGTTATTATGTATATTAACGATATTTAAATTAAATAATAAAATTATCGTACTCATAACTTAAATAATTTATTATGTATATTAATGATATTTAAATTAAATAATAAAAATATCATACATAATAAAATCGTTAATATATATAATATCTTATTTAATATATTAATAAAATCCGTATAATAATATTTTTTTTTTAAATCAGCAAACTAAATTTGCGCGTTTATCACGAAAATATCTTTTATGTCAAATCTACCCTCTGATACTTGCGCGCTTGTCCCGAATGATCATTCCTTACTTTTAGAAGGATGTAAATGTAAAGATACCAAATGAAGCTTTAATAACAAAAGTGGAGTGGCGCTGAAACTTAAAATGGAAGCAAGAGAGTCTTGCGAATTGTTCCAAAACCATTAGTGACACCTTTTCGTGTGATTGGTATATCAATTGACTTTTGAGGTTGACTTGATTCCATTTACGATTGAGGGATAAAGAGAGATCTCAATTTTAATTATTATTATTAGATGGGTTATTATTTATATTAATAGTTTTATTATATAATTTATTTGTATTGGTATTTTTATTATTTAATTTAAATGAATTATTATTTAAATTAGTGATATTTGAATTGAATGATAAAGTATTATACAAAATAATAATGATATTTTCCAAACATTTTCCTTTACGATTAAATATAACTAAAATAAAATTAGCTCGCTCGACTCATTTGCAGCTCTAATTCCATCTCGCCACTTTTGGTTTTTTTTCGTTTGTTTCTCCACTTGGATAAATTTGTGCATGTGTGCAGACACGGATTATAGTTTATATTGACTCGTGATTTTACGATTATGAATGAGATCTAAATTAATTAAAAATATGAATAGTAACATGAAAATGATCTTACAATACATAAATAAAGATTAAATTATTTAAAAATATGAAACGAACAAACAAACACGGTATATTGTAAATACCTTTTAGAAGAATTATATCTATAATATTTGTTGAATTATTTGTTTTAGCACAAATAAATTTATATTTATGTTAATTGGCTGAGCCAATTCATGTATATGCCAATTTTAATTTAATTGGTTATGCTCTTATATTATCTCCTAAATAATATTTTTAAATTTCAAACTTTGATAATTCCTCCGGACACTTAACCAAATTTATTAATTAAAAAAAATACTCTTACGTGTCACTCTTTTCCGAAGCAAAATCTAAACCGTTGATTTAAGATTAACGTTGATGATTTTCTCATTGGAGATGCATCTATTCAAGCGTTTTAGCAAGGAATATTCGGTGGGACCTGGAGATAAATTACAGCCTACCCGGCAACAGTAAAATTTAAATTACAGCCTACCCGACAACAGTAAAAGTTAAATTACAGCCTACCCGGCAACAGTAAAAGTTAAATTACAGCCTACCCGATCCGTTAACCCGGCCTCTAGTCGAGTTTGAGGCTGCATCACGGGTCGGATGCAACTCCGAGCTCTTCTAGGAAGACCGCTCTTCCCCTTCGCCAGGTCTCGTGCTTGTCTTCCCCATTCTAAAACCCTAATCCTAGCCATGCCTAAAACCCTAGACGAACCCGATGTCGGCATCTCCTGCTTCGTCTCCTCTCTCCCCGGTTTCCGTGGCATCTTGAAGCAGAGGTCTCTCTCTCTCTTTCTCTTTCTCTCTTTCTCTCTTTCTCTCTTTCCAGACTTCAGTTACTGATAGAGATATAAACTGGATCACTATTAGTCACTAGTAAGTAGTTGCATGATGTTTAAATTCTGTGGTAAATTTAGCGCTTCATTTCTAATGTTTGCCTTTCCTCTATGATAAGGTATTCCGACTTCATTGTAAATGAGGTTGGCAAAGATGGAGAAGTGGTCCGCCTCACCTCATTTGATCTTCCCCAAGACGTAACAATTCATTAAAATTTGACCTTTTTTTTGGTTTAAATTTGTCCTTGATATCACAAAATTGGTCATTTGTTAGAACTTGAATTTCAGTGCACCGACATTAAGCCAGAAGAGGAGTCTGGCCCACTTGATAAAGATTACTCAACACAGATCAATTCTTTTCGCATTTTATGTGGAGATGCTGATGCAGAAGCATTAAAGGTGCTTTTGGAGAAAATATCATGTGGATCAGATGAAGAAATTGATCCAATAATTCTTTCTCCTGATTCTGAGAAGTTACATCGATCGGTTAGTTTCTGACACTTGGAAAGAATTATCAACAATAATCCTGTACATGCTTCATGCCAGCCATAACTCGAATACTTTTTTCAGTAGCACATCAATACAATTTAGAAAGCGGATATTGTTCTTGCACAAACCAATTCTTTTTTTTTTCCAAATAACACCCAAAAATTTTCACTGTCATTGGCAAGTAGCATCAAACAATTCCTACTGATTTGCAGTCAAGCAAAAGGATGACTAAACTATCCTCGTTGACTCAATCAAATCTATCTGCCACAAGTCCATGAAAAACATTGAATCTGAAATCTGAATTTTATTTGCCTGATTGATTCAGGAAATGCAGAAATTAGTAAGGCAGTGAAGAAAATTATCAGTATTTTATGGAATATACTTATATTATCACCCAGAGATAAGTTGGTGTAGATGTGTAGCTGCAAGTAGCTCAAGAATTTTTATGTTTGTTGCAAGAATGAGAGAATTTGGCATTACTCTTCCTGTAAAACATAAAGTGCTGAAAAAAAACTCTAGTAAGTTGACAAGTAAATAATTTTTGTGTACTTTCAAAACCCCATTAATTGAGAAATAAATAACTTATTTGATGATTTCTTGGCTTAAGATGTTACCAGCTCAGATATGAGTGTATGGTACTGCAATATTATCCTGCAATGCTTTCTTGAGTATGTTTTAAGTTTTCTCGTTGTTTTAAATATTTGTTTTAGGATGTTCACAACTTTTTTAAGACGAACTTCAATTGCTTTATAACGGACACAGTGGAAGGGCCTGATGACAAGAGCAAATGTGTAAGAGTGAGGTTTAATTCTGGTCAAGCTGGAAAAGGAGGCAATAACAAGAGAGGGAAGAAAAGGAAAGGTGCTTCTGGCTCAAATACAAGAGAGGGTGGAAGATTCGATAGTAGGGGTTCTGATAGCTGGCATCTAGGAAAATTTGTCAGGTAAAACTCCTGTGTGCTTTCTACCTTTTTTAATTACTTATTATATTCTTTCTCTAACTGAATGCTTTGAACTATGAAGTGAAATATTATTGAAATAATATTTGCCAGAATCAACAATGATGTTTTAGATTATAAGATTCAAATAATCATACTACTATATGTAATTGTCAGGTTTCACCTTTACAAGGAGAACAAGGACACCCAGGAGGCGCTGGGAGTTATTGGAAAAATGCTTGGAATTCAGGTACATTTTATAATTCTTTATATCATTTTTTCAAATGGATGATCATTGTTAGTTTGTTTATTGCTTTAATCAGGTTATGTTCTGTAACTAAATTTCTGCAGCAACGTGCATTTGGCTTTGCGGGAACAAAAGATAAACGTTCTGTGTCAACACAACAGGTTTTCTTTCCCTTTTGTGTCTTGATAGATGCTCAATTTGTGGTAAATTGTGGCTAAAATGGGTGCTATCTGCCATCAAGGCTCAAATATTTTGTAGTTAAGAGTAGTTGCTCTATTGAGCTCTAATTGAGAAATTTTTTTATTAGGTTGAGAGTTGTTTGCAAAATTGAAGATATTTAGAGGACTCTAAGGGTCATTTTTGGTAAACTTGTGGGCACATGGGCACTCAAAATTGGAAAAAACCAAGCCAGGATTTAATTAAAATAGTGCTTGAATTATCTAAAAGAAACTTCTTTTCAATTAGGTAACCATATTCAAGGTGCATCCGAAGAGATTAGCAGCCCTTAATAATAGACTTTTTGGCATTAAGATTGGAAACTTTTGGTGAGTCCTTGCACCTTTTTTTTCGACATTACCTTATTTTTTTCTAACTTTTAATTAGAAATTGAGCATCTGACTACTCATTCTAGTTATGTTAAAGAAGGTCTTGTTCTCGGTCAGCTAAATGGAAATCACTTCACAATAACCCTCAGGTACTTATTCTGTGCAAGCTTTAATATTATTGGGTTAAACATAGTATAACATGATTAAAATATGAAGTTGGGCTTCTTTGTAGGGATGTTATTGGAGACTCCGAGGAAGTAATAAGAAACGCTGCAGATGGCTTAGGAAAATGTGGTTTCATTAATTATTATGGCTTACAGGTTTAGCAAAGCTAATTTTTTATCTATCTTGTTCTGTAAAAGAGGTTGCACCTTCCACTATTTGCAACTACAAACATTTTTCTAACAGTTAGTGTGAGAACAGATCTAGGCCTGTAGGCTGTAGCTGTAGCCTTATAGACTTACATTAGGATGCTCAGGGTTCTTTATGGAAACAAGCTTAAACAATTTTAGAAATTCCAAACAATCACCAAATCAAATACAAAGAATGATGAAACAAAGGGTTATATTGTTACACTACGGGAATGCTATTCTTTTAACCAGACGTGTTGGTCCATACAGGTACTGGTCATGGTATAATGCCTGCAGTTGATAATTTATCATTTCTGACTATGCTTGCATCTGTACCAGCGTTTTGGGAGTGGTCCTATACCGACACACCTTATTGGGGCTCCATTACTCAGAGGAGAATGGAAGAATGCTGTTGACTTGATTCTAAATCCAAGAGAAGGAGATATCCTTAGCAACAGCATTTGTTTTTTGGACTCCATGAATTCTTTTCAATTCATTATTGTGTGCCTCCTTAATTCAACCAATTCAAACAGCGTGGAGCTGTAAAGGAAATTAGGGAACATTACAAGGAAGATGGAAATATTGATGAAATGTTGAGAAATTTGCCTCGCTATCTTGTTGCTGAGAGATCTATTGTAAGTTCGCAAGATAGCCTCATAATTATTTGTTGTATGGTGTTCCCCGGCTTGCTTATAAATCTGAGGTCAAAATCAAAATGGTCATGTTACATTATTAGGTCATAACTTGTAAATTTATTGATCTTTATTTTATATGAAGGAACTTTGGTTGTGAAATTAAGAGACTAGGCAAATGGCATCTTATTCCCCAGTGTTAATTGATACTAAAATGTAGTATATAGATCCTTGTATAAATGGAGTGTTAAAGGTACTTCTTCATAGAAAGAGTTGGTTGCTGTTTCCTCTAAGAGAAGCTGATTTGTTTTGTACTGTGTACAGCTCCAGTGTTTGAAGAAATGCCCAGGTAATTATCTGCAGGCACTGAAGGCAATACCTAGAACTCTTAGAATGATGTATGTTATTAACAAGTCAACATTTGCAACCTCTTTTTTCCTTAATCTGTCACTGGCCTCATAGTGAATTCTTGTCTGATCATATTCCTTTTTAGGTATGTGCATAGCTATCAAAGTTACCTGTGGAATCATGCTGCTAGCTTGAGGGTGCAGAAGTATGGTATGTACAGTCAAGCATATGCTTCTTATATGTTACAGCGATCTATTATAATAATTGCTAATTATTATTTAAAACATATGATTACAGGAATATCACAGGTTGTAGTTGGTGATTTAGTTTATTGCAAAGACAGCTTGCCTGAGGAGAGCACTGTTATTGACAGTTTAGAGATTGAGAGTGATGCAGCTGATGCTTTTCTATCAGATGCATCCAGTGAATTACAGCCTGAAGAAAAACTGCCGGTTGTTAAGGTCGGTAATATTTGTCTAATTAGTTGCAAATCAAATGCTCATATTTTGTTAGTTGCTTCGGGAATATGATGTTAGGTGATGTTAACCAAAATAAACAAGAATAAGATACACACATGACATGAAAACAAAAGCTGAAATTTATTTATACCTTTCTTTATTTCTTTTGTAGGCAGTTGACCATGAGGATATATCAAAGGGTATCTACACCTTTGAAGATGTTGTGCTTCCCTTGCCTGGGTAAGCAGCCAAGTATAATATTTACAATATGGTTGGTTGTAATGTAGCGGAAGGATGGAAGGGAGAATAAAAGTTAATCTATATACTTTGATTGGTGATAAATTTTATTGGCGGTTAAGGATAAAGAAGCTTGCTAATCTGTTTTAATCTTGAAGAGCTTTTACATTGTCATCCTCCCAATTTTGGTGTAATGGAAAGAAAGCAAAGAATTTAACAACAGTTCAACAAGATAGAGAACAATCACGATACCATTTTAGTTGTATCCATTCTCTCTTCCTTCTGACATCTTATCTCATTCTTCTTCTGGTACCTAAAGGTACTACTCTCCCTGAATCCATATGAGAATAAAACTACTTTTAGTTTACTTTTTGTATAGGTCAAGAGTGATATATCCTGAGAATGATGTTGCTAGCATTTATCATGAAATGGCTGCAAAGGTGATTGTTTCTTATTTCATCTCTTGTTCCTTGATATTTTGTTGATTCCTTGTTTGTCCATTTTTTGGTGTATGTTGTCTAGTGGAAGGATGCAAATTCTTTTTTATTTCTGAAGTATTGCGATAAGACGCAGAGATAGGGGTTTCAAACTTTTTTATTAATTCTGCTTATTTTATATAAGACACTTGTGAGCTTGATGCAAGTCCAGTTCACGTGTATTAGATAGGGATGCACTGGAATCCTGAAATTGACAAGTTTATTAAAAGTTGAACTTTAATTAATTGAATGCAAGTTTAACTTATATCTTCAGTTTATTTTAATGTAGTGACCAATAAAATTGTTTATTTTTTCCCTTTGAATTAACTCAGGATGGTATCAGCTTGACAGAGAGTGCCCATGGGGTGAAGTAAGTTTGCTGGCATGTTTTCTTTGATAGGCCTAGTCTTTACAGATTTAGCTTTCTTTGATTTCATTACACATCTTCATATTTCCTTGAAATAAGATTTTTAAAATGTCTTCTTCAGAAATTACAGAGCCCCTTTCTTTGGAGCAGTTTGCTATTAATTTCAATTTTGTAATGGGATGCAAAATTGAGTCCCCACTTTAGTTGGACTGTGACATGTTTCTTCTTTAACATCAAACAGTTGGTTAATTGTAGTGAAAATGGCAAGATCAGCCTTTATAGAATAGATTGAACACTGCTAATACAGTTTTCTTGAAGCATTTTATTTTTTAAAAAAATGAGTTTTCTTTTGATGATTGAAAATTGAAATTTTTTCATAAAGAAGGGAGTTCCTTTTGCAAAGAGGACAGGCCTTCTGCAGATTTGTTCGAACTTGTTTAATAGAGTAGTTACCTTTCTTAAATGACAAGGGACTTCTGTTAGATGATGAAGGGAGAAATTTTTGAAAGAAGTAATTTTGCAAATTCTTTGGATGCTAGCTAACAAGTGCTAAAATTGAAAATTGAAATTTTTTCATAAAGAAGGGAGTTCCTTTTGCAAAGAGGACAGGCCTTCTGCAGATTTGTTCGAACTTGTTTAATAGAGTAGTTACCTTTCTTAAATGACAAGAAGGGACTTCTGTTAGATGATGAAGGGAGAAATTTTTGAAAGAAGTAATTTTGCAAATTCTTTGGGCGCTAGCTAATAAGTGCTAAAATGCAGGGAATTTTCTATTATGAGCATGACAGGAGGCTATAGACGGGTGTACCAGCGGCCCATTGACTATGAATGGTAAGTTTTTCCTTGATTATTTCGTTTTGTCTATTGCCTGTGCATTGTTTCATATTGTCTTGGTTTGGGTAAATTTTTTGGTGAAGTTTGAATAATTTATGTCGAGGAAATAATATTTGTATTACTATCACTTTCAAGTCTTTGAATTTTTGAAGTCCTTGCATAGATGAATCTAGGATTACTCTCCTTGATGTCCACTGGTAAGATGCGAACATTTTTAGTTCCGTACAGTGAATATATCGAGCAGTTAATCAGCCGAAAACAATGTCAAGGATTGGATATTCCATTTCATTAATTTTTCTTTTTGTTGACCTTGTGCAGGGAATTGATGAAATACACAAATGATATTGAATCTCTATCTGAGACTGATCTTGATATCATAAACAAAAAAACCACTGAAGATGAAAAGAAGGATGAGTCGTGTATGACCAGAGTTGAGGGTTCTCATATAGTACCTGAAGAGAAGTTAGCTCTCAAGTTAGGTTTTACTTTGCCAACTTCATCATATGCCACCATGGCCATTAGAGAGCTACTGAAATCTTCTTCCTTGGTAAATATTTTCTTTTCGTTATTTATTATTTGTACTTCATTCTAGATGTTATTGTTATGTCAAACTTCCCTGCTTCTGACCTGTAGACCAAGTTACTTATCCTATTCTTTCCCTTTTTGAACACAGATTGCTTTACAGAAAACAAACCCTTGAATTAGGTAAAGAAAACAAAAATCTGAAAGGTTTGCTTTCTTTTGGTTAATT
Organism: x Bolboschoenoplectus mariqueter; assembly: GCA_037678475.1. Lineage (NCBI taxonomy): Eukaryota > Viridiplantae > Streptophyta > Magnoliopsida > Poales > Cyperaceae > x Bolboschoenoplectus > x Bolboschoenoplectus mariqueter. Next base: position 895,124 of record CM075268.1, on the reverse strand, counting down.
TTATGGTTCTTAATTTTTTTATTGTGACAATTTTATTCTTGGATCTTATAATTTTAAGGTTTGCGGGAATAACATGGCTCAATAGAAGAGCTACAACCTTTTGATGCACGAGGGGTGGCAGTAGAGCTCCAATAACTTGAATGCGTACATGGAATTTATTGGCCAACCTGTTTGCCATGATACTAGAGTTACCAAACTGATTGCTTAACAGACGAAATCTTTGATACTTTTTGTTTCTTTGGGCTGCATTTGAGTTTATTTTGTGTTGGAACCTGAAGCTCATTTGAATCTAAATATGAGGCAATGATTGGATACTGTTTTGCAAGATGCAACCTGGGAAACAGTTGATCGTAATGGAAATGTTAGTTTGCTCCATAAGGTGAGCACAATTTCTGTAATACTGAAATCTCAACATAATTCTCTAGTTCCTGCTGAAATTTTATCAAGACCTGGCTTTTAGAAACATGCATTTTGGTGTTGGCTTTAAAAACGTCTGATATAGTTCGTTTATCAAATGACTGATGCACAAAAAATGGTAATAGTTAAGTGGACCCCATGTAGAACGGAGACATCGCACAAGCTTTCTTTTCATGTCAGTTTCCTAAGAAAGAAATAAAGAGGGAAAACAGAAAAGACGGACATCTTAACTTCACAACATCTAATTGATTTTTAAGAGAACTATTCCACTTGAAGCTTCTTGAATCTGTATTATCAGATGTCAGATAATTCATTCGCATTAAGCACTTAAATTTGCTTCATCTTCTGGACTTCCAAAGAAGCAAAATGAAATTGGGAAATCAGAAAGCAAAAATGAGTAATAAAGAGAACAAGTTACCAACATGGATTAACTTGCATTCCTACAATTCTATCACATGAGCATCTCTCTATGAAATTACTCTATTAATTAATAACCATGCCAACATGTCATAACATCATCATCCCTCACAAAATAGATTTTCATCAAAATTGACAACCCATAAATATGGAGGATACTATGCAGGAAGGAGCCTCATCTTTCGCCTCAGCCACACTGGCCTCACTTCTGCAGTTAGAGAGAGAAAAACCTCTCTATTATTCAGATCTGAAAACACATCAGGGGCAATCGACTTCTCTACCACTGACAACTCACTCATCCCATTCATGACCTCAACACATCTAGCTATAGTAAATTGATCATCATGCCTTGTACTACGACCGTGATCAGTACTTCTATCATTATTATTACCATTAGTAGCACTGTTACCAAGATTACCATTATTTTGGTTCACATGTAAGGTTGTCTTGTATCCCAAATGGTGAGGTATTGAAGGGCGAAACTGTGTGATGGGTTTAGGGAAGAAGTGGCGGTCCATTAGAGGTGGGGCTGGCTCATCAGAGCTCTCTTGTTGGAAGGATGATTCACGGGAAGTAGGGAATAGAACAGGGGGTGAAATCCTGGGGATTGTGCCTAGTCTTTCATCCTCGTCTTCTGATTCTTCATCAGTTTCTTCTGATTGTTCTTCTTCGCCAACATGCAAATTGACATTGGTGCTCCTCTGAAGCATGAAAGGTAAATTTCTGAGATCTTCTGCAATTAGACAACTTAACATTAGTTCTAAAAGAAGTAGCAACTTGTGTGGAAACTAATATCAGCATATATTTATATAAAATTATTATTCAAATTATACCTTATAGAAAAAAACTCAAATCAAACTAAAATAATCATTAAATAATTTCGAAAACAAGGAGCATGGTGATCAATTCAGTTCTTAACAAATAAGAAAGAGCATTAAGTGAGATCAAATACCCTTTTGCCCATAAGGATTCTTGCAATCATCACATTTGCAATTCCGAAGGCATCCAACTCCAGACTTCATGTTCCCAGAATTAAAGAAGGATAAAAAAAATGTTAAAAATGCTAATGTTAGAGAAGATCTAACTAACTGCTTATTTTAATTTACCTGGAAACAGTCACAATACTTCTTTCCACATCCAGACTTCTTGCATCTGCATCCTTTTCTACTACCTGGTGCTGAACCTGGTGAATTACCAACTACTTCCTGCATTATGTGAAAACAGGAAATACAAATAAAAAACACATCCCAAGATAAAGACATTCAGTGATTAAATTCACTCTCCATCTATTATTTTCAGCAACATGACAAAAAAAAAAAGAATTCAGTCCAGAACATTCTTTCAATCTGATTAATTCTAAGCAATGCAACAACTGCAAACTCCTTTCACCTATAGACTATGCTTCTTGTACATAATTTAGCTCGTGCATTTTGGTACCTGAACTTACAATCTTGTATCCCTATGGAAAGGCACTGGTTTCTTCTTCAATGATATTTAGTCAATTTTGTCACTCAATCCTCACAGGTACCTGTACTCTTATGGCCTCATTAGCTCATTACTTAACTGGGGGAAAATAAAGAGAGATAAAAATATGTATATCAACCTTTGCATCTTGAGTAACATTAGAAGATTGAATCACAACTTTGTGAAATGTTGGCTGGTTGAGACACTGCCGGCACAGGCATGCATCAGAACAGTAGCCTCCAGAAGCAAAGCAAATGCAATAACTGTGATGAAGGAATTTCATCAATCATGGCAAGCAATCATGCCTAGGAAACAAATTCTCAAAATACAGTCGAACCGTTTTGTTCTGCAAGTAATGTTTACAGTTTGATATTATACCAATTTATCAAAATGGTCTATTACTATTTTCCTTCTCTAATTAAAAGTTATTGTCTCTTCAGAAATGGAGCATTAAATATTCTAGACAAATTTTTTGAATTGAAAATGGCTCATAAATATCCGTATTTTTTTGCACGTGGGAGATTGCGGTGACCTCTCAAAGTCATCCTGGTATTATTTCATCACTTAAGTTACCAGGTCATTGAAAATTGTTAAAAACTATATTTTACATATAACTTTGAGGAACTCTCTTTCGCACTAGTATCTCAAACTCTAACATCAGCAATCATCCAAGTGAACAGTGGAGAACTGGACCATTTTTTCAAATGAGCACGTGTAGATCTTTCGTTTGCTTGGTTGCAATGAACTGTGATTATGGCTATCAGTCCACCAATTTTGATATTAACATAATTGTACCACCAACCATTTAGGCTTTTGTTAGGGTTAGAACTTTTCCCTTTCTACTTTCCAAAAATCCTCATAGGTCTTAAGCCTTTTAACTAGAAGTTCACCTTTTTTATATAAGGGAAAACGGGAGGAGTAAAATAAAAATTTTGAGAGAGAAATCCTACTATCAACATATATTCCTCTATCGCCCTCATTTGTAAAAGAATTGTGAAACAAAATAAGATGGCTCAAAGGCTGCACAACAAGATATGCCATGCATAGCCCAACATAGTATATGATCAACAATTCTTTTACTTCTGTGCATCTGAAGTAGTTGGATATACAATTACTAGGTTTATATAACCCCTACCTTACCAGTTTTCAAATATTGCATGAAGTAATAATCCATCACATCTTATATGTTCTTAATGAGGGTAAAACTAAATGCTGCCATTGCAAAGCACCTTTTCTTTATATGGTAATGTGAAACACAGAAGTGAGAGAAAGATACAGAAAAAGTGTAAATTTTAGAAAATAAGAAGTCCGCATTCATTTTCTACAAACCTAACTATTCTGTATTTTTTTAAAATGGGTGCCGCATACATTGTTTGTGAATTAAATATGGGCAACACATGATCATTGAAATTCCCTAGTTCTAAAAGAATTGTTTTCGATAGTCTGTTACCTCTTAGTCCTTATTTGTATATCAAATAAAAAGAAGTATGTTACAGAGAGACATATGAGATACTTATAGTTCTACAGGGAAATTAATGATTTTTCCCAATTTTGTGAAGGTACACGTTAAATATTCCCACTATTTATAGTTTGTCAGCCATCATTTCTAGCCTCAGTTTTCTACTTGCAATAATATATAAAAGTAGCACAAATATTTTTTAGAAAGTAGAACAAAATCTCTCTCTCTCTCAAGCGTCTGCAGAGCGTAAGGGACCACCACCAAAATCAAATCCCAAAAATCTAAAACAAAAAAATAATCTCACAGTTTCAGGCATCTTGATTTCCTGCAACTGCAATTCTTGCATCCATCTCCATCACCTCCATCCTCGGGCTTGCGCCTGCCAATTTAAACTCTTTTACAACAAGTGTTCATGATTTGATAGAATTTCAAAATGTATTTTTGATGTGCAAAACACATGAGTAGACAAAACAAACCACAAAATCGATTATAAGACACACTGAAAGATGCATGTTTTAAAACACAATTCTGAATTTCTGCTTCACAGATATTTGCTCACTGACCAAACGAGCATTATGTTCTTAAATATGGCAATAGTCCTTCAAATGATCTCTAGTAGCCAATACTATGGGCATACAAAATAGGATCCTCACAGAGTACAATTCTTTTCAATTATAAAAAATTTAGTATTCAAGGTGCCATTACCACCCCTATCCTGAGGCTATATGAAAAAAAAAGACTTTTGAAAGTAGATAATAATAGGCATTGTCTGCCATCTTAAAGTCAGAGAACATCTCTGATTTGCCTATGAAAAGTGCAAGTGAGCACTATATTCAAAACCCTAGCATTGCTCTGGGAAAAAAGGCATTTAGAACTCTGGCATTTTGGATGATTTTCAGGTTTTCAAGGATCATATTCCCTTCTCTCAGCTTACTATCAAATTACCCCAAGTTTTGCAATCTTCACTAGAAATCGGTCAAACAATTGGATGAATAACACTCCAGTTGAACTAAAATGCAAGTAGGTCAAGGGATTGATTGATGGATGTACCTCTTCTTGTCGAGACTACTAGGGCTGGCGCTGCCTGGCAGTGATCTCTCGCTGAAAGACGCACCTCCGATCTGAGCCATCGCAAGCGGCGGAGGCAGCGGCGCGCGCTCCGAAGCGTTGCCGGAATCCGTCGGGTCTCCCCCCTCCATGCAATTCGATCGAGAGAGAGAGAGAGAGAGACCGACGACAGTTTTCAAGGAGAAAGCGAAGAGCGGGGAATAGAAGAGGGGGAGAGATATTTTAATGGAGAAATTGATGCATTGAATTTATTGGAATTGAGATTGCTGCCATTAGTAGATGTAGATACATCCCTTTCTTTTCTTTTCTTTTCTTTTGGGTAAATTTCACCGAAGGGGAACGATGTTTTCTATGGGGTTTCCGAATTTTGATTTTGTCAATTGTCACCGATTAAATTTTATTTTATTCCAAATTGGTTTATATGTTGACTCTCAAAATTCGCACAAAGAACGAGTTCATATGTTTTTTTCTTTTTTTTTTTGAGATAAAAGATAACAGTGGAATCATTCAAATTTAAATGTTTATAAAATATTGTTATAATTTTTTTAGGTTGTTTCACAAATAATGAAGTCCACAAATGTACGAATTACATTTATTTGAGAATAACATACGAATTACTAATTTACTATAATACATAAGTTTTGGTACATTCACTTTTTTTCTCTGATTACGTATACAGTGAGCTGAAAATTATAACATATAATGTGGACACGTTGTTTTTGAGGAAGTACCAAATTAATGGATAATCGTCATCTAGAATTTAATTTTTAATATTAATATAAATTAAAAATTACGAAAACTTAAAAAAATAATATAGTTCGACAATCTCCAATTATGGCTTGTCATCATACATATTTTTTGTTTTTGCATTGAAATATCCCAGACATTTTCCCCTCATATGCATCATTAGGCGTGTATTTTTTTGACCTTTTTCAGGCATGCAAAACGCTTCAGGACATGCATCTGCTTCATTTGTTTTCTTTCAACCTATGTTCTCATTTCACGACAGTGTGGAAAATTTTAGGCAATGTGCTAATAACAATGACAACCGATATATTCATCGTTGTTCTAACACCGACCGATACGTCGGTGCTTCGAAATTCATTCAATGACTTGCATCACCGTGATATGTCGGTGCTTCGAAATTCATTCAATGACTTGCATCACCGTCGCCGATCACATATGAGCACATGCATTTTCTGATACCACTTCCACTTATGATGGATGAAGAAGTCCCCTCGACAACAGTTAATGAAATGAGAGAACAAGGCAGTAAGGCACTGTTATCTGTGGAAGGACATTGTTAGGAAATGCATTGGCACCATATACAGCAGGGATTCTAATCAAAATACATGCAAATAATACACTCTAATCGGGTAACGAACCAAAATCCACATTAGAGCAAACACACCAATCAATCCAGTTCTCTACCCTGTCGATCCCATGATGCTGAACAGCTTTAACATCTCTGTAGGTGGAATTGACTTCATTTGCTATCCATCAACTAGTTTAGAAGGTCAATTGCTTTTAAGTTTTAGCAAAGCATCCTGCACACTCCCCAGATGACATACAAATACAGCTTTCCATAATTTACCGAACATACTCAACCTTCAAATGTGTTACAAAGACAAAAACAAAAATAATAAAGGAAAAATTGACTACAAATCCAACTATCAACATAATCTATCGGTCAGAGCCGGGTCCACCAAGGCCACCTAGGCCTCCGAACATGGAGGCCATGTCCTTGTTGGAGCCCATCTGTTTCATGAGGGACTGGAGTCCACCCATGCCACCGATCTGCTTCAACATCTGAGGCGGCAGTACCTTGCTCATATGTTGTGCATTCATCGACCGAGACAGGGCACTCATGTCACCCTTCTTTGGTATCTTGAGACCCTTCATCTTGCTCCAGATCTTAGCAAGCCGCTTGTACTCCTCAATCATTTCCATCACATCCCTCACTGTGCGCCCTGAGCCACGTGCTATGCGCATAATACGTGACTCATTCATCAACTTCGGGTTCGTGCTGTCTAGCTCTGCAATTTTGGTCAGATAGTGGCAACTGTTAATGATTTGATTAGCTCCTTTAAGAACAGGGTGTTTTATAATATTATACCGACTTCTAAATGATAATTTTGTACAACTGAATGCCAAATACTTGAACACAAGAAAATATACAGATATTTCACACCAAAAGAACGTCCTACTACCAGAAATAACACTACAGAAGTGTGTATACAAGATCACACATCCCACTGGACTAGATAACTACATATTATTTATCATTCAGAAAAAAATTATAGAACACAACTGCAAATAATATCAACTGAGCAAGATGAAACTCCCACCTGAGAGTGCCATTATGATTGATCAGATTTTATTAACTACTAATTAGGACTATGAAAAAGTCATTACCTGCATTAGTCATGGAGTCCATCATGGTCATGTATCGCTTGATCTTGGCCTGGCTTTCCTTCTCGTGGCCTTTAGGCATCAATTCTGCACTAAACCCAGGTAACATGGAAAACACCTGAAACAAAAGGTCTCAACGTCTGAGTAATACAAATGAAGCAAAAGAAACCCTAAGTTGGGTACCAGAAAGTTCATAGAAGTTTTCAAAATTTTCAAGTATTAAAATTGAATCGCAAATTACCTGACCAATAGGCCCCATTTTCATAATGTTCTGGAACTGCTCATACATTAGTCTAAGAGTAAAGGTCCCTTCTGATAGTTTTTGAAGAAGCTCTGGTTGTTGATCTGTTGGTACAACTTCATGAATTTTGTCCATAAATCCAGACCAATCTCCCATACCTACATATACAAATAATATAACACTCATAAAGGAGAAACCAATAAAAACGGAAGGAAAAGAAAGCAAATGATATTCTCAGTACTAATACTTTACCCAAAAGGCGGCTAACGAAAGGTTTAACATCAAAGATTTCAAATTCATCCATGTGCTCTCCTGTACCAATGAATATCACTGGACTTTTTGTAGCTGCAACTCTGCAGGTAACTCCAGCAGTCAGAAAAACCATAATAAAATTGATGATTAATAAAAAAAACACACCAAATTTAATTTTTGCAGCTAATCATCTTCTAATAGCATTGAGAAAACCATAAGCTCTAAGTATCTTAGCATGTCTAAATATATCTGTTTTTGTTATTGGTAAAACAATTTTTTTCCCCTCTTGATTATGTGCAAACATCCAAAAGAACATGATATGCGAAGTGATTCAGAAAAGACGCTGAAGTTAAAACACTATCAAAAGAGGAAAATGTTATAGGTTAATAGCACAATACAGAACAAGGCCTCAAGAGTCAAGAAGTTACAGAAAGAAAATGAAGCACTTACGCACTAAGAGCACCACCACCTTTCGCATGGCCATCCATCTTTGTGACAATCACAGCTCCAACAGCCACACTTTGTTTGAATGCTTGTGCCTGGTCAAAGGCCGCCTGACCAATACTGCTGTCCATGACAAATATTACAAGATCGGGTTTCTGCCAACAAATTAAAAATTATTATCACTGTTTGTTTAGCTTCATGAAATATTTTTTCTGGAAGGTAAGGGAAGTTATAGAAACTTTACAGAGCATAATCTTATAAAATGTTTCCTAGAAAAGAATGTAACTTTCTTCTTCAGTATAATCTTCAGATATGAATCTGTTTTACCAAAGTAGGTTTGCAAAGAAATGGAAACCCATCTTAAACCAAGTAAAACAACAATCCAGTCAAAGAGAATGCCACCTCCCCCAACCAAAAAAAAAAAAAAATGAAGAATAGCCTCATTAGGCATTCCTCATGAATATTTTTTAATGAAACTTCCCTATGAAAGGTACCATACACTCCTTTAGGAAAATTCCTTCATATCTGCTTTGTTAACATGGGCATGGATTCAAATTTTAATATCAGAAAAATTACGCAATTAGCTAATATGTCAGGCAGTATGGGTGTTCATGGACACAGTAATAATAACTACTTTGTACCATCATATTCACAACAAATCCAGCATGCCCAATGAAGCCAATTAAATCGTAATTTCACAATTACACCTCAAACTAACACAATTTAGCCATACCAATTTTAATTTATCCTTAAAACAAGTGTAAAAAGATCAGTCAAAGCCATTGCTGTATCTAGTTAAATAATCTTAAATTACCTAACGCAAATTCAACCAGATTGACCATATTTATGGCAATCTCTCACTCAATATGTTATGTTAACAATTAGGTGAAGTCAGAAGAGATCAGATACCGTAGCTTCTGAGACTTGCCGCATTTCTTCAAACAAAGCAGCTTCTTGCTTATGCCGACCACTAGTATCCACAATAATAAGATCACAGTTCTCTTCCTTGAATCTTTCCACACCCTCAACAGCAATTTTCACAGGATCCGATTCCATATAACTATAAATGATGCAGATCAACAAAAAAGAAAAAAGGTTTAGTCAATTCAATGGCTTCAATTTCTGTCAATATTGGAATCTTAGCACAGAACTGCCCTATGGCAGACCTCAGTAGTATAGCAACAGTGCAGTATTGAAGCACCTAAATGATACTTCTTCCTTTTGGTTTTCCTCGCATATATATTGATTAAAGCATCACAAACTCTAATTAGGCTTAACTCAGCATTTCCAAAACACAATATAATGGAGATGAATTGTGATTTAACCACTATGGACCAAGTTTTCTATCCACACAGATTGGCACCGGACTTGACTGAAATAGAACTGACACTGAAGATTAAATTTGTACACCAATATTGTGCTTAATATAGACAAGTAACAAACCTGCCATAGAAAGGAATTTTAGCTTTAGTGGCATTCTGTTTAAGCTGATCAAAAGCACCAGCTCTAAATGTATCAGCACAAACCAATGCCGGCTTCCATCCCTTCTTCTGATGATAAAATGCATACTTTGTACAAGTTGTAGTCTTTCCAGAACCTTATAAATCACAAAATGTGAACACATCAGTAACAGTTAAATAAGGTGTACAAGAAACTCACTCAAGATCAATAATGAATCCAACAACATATATCTTCAACAAAAACCAAATAAAGAAAAACCCAGCAAGAAATGGAGCTTCTATTTGTAAGATAAAAAAGCAATCTTAAATGTGAGTTTTTATCTTCATGATATAATCACATTTAACTGAAGTAGACAAAAGTGTATAAACAATTACCTTGTAAACCGACAAACATGACAACACTAGTCTTCCCTTTCTTTGGAGTGAAGGATGGTTTACCAGGGTCAAGCATCTTACAGAGTTCATTAAAAACCGCCTAACAAATGCAAGATATAAAATAGTAAATTTAAACCAATTAGTTTACATAGGCAGGTAACTAGATCGTTACAGGCAATACAACAATGAAATACTGGTTCCTCTATTATGCTTTATTTAATCTAACAGAATACAGTTTGATGACTCAATACCATATTACATCAATGAAGTAAGGAAATTTTCCGTTACAAAGGAATATTCTAATATAACTTTCTTTCAGAACCTATAGTACTAAAAGAAATTTACCAATTAGATACTCATAAAGCACTTTTACAAGACCTACATCTGGAGAATTTACGCTCAAAATTACCTAATAGTTTGTTTATGAAACCTAATTGAACAAAATAATCATGGATCCCAATCAAACGATCTAATCAAATACATATTTCCTCAATTTTAAAATAAATCATCACGAACCTGCTGGATGATTCTTCGCTTGTTGTGTCCAGCCGCGAGGTCATCTAAATTAACTATTTTCTTGATATTCGATTGCATATCTCTCACCATACGAAATTGCACATCCGATTGTAGCAACGCACGAGAGATCTCGTTCAAGCACTCATTCAACACCTTCTCATCGATCACCGTGGCGTTGCTCATCTGTTGCAACGCGCGGGATATGCTCCCGCCGAGCTGTGCGAGCACCATTGTCGATTACTTCTTCCCTCGTCCGTACGGAAGAATTTAAGAGTTAGGGTTTGCTAGAGACGACGACGAGAGGAGATGGAGCGTTCGCAGGGAGAGATGCGCTTCTTTCCTTTTCGGAGAAGGCGAAGATCAACACGGATGGATGGCCTCCGTCGAAACGATCTTTTATCTTTTTATTTTTATGGTCTAATTTTGACTTATTTACTGCGGTAAATTTACATATTTGGAAGGAATGGAGGCGGTCCGATGTCAAATTTAGATCTAATGGGGGTGTGAGGATTAATTTTTAATTTATATTAAAAAGTTACGTTCAGAAGTCTTAATTTACGAGTGAAAATGAAGGAGATTTAATTCGGAGGACATTTCTTAAGAAGCGAGCAGATGATTAAGATCCGAATAAAAGAGGTTAAAGGAGAGATTTTTAATCCGTACTAAAGAGTATGTATTCGAAAAGATTAAACAACTAAGGAATTTAAAGGAGATTTAAGGAAATTAAAGGAGACTAAATGAGAGAGTTGCTAAATAACACTAATGAGTTTTACATGTCAGAAACCATCATCATATAACCATTTATTATGCTTGATAACCAATATGTGCTATTTGATTTATAGCCCTCTCTATTAATTCAAAAATGAGTTTTTACATGTTTATTATCTATTTTGGTTGGATGCACTTGCTACCAAGATTGATGGGCTTTCTGTAAGGATATTTTTATCAATTTATAATTTTGATTGAAATTTAGTTAGGATAAACTCTGTCATGAATGAATATCTAACATGTTAATATTTTGATGGACAAATATCAAAATTATAAGTTTTGATGGATAAATAATTAAATAAGAAAATTTTGATGGATATATACTTAATTTTCCCATATATAAATACTAAAAATAAAAAGGAAAAATGCTCTTATGCTAGAGAGAGCCTCAATAAAGATTAATTTATTGTTATTATTTTTTGAGTAAATTTACACAAATGTTCTAAAGTATCACTTTTTTTTATCATTTTAGTCCTTAAATTTTAAAAATTATCAATTTGATCCTTAAAATATTATTTGGTTTATCATTTTGATCCTTAAAGTTTCAAAAGTATCATTTTAGTCCTTCAAGTTTTTAATTTGTACCAAATTAGTCATATATTTAATATTCATTAAAAAAATGATAATTATACATATCATAGTGTCTTCTTTTAGTATTAAGATTAATTTAAATATAATTATCAAACAATGCAAATAATATGAAAGAAATATAATTATTAATGATGTCAAATATCAATTAAATAAATATTAACATTCATGTTTGTGCCATCATAAATTAATTAAAATAAAATTTACAGGTGTTTTTTCATAAATATAAATGTAGGACCAATTTAGTACAAATTAAAAATTGAATAGGTATTTATCATTTTTTTTTATGATAGGTATAATTATCATTTTTTTAATGGATACTAAATATAGGACCAATTTAGTACAAATTAAAAATTGAATAGGTATTTATCATTTTTTTATGATAGGTATAATTATCATTTTTTTTAATGGATACTAAATATAGGATCAATTTAGTACAAATGTAAAACTTAAAGGGCTAAATTGGTATCTTTAAAATTTTAAGAACTAAAATGATAACCAAGTGATAATTTAAGGATTAAATTGATTTTTTTTTGAAAATTTAAGGACTAAAATGATAAATAAATGATATTTTAGAATATTTACTCTTATTTTTTTTTCTCATACGCCTAGACCTCTGTTCTGAGATTAAGAAAACATAATTTAATAAATTTATTTAAGTATTTATCATTTTCAATCATCAAATAACCCAAAATTGTTGTTATTCCACGAAATTGTGATCGATAATTTATGTTTTATACAATTCCCCATCTCTTTTTTTGTTCTCTAATTAACATTAAAGCATATGATTCGTGATTTTTACTATCATATCACTATGGATTCTCTTAGTAATTACCTACACAAGATGCTACTTCTTTTAGACACATTTAATCACTATACTAGAAACTTATTAAGGTTGGCTAGAGACATGAAACTCTTTTGTTCTTCAATTAAAATTGCATAAAATTTGTATGATCTTGGTTAATGATCGTTGATGAAATAACAAATAACATTTAAATTGTATGAAATTTGAAATATAATCAGTCAAAAAATTCAAGAATATATCTATAATTTTTTTTTGAAATTATTTAAATAATGAATCATCAAGTTTGTCAAGTGATCCCTCCTCTTCAATTAATTTTTTATAAACTTCAAAATGAAAAAAAATAGTTTCTTATAAACCAAAAGGCAATTAACTTTCAATTTTCAGGCTTATTAGTTGCATCCTGCATCAATACATTTTTGTGTCTTCAGAAATACCATATTGAAAAATATGAAATTTTTTAGTTCATTTTCAAGCATTTCCAGCGACATCAAGGTTCCATCAACAATATTAACTATGATGCAAATAACAAGCTTAATTATACTAGTCCCATAATAAGTATATATATGCCAAACATATTAATTAAGTATTAATTAATTCATTAACCATAGTACTTCAACAAACCAAAAGTGACAATTATCAGGCAGCATATAGTAGAGTTTCTTCTATTTTGGAACCATGACTTCTTTCACCATCCTCTCAAGATTGACGAAGGATGACCCGCCGGGCTGTGTCGCTCTAATTGCACTGTTCTTCCACTCGACTGCCTGGTTTCTCATCGCCACACCTTTCTTCCCAGTCATGAGCTCTCTAACCTGCCATTCCACCTCATCTCTCTTCACGTTGTTGTCAATTTCCATTCCGACCCCCCACTCGGTGCACACATACCGGCAATTGGTCTGTTGCTCAGCAAAGAATGGCCAGCTGATCATGGGCACCCCACAGCTCAGACTATCAATTGTCGAATTCCATCCGCTATGCGTTAAGAAACCCACAATAGCAGGATGTGCCAGTACAGCCTCCTGTCGGCACCAGTTGGTAAGTAGGCCCCGCCCCTCTATTTCTGCTGAGATTTCTGCAGGGATCACAGCAGTATCGCCTTTCACCAGATCGTTTCTTATAACCCATAAAAAATCACACTTGCTGTTTGCTAAACCCCAAGCAAACTCTATCAATTGATCGCTAGTCATGACCGTTATGCTGCCGAAATTTACATATACAACCGAGCCTGGTTTTTTCCCGTCAAGCCATTTCAAGCATTCCGTGTCTTCTTTCCATAAAGTCGAGCTGACGTGTACTTTGCTGCTTTCCTTTGAGGAGAGTAGAGAGAGCGGGCCCACAGTGTAGATAGGAGGAAGCATGGTTTGTAGCGCATCTAAGACAGTTTGTTCGAGTTCATCGAAGGTGTTCAACACAATAGCAGTTGCCTTGGTACAGCGCCAAGACTCGCGATCTAAATAGTTCAACATGAAATCATTTGGGTCGGTGGTGCGTACAAAACTCGGCATGTCCCTGAGCCTCGTATTCTTCATGCCAGGGATCCAGTCAAGGGGCATTTCAAGGTATCTGTCCTTCAGTTGAGCATCATCTAGATTATATCATAATTGGAATATTAACTTTTTTTTAATGATAAATATATATAATTGATAGTGTGAATTGGATAATGGGTTGCAACAATGACATAAAGATTAGAGAAATGGGACGGTGGCAGACAATAATTGCGTATGCTTACTGGAAAATTGAATTGATTACAACCAAGAATTGGTTTTGAATGATAAAAGGGCATAATATAAGAAGACCCAAACAAGCTAGTGGTAATTAAATTTGCCTGATGATATCATGACAATCCAACTAATCTGATAATTTATTAAGCTGTTACCTTTGAGTGGAATGATCCCTCTCTGAATTAGCTCCTTATAATGGAGATACGCACAGAACCCGCAAGCGCTTGTAGTCCAAAAAATCACCTCCGGTAACCCCGTCTCCTCCGCCGCATCAAGAGTAAAACTCATGACTCCATCTGACACAATGCAGCTCACTGGTGGTGAGCCATTGACACCGTTCACCCTCTCGAGCAACTCTTTAAATGGCTTCAGACAGTTCGTCTCAACTGATCGGCACAGCTCTGGGATATCCTGGAAGCAGATATGAATTTAGTGTGTACACCGATGAGCTTTTTAATTTGTATTGATGGAGCAGAATATATATACATGTTTTAAATCAGATTATTAGAAAAAAATTCTGACACTTTTAATTGTTTCAGGCTTTCAGCATGTCATCCTTTTTTTTTTTTTTCAAAATTCAGTATAATTATGGATCTAACTAAAATTAATTATACAATTTACAGAAACTAATATCAGTGTGAAGCACTAAAGAACTCGCTGTTTTTATTTCAAAAGGCAAAATCCCCACCTAATATCATTTTGATTAGAAGAAGAAAAAACACACTGGGTTTAGATATTATATATGTCATCAAAAAGAATTTTACAATACCTGTGTAGCATCCTCAAAGCCATCTGGTGGGGTCGGGAGGCCGTCTGGTATCGACTCAAAACAAAAATCAGGTACATTCAGATGCGGGGACAATGCGCCCGAGTTGAGGAGGCGACAGTGATTGTAGTGTGTGTTAACAAAGGTTATGTGAAAGCCATAGCAGGAATGAAGAAGCTTGGCTAGTTTTAGCATAGGCGTGACGTGTCCTTGTGCCGGATACGGCATGCATACAGCATGAGGCTTCGTCTTTCTTGGAATCAAATTCATTTTGATTGTGCTAGCTAGCTAGTCTCTCTCTCTCTTCCTCTAACTTTTGCTTCTGTGTGTGTGTGTGTGTGTGTGTGTGTGTGTGTGTGATGTTGTGAGTGAATGAGAGAAAAGGGTCCCTTTGGTACGTAGTATATTGTCAGTTCAGATAATAAATTAATGGCCGTGAAAATGGCGTGGGGATTTTTTTAAGTCCACTTGATTTCTCTCCATATCTTTTTTTATTGGAAGGACTTTAGTTAAAAGAAAAAAAATATCTAATTGGACAATTAGAACAGAAAAAGCCGGATCCGGTCGTCTTTCCGGTTCGGTTCAGTTTGGTGGAAGGATCGTTTCTGTTATTGGACCGGTAAAAACCGGTTTAATTAATGGAATGTTTATGTTATTTTATAGTCTAAAGCGACAAATTATACATTAATTTCATCAATTGAAGTGCTTTGCTATGATATTTGCTCCCATTTTCTCTCTGAAAACAGGGTAAAAGGCACCATTTATTGGGTGAGAAATCACTTCTGAGTTAAACTTCATACCTTAACATTTATTTCTGAAAAACACAATTACGAAAACAAAAAAATGCACATTTGAAAGACCCGCTTTTGGGTGACAGGGCTAGATGACATTTTTGATGGACAGTTGCCTAACTACATTTAAGAAAAATAATTTATTTTGTGTTACTATCCATAGAGAAAAAAAAATATTGGTCTAATTCCGTCACGCGAGAAGAAATTAAATTTAAAGTCAACCAAAATAAAATTTGTTTATTGGAGGATTAACATATGACGTTCAGCATTTTTTTTTAATACTGGTCTTGGGCTTCTCGTTATTGACACCTTTGAAATAATAAATATCTTTTTCGGAAATTAATATATAAATACTGTCGACATCGATATCGATTTTGTTATACTGGTTATCATATATATATTAATGATTTTATTATACAGTTTATTTTATAATTTTTTTATTATTTAACGTAAGTGAGTTATTGTTTATATTAATGATATCTAAATTGAATAATAAAAAAATTGTACAAAATAAATTATATAATGTAATTATTAATATAAATAATAACTTATTTAATTTGAATAATAAAATCGATACACTATTATAATAATAAGAAGTGATTTAGCAAGACCCACAACTTTTGCACAAAATTCATATAAGTCTAGCTAAATTTTTTACCAAGACCTTCTCAACTGTTGCTATATCTAATCTAGTAAAGTATTATTATCAATTTCTTCTCTTGATAAAGACTAAAAAGCTAGTGTTGCAAGTTAGCAAAACCTTTTTAATTCTTCTACTCCAAAACTAAATGCTCTAGCTATTACACCCTACATGAAGTATATTAAATGGCAAATAAATTATTTATTTATTAATGTGATAATGCCCTTGCAACGCCTCATGACCCCATTAGAAACATCTCTATTGTTTTGCAATTTTGATATTAGCATAAAAACTAAAATGTACAATTGACAATTATATAAAAATTAATTTAAATCTAATTTAAAATATACCATTCAAGTGCTTTACAAAATATCCATAAACTATATTTAACAAAAGACGAAATGTAATACATAATTATATGTCCATACTACAAAATATTTATAAACTATTATTTCTTCTAAGTCTTCTAAGTTGAAATGTCTCTTCAGGTTCAATAATTATGCCCTCGATGTCCTATCTAATCCAATTTTGACTCCGATTCGAGCTTTCTGCATTATCTTCTAACAATGTCGCATGATACGGCTCAACTTCAACATCTTCTAACATGTCTCCATCACCCATATCGTAAGCATATCTAGATTTGACTCCAATAGCAATACACCATTCTGGATTTGCTAGATCCTTCACATAGAATACCCGATTAGCTTGTGAAGCAAAAATAAATGGTTCATGCTCTTGTTTCTCTCCCGTGTGTATCAAATGTGAAAAATTAATCAAGGTGAAATCATATTCATCATTTTTAATACCCCTTCCTAGTGTGACATCAATCCAATCACACTTGAACAACATAACACTAAATCTTCTCATATAATCCAACTCTATGATTTCCTTCAATCTCCCATAATAAATAACATCACCCAATATTGGATTGCGGTCTTTAGCATTTCTATAACTTGAGGTCTTTGCTATTACAACTATTCTACTATTTTGGATTGACTCGTCATAACGAAAGAGTCGAAACCTATAACCATTTATATCAAACCCTCTATATCTCCTTGCAACTTTATATGGTCCTTTAGCAAGACCGATGACCATCTAGAAAAGTGTCATCCTTGTGTTTATGAGGGGCTAGATATAGCTTTGCTCGGTTTGGTTCTTTTTTCTCCGGATCATTCATTTTCTGAGAAAGACAAGAAGAATAATTAATTGCTATACTTGTAGCAAATAGAGTTGTTCACTACAGAAATATATAAGAAATTATTTTTCTAGTAACTAAATCATTTGTGCTTACTATCTTATGGGCTTTGCGTGCAAAACTCTTTGTTCCTGATGTATGAGTAGTCTTCAGCATGGTCCGAGCCCTTTTGTTTCGTTTGCTCACAGCCTGCATCTCATCACAATTAATGTTTTTTAATTAATGTAAAAAAGGTATAAAGACCCAAATGGATCAACATATAGTGTATTGCATTGTACCTTTCCCTCAGGAGATGACCAGTAGTAAACTAGATTAATCCATTGATCTAGAATCACATCATGTAACACCTTTGTACACATCTCCTCTATAGGGGTCTGTTCATCAAAGTGAAAACTTTTTAGAGTAGACTTGTGTTGAGACCATTTAGTATTTAGTGATGTAAGAATTAATTTTTCACACTTGGAGTTGTAAATAAACTTTGCCTACAATGTCAAAACATAAAGTTTGGAAGTAAACAAATATGTCAGAAGAACATATTACTATCTAATGTTTAAATAAAATGCTATTTACCTTTATTAAGCGAATAATATCTGGTAAAGCAACCTTCTTAAGAAGCTTCCAATCTTTGAAACTCAAGCTGCATATGGTTCCATCTCTCGCTATTGTTCCCAAAAATTGACCCAAGAGACCCGCTTCAGCACCAATCGGTTGAAATATGGAATTTTCTCCTACAACAAGCCTATGTTCGACCTCCATTTGCCAAAGATGACTAAGGAGAGTTTTTCTCTTGGTGTGTTGGATTCCCGCATTATCTTTAGTTTTTCAAACAAAATTATTTTATTAGAATATCTTATGCATTATTTTATTAAAAGACATGAATTAGTATGACATTTACAAAAGCAAAAGGAGACAAACAAAGAACCTTGAATAACAACTTCAACGCCTTCAGCAGACAACTGAGAGTCCATAGTAATTTCAGCTTGTGTGTTGTGCTTATGCTTGAGTTAGGTACTCGTTGCTTTGCACAGTTCTCAATCTCTTCTTTCTCGCCATTGATCCTAATAATTGGTAAAGTTAAGAATAATTAATCTCAAGTTTTCCAGATTACCGATATTGGGAAGGAAAAATAATCCGATTACTGTAGCAAAATTAAGTTAAGGATATAATTAAAATCAGTGAGCATGCAAAAGGAAATCAAAATTCAGGAAGCTAGGGAGATTTTTTTCTAGTCAATTGCAATGGTATCCATGTTTGTTTGGGATCATAGTGTGCTCTCCATTTTTTCTAAGCTTTGAAAATCATTGGACAAAAAAAGAGTGAGGGAGATGGAAAATAAGGTGTACAGAGAGAAAAGAGGGTGAAGAGAGAGAGAGAAACAGAAAATTTACAAAATGACTCTCAAAGTTAATAAAATGTGTTTACTAAACCAGGCATATAATAGTAATATCATTAATTGTTGGAAAATTTTTGCAAAAATAATAGAGGGAAAACAAAATGCTAGAGAAAAATTGATCCATTGAGAAGAAATTTTGGAGGGAACAATTATAATATTTTTTAATTTATGCTACACTCAAATTGGTCTTACAATTTACTGTTGCAAGTTAATTTTAAGTGAAAATAAAATATAAATTTTAAAATGTTGTATCCTTCTTGCTACACGAGGATTGGTCTTACACAGTTGTGTAGCAAAGATAGCAAAATAGCAAGATCAAATGAAATCTCTAGCAGTGTTTCTTTTGCTAAAATCTTTTTTTGTTGTAGTGATATAAATCACGATATCCATAGCATCTCTCATATTTTTTTTCCATAAGAATACACTGAGAATATGAACTGGACAAGTGATACAGAGAATCTGAAATTTATAATCAGTGCAAGCCATATAATGTGCTAGCTACTGACAGATTACCTGCTCCGATATCTCGTTTCTTTTTAAATAGGATCAGAAAAAAGAATTTCTTGATTGATTCTCGCTGTTCAAAGATATCAGTCAGGCTCAGGAATCAGATAGAGACGATTATATAACTACGAGTTGTTCCTAATTAATTAATTGATCACATGTCCATCATATTATCGCATGATTCTATTTCAATTAATTCATAACTCCCATTCGAAATAAAATAACCAGTCTAAACTGGTGCCCCCAATAATAAACGCAAAAGAAACTAATTCATGAGTTGGTTGCTGACTGATTGTTATTTCTTTTTGCATTAATTCACTCACTCTTTAAGAGAATTTCTCAGTTGAGACCTTAATCAATTCTATATACCAAATAGAGAAGATTTAGCTGGTTTCAAAGAAAAAATAAATGAGCAAAAAAGTAGTCGTACCGCTTTAGATTTTCTTATTTCATTAGTACTACTTAAAGAGCTACATACATCATACAAGCTCTCCCTCTTAACTCTTTAACTCTTCACTTATTATTGGTTACTCTTCTATTTGCATTACATACATATACATACATATCCCCTCCTTCAACCTCACCAAAAACAGTAGCAAGTATTCCTTTCTCACATCCCCACCGCCGCCTCCAAGACGGACTCGATGAACTCACGGCCACGACCACTACCTCTGCCGCCACCACGCTGGCTGCGGTGACTCCCGGGACCAGGCAGGAATGCCTCCTCGCGTTGTGAGTTCAACAACTCATCCACCTCCCTTGCTGAGGTGTCGAATGCCAGTTCCTTCGCCTCGCTCTCCATCTTCCTCAGAATATTGTTTCTTCCTGTATATGTACCAGTAAAACAAAACCATTAATTTTTAGCTGCTATAATAAATTAACAGAATTACAGCATTTTAAAGGTCACTTATATATAGAAATATAATTTTTTTGAAGGGCAATTTTAAATGTCTATAGGCTAATTGGACTAATTAGCAGAATAAATTGAATAATTAGCACAATAACCAAATATATATATGTGCTATCTGTACCTGCAAGGAAGATCTTCTCATTCTTATCGGCATGAACCTCAAAGCACATGATCTGAAGGTTATCATTCCTGGAGGCTATTACCACAGTTGGATGCCCTGTCGGTACGACAAAGACCGTACCTTGAGACAGGTTAGACCGGATCTTGCGATAATGTTGACCCTGTTGACCGCGTTGGCTCTGCTCTTCCTCTTCCTCCTCTTCGTACCTCTCCCGGCCCCGGCTCCTCCTGGTACTTGTCTCAGATTGCTTCCCCAAGTGTGGGCAAATTATCTCCACCTGGCCCCGTCCTTCCAATACAACCGCTATCTTGGTCGACCGCGAGTCATATGATGGAGCTATCATAGATCCCTATTATTTGAGAGAAGATCACAAATCCAACACAAGCACAATATACATTAGTTATTTTAAGGTATATAATTGTGGCCAAAACTGACCCAATCTCTGGTTAATTTGGTATAGTTTGTACAATTTGACTGTAAGAACTAAGAACATATACATACATATATATATAGTAATAAAAGAAGCATACACTGCTGATGTTGGCAAGGGAGACCTTCACGTCGAGATCTCCGAGCTGGCGCCAGTCGTTTGAATCTGCCTCGTACAACTCACCATATTGATTGGAATAAGTCGGTCGTTTATCCAATAGGTTATAGGTCCCCTTTGATTTGCCAGTTCGACCTCCCTCGCCGAACGGCCAAAGATGGCCACCTTCAGAGCTTTGCCGGGTCATGGCACGAATCTGTTCTTCGCTCGCCCGGACTATCGGGCCTCTCTTCTGCTTTCCGAAAAGCCTCTCAATCCTCTCTCTCTGGGTCTGTCAATAATTAACAATCCGATATTTGATCAGAATTAATCTAGATATATAATTATTTTTTAATTTGAGATAGCTCAACTAGTGATGTTGATTGTTAATACATAGTTGCATACATTGAAAGCAGCTTCGAGGACTTCATCGCTAAATGCCCGGTAGAAGGATTCCGGGTTTTCCCCTCCAGCACCAAAGAAGGCCTATAATTCAAATGAAGGAAAATAAATATTAGTTAAGCCTACGAAGAGCAGTTTAATTACCATGAAAAATAAAATGACTATTAGTTATTTAATTGACATTAACAATTAGTCCACAGGTTGATTAATCAAGCATCAGTTTCCTTTTCTTTCTTTTTGATCAAATTAGCACAAAAGAACTTGTATAGACAAGTCCAAATTAACCTATAGTTAATTAATTAGCCTTCCCATATAAAAACCTATACATGACCACTGAGAAGAGAATTGAGTAATTATATGCATATTCAATATTAATGTAACCCATATAAGCATGCATCAAGCTACAAATTAAAGTAGATCTGTGTACTACCTCAAATTTGCCAGGAGTAAAAACAGGGTTAATAAGCTTAGCGACAATTAGCTTCTCCCGACTATCGCTATTGATCACGTAAACAACGGAACCCGCATCAAGTTTCATTATATCACCTTGCCTGATCTGGTTTGATTGCTTCTCTTCTTTCTTAAGCACAGTTACTGTACCTCTTCCTGTGTTTAGTCAAGAATAAATAAATAATCAGACAACATTCACTGTTAATCTAGTTGAAGCTAGAACCAAAATTGATATATATACATAAATATACCTTTGATGACATAGCATATGCTGTCGGCATCCCAGTGATTTGGCAGGAGGAAAGTGCGCGGGTTAAGCTCGACCACAGCAATACGGTAGTTCGCAATGCCGAGCAAGAGCTTGGATTGTTTCAGGAAGTTTTTCAACACCCTTATATTTCCATGCTCGGTTCGCAACTTCTGCTTGAAATGCTCCGGCTTGAACACAAAAGGGTTCTCTCCAGCTCCTCTCTCCTCTTCTTCCTCCTCTTCCTCCTCTCTCCAACGGTTTATATCTCCCTCTCCACGCTCACCCTTGCCTTCGCTCTC
The DNA here is from genome assembly GCA_037678475.1 of x Bolboschoenoplectus mariqueter. Taxonomy (NCBI): domain Eukaryota; kingdom Viridiplantae; phylum Streptophyta; class Magnoliopsida; order Poales; family Cyperaceae; genus x Bolboschoenoplectus; species x Bolboschoenoplectus mariqueter. The sequence continues at coordinate 872,470 of CM075268.1, read as the reverse complement.
CTCACACCATTCCTCACACTCCTGTTGGGTCTGCCTCTTGCCATGCTCCTCTCTGCACTTCTCCTTGCACCGGCGTATCCTTTCTTGCGGATCGATCTCTTTATCCTGGCCCCTCTCTCTCTCCTGCTCCTGTCCTCTCTCTCTGATCTCTTGCTTGTAGCGTTGCTGACAGCGTTGCTTGCACTGCTTGCGCTGTGCCTCTCCGTACTCCTGAGTCTCTTCACACTGCTGGCAACACTGCCCGTACCGCTTCTCCGCCTCCCCCTTCGGGTTGTCGTCTACCAGCTCCCTCTCTCTTTCACGCTCACGCTCGCGCTCGCGCCCCTTCTCTTGGTACTTCTCCCAGCACCGTTGCTCGCACTGCTCGCGCTGGCTCCGAGGTCTGTGCGAGCATTCGTGCCTACATTCTCGCAGTTGGGGATCCTCTTTGGCTTCAGAGATGGTGCAGAGACTAGTGGATAGAGAGATGAGCGCTAGGAGGAGGAGAGGGATGAGGGGTTTTAGTTTTGGCGTTGCCATGTGTAATTAATTTACACACCGTTGTGAGTTCTGATTGATATATGAAGAGTTTGTTGAAGGGATGAGGGAAAGAGCGTGGATGCAGTCGCTTATTTATAGCGAAGTAGGAGGAGAATCACCAAATGGATTTTTCAAAATTATCAAGGATCGAATTGTAATTTGTGGAAGGTGAGACGGATCGTTGTGTAGTCCTTCGTGTGTTGAGCTCGATATCGGAGCTTCATAAGCTTTGGGTTGTCATTTGTGAATGGCATGAACATACATTCTCAATTCAAAAATAAACAGTGCCATTGGCTAATTGTTTTGAATAATGTCGAGTTAGAGTTTTGATTTTTGTGAAAACAGAATAACAAATAGCATTCATGTCTCAAATGTTAAGTTGAGCCAATTTTAACTTAATTGAAATTTTATTTTAGTCATATTATTTGAACATGTATCCTAACATATGCTTTATGTCCCAAATTTTCATAAACATTTTTTTAAGATTATTTTGTACGGTAAAATTAGAAATGATTAAATAATTTAAGAGTTAAGCTGATGATGATAATAAGAGTAAATCTAACGTGCTTCTAGGAGTACAGAATTCCTCGATGCTCTTAACTAAAAAATTTATCAAATCGACTTTAAACGAGAAATTCAAATTGTTCATTAAATTCTTCATATCAAAATCTTAAAGGATACTGAAATTTTCTATTTTTAGGATTTTCTAACTACTTTTTTCAGATTTTTTAAAATGACTCTAATCATAATAATAAAATAATGAATTTTTGCATATAAAAATAGATCATTTTCAAAAATATGAAACAAAAAGTCAAAAAAATTTAAAAATAGAAAATTTTAGTATCCTATAAAAATTTAATATAAAAAATTTATTGAGTAACTTAGATTTATCGTTTGAAACCAATTCGACGGATTTTGAGTTAGAAACACTGAAAAATCCGATGCTTTTAGAAATACGCTAGCTTTACTCAATACTTAAAATTATAATTTTATGTTTCCAAAAATTGTAGCGCGAGCACCTACAAACATATATATATTCAATCATATTTATTAATTCATTATAAAATATCATTTCTTTGTATGTTCGTTGGTTCTTTTTTCATTTCAATATTGCATAATTATATATAATTTCTCTTTCTTTTAGTGCACTATTTTAGCCTTTTGTTTGTATATATATATATATATATATATGATACTTTTTGTTTGGTTTGTGCATATATATAGTTCCAAAACATTATGAACTCAAAATCCAATTACGTATAACTTAATTTCAATAAAAAGCATCAACTGGTCATGGTGATAATCCTTTAATCCAATTTTATTTCAACTACAATAAATTTAGTGTCACTTTTAGTTCAATTTATAAACGAAGAATAAAAGAGACAATAGTAGAAAACCTGCATAATCAAAATTTAAAGATATATAAATGTAAAATGAAATATGAACTTATTCCCAATTTATTCAAATATCTTACATGCTTATTGGACAAATATGTCTCTAAAATTGTTAAGTGTGCATATTAACTATATGAATGTATATTTTCAAAAAATATAAAATTTGTAACAACTTAAAGTGTCTATCAAACCGTAGTAAAATCTCATAACAAGGATCAAATATAAATGATTTTACATTCACAAATGAATGATGTTAAGCATATATAAATAAGTAATGGAAATTCAAAAATGATTGTGCATTAATATTCAGACAAATGTTATCTAAGTATGAATAAACAAAAAAAAATATGAAATAATATGGGAAATAATTACTGATTAAATTGATAAGAAAATAATTATCACATTGTCTGAAAAAGAAGACGACAGGGGGACCAAAATTTTTTTATATAAGAAATAAAATAAATCAAATTAAAATTATAAAAAAATGATGGGGGAATTACGGGATATGGGCAAAACAGGATTGGGAGTCGAATTTTCAGGAAGACCTGAGACCATTACTACCATTAGAGCTCTCAGGACTGGAGCCGCTACTGCTACGCGCGCTCCCAGATTTTTAAATTAATTTATTTTTAACCGTTTGAAATTTTAGAAAGGACAAGATTCAAAATAATTCAAACTAAAGGGAATATCTGAAAGCTCTACTTTTAGTAACAATCTTAGGTTCTGAGAGAATTTTTTAGAGCTCTACTCTCAGTAACGTTCTTAGTTTTCTGGAGACATAACTCCTATTTCCGTTTTGTCTATATCCCGCAATTTCTCTATTATTTTCTTATGTTTTAAATTTGATATATTTTTTCTTATATTAAAATTTTTCGGAAAGAGAGGGTGTTATCCCCATTAAATTCAAAAAGTATAAGTTGATACATCCGGTTTGATTTTACATGAACAATTCAAAATCAAAATTTATCTATACTTAAATATAACATCATTATTTTTCCTTTTTTTTGGGGGGTTAACTGAAGCCCTAAGTACAACATTATCAAATAGGAAAATGTTAGGAAAATGTTAGGAAATATCAAAATCAATACCATGATCAATATCGACTTTATTATTCATATTACATGAATTATCATTACATATTAACTACTTTATTATGCAGCTTATTTTTGATATTATTTTTATTATTCAACACAAATACTACTAATATATATGGATAATAACTCATTTAAATTGAATAACAAAAATACTATACAAATAATTACATAATAAAATCATTAATATAAATAATAAAGTTAGTATTAATTATGATATATATCGATTATGATATTTATATATCAGCTCTCTATCAAAGCTCTCTATCAAATATCCAAATGAGATGAATGAACCCATGCTAACTCGACTCACACAGCAGAGCGCCACAAGTAAACCCAACTACTTGTGGAGAAGATAGAGCTGAGACGTGGCAGCCTACGAAGTTGCGATTCATGCATGCAGAAATCGGAAGTTGCATTGACGAGCATAAGCCAAGAACGAGTCTTGGAACTTGGCAACTACACTCCATAAGTGCTGTCACGTGACAATCCACACCCGTTTCGCCGAGTCCGATTTGTTTTCTTCAAACATATCCGGATTCTCTGCAACCTCAAAGAGAAACTAAATTACCTGCCTAACTACGTGTATCCACACGGTTCGCCACAGAGAATCCGCGTTAATTTAGATGAGGCTCTCTTGCCAGTATCGATGGCGCCACACTGAGCGCGTGCAGGTTCTCTAACCACGGGGCGCGTGTGGGAGAGAGTCGCCACGTCTCGCATGAGGTGCACAGGTGGTGAGGTGGTGAGGTGGTGAGGGGAAGCAGATTGTGCTGTGCTATGTTGTATCTATCTTTTATGAATGCGCAACAAAGTTGCATCGTGATACGGCGCTGCGGCGGCAGGGAGATTTCACGACATCATAAACTTAGTGAAATTTGTGATTGCTCAATCGGTTTGCTTAAGAGATCTGATTTGCGTCGTTATATTTTTCTTTGTTCTGTTCTGTTCATTTTAGTGGAGGAAATGAGGATTCTCACGAATGACAATTACTTTTATTGAACTAAAAACAACATAACAATATTAAAGGCTTCCTCTCATTTGACCAGCGAAGGAAAGTTAAAATAGAGTAAAAATTAAATTATTTAGTTTAATTTTAAAGTATTAACGTTTGATAATATGGTGAAGTGAGATATAATAATTTGATGAAACAGTATTGAATAAAAAATATAAAATGAGATATTAAATATTAAAATTATAATTTAAATTGTAATAAACACTACTTTAAAATTATAATACCTATTTTGATGCTTTAAAAATCACTTTTAGTACGGCTACCAAACAAAGTATCTGAGTACGTGATAAGACTCCCGAATGATATGTACACTAAATTCATATTATTCTTTTTCGACATTTTTTCAATTTATTTTCAAATTTGACAAATTATACCCAAAAAACGATACTTTTTCATTATTCATAAATTCAGACTTTTTTATTTATCTTATATAGCCATCAACATTATTATAACAACAAATTATTCTGAATTACACACGTTATATCGTAATCATTTTTAGATTTGACTAAGTTATTCTCGAATAGAACTTGTTAGTATTCTACCGACTAGTCATGATACGTTATTATCCATAACCTCATAATCAAAAGGCCTTATATAGAAATGAAATATAATAATCAACACTATGGCTGCCAGTTGGCACAAATATGTCGCTCTATTATAAAATAGTTCAGACCAAGTTAAGCAACTGGTAATTCTAGCTAACATTTAAATGCATAAAAAGAAAAATAGTGCAAAAATGACTGATCTTTAACCAGTCTCACGAAACTATCAAATAATCTCTCTTAACTGCATGGTAAAACCATAAACAGTTCCAACAAACTCCAACAGGGAGGCACTAATCGTTATGAAACTTTAATTCGATATTACCGCTAAGAAAAATACAGAATCCAATTCCAGGAGCAAAGAAGAACACAAAGGCAGTATGAGCATTGTTTATTCAGTTTATGTAGCTCACTAAACAGCAAGGTCACCAGAAATTAGAGCAATCCCTCCCCTGAAACATGGAATCAGATATAAAAGAAATTAGTATCAGAATAATTGGAAAAACGAATGGAAAAAGGTATCAATAATTGAAGCACCAGTAATAGACGTTTCATGCTGATTGATATCATAATTAGATAGCAGGATCTTTCTATTAGAAAAGGAGCTATGCATTTTGATTGGACAGCCTTAACTTCCCCTCAAGAGATGGTGCATTTCGTATCCAAGGCATTAAACAAGATCCAATCTGAGCAACTAGATTTCAATCAGGCTGTCAGATACAACCTGCTACCTCAGCTGTCCTTAGAGAATGATACCAGTTGATGCCATCGCAGAATGTACAAGTAAATACATTTTTACATTGACAGAGTCAATGGGAATTTCAGATCAGACAAATTATAACATAAGACTTTCTGCATATGACACCAATATTTCACATGTTAACAACAATAACTGAATTGCATCCCAATGTCTAATCTACTCCCCTAAACTATAGAACAATGTTGGCAAAACAAAGAGATCCATAGAGTTAGGCCAGACTGACATAGTTTAGATAATCTGTACAAAATGTCCCACGTTGCTAGTCGAGTCATAAAGGATACAGCCCAATATCCAAGAAAACCAATAGGTACCCTTCAACTACTACATCGCCAATAACTTTTTGAGTTAGTCAAATATATTCAATAAAACACCAAACATGAAGACATTCAATTAAAAACATAAGACACAAGAGATAGTGCTTACTCAGCTCATCCAATGACAAATTTGAAGCACCATTTCCCGATTTAATTAATCGAATTTTGCCTACATATTGAACAAATTCAAAAATACATTATTTGGACAACTTCTTTCATCTTATTTCCCTTTTATATGAAAGGAACATGTTGTCGAAAGGAGCACTCTAAAGGTGAATAAGTTAATACAACTCTGGCATATACAATTTTTTTTTTAAAAAAAAGGCAATTAAATGTACCTTCACGCCTCACAGTAATTTCAGGTATGTGTCTGACCTGACCAGTAATGCTGTCATTATATACTCTAGTCTCTATAGTACCCTCAACAAAAACTGAAGAACTGCATGGCACAAAAGATTTTAGAAAAAAGTACTTACAAAAAGCATCTACCAGCAATAATTACTGTCTTCACAATGCTTAGAAGAAGGCACAAGAGGTGTGAGTTTTCTTGTTTTGAAAGATTCTTTGGCAGTTTTAGATTTTTCTTTTAATTAGAATCAACGGTAGATTCAGCAAATGTTAATTCCATGTTTTAGACAACTTTTAGATAGAAATCAACAAGGAAGATGTATGAACTTGTTGACACGTCCTTATCCCAGAATTTAAGTAAAACCATTGTAAAACAAAAGATCCGTAAACTTATGCTAACAATCAGATTGATTATGTCTCTCTGGCAACTTCTCTGGGCTTTAGAAAAGAAAGAAAAACCCAAAATTTTAGAAACATGTAAATTCCAAGTCATATTGGAAGAAAAACATAACCTCTCAAATAGTTAGATGAGGAAAGGAAAAGAAACATACTCCTTCACAAACTGACGGACAGCATAGTTGCCTAAATTCTCATTGTGTATTGCAACACGATGCCACTGTACAGGCCTTGGTGCATTATTGCCTGTTACAATTCTCTGATCATACATTCCGCCCGTACCAACAGTTAATATAGTCACTGTATGTCCATCTCTAAGTATTTTCTGCACTGGTGGCTCCCCAACTTTTCCACAAAGAAATGCCTAAATAAAATGTTATACTGAAATTTGTCAACCAAACATGAATATCAAGCCAATGATGCCAGATACAGGCAAAAACTTTGTTTTTTGTGCATGCAGGTAGGCTTGTTCTGGTACTTGAAAGGCAGCACCAAATTAAAAAAAGAAGAAGCATGAATAGACATGCCTTGGCACACATACTCACACAGCACAAGCATGCATGCACACAACCAAGGTAAAAAAAATAAAAAGGTTTGGCTGATAGTGGCAACCAGTACTTCTAGCGTGCACATACAAGAAAAGTATACTGGTTACCATCAACTGAGGCCTGGTTAGGCAAGCTACTCTCAAAGAGAAGGTTTAGAACTTTGTATTGGATCTAAAAAGATATTTTAATTAATTTTAATTGAGAATTGGTACCTTATAAACGCTTCTGAATTCCAAACCCTCTTTGGGGTCGACATTTTCAGGCCCAACATCTCTACCTCTCTCTGTGCTTGTAGTTTTGTCATCGTCTATGTTATTCAGCTCTGGGAACTGATCAAATGATGAGGTTGAGTAAATGCATGCGAGAGATTTACCACTGAGGTCTGCATAAAAAACAAAATCAGATAACCCAAAAATCTGCGGACCATATTTAACTCAAGAAGAAATTGGTACATTATTCTTTTGTCATTATATCGCATAGTACATTTCTCATACTTCAGTATGCAAAATGAGTAAGAAAAACTACAACAATTGAATTAACATTTTCTGAAAATAGGAAAATGAACCACCTAGTGAACTTCTTTGTGCTATCATCCTTTTCCAGCCCTTCAGCAACCCAGTTCTCAGTGAACCCATATTCAGACTACAACAAGGAGATGTACACACAAAAAGGAGGTTAGAAACAAGGATGTTGCAAAACAAGAAAGTGGAAATCTTAGAAGACAAATACGAATTACACTAGATAATGTAACTACATGAGCATCCATCCACAATAGAGCACCTTGTAAACAGAGATGCACAAATTACTGAAGGATATGAAATACACTATAGCAATCAATTACGAATTTAAGATAATGCTTCGACAATGTCTCAGCATACTTGATTTAAATAAATCTCTTGCTTAATTTCCCAAGATTAAACCCACCACCTTCATTCGGTCATTTCTACAAACATGTTAGGGGCACATCTTCTGCAATGTGCTAAGGACAAACCACAGTATTATTATGCTTTCATCATCTCCATTTCAGTATGAAACTATGAAATCCTAAATGCGAGTATATGAAAGTTTAATATTTGCATCCCCCTCCCCCACACCAAAGAACAAAAAGGAAAATGAAACTAAGTATAAACCTTCTCATTTACGGGGGTAAATAAGTATAAACCTTCTCAAACTGTGAATTATCTAGGTACGTCAAGTATGCGTGCAAAAGTAACGACAGATCGCAGTTAAAAATTTCGTACAGCCATTTCTACAAACACCTTGTGTACAATACAAGCCCCGCATAAAACTAGTAGAAAGCACTACAAAAATTCGCAGGAGGAAACAAAGGGGGAGCAATTAAAGTAGAATCAAGAAGAAGTCTAACGCTTTCCAAAAATCGAAACACACCTTCAGAGGATTTACGCACGCACTAATACGAGGGAAGAGGGAGCCAGGGAGGGGGAGGCGCCTGAAATGGAGCTTGGGGGTTTTGTAAAAGTTTGCGAGTTCATATGGGTTTCTTGAATTGTAAAAACCTATATAGGGCTTTGTGTTGGGCCCATATGCGTTGCGACATCTTTCGGAAATTTTGCCATGGTAAAAGAAAGAGTAAAGTATAATCCACTTTTCCTAGAACCATTGTAAACCCTTTTTGTTAACTTATGTCAGATAAATATAATAATAATGAAAAAATTATATGATCTTTGGCATAAATGCAATACTTTATAGAATAAAATAAGATTAACATTTCATATTTATTGCTCAATGTTAAAATTTGAAATTATTAAATAAGAAATGAAATTGTTGTCATGGTGTACATCAAATGTCTCATCCATCAATGACGCTCCGAATTTACATGTCGTTAATTACTCAGTATCCGATCTGCATATATCGATGTGAAGATGGTTTTGAAATTTGGCAACTGCGTAATATCCACTCAATAATGTTTACATCCCTAATTGCATCTTTCTACCTTTTCTTTCACAAAGACCAATTATTGATCTAAAACTTGCCCCTTGCGATTTTATCCTGGTCCATTCTTGATAAATTAGGTTCTTAGCACAAGCTAAAAGAAAAGAAAAGAAACAAGAAGAACCAAATATAAGAGTAATTCCTATAGTGAAATGCTAACTATATTTAGAATACCTATATTTATTTTTCTAATGTTTTTTTTTACAAGAATAAGGCATTACACAAAAAGGAAAAGCAACTTGAAAATGTGCTCCAACGAATCAGAAAAAAGCAGCAACAAACCTCAACCAAAACAAACATCAATGAATAATCTAAGTCTACATAATATCAAGAAAGATGCTGCAGCCCAAGTTCTGAGGATATTAGTCGAAGAAGCACTTGAACAAGTTCTCTGACTCTTGCTTCCCTGTAAAATCAACCATATACATAGTATTAGTCACGATATTGGCAAATTTTGAGGTCAAATATTGAGAATAAATATCACTGTGGGAGGAATATTTTGCCAAACCTTGACACAACAAGCTCGCAAAGTGATGGAAATAGCACCAACAAATGAGCATGCTCACAAGATTCCTTGTTCTTCACTATCTCCTTTAAATATGGCGGTAAAGGAAGAGAGACCAAAGTGTCAGAATGAATAATGAGCCGAGCAAGCTCCTGAAGGACGAAAATCACCTCTTCAGTTCTCACACCAGGTAATGAACTTTCACCTGCAAATCAAACAATATTTATTGAGGATCCATTGTGCTTACGGTTAAGATAGAAAACATATCACAATATACAGAGCAAATAATGAAATATCTTTGCATGCAATTCTTTCGATTCTAAATTCTAAGGTGGGAGGTGCTTAGAAGAATTACCCAAGGCATTCTCATCTTTTAAGAACTGGTTTAGTATAACCTCACATCTCTTCATAAGAATTATGATCGAAATTTTGCTGACTTGTGATCTTGAAGGAGGCCAGCTACTTACTGATGTACAACTGCAACAAGTAGTGAGCAAATTAGACTATCAGAAAATATGCAGTATTTAACCAGCATGCAACTGTTTTATTATTTCAGACCTTTCTTCTTGGTTTACTAACATTTTAATTCAGATATTATTAGAATGGATCTCTAACGTCAAGTTTAGGTACATACATATTGGGTAACCCTAGGGTGGTTATGTTGACCTTCCCCAGATAGCCACTGAGAGACCAGATCCAGCCAAACCAGTGGGGGATATATATTTCAAAATTATTTCATTTCACAACTTTATCTGAGTATAGAGTTAATTAGGATCTACAACAGAATTTAGTGACCCAATCTGAGCCAGTTGGTAATTTTGTTTCAATTCTTTTGAAAAGTACAGCCCCAGGTTCAATCCACAAGTATGGATTCAAAGATGTTAACAAATAGGCTCAATTTGCACAAAGTTCCAGCATTTACTATAAATGTTCAACAATCAGGATGCGACAAGTTAGCAGGTCAGGTCCAGAACAAGATCTCTCGAACAACTCAATCAGACCAGGTTGAACTCAACTTTTCAAATAAAAGAATCGCTGAACTGCCCCAATTAAGTACAATTCCAACCGTAGAATGTATTACTGACAACTAAAGCAACTTCACACCACTTTAACTAAGAAGAATAAATAACATTTAACAAGGAAGATATACCTGCACAAAGAGAACATCGTCTGTAAACAACTAAGAGAGAATCTACTACAGTTCGGAGGCAAGAGTCCAACAGTTTCAAGAGGCAAAGATCCCGTTCGTGATGCACATCGATCTAGAGTTGTCACCAGCTTCTCTAATATCTGCAAAAAGATATTGTTCACGGTGAGTGCCAACAACTGATGCTATTTGGTCATATTTGTCACATTTAAGTACTGCTTTCAGCTGAAAGGAAAATTGAAGGTATCGCAAGAACATATGATCATAAAAATACTGCAAGAAAACAATGTCAAAAGACTTGTAAATAACCCAAATAAATGATTCACGAACCAAAAGAAATTACCGTCAGCACCAGTATACTATCAATTCATTTTTCTATTCTTTGGTATGATATATATTACTCTTTTTATCAACTTGCTTTTTTTCCCTGGTGAAAATCAAGCTGGCAAAGCACAGTATAATGAAGCCTTTAAGAACTAAATACAATCTTTAGATCCAGCATATGCAACTGAAAGGAAACACCATAGACTTCAAGATCCGGCATAGGCTACTGACAACAAATCAAAAGCCATAGACCCTAGGTCAACACAAGCTAATGAAAGCAACAAAACACACAGCAAACAAAAGAAAATATCTAATTTAACGTTACAACGCAAGAAAAAGTATATATTATAAAGCTACTAGTCATGATAAGCATACTGCCAACATTTTGCTAAAAAAACAAAGAAGCCTGAAGAGTCCCAAAAGAAGTAATAAGATGTACCTCAACAGGAGCATCTACTTGGCCTTTTAGCACATCTTCACCAAGTACTTTAAGAAAATTCATCTCAATCAGCTCATCAGCCTTTAATACATCTGAGGTCAATGCGCGGCCACATGAACCAACAAGAAATATTTCATACACATCAGCAACTTCCTTCCACAGTCGTACTCTAGTAAGCCTATATGCAGTTGTCTCAGTTTTGGCATCCAAAAGTGATGGACTTCTGACATCATCGGCCACAAGCTTATTGAAACAGTCCAGTGAAATCCTCCAAAGGGAGCCTGTCGGGTTGTCTCTCCTGGTATTCATGCACCTGACAAGTAATGGCATTTCCATAATTGTACACAGATTTTGGTACTAGATACAAAATACCATAAATGGTTGTGACCAGTAATGATATGGGAAGGCTGCAAAGTAATCCATATTTCAGCAAAACAGAACAAAGATAGAGATGATTATATCAAAATTTAAAGTTGTCTGTAACTGACTGACATAAGCATTCTTCAGCTGCAATGTTTTAGTTATATATTATGAATTAACTCTATAGATTACAGGTGAATAAAAACATGAGCTGTACACTTTACCTCCCAAGACCTTTTATTAATTCAGGAGAGATGCAGAATCTTTCAATTGGCGGGGCATCGACGTACAGATCCACAATAATAGGTAGAAGCTTCTCTACAAACAATGGGCTCCAGCCATATGTAATTGTATCATTGACCTCTGATTCGGAAGAGTCCAAGGGGGAGCGGGGTCCTACCCCTGTCAATCAAGTTTGTGTTAGTACCATTCTCATTCATCAAACATCACCATCAACCACCAGTGTAAAAGAAAGTCCAAGCTCAGCCTAGCAGAATCGACCTGATTCGTTTAATTTACTGGATAGAAGTATGAATTATTTTTAATTGCTGCTTCTATAGTGTTTGTGCTTAGATCTACCTTGAACCTTTTAGGTTTAGAACAAATTACAAGAAAATGTACCAATTCCAGCACAGAAAGACAAACAATCAGTTTTGTAATGTTAGCCAGTCCATTTACCAAAACAATTAGAGAGCAATTACCGGCATCCTTGTGGAGACCACCACTTTGTTCTTTACCGCTTCTTCCTTTGTCTGTCGATACTTCAAGTCCAATGACATAGCAGAGGAGCTCATGGAGAAGGGGGGACCACATTGTAGGCAGAGCATTAGTCGGTCGGAGCTTCGGTATTATATCAAGGACAGTCCTTTGAACTGGCGAGACATTACCCTAAAGCACCAAAGTTCAATTGCAAGCTTAAAAAAGCAACAGTGGAATAACAAATGATTAATCAAATTATACAGTAAAAAATCAGTCTCGTTTCAAAGAGAAAAAAACATTTTCTATTTTGCTAACAAAAACAATTAATCAATGAAATACACCAATAAATAAACAAAAAAGTCAATAGATGAGAAAACTGTACCACCAAAATATCACTTGTAGTTGGTGGAATGGTAAAAGACTGGTGATTGATCCACAGAATTAGTAAAAAATTCAATTCATTAGCATTTCTAATCAGAGTTTTCAGTAAAAGTTGTTAATAAATCAAATATCTATAAACCAAAGGAACTCCTAACACAAAAGAAAAAATATTTGTTATGCATGGACTAATTTAATTGAGTAGATATTTGTTCAATTTCTGTTAATACATCAACATACCACTTCATTCTCAAAGTCATCAGAGCCCTTCGAATTCCTGATTGTTGTATGAAGGATGGATGTAAGCCGTAGATACATGTCAGAATCAAACAGTGATTGAGCTTGGAAGTACAAATCTCCTGCATGAATCAAAATGGAGAAGATTACTAAACAGTAACAGTCCATAATGGAACCACTCATCATATCTTGCACAAGGGTTATGCAAAGTCTAATAGATTACCAAGACCATGTAGAATCTCCTGCTTCACCTTATCAGCTGAGTTAATTTTGTAATTTGGTGAAGTTTGAAGGACCAGCTCATAGACATCAAGCATAGATTTGATATAGGAGGCTTCTAGATTTCCCTAACAAATTTTAGCAAAATTTCATAAACCATTAAACTCATCAACAAGATAAATATCTCACTCATCCCACTAAAAGTTCTAAAAAAAGAAGAAAATTATATATGATTAATCAACAAAAAGCACTCATTGATAAGAATGAAATAAAAAAAAATATTACCTTTGGGCAATGCGAGCTAACAAGAGTTTGCAAGCAGCTTATTGCAGCCAGTGCAACTTCTTTACTACCACTTAATATGCTGTTTTTGACAAACTCTAGCAAAAGCTCCCATCCTGAAATTGTATGCATGATGGTAATTGCAAGTAATACAAACATACAACTCTGCAGTAGCAATACATACTGTCAGCAACCTTACTACTGCTGCACCCACACACCTATTGTAACTTAGCATTAATAGGAATAGTTGCTAATAAACCATAAGAGTACCCAATAAATCCTTGGATAACAGTCATTAAACCAAGCCTCAATAAATTCAAAATACAACTGAACCATAAGGGATCAGCTGATGGCCTATTATGGTAAACCTTAGTCCAATCAAATGTATTTTCCAATCACGTTATCTTGAGAAATGGGCAAATCACCAGATGAGAAATTGCGTAAGCTCTGAAGGAGAGGAAAGAAAGAACGTAGCAGCCGTGCTATGCCACCTAACACCAAAACAATTGTCTCATCCCACTGTTTCTGTGCAGTGTTACGGCTGTAAATAATTTTTAGTTCCATTAGCCAGAATGAATGAATTATTTTAAGAATATGACAAAGCTATAATTTTCAAAGTAAAAGCCATTACAAAAGGTTAAATAAGCCAAACATATTAGTTCATATGGACATACAGCCATGCTTCATAAAAGAGCATGTATCATAAATATTCATGAGTATTTATAATAAACATCCAACTGACAATGCCTAAAAGTATACCTGTGATGTATAAGCATATGAACAGCTTTTCCACCCCGTGTTCCAAGTTCTTTCCCTTGCCATTCATCCTTCGAAGAGGTGGAAGCCTGTGTAAAAGTATGTGAGGCAATTAAAAGAAAGCATTTGAAAGAAAAATAGATAAAAGGATGACCAATGAAGGTTTTAGGAGCATACCAGACGCGAAACAAGATCCAAAATGGGAAATACATATGTCCAGAGACAATCTTCCCACATGCTTCTAGATATTTTCTGGCCATGGCTGCTCAAGGTTTGGAAGAGAGTCCGAATTGCAGAATTCCTTACCTTAAGCAAAATTAAAGAACAATAAGGCCAACTGATCAGGTCATAATAAACCAGGTATTAGACCTTAAATTTTGCTTAACACACAATTTGAATCATATCCATGTACTCTCTCACATGTGGATGACAAAGTCTATATCTCATCAACTCCATAAGAATACTGAAGCTTTGTAATCAGATTTATTTCCCACTTGTTAAACTAAAAAAATTGTATCTCATCAGATATCTTCAAGAGATGAAAAAGAGTACCTCAGGCCTCTCATCAGCACCTAGTTTTTGCAATATAGAGAATACCGAGAAAAGCAGCTTATTACAATCAGGCACACTTTTCACCACAATTTTACCAGAAGGACCATCACTGGGGAATCTATGATTATCAGAAGCTACATCTGAAAATTAAAATGAAGATATTCAATACAAAAAAAAATTCAAGTGAAACTAAGGTGTCAAATTAATAATACCAGTACCATTTTCTGTAAGAAGAGAAGAATCTTGAGCACGATTGTTAACCAATCCCTTCGCAATAAAATCAGTAGCCGTCCATAGAAGCCCAATTGCAGTTAGACTTATGTTCAGATCTTCTTTCTGAGAACCATATGCCCCAGTAACCTCCATGCATCTACAATTATGAAAATAGGTCAAAAGGATACTAGAAGCCAAAGATTGATTTCTTTTTTTTATGAACTCCAAATTCAAATTCCAGTGCTCACCAAATTTTCATTACTGTTGCTTATTGTCAGCAAAAGAAACTATGATTTTTAGAAAAGGGGAGATGATGGCGAGAGGTGAACTGGCCAGTGGCTCACTTTTAATCAGACATCCAATTGAAAAAACATTGTACTAAGGCAATTTTTCTTTTAGGACAGATTACAAACTCAACATGTTAGGATGCTTACTGATCAAGCCACTGTAAAGGAATGGCTGAAAGCTCTTCATTCATGATAACTCGTATGCTCTGCAAAACAAGGCAACCAAAAAAGACATACAAAAGAAGAGAAACAAGTTTTGTTATTGTAAGAGATGACCATATAATTTGCCTATCATTAAAAAATTTGATGTGTTGATTCTATGACAAATTCTACTATGTTATAATTAATTCAGATATTTACCTGAAAACCTAACGGGATAAGATCCTTCTCTTCTGTATCGGCAACAGCTCTAGAAAGATAAACTAGGCATCAACAGATATTGTTAAAACTGAGAAGATCAGCTAAAGACGATTAAACTGAGAACTCACCTTAGTATTTGAAGGACATTGGACCAACTGTGATACAGCTTTTCTCCACATCTCTGACAGAAAAATAAAGTTACTACAGCAATTTCAAAATTGTTTTTTTATTACCAAACTGCAAGGATCACTCTACCAGTTTATTGCTGGACTCATAACAAGTTTCATATTTTTCATATGTACCAGCCAAGCTTTTAAAAAACGTTTAACAGCTCTTAACGATGAGGCGAGCAGTTAATGGTTTAACGTTTAAACGGAATTAAACGGACGTTAAATCATAATACGGATATTTTTGTAAAGTCTATTTTTTGACATTTACAAAGAATAAGTTATGTATATTTATACTTAATAATTAAAAAAATAATGAAAATAAGCAAAAATAATAATTATATCATTAGTGAGTGCTTAATCTAATTAATACTACAATATTATCACATCATAAAAGATTAAACAAAAATAAAAAGTTCTAAAGAGTTGGACACTATAAAATATATTTTAATTTTTTCAATCATAAAAATTCAATATGTTTATTTTGAGCGTTTAAAATTGCTCATAATATATAACTTTCACACTCAAATGAATTTAATAGTATTTAATCACTTTGAAATAATATAAATAAACGTTTTATTAGGATTAAAATAATTTAATTCTCAAAAAATGATTAAAACGGTTTTTTCTCAAATACTTAACGTCAAAGGGTCTAAAAAACGATTACACGGTTTAAACGGAGTATAAATTCCGTTTTTTAAAAGCTTGGTACCAGCTTAAGCTACCAAGTTTAAGTGCCTCAGACATGCCCACGCATTTCTCTTTTTATACCCTATCTAAACACTATAGACAAGAAAAAGGACTTGACTCGTAAGGTCAAATAAATGACCAAAGAAACATAGTCTCAGTCAGGTTAAAAAATTTCTTAGTCGTAAATACAAATTTTACCTCCAAAACATGCAAAAGAATTTTAAGGGCTCCAATATGAACATCAGGATTCTTGTTTGTTGTGTACAGACCTAACAATGGAGACAGCACTGCACACTCAAATGGCTGTGAAAGACATCCATTCTCCACCTACAAGAAGGAACATCAATTCAATCCGTAAAAACATTTTAAATACAAAAAATTTAAGCAGAAAGCAATTGTCGCATGATTTTTTATTCCATATACATCATTTCCAATCCGAGTCCTTCAAGTTCCTCTAGACGAGATGCAATTAATAAACAAACATAAAATGCTAGCTACCGAGTTGATATTTTCATGATTCCAATGAACTCCTCAAACATCTATCACTCAATTTACAAAGGTTGGCCAGAGAAACCAGAGAACAAGGAGTAAATGTCAAGTGCAACTAATGAACAAAGTAAAACTTGCAATAGGATAAAAAATTTCAAGGACAACTTACTAAAATCACCCAAATATGAGGTAATGAATGCTAAATACTCACTTGAAGATTGTCAGAGCTTAAAACAGCACAAATTGACTGGTCTAATGCTTCAAGGGCCATGCTTCTCAATTTAGGATGGGAGGAATCAGAAAGCTGAAATTAATATGAATTTCATTAGATTGTGCATAATTTGGATTCCGAAAATAACTATAAAGGATCAACTATATCACCTCTATAAGATGGGAAGCAATTTGATTCCATATAGGCTCAGCTCCTAAAAAGCAGGGACAAGATGAATTAAGGTTAGCATTTCATGCGAGACCAAGTTTCTCTCTTGTAGATACAAGTGCTTTACCACTATAGTTATCCATATATTTAAAAAAAAAAAGCTTAAGCCTTAAGGCATTCCAGTTGAAGATCACATTGTTTCATCATATCAGTTTCTTTATTAATTTGCTTTTATTTGATTATATTTCCGCTCATCCATTCACTTACTTTTTGTTTCTTTTCTTTTTTTTTTCTCTTAACTGATTTTGGTTAGTTTAATGTTACTGGGGTGGTTGGGGAGGATTATTGGTGCTGATGCCATTTTGTTTTCAAATTTCAACATCAACCATTTATACCTGCTCCTAGTATTTGTACTTGCTGAACCAGCCTATGATATGACCTTACACTTAAACAGAACAGATATACTTAACTGTGAAGGTTGTTAAGAAGTATTGTTGTCATGCGTTGTACTGAGAACGAAACACTCCCTATATTTTGGCCAGATATAAACTGGCTTGATAGCTGGCACAATGCAGAGAGGAGTGACTTCACAGCAGAGACATTCATCAGTGCCGAACTCTCAAACAACTTACTCCAGACAAGAAAAGCAACTCAAATTAGGCTAGCAGCTAACAGTAGTAAATTTGGTATGACAGGAGTGACATTAGATGAAATCAAAAATTATTACAGGCCAAACAGTTTAAAAACTAAAATAATAAGATATTAATTCTAAACCATTAGTTATTCACATTGGCTGGAACCAAGACCAATTGGTCATAACAGATATACTGGGCTTATATGGAGAAGTATATCTGCAAGTTATTTACTTTTTAATTGATATCTCTTAATTGTCCTTTCCCTCTGTTGTGGATAAGAATGAAATATCACTTTCTAACTGGGAAAAACCAGCATTCATGGTCTCATTAAAACATTTCTAGCCTATGCTGGTTCTTACCTGAGAATTTAAAGAAGATAAAATGTGGAAGTCACTGTACTGCCCAGATGATTCTCTTGACATCCGTGAAACAGAAGTAGATACCTCCTACGTATAAATTAAGAATCTACATGAATAAATAACAACTTAAGAGATCTAAAAAAGCAAACAGAAGAAAAGTCTTAAAAAGGTACTACAGTGTCAGACTTGTATTTATCCCTGAAACGCTGCAAGGATTCGTGTACATTTAAGATCAACAGATAATTTAAGTCATATGAAAACTAAGGGTTATGATAAAGAATAGACATAAAACTTAAGTCATGAAAAATGGATATAACCTGTGTAGAAGCATATGGAGAATGAATAGCTCTATCAAGTGCTGCTAGTGTCTCCAAAACCTATGAATGTATTACCCAGATTAAACAAAAAGGAGCAATAAGTAAAGAAAAACAAAATCTGCTATGCCTATAAAATCAAAGGATTGAGAGGTAACTTTTGACAGTATAAGAAATCAAAAAACGCATACCAAACTCCAGGATGGACCAAGGACATTATGCAAGCGATGTGCCACATTGAACAGTGTTCGCAGTGCCTATGTCAAAGCATCCACAATATAGAATATCAAATCCCAAGCAAAACAAAAATCAAGAATTACATGAACTGTTAGTAAAAAAGATAATTACCTGCACATTCTTTGGCGTAAGAACAATGCTCTCCCGCTGATCTGGAACTGGTTCTACCCTCTTTGATCCTGGTGACATGACAGCACTGCCAAAATGAATGCACAAATAAATATTTACAAAGTTAATCCAAATTGAATAATGTATAAAATCTGGTAATTTTATGCCACAAGCTTAACCCAGAAATTCATTCAAGTCCAAAATCAGTAATCAACAACTATTACAGTTGTCTTTTTTCCCTTGCTGACATTTCCATGTAAGCACAGACAATAAGAATCATATATGTTTTTCCAACTAAGAAATTGACAACCACCTTTTCTTCTCAGTTTCAGTTGGAATGCTGATTGTAAATTTGCACAGAGATGCCAAAAAGGAGTTAAGTGGCTCTACAGCACCCAAAACTCCACATGCCTGAAACAATGTTAGTTCACCTGAGAATCTTTCAAGAGTACATACAGAATAAACAATTCTAAACAACAGTGTAATCCAGGCAAGAGGGTGCAAGAAATGAAAGCATCTGATGGCATAAAAACTCTGCATTACTTGTATCATATTATTTTTCCTGTTTTTTCGATAATCCCCTCCTCCCACCACAAAATTGAGACAAAACCTAATTGGAAACCAACCTCTGTAACTCCCAATAAGTATGAGCAAAAAAAGAAACAGCCAACATTTGCTATCTAACAAAGTTATACAAATTGATATTTTGTATGTAAACATATATAACCTGAGTGAACGCTTGATACCCTTTAAGTATTTCCAATATTATTGCCTCTCCTTGTGATCTGCCAAATTTCATTCCGCACGAAAACTTCAGCTCAAAGAAAAAGTGAAATACTAGGAATATTCAAATAAAAGTTCAAACCACCTTGTCAGGATGAAAGAAAGAGCATCAAGAATGGTTAACCAAGTTGAGCAGACCATAGAAGTACACAGAAGGAATGTTTGTCCAGAGCACAAAACTGTGGCATTTTCTTCCTTCGGAGAAGCAAGCTGTTCAATGTGTAAAAAATATGAGCCAAAGATCCTAAACAATTCTTCAAATTTATTGTATGCATTTCTTACCTCACCGGTGTCAACTGCCTCATCTGTCAAAGTGGCAATAGTAAAAACTACACCTAGAAGTCCCTCAATTGCCAGAGTAATGGCATGAGCTTCACTTGCAACCAGAACAGCACTGTTGGATGCATCATTATCCATACTCCATTCAATTCCTGAAAAGATGCATGTTTACACGCTATCCAGCTTGATGATGCAGTAAATTACCAAGTTATACAGGTACAGCAACAGAATTGGCTGGGTTTTATTTTCCCTTAAGTTCATTCTCTTTTGTCATAACTGGTCAATTGTTGAAACATTAAATCGGGTTTCAACTTAATTATGAATTTGGTGCAAAATGAACCCCATACAGGATAGACTCTGTTACCATGATACAAAGAGATTTATGTAACATAATCTCGTTACATACCTTTAGCTTTGCTGCTGAACATCCCAGCAACAGCTGCAAGGCTTTCCTCACTGGAGTCTGAAACCTAGAACAAAAGGAGGTATTACTCTCTCAAAACTTAAGAGTGAATTTACTAAAACAAAGGATCCAAAATTAAACTGGCTTTTAAATTGAGCAAAAGCATATATATTTGGGGCTTCAAAGTGGAAAAGAATCAATAGATAGCACTAAGGAAATAAGAAGCTAAAGTAGTCATGTGTCTATATTGCAAACAAGTAACCATTCTAAAGCCTTATATTTGTATGCAGAAAAACTACAGTACCATATGCTCAGAATGAAAAGACAAAAGATTCAAATAAAAACTCAAAATGAGAAGCAGTACCATCTGAATATTGGAAACAACTAAAGCCAGTGCCCTGACCATATTCTCTACGACATTTGTGTTCTTTGGGTTCCTGTAAATGGAAGCAAAGGATACTAAGAGAAAGAAGAAATTTATTTACCCAACAATAATAAAATATTATATCACAGGTAACAGAATAATAATACTTACGAGTTTTTTTCACTTACATGTCAAATGTCTGGAAAAGTAGACGGAGTGTGCAAGCTTCTACGCAAAATCCCTAGCATAATAACTACACATTAGCATATGCAACAGGTACTTTAAGGTCATGAGCAAACTCAAAACAATATATATATATATATATATATATATATATAAAAAGAACTCACTCTTAAGATTTCTATCACAAGTATGCGGTGCCACAAAGGCAAATCAAGCCGAGTAACCTTCACTAGCATGTTGAGAAACACCTGTCAATAGAAGAAGGGTAAGTAAATCCAGTTGCTATAATAAATCTTATTAGATGGTCCAAGTAATATCCAAAATGCATCGTGCAGCCAAAATCTGCTTCCAGGTGTCAAAGACAAACTAAAAACTAGTGAATACAACAACATTGTAGTCACTTTCATGCGTAACAACAAAGAGGAAACTATTAGTAACTACAAGCTGCTGTCATATATCTAGTCAACATTAGAGTACAAAAATGGAGAAACAAATAGTACCTCACTTTCCGTAACAAGAGATGAGCTATAGAGCCTAATTATATGAGCAACGGACCGAAGAACCAAACGTCGAAAGGTAGGTTCCCCTGCTTCCCCTTCAAGCTGGAATGAGCAATAATATTTAGAACCTTGTCCAAATTTTCTAGAGTCACTTATCTTTCCAAAAAAGATGAGAAGTGACTTGATTATAATCTCAATCTCACGTAAGGACCAACCTTTTAGATGTAATGAACAATGTTTAGAAATTCAATTCAAGCCATCAATGACAATTTACATAACCAGGCTTTAAGTACATATTTGGTTCAAGATTAGATACCTCTGCATTTGTCCGAAGTGAAGTCATGAGGAGGGAGCATATTTGGTGACGTAACACCTGATGTGTAGAAAATTTATATTAGGGCCCCTAAATCAAGAAAATGCTATAAACGTGTAACAAAATAAAATTTTCAACAGTAACCTGCTCATATGATAACAAAGTCTGGAAGATGGCCACATAATTGGACAAGACAAACCTACAAAAGCAATTAAATGATTGGGTCAGAACTCAAGAGGCTACCGACATTGTTATCGTGTATCCTACATACTAAAATAACAGAATATGAAGTACATAGAGTTACGATCTTAGTAGAACACTTACTCGATAATATCAAGAGAAAAAATCCTCTGGATTGAAATACACTTCAACCAGACAGCCTAAATACAAAATGACTCTTATCAATATGAAAGTTACCAATTTTGATGCTAAAATAACAAATAAGTAAAATTGAGGCATCTTATTAGCACATACAGATCCACCTGCAGCAAGTGCTGTCAGGTCTTCGAGAAGACGAAGCCCTAGCTTTCCTTCTTTGGTAAGATTTTCCCGCATAGCTGGTTTGCTCTCGATTGACCTGTCTCCACACAAACTACCAATTTAACCAGTAGAAAAAAAAAAAATACCACCTAAACAGTACCAGAATATCATCCTGTTTTATTGCAATTATATCCTCGCTTACTTTTTTCTATAGTAGTATTTGATTCTTATAGCAACTTAGCTTTTTTTCGACTCTGTCATAACATAAGGCACATATAGAACAAGATTAACCACAGGTAAGAAAATTACACTGAAAGATGGAAGCTGCGTGTAACGCTATCAGTGACAGAACCCACACGAGAGAGAAGACTCGTTGTTGCTGCTTTGCCAGAGGGAAGGGATTCAGCAGCAGAAACTGCATCAAACACCAATGCAACTGCTTGTCTGAAAGTGGCAGCAGCAGTGCTGAACAAAAATAACATGTAAGGAGGCTTCAATATCACGGTCACATTAAGTTTGGTGAATTAAGAATATATTTTCTACTCAATTTACTTCCGAACACTATCAGAAGATTTGGTGCCTTCAAGAAGCCGGAGACAGATGCCAAGTGCTTGAGCCATGTTATCCTGTAATAAAAATGAACTCAAATATTTTTTGCAACTGACAACCACTATTCTGCCATTCACAAATAACACACCACAGTTGACCTATTCTGATAATTCACAAGTAACGCACTATAGTTGACATATTCTGCCATTCACAAATAACACACAGTTTGGATTAAATGACCAATAACACCCATCGGTTTTCATACTCAAAGCAAAGCAGCAATATTGGCTCTTTTACCATATGAGGAGGCAGAAACCAGTTATGCCATATCAGTCCAAATATATGCTAATGGTTCTCCATTGCAAAACCTGGCTATACATAATATATCCCACCAGACAAACAACAGAAGGGATGCCAATGATACCAACCATACAGAATGGTCTCTAAATAGATGTGCTTTTCTCAAAGGTCTATCAACAAAAAGATGAACCTGTAAGTCAAAATAGTTATGAAGAACTTATTACCTCATCTCGAGGTTGCAACTGTGATTGAAAAATGATCAAAGTAGTTTGCAAGGTTTTGAGTTGAATGCTATCATCTGTCATCTCTGCATGCTGAGAAAGTTACCAGCAGCAAACGTTAGTAAACATTAAGTGACAAGCATAACATTGTTAACAAGAGACTACTTGTAACTGAAAGGCTCACATCTTTCAGGGTCAACAATATATCCTTCAGAGCTGAAGGCGCCACTGCATCATGTGCTATGAGCTTTTGCAGACATGAGAGCCCGATAACATTTAATTTCACTGATTTAACATCGCATGCCATAAGAAATATTCGCAATATATCCTCATTTTGTGCAATCTCCTTGGGACTAGACATAGACCGCAGCTGAAATTGGCAGTACATTCACTTCAGTTGACATAAACAAAAACTAAAATAACTAAAACCTAGCAAAACTAAAATCTATTATGTTCGCATGGAACAAATATGACCCTCGATTTTATTCGGTATTCTCAGCCAGTGGGTTTCTGACATTATTCTAACATCCTTTTGCTATTTTCAGACTCAGTCTTCAACTTATTCCTTCATAGGAATAAGAAGACTAGACAAGTGAATCGAATTCTTATTCTCACTCAATTCATTTGGTCAATTATCCAGCAAGGACTAATACACAAATTGGATTGTACTTCCTCCACATTGCTCATACAAACATGGAAGGGTCTATTACTGGAGGAACACTAAACGCGAGGGTATATTCGCAAAGTGAAGGGGTGACATAAATTATTCCACTTACCTTGATGATCGCGTGCTCGGCGGCGTCCTTGACAGCTGGGTGGCGGCGGCGGGACTCGGCGGATAGCGCGCGCAGATCCGCCTCCAGCGCCGCCATTAACGCCATTGATCCTTCTCTCTTTCACTCAATCGGTCGTATGTTTCTCACTCGGATCCAAGTCTCGAGATCTCTCTCTCTCTCTCTCTCTCTCTCTCTCTCTCTCTCTATCTCTTTCTCAGTCTCTTCTGCTTTTCGGTGCAAGGTCGGAGAGATCTGGGAATGAAGATACATATCGGGTTCGGGTCATGCGTTAAAAATATTTATCCGATTTGCATAATTGAATACCCCTTAACAAGAAATGGATTTTGTATTGGGCCGGATCTGTACATCTCAACTAAAAAGGTCCAAAACATTTGCTGTTATAACGACTTTTGAGGCTTTATAAACATTTTTACTTTTACTATTTAACAAAATTTATTGGTCAATAATTACACTAATTGAAAGAAAATTTGTTATCCTAATTGATTCGTGGCTTCTTAGAAGTGCTCTTGTTATTAATCAATAATGTGTAGAAAGCTAATCAATAGTATTCTAGCGGCAGATATTGTTTCTCTTCCTTCTCAAAAGAATTTGACAAATTGTACTAATTTTCATGAAAACTATCTTTAAAGTTACTGCATATATTTATTTATTATTTATATATATTTTTAAAGCTAAATTAATTAGTTATAATCTAAATTTTACCTCAAATGACATTAAAATATTTTTAAACATATTTATACATATTTTTAATAAATTTGACTTCATTTGTTATTGAAATTTCATCACAATTCACACATAAGATGTTGGATATATTTATTTATTATTTAGTGTATTTATAGAGTTAAATTGATTAGTTATGAACTATATCTCATAACAAATTATATTAAAATACATTTAAAATATTTTTGAACAATGTCTGTAAATGGCTTTTGAATATATTTATAGATGTTTTAAACAATTTCGTCTCATTTTTTTAGTCAAATATCACATCAATTTAAATATAAACTATTAGATATGTTCATTAAATATATATATATATATATATTTCAGAGCTATAAATAAAGATAAACGACCTACATTTTGTCTAAAATTATATTAGAACATATTTAAAATTATTTTGATCATATTTATGCATATTTTTAATCAATTTAGTCTTGTTTTTTTATTGTATTATCATTAGAATTCACACATAAACTATTAGTGATGTTTATTAAATATTTTTATTTGTTTTTGAAGTTACATAAACTATTTATTAGATATATTTATTAGAGACTTGTATGTATTTTCAAAACTAAACTAAAGATGTACTACTTGTATTTTGTCTAAAATCAGATTAGAATGTATTTTAAATGTTCTTTTAACATATTTATATATATATTTAATCAATTTGACATCATTTATTATCTTAGTAATATCATTTTAATAATTTTGTTTTAAAATTAGATTTTAGTTTTCATTTGTCCTATACTTTATTGTAAAATTATATTTTATTTAATGGAATCTGTCAGTTGGTCATGACCTTGCATAAAAAATTTAAAGACCCTCTTTCAATAAATTTATCAAAATGTTTACAACAATCATAAACCTTGACTCATTCCAGCTGATTTCACATTCCAAATTTTTCAGAGTTCCATGATGATAGAAAATCTATATCAATTTCTTTGCACCATCCATAAAATCAATCAGCCACACAATATACACTGTATGTATATATGTTTGTATGTATTCATTTCTCTGCATACACCCAGGTGTGTAACCTATCTGATCCTAGCTTTCTCCGGCTCTAACCACATCGGCACGGGCTGGTATCTTGCGCCGCCACGCCGTGCGTTGCAAGAGAAGCATTCCTTTTATATTCCTTCGTCTCTTGAAGAACTTTGGTGGCCCACTGAGATAAGTACGCCGCGTCGTGTCCAATCTGACTGTTCTTGAATGAATTGAGGCACTCCACCCTCGCGGCTGTGCCGTTGCAAGCGGGACCCCCGGGATCGCGCCATGCGCCCCGGTGCCTCATCCCGGACCAGTCTGCAAGCCACCTAAAGACGTATTGTCCGATGCCGGCCCTCTCCTTCCATCCGAACGGATAGAACTCCATCACGCTGCTGTTTCTGTCCATGAAGATCATGTTCGTCATTTGCGCACCGTGCGCGGTGGCTAGTACGTCGGTCTTGCTCAATAGCCTCACCTGAAAAACAAAAGAATCTAGATGAATTTGGTGATATGAGGCGTGCATGTATTTACTAGATTTTGGGATCAAAATTCTGGTAACGATATAATTACAGAGACATTTTAGTAAGAGAGCTAATATACTGATCCCTTCTGTCCAAAAAAAATAAAAATAATATTCACTGATTCAGTGAAAACAGGGGAAACGATGCACCTTTCTCAAAAATTCTCTATGTACTACTCCGAATACAAAAGTATAACAATAACCAAAACAGAAACAAAAGAAAAGAAAAAGAATATTTATTAAGCACAAACCTGATCACAGAAAGTCAAATTATCTGATTTTGCAGCCATAACTCTACAATTTTTCACCTTGGCACAAACCTCCTCAAAAATTCTCACCACTGCTGTTTCATTCTTAAATGATCTGGCACCATTCCTCAGCAAAACAGTCATCCCTACCTCATCCTTTACCTTAATCTTCTCCATCTCAACATTGCAAGATTCTCTAGCCAAGCACCTAATCCTATCATACACCTCCCTTAGCCTCTTCTTCGCAATACCCCCTTGGTTATGTCTGAATACCACGGCCTCCTCGAAGCATGCGGGACCCTCAACGCCTTCGAAAGTTTCTATCTTTACCTTACCGATCGTCGCCTCGGCAAGGGATTTCAGCCATGCCGCCATGTCAGTACGCAACTCACCCCAATGGAACAGTACCCATCTTGCAGGCGGAACGGCGCAGCCTCTCCTCATGTGCCAACCAATAAACGGCACCACGGCATTGAGTCCATGCCACAGGTTGGAGTAATCATACTGCGTATCGGAAACATACGTCAGTCCTGGAAATAGCGTCCCCCCATATGGCAATGCCTGCGGATATGCAAACCCGTACGAGTTCGCCGCGCCGTCGTGTCTGTCGCGCGGCAAGAGGCAGAGCAGCCGCCCGTTCGAGGAGTTCGATGGGAAATGGAGATACTCCGAGTCGTCCGGATCGAACGTATCCTTCACGGAGCTCATGAACCATGTGTTGCCATTCATCGGATCGTCAGCATAGCGGAGATCCTTCAGAGGTAAGAACGCCACCGAGTCACGGAGCATCAACATCAGGGTTGTGTTGGAAGCTGCCGCGCCGTACGAATGTGACGACTGGAGGAGAGACGGGAGTGCTTTCAAGTGGAGGAGGAGGAGGAGGCCGATGAAGCATGGCACCAGTAGTAAGGTTTTCGGTACTCTTTGGAGCTTAAAATATTGTTGAGTTTTTTTAAGTTTTAACATTTGGGTTGTGTTGAGTATTTGGCAAGGAGATTAGATTAGAGGAGATGATATGAGATGAGATGAAATGAGAGGAGAGGAGAGGAGAGGAGAGGAGGTTGGTTGATTATTACTTGATAGTTTCTTTGATTTTGACTTTTTTGAAGTGAGTCAACTGAGGAATTTCAGTGATGTGCACGTTTGTCACGTGACATGCACTGAAAGAATGGTGACAAGTCATGGCAGCGTGTCAGAGGTTAAAGTGGACCAAATAATCTGTACCTTTTTATCACCTGTAGCATTAATTTGCATGCAACTTTGAAAAATAGCTTGATGTCCAGATTGGATCAAAAGAGAAAAAAAAATTTCCATAACAATTTTTATTCAAATGTCAGTTTTTTTTTTTTTTTGCCTGGAATTCAACTGTTGGAAATCGTGTATGGATTGATTTAAAAAGATGTATGTATGTATGTATGTATGGATTGATTTATAATTTTTCAGATTCATGGAATACATTGTAAGATCTCTCTGTTGTTGCTCTATTTAAAATCAACAACAAAAAAAGGGGCGGTTTGCACCGAAAGAAGCCCAAATATTGTGCCAGAATCAAAGGGAACATTTTTTTTTTTTGTGTGATCGCTTCATATTTACAATACAATCAAACTTTTGTAATTAAAAATGAATTTATTTATTTAGGTTGAATTTTGAACACACCAACTCCTATTTTCAGATTTTAATTTCAATGGATGTGTTTAGTTACTCTTTCATATTTGTACTAAAATAAAATATTTTTATTATTTGATGTATGAATTCAATCAAAATTGTAAAAATTCATATAGTCTTGTGTCAACACAGTAAACTCTTTTTTTTTTTTTGCTATTAACTAAAAAAAAATGTGCTGGTCAACTCTTTGTTGCCAAATGCCAAACTTAAAAAAGAATTAAATCCAGCCTAATTTTTCGGATTATGTGGGGTCCATTGGATCAAACCATGTGGGCCCACGAAAACGATTCAAAATAATTAAATCCAAGAAGAGATTATTTTATTTTTATTTTTTTTAATATGAATTAATATATTATAGCCTTCATTTTTTTAAAAAAAATTAAAAAATAAAGAATAAATTTATAAGTACCTTGTTTTGTTTGATATATAGACAGAGTAACAATCAAATTTCAGACAATATTACTATTCTTTTCTGATGCATCATTCAAAAACTATTAATTTAAAAAACATTGAAAAATTCAAATCACTTGATAACAATAAAACTGCACCGAATTCCTATCATTTTTTTTATAGACATGATATGATATAAGCACTCTATAGATCATATTCGTATATTAAATTTAAATTTCAAATTTAACTTTTTGTAATGATTGTTAGAATTTTTATGATGAATTATTCTTAGTGCTTCTTTCCAATTAAAAATGCGTAGTCGCTGGTCCACAAGAAGAACAAAAAAATATAAAATTTGTGAGGTCCCAAATTTTGTTTGGCTCAATCACAACAAGTGTTTATCTGCCTAAACCACTAATTTGTAGTTTGGTTTGGTTCAATCGCAACAAAAATTTAAACAAGAGAATACTAAGTTTATCACAAATTACCATAACGCGCTGCAATATTTTAATAAAATTGGGCTCTTTATTTATGCATTAAACTTTTTTGTTTTCCTTCCTCATCACTTATCAGTGATCCTCTATGGTTTCTCCTTCGGCCTTAGCAACTACACCAAACTTAATAAGATTGGATGTGCATTCAATTCTCTCAAGGAGAGAAGAAAAACAAAATAGTCTGTTATTATTCTATCTTTGCAGGGATAAAAGGAGAATCCAGCAGCCGAGATTTTTTTAATATAAGAAAATTAATAAATCGAATTAGAAATGTAGGAAAATGTGATGGAAATTGCGGGAAATAGACAAAACGGATTTAGAAAGTTCATTCTCGGAAATAGAACCGTGCTTGTCAAGCCCATTCTCAGTTTGGAACCGGACTTGACAAGTGCGGTCCCAGAGCCTGGGACCGGACTTGATAACCACGGTCTCAAAGATATATTTTGACAACATTTTGGCAACCACGGCCCAGTTTCGATACTAGGGGGAGCAGACTTGGAGTCTCGACCTCCATTTGCAGTCAAGTGAAAATACTACCAGACTTACGAAATCAGTCCCACACATTCCAGTCTAACATTCTATAGAAATGAGTTCGAGAATTTACTGGATGAATATGCTAACTGACAGCCGTAAGAGGCATACTTAGATTTACTTTCCGGACGAGTTCGTACCGATCAGGGATATTGGCTTGCGAGAGTGTCACTACTTCATTTTCGAATGGTGTCATGGCACTATCCGGACAGAGTTATGAGACAGTTCGGCCTTTTCGAGCTGATACCTCCGATGAATCCTCATATTTGGACAGAGCTATGCAGACTCGACAAGATAGGTCACACAAACCGTAAGACTACCAATTGGGCCGTGAAACATCGTGTATATGTAGACATGTGGGAGAGACCTGACATCATTTGGGACACCTAAACGTACGATATGAGTCGGTATTTGCATTATCGTCGGTGGTTTCAAACTTTTGGGATGTATACGGTGCATATGAAAGGATTGTGTATTTTGAAAGTTAATTAAATTCATATATTTTGTTCATGAGTATGTAATTTAAATATATTACTGTTCTATGAGTTTTAATATGTTATATCTTATGAAGTATTTAAGAAAATACTCTTGCTCATAAATCATATAACTCATAAGATGACAACATATATATGGTTAGAATAATATATATATGGTATATATTATAGGACAAGTAAATATATAAGATTTCATATTTATCACAAGAACAAATATTTGTGTTGTTGTCAATTAAATAAATAAAAATTATTTCCGTTGCGCAACACGTAAATAACTATAACAGTATATTCGTGGCCAAATAGAGATCAGTTTGGACAGACCATTGCCACATTCACATGATTCTGTGGAGGAGCTAGGATATGTTCCCGATGGTTCTCGTATTCAGCGATTGGTATAATTTTCTCATTTTTTAACTATAAAATATTGAGTTATTAGTTATGTTCAAATTAAAAAAAAATCATTGTAGGGTATATGTAGATTGCATCGTGCCGCCTATGTTATCAAGCAGTTGTACAAACATGGAGCGAAGCGACTTTGAAAGGTTCTACTGAGGAGTCACTGACTTGATGCAGTGGATGCCGACCAGGTTCATAAGTTTGAGAGGGTGCTAACTGATGCTGGGTTGCCTACAGATGTAGAGTCGATTCCTGATGATGACGATGCCTCGTCCGACTCCCACGAAGGTATAAACTTTTTAATTTCTACCTTTAGATTTTTCTTTAATTTATAATTTAAATTTATTATCAATTTTAATATTAAAAAGGTACGAGGGCTGAAGATGATGAGGTCTCGCCTGACTTGTGTACAGATCCTTGTCAAACCTCCCAGTTAGATATCGGTGCTAGATATTTTCAGCCACCACGGGGTTTCTATTATTCATAGTCATCATATGCAGATTACGCGACACTGTCTCAGTCGACTGCATCATTGGTGCCTTACGGGTCGTCTAGTTCAGATGCGCCATCAGGAGATTAAGAAGAAGTAGAGGAAAATGAAGCGACTCCCGCAGGCCGAGGACACCGTCATAGAATAAAAAAGAAGTTTTTTACTCCAAGTGATTATCGTTAGTGTAGCTTTATTTGTGTTCTATTATTGTCACGATACTTTTATTACTTTGTACGAATTTATCATCTTTTAAGGATTTGTTATTATGTTGTATGAAACTTGATTATTATTTCATATAGATTAACAGCACAACATATAAGTAAAATAGTATCTTAAAATAAAATCACAATATATCTTAAACAACACACTACATAATTAAAACAATGTTTTAAAATAGCTTAAAAAAAACTACTAAAATAAGATGACATTCATCCTTATCAACTTAAAGCTCTATCGGAGCAACTTCAGGAAGAGATCGACTGATTTGTCCCTACAAAACAAAAAAAAAGAATATAACATTAATATATATTTTCTTGAACATAAATAACTAAATTAATTAAACATACTGGCTTGCACATTAAAGCTAGTACATTGTTCGATTGTGTGATTAATCGTGCCACATTGAAGATAATGTAGCGGACCCATTCTTCCTTCCATGACATCCATCGTCATTGGCAAATGCTTCAACTTTCTCCTATCATTTTTCACAAGTTTTTGATTGGATATGATTATGTCTCCATCATATTCAGGGCAATCTTCTTCTCTGCCAAAAATCTTGAACCGACTCTCCCATGTGCAGTCCAATGCGTCCACACTGTAGTACCGATGTGTGTATATATTGGGATTGAAGTTCCGAACAACGCATGTTGCTAGAACATGCTTACAAGCAATACTTGTATTTTGAGATTTACGGCACTTACATTTAAGTCTTTGGCCTTCTGCAAAAACTATTTGGTAACTACGATCTTATCTTTTTTTTTTATGATACGTTCACCTTTGGCTACCACCTCATACACGCCGTCATCTAAATTAATTATTTTGACCTCATATCTATGTGCTGGTTCTGTCATTTTTTTCTAATATTTTGGTGACCCTTTCAAAAAATAATTGTCCATTTTGTGTCAATTCTCGCGCATACAGTCTTCTATTATTGAACCACTCTAGAAGATTGTAGTATGTTGCCTCCACAATTGCACATACTGATAAAACAACGAGTTTCTTTAAAAATATTGTTAACGGACTCAGCACCATTACTTTTCATTATGCCTCATCTATGTCCATGATCATGACAAAACAACCACTTGTGAGGAGCCTCATCCTTATTCGGATTTGTTTCATCTTTTTTACCAACACCTTTTAAATATTATGTTGCATATGTACTCTACCCACGAATTTGTTCTAAATCGACTCTGAATTTCATGGACTATATTTCCTACATGCATTTTTGAACTCCTTAACTGCAAATTTATTATGGCATTTTTTTAACAGGTTTTCGAAAATATATTGTGCGCATAAGCGGTGCACCGCTTCATTTGCATCCTCGTGCCAACATATCCAGGATTTTGGAAAATAAGCTTGATTGTTGCGTGCCGATCAGATATGATGTATATTCTTTTGTTATATATAATCACCTCTCACCATAATCATCTCATAAATCATCCCCAATTAGAGATGTCTTCTTTCTCAATGAGACCAAATGCAAGTAGTAGAAGCTGATTCTCAACGTCATATTCAATAACAACAAGTACCTTTCTTGATATCTATTTTTGAGAAATGATGCATCTATACTTATAATAGGAAGGAGATAATGAAATGCCTCAATGCAAGGACCAAAGACCCATGCTGCACATTTGAACTGACGAATATCTCAGCATTCTAAAAGGTCAGATAAAATTCGAGTTTTACTTCTAAGAGACATAACAATGTCATTCAACAGTTGAGGCAATAGTGTATATAAACCCGACCAACTCCTAAACATGTAAGCAACAACAATCTCCTAGGCATGCCATAACTTGTTGTAATTCGGATTAATGCCCAAAAATATTTTTCCGACTAATCCACGAACTTGATTAATCAGTAGAGAGAGATTTTTTGCCACATCTTCGCGGATAATACCCGCCATCATCTTGGCGGTTAGCTGAACGCGATTAATTCTAGCAGCCGTTGCCTTGCAAATGTATTTGTAAGGATATTTCTTAATAGTTCATACGTCACCAGCTCCCGTAGGAGTGGCGTACAAACTTCATTCACAATTGTGATTTTTGCATTTCAATCTAAATTTTCTTTTACTAATGCCTTTCACTTCAAACTCTCGGTTCTTATCAATGTGTCATCTGGATATGACAATCTGAAGGTATTCTTTTGATTGAAATGTTTGATTATCAACTAAAGGACCATCAGCCGATACCTTGGTTTCATAAAACTTAAAATATGCGGGAATCCAACTCGAAAAATAATGAAAACTGCTAGCTGGGTGGACTGTGCCCCGACCCCTAAATGGAATGTAGTGCTCTACCTGACTCATATTGGTCACTACTGGACCAATATTCTCATCGTCCTTATCACCTGCAACATCCTCCTCATCTTCATCATTTTCCCCGTCATCTGAGAAACTATTACTTTCATCCAACTCCACATTGTAATCATCATCATTATCATCCTCATCGGTGGGGATTGGATCAAAATTTGTTATAGTCGCCGACATACTGGTTTATGGTAAAGGATTTGCGACACTTGATTGCTGATATATCACTCGTGAAGCACTACTACGACCCGGTTGGCTATCGGCAAACCAAGCATCATTCCAATCGCTTTACATGAGGTTCAACTTAACATATAATTCAACCAATCCCATTTTCGAATATACCATCTCATTAGCTATCATCCACGAGCTCTCATCATATACTGACATCACAGTAAAAAAAATAATCCATCTGACCAATATTAACTCGATATTAAATTTTCATCGAGTATTGAGACTCAACAACCTATAATCTTTGATATATCATACTCATCATTTCTTCCAGGGTTACATTCTCGCTTGTCGATAGTATAAGTCGCGGACCTATTGTATATTCTATACCCGTATGTACATTATGAGTTGTCTCACCACCGAAGTAAACACTTATCGGAATCATTATCACCAAACTACAAAATTAAAATTAAAATAATCATGATTTTTACTTTATTATTTTTTTAATTTAGTACACCGCTAAAAAATTGTTAACATATATTTTTATCACAACATAATAACTTTTTTAATATATTTGTCTTAATTTAATGACTATATTTTTTGTATAAAATATTACTTTTCTAAAATAAATTTCTCTACAACTTAATAATAATATTTTCATAAAATTATTAAAAAAAATTACCTCAAATATAAGTAAATATGGCCTAAAAGATTTAGATCTATTGGTTAAAAATACTTCTAAATCTGATATTAGCGACTTTTGGAAGATATGGAAAATAGGGGTGTAGAAAGAACAAGAGAGAGGAGGGGGGGTTTAACTGGGTTTGGCGACGGGGGTGGCAAGGCCGTTCTCAGGGTTTGGGAGCAAGCTTGGGAGGGACGGTTTCAGAACTGATCAAAACAGATTCAAAATACGGTCAAAATGCATCTTTGGGACCGTGGTTGACAAGTCCAGTCCCAAATTCTGGGACCGCACTTGTCAAGTCCGGTTCCAGACTGGAAACGAATTTGACAAACACGGTTCTATTTTTATGAAAACGGACCTCCCAAATCCATTTTTTCCTATATTCCGCTATTTCCCTCACATTTTCTTACATTTTTAACTTCCTTTATTAATTTTCTTATATTAAAAAATTTCTGATCCAACAGACCACATGATAAACTACTCAGCATTGTCCTTCAAACACAACTTTTATTTTAAAAAGAATAGTAGGCTAGAGCACCACAAGGGTGCGTTTTTTTCCTCTAAAAGTTGTTACCATTGCAAACCACATGGCCGAAAGATGCGCAGTGTGGCAAAGGAATGCAGAACCTTCTACCGATATATACATATTTCGGCATTCTACGAAGATACAACTTCTACCGAGATCAGGTGGGTTTTGTTTTTTCATTTATTTCTGCGTCTCGAGCTGATGGGTAAGGGGAGGAAAGTAAAAAGTGGTCCGATAATTAATTTAGCTAAAGAGAGAGGCCGCTTGTTTTAATAATATTGACAACATTTAAAAAAAATCAAATATAATTTATAAATATGTTTTTAGATGTTGTTAGTCTAACAATTCTTGTAAATTATGTGTTATTTGACAAGATACCAAGAATCATTAGTTTCAAAACCGCTATAATTTTAATTCACTTAATGGATGGTGAAACATACATACTTTTTATTAACATGATATGTGAATAAAATAGATCATATTTTTCTTTTTTAAATTGATTCAAATATAAATCATGCTTATTTTAAAGATTGATAAAAGTATTGTTAAGTGATTCCATCTCTTTAACTAAGTAATGCTTGATAATTGAATGACAACATCGGTCTCGACTCTCAACTACTACTACGGGGTCTAGCCTCCAGATATGTAAGCACTGTAAATCTGTTTGCCCATCCAGTAGTAGGTTTAGGCGTCAGCTTTCATTTTAAGAATGGTAGGTGGTATATTGTCTCGGCCACATTACAGCATTTATCGAACTAAAAATGAGTAATGCCAGAGATTTAAAAAGAAATCAAAGGTTAAGTTCAGATGAAACTCTAGAAAATAGGTAACTTGATTCATAAAATATTATAATAATTTAGCCATTTCCCACCATTTTGGAAAGCCTAAAATCAGCTCTCCCATAAAACAAAAGGTAAGGAAGAACAAAATGTACAAGGATTTCAGATCAATAGCCTTCATTCAAATAAGGCTAATGTCTGCCTACTTGTACAAGCAACCTTTCTTTTTATTTATACAAGGGATAACCGGATAAGAGAGGCCGAATCTCATAACCTCTGCTCCTCAGAAATCAACTCCGCATTCCTGCTCCCATTCTACATTTCTGGGGCTAATACACCTCACACTTTGATTTAAACCATTCAAGTGGGGAGATTAATTGACGATCCCATTGATCTGTTAAACCAAATACCATCACAATAAATTTAGACCTCCATAAATATAAAGAGTACCCAGGGAGAATCAACAAACAGTCCGACCATAGCAAATTGAAGCGATGTAGAGATTCTTGGCCCACTTTTCCTGCAAATATACTTCATTAGTCCCAGATTGAACTTATGTTGTTATTAAGTGCGTACTTGACGATACCAGATCAAACATCGCACATCATTTGAATCAAGGGTCAAATTGACCAGAAAGTCAGATCTGGCAGAGCTTTTAGACAAAGTTTAACAGTAGCACCATACAAAAAAGGACATGAGAAGTAAATACACAATAGCCAACCCAAGCAAGAAAGCAACATCAAAAAATGCACAAGAAATTTACTTGTACCGGTATAAGTTTAATTAGCACCAAATAGAACAAGTATGGAACCAAAATATACTGCTATGTGAAATTGCCCGAAGTACACGCATATAGGTTACCTTGACATGATTGCTTGGAAAGGCTGAAGTACGCAAGGTTTCTTGAGTCTCATCAGTCTGTTTTTTCTTTGGTATGCTTAGTATGAAAGCAGCTTGATCAGGTGTTGCCGCTGTGGCGGTTATTCTATACCCATTCTCCCATCTCCTATGGATGCCTTCACTTGGGTAGAGAAAATCCAACTCCACAACCTGCATTATTTAATAAGTTGAAATCCAAAAAAATCAGCTATCTTGTTCTCCTTACGTAGTAGAGTTTATATTTTACAAGAAGGTCAAGTCAAACAAAATAGATCAACCAAAGTCCAAATTTATTAAGGCCATATAAGATCCATATACTTGTCCAGTTAGAATAAACAGGTATATGCTATGGACACTTGAAATCGAAATGTTCACCAAAAATAGCTAAAACGTTCTTGAGATCAATAAATCAAAGCAATTCCATACATGGATAGGAAAAGATCTTTTTAAAAAATATTTATCTATGTATCAACTAATTGGGAGGTTTTAGCATATACCTGGTCAGAAAAGCCAGAATTTCTTGACATGACCACACCCCAGCGGCTCCCAGCAGTAGTCATTGAAGTAACATGAAAACCTTCTTTCCACTTCTTATTTATCCACTTAAAGGGGAAAGATTCACTCACTTTATATGACTGCTGTGTGTATGGAGTACCTGCAGGGACAACAAAAAATAAAATTAAATCACTTCATCAAGCAACAGACTATTTAGTCCTGAGATAGATTATAAACTAACTGCCCAAAACATTATGAAGCTTATCAAATTGACAACTAAATATCTTTCATTTTACTATTATGTCAACATAACTTCAAAGGTGCAACAAGGCACATTAGCTAGCAAAGATGTGAAAATGGTGTGAGAATGAATATTTTAGTTGCAACTGTAATCAACTTAATTTCCTAATTTAAATGGCTAGAATATAACAAAGACGTACTAAAATTTAGCCTGTACCTTTTGACATAACAACCAATGAGCTTCCATTTGTTGCACCAGCAATGGCGCTGATGTAAAAGTTCTTCTCCCACTGCTCCATAATCCAATCCTAAACAAACAAACAAAAAAAAACACAACGGATAACAGAAAAGCCACTATTAGTTCAGCAACTCATATTATCTCCTAGCTGATGTTCGACTAGAGTGGAATTGGGAGTAAAGAATAGAAAGCCTTTTCACTATTCCAATTGTATTCAGTAAGGTGGACAGAACATACCAAATCCCAAAGTTGGTGGAATATCTCTTACATCCCTGGCATTTTCAATGGAATAACCAAATTCCGTACTCCTCCATGGAATTAGATATTCCAACAGGATGAAATAGTAAGGGGCCTTAGGGCAACTATTCCAATCTTGTCCACCCAATTCCATTCTATTATTGGGTGCCGAACACTACCCTAGGGAAACAAAATATGAAATATCTATAAGAGAGTCGAACCTTATGAAGGAAGATGGGAGATAAATTATATACTTGCGAAAAGAAACCAGTTCCCGCATCCATTATGAGAGCCCAGAGGTTAGCGGATGATGCCACTGAGCTAATATACAAACCATCTTCATTGCCCTTCTCTATATGTTGCTGAAGCCTGGCATCTGCTACATTGTAATGGTATCTGAGAGAAGGAAGCCATTTATCAAAATGATGTAAATTCAAGATATTGTCAACTGATAATTATGGGTCAATAACTCTTCATATCAATAACTCACCTTTGCTTCATGGCCCGTCTAGCATTGTAGACTGAAATCCATTGAGTGGCAGGGCTTCCCATTCGAACTTTCTTTCTGGGCTGTTCTTCTTCTTCCATTCCAGCTAACCTCCCTCGCTTCTGTCCAACCTATTATGGCATTTAGTAATGTTACTTAAGATAAAGATAAATTAAGACTGAAATGTTAATTTCCACAGAGCCAGGTAGAGCAAATAGTCAACATTGTGTCAAGTAGTTTACCTTTAAGGCACCATCAATCCTTATTGCTCTTAAAGCAGAGCATGGCTCGATTAAAGTATCAAAAAGTGAAATAAGCTTAGCATAATTTGGCTCCTCATCAAATTTCATATTTGTGACTGTCTCAAGAAATAGCCTAAAAGGAAGAGGACACAGGTAGCACATCTGCTCTGCTGAGGTCGCCATTTTCTTTTTGCATACTAGAAAACTCTTGTTCTCTCCCTGGTTTTAATAAACAACTCGAGTCAAAGAAGGTTCAAAACAAAAGCATTAGTCTATAATTTCTAGCTGTCTTTCAAATCACTTGCTTCGTGAAGTCGTAATGGTTTTTCCAAGAAAAAGTCCTCACATTCCAAATTCAAATACTACCAGTAATCAAAAGCAGCAAAACAAATCACGTTGGGGGGGAAGAATTTTACCTGATACCCTTGCCAGGGTAACCTTCCTCTAATGAGGAAAATTAGGGTATAGGCCAGAGACTCAAGGTCATCCCTCCTACTACCAGTACGTCCCAAATGTGCATGAACACTTGCATACCTTATTGTCCCTCTGCAAAAAGCATTGCAAGAGCATTAATGACTTCAAAAGGTAAGAATTAGAATGGAAAAAATGGAATAAAACCAAACGCCAAATGATATTGCAGTTTTTGACCTCCTTATTTTTCAAATTAGCCAAAAACTTCCTATATATGTCCATTGTTAAGAAAAAAGACGTGCTTCTTTTTAGTTTACCTTTTCCCACAATCCTGGAAGGCATAATATATTTCAACAGCAATTAACAAATTTTGAGGTTAAAAAGCATCAGAAATTATAACCCACCTAAATATGTCTGGCCTCTGATCATACTCAACATGCTGACCTGAAGTTGTTTCCTTCCATCTGGAGGCTGAGCATACATCATATTACCCGAGCATTAGTTTCAATATCACACAATATAAGAATAACAAAGAATATTTACCACATAAGTCTTCTCCAGAAAGACATACCAAGACCAAGATCAATTAGGAAGAGCTTTTTCTCATCTGGAGATCCAGGCTGACCAAGTAAAAAGTTCTCAGGTTTGACATCTCCATGCACAAATCTGGCAAATAAGGTAATGGTAAGAAAATTAGTTGATTTAAAACGAACATGATCTTACTAGAATAAATTTATAAGAGAAGGAAAAAAATTCATACCCCTTCAAGTGAAGTTTCTCTAAAATAGATATGGCCTCCACCGCAATGCATGCAACCATGCTCGGGGACATGCTGTACACGAAAGTAAAGTAAATTTCAATTGGTTACAGAGTCATGTAAAAGTCTCAGATATTTGAACCACATGCTCTACATTCCATATACTTCAAAATTGAAAATTCTGTAAACTCTCAAGAACAAGTTGAAATCAACTTATTCGTCATTTCAGATTTCAAATAATAAAGCATGGAAGACTATTTTGAATTAGATCCTAAAAGTGGAGAATATAAGTTCACTTACGCTTGGCCAACTGAATTCCAAACATCCCAAAGACTAGGTCCTAGCATGTCCATTACCTAGAAAAAGGAAAAAGTCTTTTTAATTAATCATAAGTAATTCCAAGCATTTAGAATTAATCCATTAATTACTGAAATTTCAAACTCACCAGGATGTAGTAATCCCCTTGGCGGCCTTTATAGTGAACGCTTGGTATACCATAACACCCGTTTAATGTGCTAAAATCAGAAGAAATAAGAGAGAATTAGATGATCCTGAATCACTGAAACTAAAGGAAGGTACAAATTGCCATCAACCACTGTCCGTTTTTACAATTGAGCGAAGCAAAAAGATGCCAACACTTCGAAGCAGTTGTAATCGATGGTTGAAAAAAGTCAGTTTAATGGCTTGATGTGTATATTAAAAATCTTCTGAATATAGATAAATAATCAAACAAAACTAGTACCTATAGACCTGCCACTCGTATGGAGGCCCATAATTGCAACCCTTGCTATTACGGTGCTCAAATTTTAAGGCAACCTATCATCCAAAAAAATAAAAGAAAAAAGACAATATCAGAAGATTCCCAAAATTTAACAAATGTTTTTCCAAATATAAACAGGGAAGAAAAAAGACGAAACCACATACCTCATAAGCATCTGGCCCAGTGCGGTCTGCCCCACCAGATACCCTTCTACCAACATAAACCTGGCCAAAACCACCTTTACCCAATTTCCTTTCTACTTTGTATTGTGGAGAATTACCTACTTGTACCTGTGATAAAGGCGAATTCCATATTATAGGTTGGTCAGAATATAGGAGCCATTATAGGCTTTTCAAATAGAAGACAGCATTTCTTGGGAGAAACAGTTGCGCTAAAGTAATTCATAACTTCCGTTTATATTTTATAGCATTAGGTGTTATGAGTTAGGAACTAAGAAAGGAAGAAAATAGACAGTGCAAATTTTCTAGGAGCTTTACATATAGTATTAAGCTATTTAGCTATATGTTCTTCACAATTTGTACAGATGTGTACAGCCTGTTCACAATTTCAAAATTGAAAGGTTCTCCTATCCAAATTATTAAAAAGAAGCCAAATACTATAAAATTTGGCTCCCCAAAAGATTTTATTATGTAGATCACTTGAGCAGCTCCAATCAGCCGAAATTGGAACTCCAGTATCAGGATTTGGAGCTGTAACACTGGCTGATTGGTGTTATTTGATAGCACCATAGCCTTCACCTTGAGTATTTTCCTTTTATAAAACATAGCATAAACTAAATTTGTTAGCTCATCTCGGAGCGGCTAACAACAAGACTTCCATGTCATCACTCATTATCACCTGAAGCATTTCACTAAACAGAACCAAACTCATGATAAAGTGCGAAATATATAATTATACCCTATCAGGAACAGGAGGCGCTGTTCCTTCTTCCTCCCCGCCGACCATTTTTTCACCACTCCCACCTTCCATTCCCACAGGTTTACCCACGACACCGTCGGCTGCACCAGGCACAGCCTCAAGATTCTTATCTGACTCGAGATCAATTACTGGAATTGCCCTTCCCCTCCCTGTTGCTCCTCCCTTTTGTCTGGCTGCTGTGGCTTGCTGTGCTGGTGTCCCTTTGGCTCGATTGCCTCTGCCTCTACCTCTGCCGGTCCCACCCCCGCGCCTCCTGTTGTTTGTGGGAGGTAGCAAGTTGTCCGTTTGTAGTTCAGTTTCTCTTTTGGATTTTAGCCGAGCTTGCCGGACCCCGCTTCTCAACTCTGGCATTTCTCTCTCCCCATGCAAATCAAAACCGCTTTTTTATTTCCTTGTAGAAGCTTCCTGTTAAAATAACATAAGGCAAAATATTATTACACAAAGCTGGAGTCAAGCAGCTACATTAGTTGTGAAGGATAGTGTGTTTAATGTAGAAATAGGAGCTGCTGTTATCACGCTTGGGATAAAAGTTAAATATGGAACTACATGTTGTATCTGCTTCTATGGATAAGGTAATAGAACTGATTATACCTAAAACATGAATTGTGATTTCAGAAAGAGAGATCCTCTGGCACACACTTAGATCAACTTAGGGAAAAGGACAATAGTTCAAAGACTTATTTTCTGAAAAAAAAAAAGTAAACAAATTCATGCTTGACTGATAATAACAAGGATTAACAGTTTCGATCCCAAAGAAACCGTTAAATCAGAAATTTGTCCGGTCATGCATGGTCCTAACAGGCAACAGGAGTAGGAAAAGTATCCAACAGAGTAATATTTAGTCACCTCTAGAGCTGAATAATGGTTTGTGCAATCAAAAATTTCAATTAGAATTTCGAAATAGGGAAATCTTATCCAGTATTGGAACTAAACACCTTTATATTCCCAAACTTGACTCCCCCTTTTTGTTGGATTTAGCTAAAGCAGCAATACGGCTTATTCCGATACGTACTCCCAAATAAACACCACACAGAACAAATTTCTGATCTTGAAACCATAACCGATCTCTTGAATATACTTGTTCCAACAAAAATTTGAAAAGAAAATCAATCATTTCATGCATTCCCATTCCATTTCAGGACCGATCTTTCAAAAACAAAACAAAAAACCCCAATCTAGCCAAGAACAAGGGAGATCGGTCATGAACCGATCGACTAACCCACGATCGGAAGTTAATTAAAAAGAAATGGAAAGGTCGGCATTCTCACCAATCAAGAGCTCATCTACAGCCTCTGATCGTCGGGGGAAAACTGGAGGCTATGTAAGGTTCGCGATGGATTATAGATTAGGGTTAGATTGAAGCTTCGATTGGGGAGAAATCGAGAAGGGGGAAGAAAATGGAGATAGATGGAGAGCCTGCGTCTCACGCCGCTCTGTCTAAAACGGATGTATGTAATGCTTTATTTTTTCTTCTGTGTTGCGTATTTGTGCTGAGTGGATGCTCACACACACACACACACACACACACTATTCGTGCATGGGTTTGGTTTTGGTTTTATATTGTGTAGGGTTAGATATTGAAGACTGTAGTAGTTCGGATGGATTGATGGACGGTCCAGATTTAATCTTTTAGATATTGGTAGTTTTTTCTTTTCTTTTTTTCCTTTTTGGGTTGAAGCGATTGGTAGTTATAGGCGACTACCATGAATTTCAACTCTTATCATATTTTTTTTTTTAACAAAATCGGAAGTATACTAATTATATCTACTTTATTTAGATATATATATATACATACATAATCATTCGCTTCAGATGTATGCATGTTTTATCATAAAACTTAAAGATATTTTCTAATGTATGATGCATCTAAATTTTTATGGTATATAATTAAGAAAAATACTACCCAAATTAAGAAAATATAATTGTTGATGTATTTTGCTTATTCAGATAAGACGTGCATCGAATTTGGATCGGTTCAAAAATATTTAGTTTTTAGCAATATGATTTTAATGACTTTACGATGAATTATCAATTAAATTATTCGTTCAATGAATGTCATTGGTCCTAAAATTTTGATTTGAACTTGTTTCTAATAATTCCATCAAAGTTTCACAAATAGGGGTGGAAACATCATATAAGATTTGTTTATATTCGGATTTTTATTTGGACATTTGGCGGAAATCGGGTCGGATATTTTTTTAATGAATACGGGTTGTGCATAAACGGATTCAAATATCTGTTTAAAAGGTACATATATCATTTTGATTTGGGCTTTAATTAAAGTATGACATAAAATTTTATTACAAATTCAATTAATTTTAGACTTAATTTAGACTCATATTTCATCTTTTATTAAGATTTTGTTTTAATAAAAGTGGATGACTCTACCTGTTTCACTGAAACAAAATAAAACTTAACATATTTGTGATGGTATCAAACAGCTGGTACCTAACACACTAGACTAAATTTAATTACTCTTACAAAACAACACAATCAAAGTTAATACCTACTCATAAATCTACACAAATTAACAACCACAAATCAGAATAGTAAAACTAAACTAAAAGAGTTTTCATCCTAAAATATGCAAAAATATCCTTAAAATTGAAGCAAATTAATCTCTCTTCCATGATTTCCATCAAAAGAAAGCTAAACTAATAATATTCATATCCAATGTACTAAGTGGTTTTTTTATTTTTTTTATTTTGGAAACATATATATTGTTTATTTCAAGCCATATTACTCATATAACAACTCCTCTGACAAGCTCAATTAAATTTTTTTATCTTTAAGAGGAATACAAGCATCTAAATTTCAAAGATATGCTAAGTGAACATCATGAAAATTAAAATTATTGTATTGAACAATTCAGTTCCATAATTGATTGATGACTGGATAAATGACAAATAAATGATTTGCAAATTCAAAAACATTACAATAAATACAATCAATTGAACCATTCCAATCTCTATGTATTAACTGTTCTTTGATTAAAATCCTATTTCTTTTAATCAACCAAAGAAATTTTTTTATTTTCAAAGGCATTTTAGTTGCCCAAATTGACTCAAAATTAGTGTTAATTATACCACCAAAGTCTACCCATTATGAAGATAATTAGAGATTAACTTTCGTGACTAATAAATTTATTATGAAATTATTATATATTTATTTTTTTAATGAACTCTGTAATATCTTTATTTTAATATTCAAAATATATTTTTACTCATATTCATATATGTATTCATTTAATAGTTTATTCTCATTGATATTTATCTAATATATGATTCGCATTTATATTCTATATTATAAAAGAATACACATACGATACGATTTGACTATTATCCCGTACATATCATATCCATTTGCACTCTTATATCCCAAGCGCATCATAAATCTTCTATTCCATGTATATTTATCTTTAACTCTTATAATAGTGGAGGTATAACAACCATATCATTACACATTGGTTGAATTGT
The DNA here is from genome assembly GCA_037678475.1 of x Bolboschoenoplectus mariqueter. Taxonomy (NCBI): domain Eukaryota; kingdom Viridiplantae; phylum Streptophyta; class Magnoliopsida; order Poales; family Cyperaceae; genus x Bolboschoenoplectus; species x Bolboschoenoplectus mariqueter. Next base: position 827,501 of record CM075268.1, on the reverse strand, counting down.
ACAAAAATATTATTTCTTCAAAAGAATGTGAATGTGAATGTGATCTTCTAACAACTAATTATTTTGACAATCTCAACAATTCTATATCTCAAAATACGTCAACAAAATTTAAAAATATATAAAAAATTACATACATATTATTTTCCTTATAGATTTCTTGTGTATTAATTTTTAAATAATTTAAATATTTACTAAATTTCATCAGATACATTTAAATATAAACCACTATAAATTCCATATAAAACTTGCATAAAATTCTACCTTTAAATACGGTGATTATACACGGAACCTTGTTTGGAAATCGGATCCATTCCTTTTCGGTTCGAATTATATACTTTGCCGCTCCAGAGACCGACCCGATAGCAGCAGATACCGAACCCGATCCGTTTGTTTCTCTGGTGTAAGTCGTGTAGGTTCCCGTTCGACCACGGCTTCGCTTAGTTGGAAAAACGCAGAAGCTTCTCATTCCTTGATCCTCTCTTTAAAAAAAGACTTCCCAAATCGGTGCTTCCAATTCTTCTTCTCTCCGTGGATCATCGCTTCGCTAACAATATATATATATATATATATATATATTTACACATCTCGATCCCGTGCGTTAGATACGCTCGCGAGAGAGCTTGACGATTTTCCGAATTCAAGCATTGTTTTGTTGTCCGTCGATTGCTCGATTTCTCCAGCACCGTGGTTTATGCGAAAGTTGTCGCGTGTTTTGCCATGCCTCCTTTTCTGTCCTCTTGCAAGGCTTGTATAAGGCTGCTATCTGGCAGAAATTGCGCCGTGCAGTTGAAAGAAGGAATAGGGTTAGGGTTGTCGCGGAGAGGAGGAGGTGGGTTTAGGTCGGATCGGTTCTCTCAATCTAGGGTTTTGAGTAGTCGTGTTAGAACCGGAGGTGTTGATTTTGGTGGTAATTTGATCGGTACGACGAAGGATATTCAGTATAATGCTGGTAATTTGCAGAGGAATTCTCAAATTAGGAGATTTCTTGGATGCGGGGATGGAGATGAGGGCAATGTTCTCTCGAAGACATACGAAGAGAGGCGTGTGATTGGGTATGTGGCAACACTTTTCCTTCTCCAATAAGATTTTTGTATTGTAGGTTCAATCTTACCTGTACCGGAAAGACAAAAGGTATCAAAATCCAGTATAATTATCCTTAGAATGCCTGTTTTGTCAGTCAGAAGTTTCTTAGGTTTTCAACTTTTGTATTTTCTGAAGAGTAAGTACCGAACAGACCCTGAAGTATGACCCTTGTTTTAGTTTCTACTTCCTACTATCTCAAAATCCCCGATCTTGTATTGTACCTTTTCGATCTCACTGTCCTATAATTTTAAAAATTGGATCATGGCCTTATTTTCTACTAAAAATGACACTAGGGACAGAATGGCATGTACCTGAATAATTTCAGGACTAGAAGGGAGATTTTAGACTTGGATGATTTGCTTCTAAGTATCATGCACTACTAACATATATGATGTAATTATGCTCCAATAATTAGGTACTCTCCTGAGCAACTGTTTGCTGTTGTAGAGGCAGTTGATATGTACGAGGATTTTGTGCCTTGGTGCCAGCGCTCAAGAGTGCTTAGGCGACATGAGAATGGATCGTTTGATGCAGAGTTGGAAATAGGTTTTAAATTTCTAGTCGAGAGTTATGTCTCTCATGTAGAAATGGAAAAGCCCAAGTACATCAAGGTTATTCGTTTTGTTCCATTTTTCAGTTCCTTAATTTCAAAATGGCTATTGCCAATCTATTGTAACCAATTTCTCTACTTCTTTGAGAAAAGTGATTTGAGGCATCATTTGGCCTGAACTTGATGTGTAAATGCCAATTTTATTAAGCCACAAACTAACTTCACGTGGACCCTTTTAGAAGAAAGCCAAACCGAGTGCTACCTTACCAGTAATGAAATTGTGGGTGCTATTTGCATGATTTCCATCTGTTACTTTATTGATTTATCTTTTACTAAAAAAATAAAAAGAGATTTATCCTCAGATCAGGTTGGCTCGTGTTATACTGAAATACACTTCAGTTTGGGATATTAATTACGAAGACATTTTTATGATAGTATTTAATGTTTCCTTCATGTTGATTATTTAGTTTTAACTTTTTCTGGCTGGTTTCCAAATTCCAAGTTTTCTAAAGTTGTAAATGGTATGTCACTGTTTGTAAAAACAAAAATGCTCTTACTTAATGTGTGGTTGGAAAGATTGTTTTAAATTCAAAGAAACCAGTTATATGAGAGGACTCTTTGGTCACCAAAATTTGGGAAGTTGTGGTCTTTCTTTATGCTTTTTTACATGCTTTATAGTTCTTATCTCATTTGGAAGCACACTTGTATATATCCATAATAATGGAAGTAATATATCTTTATGTGTTTTGTATTGTTTTCAGACAACTGCATCACAGACTTCTCTTTTTGATCATCTGATTAATATATGGGAATTTAAGCCGGGCCCAATTCCTGGCACATGTGACCTTCATTTCTTTGTGGATTTTAAATTTCAATCACCGCTGTACCGTCAGGTAAATTTATCTTTGTTATTCTGACTGTAATTTTGGTCTCTGTTGTGTTGAGTTGTTATTGTATTGCATTGTTCGCTTGCTTGTGTCATATATTATGGTCCAGGCATCAGGATGTGGTATGGTATGCCAGTATTGCATGGTGTCCTGTTGTGATATTATCATTACATAACTTGTATGCCGTGCAAATTTATCTGTTACCTAGTTTAGTTGGCTTCAATACATGTTAGCCCACACATCGTCCCATTTCTTTAGTTTTTAAAGTAAATTTCTTTAGTTTGGTTTTAAATAATAAAAATTGTGAGCCTAAATTTTTTATTTTTTTCAATCTGCCTTTTTTTACAGAATAATTTTTTTTAATTATCAAGGCTCCTGGTTTTTTTTTTCAATTAAACTCGTGCCTTTTATGTTTTGTTCAATTAGACCTGGTGTTCATTGCATTATAAAATGTTTTACACTTTAATTTCTGAACAAGCCCTTTTATCTATGAGACTATGGCCAAAAAGCTTACCTAACTTCGGACTCAAAATCATCTAGATAGTTAATAAAGGTTTGTTTGTAAGTATACCTTATTCAATTCACCTTGATGGTGTTAGATGGTCCTGTTATGAGTTACTGACTTGCTGTGAGACAATTGTATCATTGGTGTGTGCTTGAGGATGATATGGTACTGTTGAACAAATCCAATATAAAAGTTGATAAAAATAGAAATCATAAGGACTCTGATACAAAATCCCATTTCTGTCTGCTGGAATGTATCTGTCAGAGTAGCATATCACTTTGGCAATTTATCTTAGTCAAAGTATATTACGACACATTACATTTCGCAATTTATTATTTCCTTTTCGGATGTCTTACTTGGTTGTGGTTTTCAAATGACAGGTGGCCTCAATGTTTTTCAAAGATGTTGTGTCACAGCTGGTCGGTTCATTTGATGATCGCTGTCATAGAATCTATGGCCCTGCAAAACCTGTTATTGAGCAAACCTATGGTCAGAGCAGTAAGAGGTGATGCGCGGGTCACTACAACAATTAGCCCTTATTGAGAGGGTTTTTTTTTTTTTTTCAGCATAAGAGAGGCCTTTCACAGTTTCTCTTGTTTCTCCTTTTCAATTAGTGTCATTTAAATCCCATCATTTTGGGACTTTGACCGGATGATCATGGTCCCCGGTTATTTTAATTATTTTTTTTTCCCCATGAGAGTTGTTTTGGAATTTGGCTGGAATGAAAAAAAAAATTATTGTTTTCTTATAGGAATGAAACATGTTTCCTCTGTCAAAATGATAAATTGCTGCTAATTTGCGCAGCCAGTTGACCCTGACGCGTCTGTTATGAGTTCTGATGGATTCAACTAGCGAGTCGCCTACGATCGAAATTTGGGCCTTGTTTGACGCGGCTTTACGTGAAATGGGCCGCTATCATGGCAATAAAGGGTATATTTTTTTATTCAAAGCCCGTGCCATGAAGGTGAAGCTGCGAAAGTGAATGCCCTCGCGCAAACGCTCGATTAAAGCTGTCGCATTTCCGCAAACAGGTTGTGAGCATGTTTTATTAGCTTCCGCTGTTTCGTCAATGAAACGAGAAAACCTCGCCAGTGATCAATTCCTGTATGGATGGGCGAGCCTAGTGCTACCTTACTTGTCCTCACGCGACCTGGCCACAGCCGCCTGTGCGTGCCGTACGCTCAGCCGCGTCGCAGCTGGTGTGACCTCACGCCGGACCGCTGACGCAGCTCGCGGCCTTGAGCGTTATCAGATCCCCTTTTTCAACACCACCATCTCTCCTCACCCTTATTCCTACTTCCTCTACACTCCTCGTTCCATCCTTTCTTCCCCTCCTCCGTCCTTCTCTCAACCATGGGGAGGCGAAGGACTAAAAGGAATCGCGGCGGGTTGTGAGAGACTGCAGAGTTTGAGCTCGTGTTTTGGTGGATTTGAGGTGGGATGTGATTGTGATGGGTGTGAGGAAGGGAGATGTCCTTGCTGGAGCAACATGGAATTGGGGGTTTTGAAAGAATGTGGAGAGAGTTGTATGTGTGGTTTGACGTGTGGAAACAGGAAAACTCAGTCAGGGATCCGAGTTGGATTAAAAGTTGTCAGGCACGAGAGGAAAGGATGGGGCCTTCATGCAACCGAGGCTATACGAAGAGGAGATTTCATTTGTGAATATTCTGGTACAATATTTCTTAAACGCTTCTTTCATTTCATACATAATAATTCTTTAGTGATGTGTATTGCATATGATCAATTGCCAATCCATTGAACTTTCTTCTTGGCCAAACCCTTATCATGTGCACCTAGATCCTCCATGTTTGGGGCCTATATGGAATTAGACAAGTAATAATACCTATTGTTTCTTAAATTAAAAATTACCATTTTTCGTAGGGGAATACCTGACAACAGAAGAAGCAAGGATACGACTAAAGACCTATGATGAACTTTCCTCAAAAAGAAGAATTTCTCCAGCTCTTCTGGTAGTCAGAGAGCACCTCCCCTCTGGTAAGGCATGTTTAAGAGTGAATATTGATGCGACCAAAATTGGAAATGTGGCGCGGTTTATTAACCACTCTTGTGATGGTGGCAATTTAAAGGCAGTTTTGGTTAGAAATTCAGGTTCATTGCTTCCAAGGCTTTGTTTCTTTGCATCAATGGACATAGCAGAGGACGACGAGCTTAGTTTTAGCTACGGCGAGTCGAGAATTAAAGAAAATGGGCTTCCTTGCTTTTGTGGAAGTGCCAATTGTGTAGGCGTTCTTCCCTCAGAGGAAACTTGAGACAAGCTGTATGAATTGATTCAAATTCTTATGTAATCATTGTGTTTTGCCACTTATGTTCAAGTATGTCATGTCAAATTGATTGATTTTATATTAGATCTTTAGCATGAAGTGGCTACTCATGAAAATACAAGAAAAAGTTGACAATCCTGGAAATTATGTTATGTACTTGAATCATAGCAGTTAGGGTATACGGTCACTATTAATTAATTGTTTATATGCTTTTTTATTACAGAAGCATTTATATATGCCTCATTTTTGTTACATTTGAAGCACTTGAAATCTATTATTTGCTGTGCTCATTTTTCATTTCTACTTCTGTGGTAAAGCAATCAAATTGGACTCTTCTTCTTCTTCAGACAGCTTCAGCTCTTCTGTGATGGGAAGATCAAAGGCAGGTGTCAATAAGCCAAAATTAGTTGCATTATTTGAACCAGAGGTGGTGTTTGAGTAAGAGGATGGTATGAAAACGAACTGCTGAGAGGTTTGGTTGGCCCCGGCCAAGGCCAGTCGGCTGTGGATCAGTTGTGACTGCACAATTGAGAGCTCAGCTTGGAGCAATGTCACCTTGGAAAAACGAAAACAAATGAGAATCCCGGAGGCTCTGGAATATTGTTATTCACATGAAAATAAGTTGGCAAAGGACAGGTTAGCTGGTAAACAATGCAAAAAATTATGTATTAGTCGTTATTCTGCTTTTATAAATTCTGTTGTAAGAATGCATGAACAATCACAAGCTTTGCACTGAATTATAATCTATGGAACTTCTTTAATACCAAGTAGTCCTCCTGTTAATCGTGATTATCACGGGGCCAATCTCTGATTTAGAAAGTATAGACAGGTCCTCTCTAACTGTTTCAAGCCAATGCAAGAATATGTTAATTGTTTTTAACAGAATGAAGATACAATGTATCCAAATAAAGGAAAATCGGATTCCAACATAAAAAAAAGCTGTAGTCAGCTTATTTGTTTCTCTTTTTTTCTTTCTTGTTCAGTTAAATTACACCCATGACAATCCAACAAAAAGTGAGCACATTCAAAATATTTCAAAACAAAAAAAATCACAGAGATAGAAACCTGGTGCTGGAGTGCCAGCACGGCAGCCACGCATCCGTACACCGGGTCTGCCAGCCGTGCTTGTGCCTCATAGCAAATTGTCATAACTGCCTCTGCTCGGCGTGCCACTGGCACTCGTGCCAGCATCTTAGCTGCATTGCTGGCCCCAAACACTCTGTGCACGGATGCGAAACGGGCTGCACCTCCATGTTCTGCCAGGAAATGCGGAGCGAACACACAATCCACCATGCATTTTCGCCGTAGAAACTTGCACGCACCGCATGGAGAGGAGGACCCCTTGGGGTCCATGTCAGGAGACAGAAGGGGAGAGAGAAAGATTGTCTGTGGTGGAATTGATTTAAGTAGAGCGATTGGGAAGGTACATGCAAGATTTATGCTTCCCGCTGCTCCAGGGATTCACACCATGAGAGCTGAGCTTGACAGAGGATGTTTTGGTGTGATGTTTATGCTGCAATGATTCGTGTAAAAGGTTTGTATCCACTGGTTTTGTTAATGTTTTTTTTTAAATAAGTGTTTCTATTAGTATTGATATTTATTTTTTTTAACTATCATCTTCAACTATTTGACAGAAAATGATAAAGAAAATTCTAAAATTTCGTAGTTTTTTTTAAGCTTAACAATTGTAGACCCATGAGTATATTATTTTATGAGAAAAGAATATTTCATTTTCATTTAGTATGCTTTGAGGTGTTTTCAAGGGAATTGATCAACTTGACAATTTTGATAAACATACATACAGAAAATAATTTTTAATTCTGAAATTCACAGTTGGAATGTAATTTATATTTTATGTACATCACACATATAAAAATTGATAAAATTTCATACGAGTTTCATCATTTTTCAGGTGACTTGAAATTTATAATGGATTATATTTAACGATGTTCGATAAAATATCATGCCAAAATCATATCAAAATGATGCCAAAATTTTGACTTAATTTAAGAAAATCATGCGCAAATTATCAAGTTGGCAACATATTCCACTTTTTTCAGAAACTTACGAAAGAAAGCAACGTATTTAATTAAAGGAGAGGAAAATTTGTTCAAAGGAACTGGTTTATGTGGCATGAATTTTTTTTCAAGTCAAGCCAATAAGCCAATAAACCAGTCTAAACTTATGAAATCGTGCCAAATTTTTAAGCCAAAATTCTCTGAAACTGATTTAGCGAGTGTATATATAGTGTAAATTATCAAGAGCACCTGATTCGTATATATTTTTAGATTATTTACACACACAATTAAAAAGAGTAAATTCAGTTGGTTTTCAACTCTATTGAGTTTTGCTATATATAGTAAAAAAAAATGAAAAAAATAATCTCATCTTATAGATATATTGGTGCTTTTTGTATATCTAAAAAAGTAGTTAATAACTTAAGAGCGATAATAACGGCACATCTTATTTGCACCTCAAGTATTTGAAACTAAAAGATGTAAAATTTAAATTTTAAAATATATATTTTTAAAAAATATTTATATATAATATTAAATACAGATAAAGAATATAAAACTCGGAATATAAAAATAATTTCTCATAATTTAATACCTCTACAAAAATAGTCAATATTACATGATTTTGAAAGTAATCACAAGTTCACAACTTGAATCAGCAGGTCAACTATGACAAGAATCGGACGATTAGGTAAAAATTGACTGTCTCGATATTGATAATTGAGATTTTTTTTTCCAAATTACTTTGTTTTTATACTAAAATGGATTTATTGTAAAAATTTTAAGACATAGTATTTCACCTATATAAAGTACTAAGTTAATACAATGCAAGGAATAAAAATATAAATGCAAAAAGTGTAATAAAATAAATATAAAAATTAAAGATAAATAAAAAGAATATCACACACATTAAATTACGTCAAAGACAAAACATAAAAAAAATAACAAAATATTAAAATCATATAAGGTAGGAGGAATTTTTTAATGTTCATTCTTAAAGTAATTTCTTTGTACAATACTAAACATGTTTTGTGACAAATTTATGTAATTTTTTTTCCGCAAGGTCTTACAAGATCTGATATTTTTCCTCCTTTGTTTTATGTAAATGATTTTGACACTTACAAAAATAGAGCAAAATAAATAAATAAATAACAAGTAGAAGCAAAAAACAGACAAAAAAAGATAGTATATTTTCGTCTACTTCTAAAAACACAGCCATGTCATTTTATAAAAATACATTTATGTTTTTAATCCAGTCTATTAATCCAATAAAAATAAATTTATGTTTTTAATCCAGTCTATTAATCCAATAAAAATAAATTTATGTTTTCAATCCAGTCTATTAATCCAATAAACATAAATTTATGTTTTTAATCCAGTCTATTAATCCAATAAAAATAAATTTATGTTTTCAATCCAGTCTATTAATCCAATAAACATAAATTTATGTTTTTAATCCAGTCTATTAATCCAATAAAAATAAATTTATGTTTTCAATCCAGTCTATTAATCCAATAAAAATAAATTTATGTTTTCAATCCAGTCTATTAATCCAATAAACATAAATTTATGTTTTTAATCCAGTCTATTAATCCAATAAAAATAAATTTATATTTCTAATCCAATAAAAATCTCTATTAATCCCATAAAAATAAATATATATTTCTAATCCAATAAAAATGTCTATCAATCCAATAAAAATAAATATATATTTCTAATCCAGTCTATTAATCCAACTAACTGAAAGAAAAAAGAAAAAAGAAAAAAGAAAAAACAACAAAGCAATAGCTCCTGGAAAGCCTGGCACAAACAAACCAACCTCTTACACATCCCGCCTAAGAAAAAAAACCATTTTCAGATTTTCTCTCTTGTGACAGTCAATTTATTAACCATCGGATCCAAAACGATGTTACCTCTCTCTCTTTCTCCTTAATTAACGAAACGTACATCGGACCAATAACCCCCAAATCTGAAATCTCTATTCCCATTTCCGATCATCGAATCTCATCTACCTCTGGGGAATCCGTGAAGATCGGATCGGATCAGATCTGATCTCAATCAGTCGGTCGCGACACGGACTGAGAGGAAGAATCGGCGTAGCTTCGGACGGTGAGTTCTCTTTCGATTTCAATCCTGTTCTACCCCAAAACTCGGTTTGGAAAATCGCGATCGAGAGTTGGCTGTGGATTTTCCGAACCATGGTAGCAACAATTGTCTGTAACTAGGGTAGAAGGTCTTGATGTTAAGTAAGGTACTTCACAATCAACGGAATTGGGGTTGGGGGGAGCTGGTCACCCCCTCGCTGTGAGAAAATTCAATTTTGTACTAAGGCTGTTTACTCGTTGCCATCTCCCTGTGAAATGCCTGATCTCTTGTTTTTTTCTGATTATGTTAACATTCTTGTTAGTTCCGAATTTCAGTGAGATTTTATGCTTCCGTTTGTATTGCTTCAATCATGCAGGTGCTGTTATTTTTCTTGCCAATTTGCTGATCTAGACAGAAGCAAAAATGGTGAAGCTGACAATGATAGCGCGTGTCACCGATGGCTTACCGTTGGCTGAAGGTTTGGACGACGGCCGTGACCTTAAAGATGCTGATTTCTACAAGCAACAAGCCAAGCTCTTGTTTAAGAATCTTTCTAAGGGGCAAAATGATGCATCCAGGATGTCTATTGAGACTGGCCCTTACTTTTTTCAGTAATATTTTGTTTGCTCTTTGCCTTCCAATTTATTTATCGTTACTATTTTTCTGATCTGCTGTCTTGTTTGATTGAGATTTTGGTTTTGTGATAATAATAGGGGATGTTCAATATAGCATACATTGGCTTATATACCATAATTGTTATGTGATTTGTTGCTGGCGCCAGTACTTTGTATGGGTAATTGGTATAGTACAAACTAGGTCTGGTCTTGAAGATGATGCTTGCATTTGTAAGAAATTTTGAATAGTTAGCCTGTTTGCTTTTTAAGAAACACACGGTTTTAGTTTTCTTGTGGAAATTAGTACCTATGTTGCTTCCTTCAACACACTTCTATCGAACTGAGTATTTACTTTTGTCCTTGACTTGACAGCTACATAATTGAAGGGCGTGTATGTTATCTTACAATGTGTGACCGCTCTTATCCGAAGAAGCTTGCCTTTCAGTACCTGGAGGATCTCAAAAATGAATTTGAGAAAGTAAATGGGAGTCAGATAGAAACTGCAGCGAGGCCATATGCCTTCATTAAGTTTGGTAAGTAATTAGAAAAATTCCACTCTACTATTGTTTAACTTATGATTTATGTGCACCGACCAAATCTTCACATGCTTGTTGGAAAGTTAGATGCAATCTAATAGCATTGTTCCACTTTGTGCTTTCCTGTTATTCAAATTCGTAGTAAGGCTATTTGAGAGCTCATTTTTTCTTTTTGCTCGACTGCCAAGATTCAACTGTAACTAATATGAATTATGAATCCATCCAAACTGGTTCTGAACTCAGACTGAACTAGGGGTTTGGCTTCCACTTAGGAGCACATACTGGCCAAAGTTGCAACCCTTTGTATTTTACTATGTAATTTTGTTCTTTCTTTTTTGCACCTTTTGTGAAGATACTTTTATACAGAAGACGAGGAAGCTGTATTTAGATACAAGAACACAGAGGAATATGGCAAAGTTGAACGATGAACTTTATGAAGTTCACCAAATTATGACCCGTAATGTGCAAGAAGTTCTTGGAGTTGGTGAAAAGCTAGATCGTAAGTTTATCCCTTCCCAGTAAAATAAGTAGTAATACATTGGTGGATGAAATTCATTTTGTGCATCTGGTATGATATATTGGACTGGTGCATCTGTAGCCATCCTGTTCGGGACCTGCTTAAGTACCAGCAATAGGAAAAATGTTCTTTTGTTCAAGGAACAATACCTTTTAAAGTCACAGATTTGATTTTTAATGCTTCTAGATGCTTTATTGTTCTGAGCTTTTCTAAGCTAATAAGGTTGTTTTCATGCAAATTCCTCCTATTGCAAATCTTTTGCTAGTGCTTTATTATTAGGTTTGCCTCCTATTTAAGATTTTAACTAATCTCTTTCAGAGGTGAGTGAAATGTCAAGTAGGCTGACGTCAGAATCTCGCATATATGCTGACAAGGCAAAGGACCTAAACAGACAGGTGATTTTTCTTTTGTAGTAAAGAAGCGTCATGTCACTTGTATCTTTTGTAGTAAATAAGAAAAATATCCTGTTTTCCGAAAGCTTAAATTTTATGAAATATTACGTTGTGAAATAACAAGCCTCTGGTTCATCTCCAAAAAATTTGTAAAAATGTCACAATATTCTAAACTAGCATGGGAGATATCACCTACTCTGCTTGCGATTTAAGTTTTCTTTGATGATTCATGGAAGGCAAGTGAAACTCCTCTGAAACAAGATGAGTGGGAGGTGCATGGTTGATATTTCCTAAGTTTAGCAGCTTTGGTTGTTTAAATTTATTCTGGACAATAGGTTGATATTGATCTGGTGATTTGGCCTCTTGAAATCCACATCTAGTCTATATCAATTGTAGATTAATTCTTCTCCTTTTCGTATTTTCATGTAGGCATTGATCAAGAAGTGGGCCCCGGTTGCAATTGTGCTGGGAGTGGTCATGATTCTCTTCTGGCTAAAAGCCAAGATATGGTGATCTTTCTTCTTTAAGCCAGCATCAATGACCTTCTTCTCTCAGTCAGCATCGATGACCGTGTTTTAAATTTAGATCTCCAATGCTTATTGGTGCTTTTCATTGGCAGTAGTGAGGTGTTTTTGCTAGATTCAGTATTATATTTTTCTTCTCATTTTGAGAAATGAAGATTTCTTTGTTATAGTTTTACTGTATTGAGTTGATCTAATCAGACCCGTCCCAATATGAACAGTGAATTTTGGTGCTTTATTGGTGGTAAATTGTGATTATAATTAACAATAAACTTGTTTGACAACTATGCAGAGTCGAAGATTGACAAAATAAGTGATTATAGATACGAAACAAATTCGTTCCTATAATGTCTGAACAGGATTGGTTCCGCTCCAATTTCCTTTCCTCACCAAGTAAAAATACCAATCTGCCTTTCCGACGTATTATTTCTCAGCAGATATACACTATTTCACCCAATACAAAGGTAGAGCATTTTCCAGGGGTTTCACCAGAATATCTCATCTAGAATAAGATTAAGGCTTGGCAATTTAGCACTGTTAATCTTCAGTGTTTATGAATAGTATCTGCATCTTTACCGTTCATATCGTGACCTCCATCGCAGACCGTCTGATCTATGATTTTTTTTTCTCTCAAGTGCCACCTCAGTTTGTGGGGTTTTTTGCATTTCTATTGTACCAGATGTGCATCCTTTTCGTGTCCCTTTGCTGGTTAGGGTTCTCTCCTTCGTTTTTCATTTGGAGAGGTTTCTTTACTTAGTTTATGTTTTCTTGCTTCATAGAAAATCTCATGGTATGTATAGAGTAGATCGGTATGCTTACTTTTGTGTTTGCTTCCGCTGCCATAAAATTTATCGCACATGGCTGCTATAGAAATTTTAAACCATCCGATTTAATTTAAATAGTTCAGATTTAACTTATAAGGATGTTTTTTTATTTATATTTTAGTGGGTCTTACGTGTCATAAACAAAAAAAAATTATGATACATTTGTATCGTAGAATAAATACGGCATGAATTCCTTACTTTTGTGTGTCCCATTATGTAGTCCGTTTCAGCTTTATGATTGATTTCTTTCAACACATCTCTATTGCCCTTGATTTATATAAAAAAATACTAATAGTTCTTATTTTCTTTTTTTCACATTCTCTTTCTTTTTCACATTCTTTTTTTTTTTTACATTCTCTTTGTCACTCCTGTTTTGAAAAGCATTTTTTAGAAGAGAGAGATTATAGAATTGTAAACGACGGGAGTAATTTTGTTTATAGAAGTGTTTCCCCACTATAATAATAATAATAATACTATTAATTATTAGGAAGGATATTGTAGATCCACAACAATTAGTAATAGTAAATACATCTTGACCCTCCATTATATTCATCTTATTTTTCCAACTTAGGATCTCAACTTTTTATTTTTGACGCATGTCTTAAAAGGAGGATTTTTGGATAATATAAAATTTGCACATAATATTTTGAAGGGGTAGATTTTATGAGGTAGTTATTCCACACGGTGAAGTACTTTAGAGGATGTGAATTCCTTGCACCTCTCACCGGCAAATATATAGTGTACAATTTAAATAAATAGATCAAACAAAAAGTTGATAAATTATATGTGGGTCATAAAAAATATTTATGTTTTACAAATTACAAATTGTAAAATGTTTGATGTTGATAAAAATTAAAGATCAAATAGGAAAGATAAATATTTTATTGATTTAAAAGTATATGAACAATATATGCTTTGTCGCCTAAGTTCTCGATATTTTTATGTTTGTCACCTGAATTTGACATTGATTTGATTCTTACAAAATATGGTATTTACTTTCATAAAATGAAAGTATATGAATTTACATTTATGAAAGAAAAAAAAGATTTTTGTTGACAGTTTTAGAATGATTGAATGATTTTAAACATCATTCTGGTTACATGATCTTTATGCAACAGGGTATAAATAAAGCTTTTAATCTCTCACTAAAATACATAAAGTAAATTACTAATCATTTTTTATTAATCACATGATAAAATAAACAAAATGTTTTCTAGCCATTTGTCATAAAGTTATATAATTTGAAATATTAAAATTAAATTTATGACCGTTTTGTGTTGGTAAAGCCTAAACGAAAAAAAGTTTTTGCCATTTTGATATTAATTGGATGTTCCAAAATAATTCTATGCATATAAAGCATTGTAGATTTTGTAATTGTATACTTTAAATTTGAATGTTTAATATATAAAATTAAATATCTAATATCATATTAGCTGCATATTTCAAAAAGAAAATGAGCCTTTGTTTAAAATTGGAAGAAAATAGTACATGGGTTATAATGTTTATTTCGAAAAGAAAATGTATATTTTACCATTTTATATTTGATTAGATGGTCTGATAAAGTATAATAAGACGTGACAGAATACGTACTTTGACTAATGTAAATTAATGCGAACAATCCTATTTTACATCTCTTTTTTTGTTACTTTTGAGTTTTTGGTTTTGCATGTTGTTACCAGTGATGCTGAGAACTGATATAGGCTACAACTTGTTTCTTCTTGGAAATTGTACTCCAATTAAGAGAATTGAAATCATTTACTTTTTTCATTTAAGCAAGTAGCATTACATTATTTTTTTAATATGACATGTTGAATTAAAATGGATGGATCGGATTTATTTTAAAAAGATCTCTAAAATTTCAAATTATATAGGTCTGATTCGTTCGTATTAATTCAACGGTTTGAGTTAGAATGACAAAATGTTACTTTTTCAAATGAAAAATAAAATATTTTATCGAATAAAAAAAATAAGGGATAAGAAATTTAATGTGCATTTTGTTACTTGTACATTTGATTACTCCCGGTGCACATCTGCAAGATTGATTTACGGAACCCACACTTTGGAAAACACATGGGTTTAATTCTGAGAATATAGATATAACTGTTCGGTTGTATCATGAGAATTATTGTGGAAAATTCTATTTTTCATTTAAAAGACATGATATTAATACTATTTTTTTTTGCTAATAATTATTGTATAATATATTTAACCAAATAGAAAATTAAATGAAAATTAAATAATTTACATATAATGAAACATGAAATTTCAAAAAATAAAATTATGATTGAAATACTTCATAAAATAAAACACAATTAGAAAATGTAATGAACTAAAAAAAACTATAATTAAAATACTCCATGCATATATTTAATAGATGTGAGATCTAGCAAATATACGTAGGAAAAAAATAATTTGGTTCGAATAAATGATTTCCCCCCCATATTTTTGTGAAAAATTGAGATAAAAAAATTGAATTCTTCTTCCTTTCATTTATTTTCTCTTGAATTGACAAATAGTTTTAGTGATTGTATTACAATTCCTTCCCATTACTTCCCATTACTTCCCATTACTTCCCATTACTTCCCATTGTTTTGGAAAGCACCAAACAGGCCTCATGCAATTCGCATGGGCTCCTATTACATGAATAACAAATGGAGTCTAGAAAGGAGAAAATCAAATTAAACAAATTATTTGATGATGCTTTACTTCTTCAACTGATAAACCCCAAATCAGAAAAGGAAAACGCCACCATTCCCATTCCCTCGACTTACTTCACAAACAAGCGAAGAATCGAGTTCGTTCCTGCTTGCTTCTCTTCTTCTTCTCTGGTTCTCTGCCTCTGCGACTGTGATCAAGGCGATTTACCATGAACAAGACGAGGTTGCAAGAGCTATGCCAGAAACAGCGATGGGATCTGCCACAGTACACGCATCGTTTGGCGGAGACTGATCGTGAACTCCGCTTCGCCGCCTCCGTCACAGTCAACGGCTCGGTGTTCGAGTCGCCTGACGCCGATTCTAGGTTGATCAAGGAGGCGCAAAACAAAGCCGCTGGTGTCGCTTTGGAAACGCTCTCCGCTTCTCTCGCCGCCGATCCTGTCCCCTCGCCTCCTCTGTCTCCGGCGATTGAGTCGCTCTCCCCTCAACAACCACCTACTGGTGAGATGAGAGCGTGCGACTTTGTTATACTTTAATTTCTTTTGTTCTTGTAGGCATCTGGGAATAATAAAACGGAGTTGAGAGTTCGAGGGATGGGAATCGGAATAATTTTCTTTTGAGTGTTCTGTTAGGGAGGTGTAATTTCGTCCTGAAACGGGGATTATTTCCAAAATTGATTAAGAGGTTTGAACTTCGGAAAAAAGTTGGAATTGAAAGAAAACTAAAGCAGGTTCCCAATTTCAGAAGCATTGGGTACATATTAGGATGGACTAATGAGGTGTGAGGTTTTTGAAATCAAGAGGTCAATAAAAAATTTGTACAGGGAACTTCCAATAATTTTCAAATTCGTTTAAATTTGGGGGTTGAAATTTGTTTGTAATTTTTTCTGCACAAATTAAAAAAAAATATCATAAGATGAGCATGACGGAGGACAATGAAGCTTTATGTGCTCTATAGGATTGGATAAGACCAATAACTCTTGCTGAGTACTACTTTTGGTTTTATTAAACATATGAAATTATTCATCGAATGTATTATCCACCTCTTGTGCAATAACTGATTTAATTTAGTTGCTGAATAGTATACAATTAGTTTCAAGATGTCGTTTGTCTTCTCCATTTTCAGTTTTGTTTGAATTAAAGTGTTGTATTTTATGTTATTTTATCGCATTATTCACGTTAAGCTGTATGTTACTTTCTATAGAGAGCCTTGCAACATACAAGAGCCAACTCCTGGTTTATGCACAAAAGAGGAGTAAAGAGCTGCCGAAATATTCTAGCAGATCTGCCGGTCCACCTCATGCACTTCAGTTCAAGGCCACCGTTGTAATAGATGGGCGAACTTTTGAGTGCCCAAAATTTTTTAAGACAGTGAGAGAGGCTGAGCATGCGGCAGCTGAGGTTGCTCTTGCAAATTTGCCAAAAGAGGAGAGTTCTGAACAGAATTTACAGGTTTGTTTCATATTCTATGGATCTGCCCAAAACCTACAGTATTTTGTAAACACTGGAACCTTTACTTAAATATATTTGGAAGCAACAAATCTCATGCTTGCAGTAAAAAGGTCCCGGAATGTATTTATTCATTTTTCACTTGGATTTTATGTTGGTTGTAAAATGAAATTAACCATGATATGTTGATATCTTTGTTACCCAGATATGCCTTTAAAGCCTCCATATCTTTATCAGGCACAGTTTCACTTTGATTAGCATGTGATACATATCAAATTTGCCACATGCTTATCCAATAATATAAATTATTTTGACTGTGTGTTTGGATACTTGTATCCACACACCAACAGCTGCTGAAACACATCCTCAGGGAACTCCCTTTTGCTGGTAGTGAGTTTAGGAACCTTGGTTTATATAAGAGAGGGAGTACTTCTTTCTTTTTCTTGGAGACTTGTCAGACAAAGCAAGCAATGGTATTGTGGTAAAGACCAGACCTCCTTTCTCACCAGAAATTGGAGGGTCACACGGCTAGCGCACGGTCATGCGGCGCAAGTAATACAAAACACATAGAAAAGAAAATAAAGTAAGGCCTTTCTATATATTATGAACTTTTCTACGCAGTGCACGACCATGTGGCGTCTTCACAATACAGGATTTTCTTTCTCTACTTTTTTTTTTTTTAAAGAAAAGCAAGTGAAAGACAGGTTGATTAACTCAAATATTTCATTCGTAAGAAACAAGATAAGTAAGATATCTAGTTCCTAAATCAGATAAAATTTGTATTTTATATCACTAAAAAAAGAAAAAAAATTGTGCACATGTATAAAAAAACAACATTTACTTGGAACATATGGTATTCTTAATTGAAAAAAATGGTATCGTCTTTTCAGTATCGTATAGGATATGATACCCTATCCATACCCATGCAACATAGGTTGGTATTTGTCATAAGTGCGAGACCTAGTGGGTGCTATTGCAGTGCACAGACATTTCTGGTCTGTTTCTCAAAGTGCCCCAAGTATAAATATGTTTATCTATTAAATTCCTGTGATTATTATGCACCAAACCAGTCTTGACTCGTCCTAGTGACCTAAGATATATCCCAGTTTATATATATTATTTACTCCTGTCCTGCACGGATATGCATACAAGTATTGTAGATGATATGGATATGAAAGTACAGAAGTATTCCAAAATCTCAAGATATAGTATTTTATGTCTTCTGTTTTTCTAAAGAGCTACAAATATATGTGCTAAAGATTTGGCCACAGAAAATATGGCATGAATTTCTTGTGAAATCTGACCGGAATTGGGAACTTTTAGCGTTGAATGGTTGAAAGTCCTATAAGTAGTGGGGCTAATGGTGTTCAGTCATTAGTGGGCTGCCAGTTGACCTGTGCTGAAAACAAAAAAATTGGAATTCTGTGGCCAGGAGTGATGAGGATATTTTGCTGAAATTGGAGCCCTGTCTGTAATGAAAACATTACTCAAGTATAAATAAACCCAGCTAGTGCAACGGATACTTTTAGCAGTATCTTCCTCTTCTTTTTTTCTGAAAAAAATAAATCCAATGGCTTCCATTTCCACTTCTTACCTTTTTAACCAAGGAAATTGAAAATGCAGAGTGGGTGCTATAGGAACTGAAATAGACATTTTTTACTAGTAGTAAGTTACATGGACATTGTCTGCAAATGACATTTCTGGCTCTCAAACATTGTCTTCAAAGACAAAATTTGTGCTGTATTGTACTAGTGGATTTGCAGACATATAGAACTATTTTGTAGACAATGAATGCGAATTTTTTAGTTATTAGCAAATGCAATTTTGAATTCCGTTCTTCTTATTTTTTATTTTCATATTCATATTTCATATTAAAAAAAGTGTTTCATTTCTTCTCTGAAACCCTAGCACTATTTTCCTAATCTAGCATTCCGACAATTAAGCATTCTTGTTTAAGTAACTTATTTTTTTTTATTGTTTTTTCTCCCAGGATGATGTGGTGGTCCCATATAAGACCCTTCTACAAGAGTATACACAGAAACGTAAAGAACCCCTTCCAGTATACACAACTGTCAAGGTCCCCGATAGTTCACTCCCTCTTTTTTTATCAACGGTGGAAGTATGTGGCAGGACCTTCAAAGGAGTTGCTGTCAGGACAAAGAAACAAGCTGAGGCGAGTGCTGCAAAAGTCGCTTTGGATAATATGGAAGAGAGTAAGGGACATTCAATAAAGAAAAAAACAAACATTTGTGTGCAAAAAGTCCAGCTTACTCTTATGTCCTTGCAAAATTAGAAACAATGGAAAATGCTGGCCCTGCCCTTGTTTTTCCATTTTTCTTCAACATATTTCGAAATTGCCATTTTTATTAGAGAATCTAGGGAATGATTTTGAAGGGTGCATAAGATAAGGGGTGTGGGATACTTTCATGAGCGTTGAAGATGTACTTCTATCCAAAAGCTATCATAAAAATCCTATTTAGTGGGTTCATTCTCCACTTATTATCTATTCTCCACTTATTATCTGTTTGTGGGCAAGGTTTCACCATTATGCATCAGATCTTTACTTTGTATTTCTCTATGTCAGATTGTTGTTTAATGTTGAGGTGGCATAAATTTGTTTCAGGAAAACAGAGTCAGATTTCTTCCAGTGGTTCAACAAGTCTTCCCATGACTGAGACACATAATTCTTGTTCATCTATGGAATCAAAACCTACTGTCATTCCTATTTTTCCATCTTCACCCATCAGTAATCTGACAAAGGATCAAGTTCTGCCTGGTAATTTCCATAGCTTAAGAAACTTGCACATAACAAGGTACATATCCAATGAGAAATTCAACCACTGATATGTATGGTTAAGTTATTGACTATAGTTGGTTCACAACATCGTTTTAAATTCCGAAGTTAAAACAATTAGATATGCATGTTGCAGAAGCACTGTTATTTGAAGACACAGGCACAGATTAAATTAAACTGTAGCAAACTAAGGCCAAAATATGTCATTGCCAACAAGGTAACAAATAGTGCTGCATATTGCATCCAAGTAAGATCGGAATAATTTTGCATAACAGGAAGCTTATAGGTAAAGATGTCAGAAACAACAATTGACTCTTTAAACTTTTTGTGTAATACCAAGAATCCAAGCCACTTCCTGTCAATCCCATAATCGAATCAATCCAGATCACCAAAGTTTGCGACTTGGATCCTGCTCCTCAATCAAACCCGGGGTTGACCACCAACTCAATCTACACTGAGGGGCCCATGTTGGCTGTGACCAAGGATGATAATGAATGGGTAGAACCATCACTGACGGGCAACAAAATCCATGTGTACCCCTACTATCCTGGCTTCACAATCCCAGATGGTGCAATATCTCTTCCTTTTAGTGACAACACATGGGTAGCTGCCAGCTTAGATTTCCGTGGCATGGTGCGTTGAAATATTTATTCTCTCTTATTATACTTTTTACACCTGACAGTTCAAATACCTGGTATGAGCTCTACTCTAACAATGACGAATGGTCTTATAATAACTGTTGAAAATCTAAACAAGTTGAGAGGTGTATGCCCTGCATGAAAAGGACTGTGAATTAAAGAATTTACAAAGATATTTACGAGTTCAGGAATGGTTTATTTGGATCCCTAGAAATTTTCTTGTTGTTGTTGTCGTCACTTGCATTTGTTTGCTTTGGTTTTAACTCACGCTGTCTGCTTCTCTCTCTCCCTCTCTGTTCTATTTTTTTTTTTCATGTTTGCAGGACTACTGTTAACTCAGTAGGTGTCTGGTGTGAGCAAAAAGGATGGAATATATTTAACCCTTGGTATACCATGTGATTCTCAGTAAACGTTGTCTGTGACATGCTAAGGTAATGTGTGAGATGGAAAGAGATGTGGGGTGGTATGGATAATGTTCTTTATGATTTGCTGAGTTGTTCTCAAATGTTGTAAACCGTTTTAGAGCAACCCTAACAAGTGGTACTAAAAATGCTTTGCTTCTTTCAATATTCTTAAAGCCCAACATGCATAGTTTTCTTTGAATCATCAGTGGAACTGAAAAGATTGTAAATCTTAACTAAGATTTGTTGGGTTGTTGTTAGTGCTCACAGGTACCAGCTATATTTATAGTAGCACTTACAGTTGTAGCGTGGTCTGATCGTGAACACATGATGAAGATTACAAAATGTTCATCGGTGTATAAAATCATGCTCGTAAAATAAATAATAAATTAATGTCTCGTTGTAAGAATTAAGATATATTTCGTCTCACTCAATATTTTCTAAATCCAGCCTTGACTGGTACATGTTGTCATTGTTTATGTGCGAGCATTGGAAACAACCGGTGCTGAATTAGGTTTCTCGTCCACACACGCTTGAAATATTAATGACTACAATTTCAAAGGATTGAATCACGTCATTCAGATATAGATAAGATCAAACTTGATGTAAAATATATTGCTCAAGTACATAAGCGACACATGTATGCACGTTTATGTATTTAATCGGTTCGATCTCAATATATGCTTTGTAATCAGAATATGTATATATATATATATATATAGTTTTGTTAATGCGTTATTATTAACGTTTCAATTGAAATGCTAATAGTCTGAATCTTAAGTTTTTTGTGTTTGAAATTTCGATTTAAGTAGCTTAATAATTTTTTCATATCAAAATCTTATAGAATACCAAAATTTATCATTTTTAAAGTTTTTTAACTATTTTTTTTCGAATTTTCAGATATGACTTTATTTGTCTCAAAAATAAATAAAAATAAAAAATATTTGTATGTCAATTAAGGTTATTTTTAAAAATTCAAAAAAATAATTAAATTTTTTTAAAAATAGTAAATTTTGGTATTCTATAAGATTTTGATATGAAAAATTTATTAGACTAGTTAAATCGAAATTTTAAATACGAAAACTTAAAATTCAGACTGTTAGTGTAATAATTACATATTAATAAAACTAACTCTCTCTCTCTATATATATATATATATATATATATATATTGTTTAATACGTGCACAGCAAATCGACTTCAAAATTCAGAAGATGCACCGATCTTTCTTCAAAATACAAAACAATTTATAATAAAAATTATAATTCAGTTCTTATCTCACGCTTTAAAAAAGTTTCGTGTTAGGAGTAATCGAGTAAAGGCTGTCACTGCTGTACGGTTGTTGACGACGGTTACTAAGCGGTAAAGATAGTCTCCAGTCTTGAAAACTGGCGCTGTCCTTTTCTATTCAGTAATGCCATCTCGACCGTTGGTTCATCGCTTCCTGCCTTCCTCTATTGGTAAATGGAATCATACATTACACGCGAATGGAGAGCAGAGAGAGCCCTTGCATGCGCTTGACAGTTGGCGTTCAAAGATCGATCGAGTTTGGTGAGGAAAGTGACAAGTGGCAGAGTAACGGCTCTTTTCAGTTTGACTGTAACCTAGAGTTCTAGTGTCAAGACACAATACTGTATGTATGGGAGGCGATACGAAACGGTACGGCGTGTCAAAACGTACTGTATTATACGTATCGTGTCGGGTTTTTATTGTCGGAGACACGGCACGGCACACACGGGTAAGGGGGCGACATGATATGGAATACGCATAGGCACGGCATATGAACACACAGTAGGCACGTGCAGGTACGTTTGGCACAGATAGGCACGATTAGGCACATATAGGCACGGATAAACACGACACAAATAGGTACGGGTAGACACGTTTAACACGGTTAGCATGGATAGGTATAGTATGTACGGATTGTATGCCGTTGGATATTGATCGGACGGTTGATTTTGTAATTTATTGACGGGATTTTTATAATTTTTTTGCATTTTTTACAAATTTTTATAATTTTTTTTCTAATTGTTTGTTTAATTTTTTAGCAATAAATAAATTTAAAATTTTTGAATTTTTTTACATTTTTTTAAGATTTTTCCGAATTTTTTATAATTTTTTCCCCAACAAACACATTTAGCACGGTTAAATTACATGTAGCACAGCGTGTCCACTCGACATGGCACGGTTAAGACACGTTACGTTTAACATGGCGTGTCGAATCGATACGACACGTGTAGCACGCCGTGTCTTATCCGTGCCATGCCGCCCTCCTCCATTTTTGACATGACATGGCACACATGCTAAAAAAAAAAATCCCCATATCATGCCGCGATACGTCATATTTTGACATGATACGACACAACACGTATATATTTAATTCACTAGTGTAACTACTCATCTCGCCACCTTAAATTCCCACTAGAGGCCTCTCTCTAGCTATCTCATTCCATCCTCTCCGATTGATCGAGTACAATCTATTCTCAGAGTTCTATCTTCTTGCCATTGGAAACGTATATCTTATTTCACCTCTCTCTCTCTCTCGCTCGCTCTCTTCCTTTTCTTTTTTTTTCTTTTTTTGAAAACTTATCTTGCTTTACCTCTCTTTCTCGCTCTTCTCCTTCTGGTTTTCTGCTCTTTTTGTTGATAAAACTGAAATTCAATTGATTTCTAAGAACTTCAAAGGTAGAGAATTCGCCCTTTTTAAGGTTTGGAAGATTCTGTTGGGTTTTATAAAAAGAACTATATTTTTTATGTCAAAAGAAGGTACAAGTTGATTAGTTTTTACAACAATTTTTCCAGATTAATTTTTTTTTAATTTACATTGCATAGTTTCTGGCTTAAAACCAGAATAAGAGACCACTTTTTTTTAATTAGAAAACAAACTCACACGCACTTGTGCTGTTCAATTTTGGTATGATGTTAAGTAATAATCAGGTTGCAACATTTAGAACAAGGGAAAGTAATTGATGATTCCAAAAAACTAAAAACTAAAAACTTTTCTCAAAAAAGAAAAATTATTGATTCAAAAAACAGACAGACATCTAGTATCTCTGAAATTAGTTGTACAAAATTGCGAAAGAGATGTGTTATGTTTGAGATTATTTACAAATTCGTTGTTTCGCAAACTATGCAGACGGAACAATTGAAAGTAATGTTTAGATTGAAAATATATTATATATGTCATAAATAAAGATGAGCACAAGCAATCAATCCAACATCTTAAAAAAATCGAACATTCCATAAAAATTATACTCTCTTTTTCATAGTCAAAGAGAAATTTCCCCCAAAAGAGGTTATAATTAATAGTCCTCTTAAGCCGGTTTTAACTACTCTTTTTATTTATTAATCATCATCATTACTTCATCATTACTATTTTGTTTAGAATGAGTGAAATGCAATCTAAATCGTTACACCACTTGTGCAAACTTATTAGACAATATAGTTGATGAGCTATTTTCTTGTGCTTTATGTTAACACGGCCATGCCAGGTCACTTCAGGTTATTACTTGGCTAGCATGGATAACCAGTTTGAGTCTCCAAATAAGAAACCGAAGCTAAATAGTTCATCCACAGAAGATCAAATTCCATCTGGTTTATATTCTCCTTTGCCTTTTTGACAGTACATTTGTATTTGCGTGAGGCAGGTATTCATATTTGCAATGTGCCTACCAAAGAGTTCATGATACTGGTACTATTTTCAAACGTGAAATAATAAACATAACAATTGTACCTCCTGTAGCATATATGTAAGTAGTAAACCCTAGAGATTAACAAGATTGTAAACAGTAAGAACACAAGGGGAAAAAAGATAAAAAATGGCCCGGCAACTTTGTACCAGACAGACTTGATACATACTAATTAAAAAACAGACAAGCTAGCTAGGCATGCATTACCTTTTAATAATTGAATAGGCACCGCATTTAATATCTAGAAAATGAGATATAGAAAAGATAAATGCATCCTCATATATATAGTTACTGCATTTCTTTTAAATGTGCAGGAAATGCAGGAAATCAGACCTCAGAATCTGAAGATTCTGCCAAGGTTTCTTCTGACCGTTCTGGACCGACCGTGGCGTCCCGCGATTATTCAGCTATGATAACCAGATTATGGAGGTCATGGACCCTGTCGATACTTGGCATCCATAACGCACCATACCACCGGCAGCGGAAGCATCGATACAGCAGGATCGTATCAAAGTGTTTCCGTGCCAACCCAATATGGTGCTGCCTCCTAACGCAACTATTCTCCCGTTTAGCAACGAGAAATTGGTGGTCGTCAGCCTTCCAAAGCAGTAAGGTACGTTTGCAATTAATATATATTCTCGCTCCAATTATCTTTACTTGTAAGAAGACATATATATGTTTGCAACAGATGTCTTGCTTAATAGATATTTGTTTTGTGGAAGGATTAAATATCGTATCAGCATATCCTATTTATTGTTGTTTGGGGCGGAGCGGATGCACCATTACTTCTGGAAATGAGCCGGGATCTGAGCGTTTGGTGGCTGTTTGAGATGTTCTTCTTCTGGGTTTTTAATTTCTTGTATGGTTATGTGTCGTTAAGTGTAGCGTTGGCTTCTGATTGGAGTACTATGTGTCATCTTAATTAATTAAGGGGGTTATTGGAGTAGCTGTTATTCTGTTGTATCAATGGTATCAGACAGTTGTTTACCAGTTTAATTATGTTTCACCTTATGCTTAAATTAAGTGGATATCGCATGACTTGCTATACATATAGCCAGTTCGTGCTTTTACATTATTTTCTTTCTTCTTTATTTCAGTACCTTTTAATTTGTATTAGATGTTTTTGATCCCTTGTTAATTAGTAGACCCTTGGGAGGCTACAGTAGGAGATGCGAATGTTAATGCAATGTTAGGAGATATGGTATGTATTGAGTTATTTATGGCATGTATTTCTTGTTATCTATCGTATGTCTACAATGTCTTCATGTTTGTTGTTATATACTTACATCTATGGCATGTATTTGACATAATTAGCATCATGGGAAAGATATATGCAGTTAGAAGAAGATAATTTTTGAAGCCTATATTTCGAAAGTAAATTAATTAATTAATTAACAATCAAACAATGAGGATTTATAATAGCAGCATTCCATGAATGTTGACGAGGAAGCAATTTTGTTTAGAGAAACAGGCCTGTCGGAGTCTCCATACTTGGGCTTTAACGGGCTCGGATGAGGATATTCACCCCAAACCCGATCCACTACGCCGATAATGAGTTGCAGACTAACTAAGCGGGAAGAGCACCATGCCATGGTTTGGTTTCGCTCTTTTCTCACACAAAACCCCTGTCCGAATTCACATCCGAGTGAGCGACCATGGAGATCGACTCAAATCTGACCTCTCTCCTCCAAGCTCTAACAATGGCGGAGCCCTTGACTGCTCCTAGGTCCTGGGAATCCATCTCCGCTCAGAGCGGCTTCTTTCGACCCGCGAATCTCCCCACCAACTCCGGCGATCCGATCCACCAACCCTCTTCCATTACTGTACGGTTTTACTTTCTTTTCAGTTATTATTTTATACAACTATGCTGAAATCAGATACATGTACTGTACGAATTAAGTTTACTCTTTTGTAGGAATCTGCGTTGGTTCGTTTGGCTTTACATGCCCTGCAAGGGGTGAAAGCATCGTTAATGGAACTTGAAGAAGTATCAGACACTTTTTGTTCAATTCCAGCCGATAGAACTAATAGAAGCATCCCTAATCTATGGTGTCATGGGTTGAGTACCAGTTCACTAGGCCACTTTCTCAGATCCATTCACTCAACGGGTTTGAAAGTCTTTTTCCTTCAGGAGTTCATGAATTTCTACCTTTACCCCACCAGAAGTGAAAATGTAAGCAAATCCCCTTTTAGCCTAGTCAACCAGGCTTTTGCAGTATCAATAAGGAAGCTTCTAGAAGGATACTTTTGTGCATTGAACACCTTGTCAGCATCAGTTGAGTTGAGGCGATTGAGCAATCAAAATTGTTGTTCTGATATAACCCTGTTGGAGGTTTATTTGCATACAGAGGAGTCGAGGAGATTTGTGGAATCAATTGGAAATATATGTTTTCCTAAGCATTTGGGTCTTGATTTGGCTAGAGAGGATTTGAATACAGAAACTTTCATGGATTTCCATAAGTTTTTGACGGGGGCTGAACTTCTTTCGTATCTGTATGTGCAGCTCCAAGTAAGCTATCTTCTTCATTATATGTAGCTAAAACCTTTATTTTATTCTTACTGAGGTTTGCAACTTTAGCTGGCATAAGATTTTATGTTTCAGCTTTGGGATTCCTTTTCTCTTTTATTCTTACTGAGAATTGCAATTTTAGTTGGTCATAATTGATTATATATAAGCATCAGACAACTTAGTCCCAATATTGAATTTAGAAAGTTAGTTCAAGGCAAATGTATAGTGGATCAACCAAAGTATGCATCTAAAAGAATTTTTTCATATTAAATATTCTGAGACTTGAAGTTGTTTGCTAAGTAAACTCAGAGACTGAAGTTGTTCACTTTTCCTTTTATATTTGTAATTTTCTTATGATTTAAATTCTAGGATGCTGATCCTGTGCACTATGGACTCCTCAAATATCTCTTTGTACGGTCTTTTGAACCATATTGGGAGTTCATCAAGTCATGGATCTATCAGGCTAAATTAAACGATCCTTATGGGGAGTTTTTCCTAGCTTGGTCAGGTGGTGTAGCAGTCTCCCCTTCTTTTCCAGCTTCAGAGGATGCACTGTCACAATTTGTCGAGGTACCCTTATATTTCTTAAAAGTTTGGCCTCTAGTTGACCCTTGTCAAATTATTATATGTGGATGATCATAATATCAGAACATCACACATGCATTCACACAACCACACACATGCATGCATTCACATGCACGCGCACACATAAAATACCCCTGATAAATGACGTGTATGTATGTGATAAGTTTACACAGATGCACATGCCCCTCTCCTGTTCATCAGTTGCCTAGAGAAAACCAGTGAGCACAGAGGTTGTTTGGGGATTGGTTCTCATTTGAATGCAAAAGTAAAATGTACAGAATATGTTTTTGATCTTTTATGGGCCTAGACATAATTCTCTGCTTTGTGGCGATATTCTATTTAGGGATTGTGAGATATTCAAAGTTGTAGAATTGTGCAAGATATTTGGACTTTGCAGTGCCTGTATAACATATTATCTGCATTGTAGAAGACCTATCTGTGAAGCAATGCATCTTTGGTGTCCTTGCAACAAAGCTTGGAACATAAGTGCCATTATACTAAACAGTGTCTGTTGGGTTCACTGTTGTAGGTTTCAGTGACAACTTATTTTTGTCCACTTCCACCTTCTTACTTTGTTTTTCTAATGAAGTCTAACCACAAAAAATATTAGGAAAGGAGTAATGTACCTCTGCCTCACTTTCTGGAAGATGTTTCTGGACCAATACTCCGTACTGGAGAACAGCTTCATGTTCTTGTTAAGCTTCTCAGCTTCTGCAACTTCTCCTTTGTTGAAAGAGGGCCAAATTCAGAGAGTATTCTCCCTTGTTGGTTTAGTGGAACCTACAGCCAGAACTCATCATTTCTGCTGAATTCACTAACTTTCTCAGAAAAGAGCATTGGGACTTTGGTTTCTAAGAGGGAGGCTTTGTACAAGATATTGATGGAGAAACTTGAAAACATACAACTAAAATTTGATGCCTGTTCTAAATGGGTAAGACTTCTGTTCCATTGATTTATGTTTTGTGGATATAATTGAGTATTGGGTTTTTAGAATCATGCCACTTATGACTTGCGTCAGAAAGAACTATTTTTTTGCCTTTTTGTTTAGTTTATGCATTTCTGGTGTTCTATTATAACTATAGAACGTTCTTTATGATGCTCTTTTAGTTAATTTGATCTACTTCATTTTATTTTACATAAACGGTCAACTGTTTTCAGTACATTATCACTAATTTTAGCCTAAACACTATGTATTCTAATAATACTGTGGTTTTCACTACCTAGGTAATTCCGTTTCAGACCAAGCATGGTTTTCAGCACATGTTTCAAGACACTCATTACTCAAATGCTGACTTAATGGATATGGAAGCAGACGTGAATATGTAAATCTCTTTCTTATCAAGTGCATCTTCTGCTGCGCTTACTACATCTTCTGCTTTCTTATACCATCCTTTTGGTTTACTCCTACTTCCAGTGTATCAGTTTTTTCTCCAAGTTCAATCTTAAGTAAATCAAACTGGACAAATGTTGCATTCCAAATAACCAAGTCTTAATCAGATACCAATATGTTTCAGTCAATATGACAAATCCATGGGCAATTTAGTCATTTTTGTTAACTTCTGATTCCAATTTTGGATGCTATTATCTGATGATCAAAGCGTTATTGGGTGTTTGTAGTAAATTCGATATTGTTCTTTTGTGCTATTAAATGTGAATGTTTTTTTTTCTTTTTCGGGTAAAAGGAAATCCTAGGAAATAACCTCCCATGAAATGTGAGTATCAAGACTATCAGATACATGTAAAAGGATGGGTAGCTTAAAGGGGCTGACTTGACACCTCTGGAAAATCTCAAAGTATGGCTACAAAAGGAGAAATACGATATAAGAGCAACGAAGCTTAAAACCTAACTCACAGATGCATATAAAGTTTCAAGATTACCGTTTTAACCATTCCTTTCCCCATCCTGTTGAGAAATTCCCTATCCATCCATCCTTCCTCACGTTTGACCTTTTTTTTTTTTTAAAGAAGAAATTCCTCACTTTGGATTTATTAAATGAGGGGGAATGGATGGGTAGCTTAGCTACTTTTCTACAGGAAAGGATATTAAGGTATAGTTGATATTTCACGTCTTATAGTGGTATGGTTGATATATCTTGTTGTTGAGTGGTATAGTTGATTGTGAGATTTTGCTTTGGTCCAAGTGAACTTCTTCCTTGAGAAATGGGAAACATTTTGTGCAGTGCAATTGTTTTTCCTTTTCCCTGTATATTTAAACCAGCTATAAAGTTCTGTACTGGCTTTAATATGTGTAAACCTTGAGTTGGCACCTACTTGCCCTTATTTATTCATTTTTTTTTAACTTTGTTATAAGTCTTAAAATTTTATCCCAATAGTCCTGTAGGTGCAGAATATAATGATGCCACTTTCACATCTGATGAATCGTTAGACGGAGCACAATTTGACAAAGCCTCCATGTGTTCTTCATCGTATGATTCCGAAGAAGAACTCACTGCTCTTGATGTCTCCTTTTCACCTCCAAAGCATGCAAATGCTTGTGAAAGGCTTTTCTCTTCAAAAAGCTCTTCAAACTTGAACGATCAAACTGTAATTAAAGATCCTATACAAGAAAATAGGGAGCATGAAGAGCTGCATCACAAGATTAGTTCAGTTAGTGACTCTCTGATAGAGAATAATCAAAATTTTAGTTGCTGGCCACTCGGATCCCTTCTTAAAAACCCTTTCGTTTCTAGTAGGAACTGTTCAGTACTAGAAGAAATGCAGTCAATTGTGGATGAAGAAAAGCCAGTTTTAAGTGAAGGTTTTGAACCATTTTTAGTCATGGATGGTTTACATGGGGTCCAATCCAAGAGCAAATCAACCTTTATGGGTAGAAACTATAACCTAGGTGCCAACCCCATTCTAACAATAGCTATATGGCCTAGAAATGGTGAATCTAGTGATGGAAGCTGCATAAGGAAGCAAGGATTTCTTGGTCCTGTCTTTGACTTCTCTTCTGTGAGAACTCCATCTGGCAATTTTTCGGAAAACTGCAGTGTGAAAGATGGTTCTTTAATGAAAGAACCTTTGGCCGTAATGTATCCTGTGGAGGCAAAGGACCTTGCCAAATCTAATGTGAGTTGTACTAAAACAGAGCTTACTTCATTGCCATCAAGAGAAGTACAAACAAAAGAGAGTGCCAGGGTCGATGTGTCTGGTGGGGCCCCATGGACAGGATCGTTGGGTTATTCAAGTAAAGATGTAGAACGTACCAGGGATGGCGACTGCTGGTATGGTTCGGATCCTGCATGTGAGATGCCACTCGATTTAGTTATGTATAAGTGCATTCTGCAAGAAATATTGCTTCAGTATCCTTTAGATTCAAAACAATTTTCATATAAAAATCTGCAAAACAACATATTGAACAGCAAATGGTTAGATGGTTCTACAAATTGAGTTGAGCAAAACCTGTTATATTTTGGAGCGTTTTTTCCTTATCCAGAACAGATACAAGTATGTTAGCAATTTTACCATAAAATTGCTCAAGGAAGGGTTCGATCTGGATGCTCATTTCCTGGCACTCAGGCGCTACCATTTTATGGAAATAGCTGATTGGGCTGATTATCTAGTTGCTGCTCTTTTTAATCAGGTTACTTTTCTCATAAATTTACTGTGAACCTTGGAAAATTTCATTTTCATAGAATCTGGTTTCGTCACAGTCTTGTGGCCAGCATCTAATTTGATATGGAGACTTAGCTACGGTGATTCCATGATGAAGTGAAAAAGTAATCATAAAGAGAAACAAAAACTTGCTTAAAATCCTTGATAAAACTGTTTCAATATAAGTATGCTGAAATTCTGAAGAACAGCTATATTCACATTAGTTTTGTAATCATAGAGATGGCCTCATATACAAGCTGATCAGAACATAGCAGAGGTGCAAGGGCTCCTTGATTTGGCTTTGCAGAGGTCTTCATGTGAATCAGATCCATACAGGGAGAGGCTTTTTGTATATATTAAAGAAGAAGATAAAGTTTCCTTCTCAGGATTTGCATCTGGTATTGTTCTGTTCTTTGGGTTATTTCTTTTTATTCTTTTGGATTGAGGCATGCTTTTGTTGGGTCCAATAGTTTGGTTATTTCAGGCTTGGTTTGTTTCTTGTATGGTCCAGTTGGGCCCGGATCAGTCTACTTCAGTTTGGGTGTGGTCTATTACCTTTTCAAACTTCTTGAGATGGTTTCCTTTCGGTTCCATCAGTCCAATGAGACAGTTCTTGTTGATGTGTTTTCTTTTAATTTAGTAAGCTCAGCCCATTTTTTTTTTCATATTGACTTACAAAATGTATATAATTGCATTATTATGAGTATTTCAGTATTTGCCTGCAGTTGCAAATATTGTTGGGTTGCATCCCCGTAAATATTTCCTTTAATAACCACTTTGATGTACGTAATTCAATTTTGTAGAAAGAAAGTGTGCAATTAGGACACTCGGGTTGGTGCAAATGCAATTAGAAAAGTTGCAGGGACTACAAGGGAACACGCATGAATTGTATCTCTGATTTTCCAATTTAAGTAAACATGTCGGCAACCTTTTTAATTGGCAGGTCTGTCCATATTTGACTGCATAATGCTGGGATTTCAGGTGGATTGGCCTGTTACTATTGTTATTACTCAGGAGGCTTTGAGAAAATATGCTGAAATATTTGGTTATCTGAGCCAAATCAGATTTTCTTTGTTTGCATTGACTCATACATGGAATTTCCTGAAGGTGTGCCTTTTCTCCTCCAATTTTTTAACATGGCACTTCTTGAAAATAACACATAAGAGATTTTGTTAGGTGGTTTTTTTTTTGTGAAATTATTATTATAATACCTTGTATGTCCTTTTCTCTTTGTTTGTGTCCTTTTTATTAACCTTTTGCTCCTTATGATCTTTTTTTTTCTATTCAATTACCTGTGGGGTTAAATACTCTGTGACATAGCAATGAATTGAATTACCAACTAACCAAAATCAAATTTCACAGGACATATCGATAAATAACCAAATCAAATTTCATCAGTGTATACTTTTTGGACTCAGACTAAGTGAGAACCAACAGTCAAGGCAATTTTCTGTTGTTGTTGGTACTGAAAAGGCCTTGAAGGTTCAATGATAAAATTATGATACATTTAAAGATGACTTGATTACTTTATGTACTTATTGATTATTCTTGCTTTTATAGGGTCTCGTCAAAGAAAATAGGAGTCCTGGTGTGATGAAAGAGTTAAATGCCTTTCTCAGAGTTAGGTATACTGTTTGTTTATCTTTGTTTGTTAATTGATTCTCCGGTTGACCTTGTCATTATTATTCCTAGTGAATTGGATGTTTTATATTCAATTTAACCAAATACCGTCATTGAGTGAAACAAATCTTTAGTTTTCAAGTGTTCCTGTAGAGTATTTGTTTATGCTTTAGTTTATTTATTTGTTTAATCTTTTAGGCAAAAAATAAGCCACTTTGTCTCAACGCTACTACAATATGTGCATTCTCAGTTGTCAGATGTATCATGGTGCCGGTTTCAGCATTCCCTCAAACACCAGGTATCAACTTCATTATAATAGCATTGATTTGACCTTATATTCCTTTATTGATTGAGAGTTGGATTTCAGGCAAAAGACATGCTGGACTTGCGATCAATGCACATGTCATATCTTCGGGAAGCAGTGCACATGTCAGTATCCTTCAGTTATTAATCTTACAATTGTTAACAACCTAATCATATCACATCAGTGAGGTCTGCATGATGGTGCTTATGTTTGGAAATAGTTTCTGAGTACCTTTTCTTTCTTTTCATATTCTTTGTCCTGAATATATGGTAATATACTTGCATAACGGATCATTACAGTACTTTTTGGTGGATCCTTCAGGAGCAATGCCAAAATAAAACAGCCAAATCTTAGTACCATTAAAAGGTTTACTATATTTAAACAAATATTTCAAGTCAAAATATCACAGATCAAAAGGGCTTGTTAGTCAAAAAAGGGATATATTATGCAAAGAAGATATGATTAAAAGACATGCATTTGATGGAATTTCTATCAATTAGTTTGAGTGATGATGCTTGGGCGTCACTTGACCTCCCAAAAGCCTTTCTGTAACTACCGTGATTCTTGTTTGTCTAATTGTATCATCCAATTGTATGGCTTTAAATAGCAGGTGCAAAACCATTTCTTTAAATGCGACATTGAATTATGATGTGCTTTTTTTTTGTTTCAGATGTTTCTTGTCAGCTGAGACAAAACCTATAGCTGCTATCATCAGAAACATTTTGCAATGTGCAATTGACTTGAGTTCGTGTTTTACTAGAGTGGGCTCCAATCCAGATAAACTTACCTTGCATTCACTTGTAAATTTCCCAGAGGTAAGCATCTTTTTCTGGATATCACTAGCTCACTATTCCAGGCTGGCATCAACCTATTGGATGTTTAGTCCTGGTTTGAATCTGTATGTTTGTGAAATTTTGGCAAAATTAGTCAAAACTACCAAGTTGGTCAAATTGTGACCCAGACGGCCAGACCAAACCTGGTTTGTTCCAAGATGACTCGAAACTTGTGTCAATCTGAAGCCAGATGACCTGAAACCTTACCCGAGAAGACCTAAAACTCAAAACCAGCACGTACACAACCAATTAGTTAGAACCATCTCAAAGGCTTGTATTTATTTTCTTCCTCTAAATTTTTGTGACCTGTATTTTCATAATTTATGCAGATCTCTGCTATAAATATGAGATTTGAAAGCCACTTGAAAGATTTACACCTCTTGTACATGAACTCACCAAAGCATGGGGAGCTAAGTCTCTGCCGACTCTGGGGCTATTTGAACTACAACAACTGTTACTCATTTAGTACATTCCCATTTTGACCGGTATTTTGTATGGTTTTCAAATATAGGAGTTGCCAAGGAGGGATCTTGGTTTCCTACCATATGGTAGAACATTGTACCAGTGTTTTGGTAGCTGGCAGTAAATGCTCCACAGGCCTGTTCTGCCCAAGTTTGTACAGTTGTTTTTTATTAGAGCTGTACTTGATTTTTTATTTGTATATGATTGTTTGTGTTCATGTAAACCAGTATTATTACCCAGAGGTAGGAACTTTGTAGTTGTATTGTTTGTGCGGCATACATCGTTAGATTATTACTTTTTGGGACATTAAAATCTTCAGAAGAAAGCTCGTTGTAGATTTCACCGGTTCATTCAAATTTATGTTGTATGTAGGCATGATTTAATTTTAGAAGTATTGGTTATATTTTCTTAGTTATGTCATATCATTTAGATCGAATGATTTATGCGCTATGTTTCTCTTTTTTTATTTAAATGAGATATGTGTATGGTGTGCTTGAGGTACAATGTATTTTGTTGTATTCTTCTACATAAATTAAGCTAATTATGTTGTTATATGTGTATATAACATTCAAATATGCAACGTTTGCTACGTAGGCCAAACCTAAACCCTAAATCCTCCAAAAAAAAAAAAAATTTTATCAAATCCTGTCTTCAACACACCAGAAAAGGTGTAAGATGAAAAAAATCGAAGAAAAAGAAATTTCTTGGAAAATTAATATGTTCTGATGCCTAGATATAACTTAAAAATAAAGAGACGTGGATTTGAGTATTCTTCAACTTTTGTATTCCTCTCAGAATATGGCCAACATGAGATAATAAATTCTAGTTTTAGTGTAAATTTATTTTCAATATAGTTAACTGACAATTATACAGTTAATGTGTTCGTCCATGTGGATTTCGCTAATAAGGGTATAATATAAAAACCAAGTGCGATAAATGTACGCGAACACAAGATATATCAGAATTACAATATGATTTTAAGATAATTAGAAAATACTTCAACAGTAGACAGTAGCCTTTCTGCTTTTCTTTGAATTAAAACTTTAAAAACTATATAGCCTTGAACTTTCTAAACCCTAAACCCTTAAAAGAAAGTGGGACCAGACCCAAAAATAAAAAAAATAAAAAGAAGACTGAAGGCTTTTTGAAGCGGGTCAAGGGTATTAATTAATAGAGTATGAAAATGTGATTCAAATTTCGAAATGTAGGAGAAACGCGAAAAAATTTTACGTATCAACTCGACACAAAAAAATTTTGTGCATCAAACGGTATCAGCACGCGAAAAAATTTAGCGCGTCACCAGAACTCGACACGTAAAAAAAAAAAACCAAATTAAATATCCGACACGCGAAAAATTTCTGTGATTTTTTTTATTGGAACCTCAGAAAATACCGAATTTTAATTGAAACCTTATAACTAGATATTTCAAAAATTTAAAATGGACCCAGGCGTCCTTATAAATTAGAGAGGACGCTGTTATACAATGACGTCCCTCCTAAATAACTGGACGCTATAATTTAAAGCGTCCTATGACTAATCAATGGACGCTCCAATAATACACAGTGGTTTTGTAGGCCGAAGGTACAACTGATGAGGACGCCAGCAATTAAGAGCGTCCCTCGTAATAATTGGACGTTCTCTAATAATGGCGTCCATTCCAAACTCTAAAGACGCTGGCGTTCAGTCTACATAATTGTAGTACATGATTTTATATGATTTCGTAATTTTTCTAAGTTAAATTTGTTGTTTGGCGAGTGTGTTACAATAATTACATATATGGTATCTTGCATTGCAGATACAATTAATGTAAAATAAATCGAATTTTTTTGTTTTGCTTATTTATGCTAAATTTAAAGTATATTCACGGCGGAATTGTTACAAGGCATTCAAAATAATTTAACTAGTAAGTTACTAAAAAAAATTAAAATTTTAATGTAATAATATATTTAAAGAATTAGAAAACTTACTACATTTGAAACGAACACATAGACTATAATTGTATCATTTATTTTATCAACTATTACTCCTTTATTCATATTTGTAAAATTTCTCTTCAGTTCGGTCTTTATTCATATTTGTAAAAAATATAAAAAAAATTATTCATAGTTTGCAATTTTGCATTAGTGGATATTAGCACTTCAATCGAATCAGATATTATCCATTTGTATTTGAATAATATTTGAAAATTTTACATTTACAAAGACGGGCATAGATACTTTTCTAGTGAAAACGGATACAAATTCAAATTTTAATTTGGAATAAGATATAAATATAAATATTTTATTACTATTCGGGTATTTATTTTAGAGACTCATATACTACTTTAATTTGTGTGATTAATAATTTCTTGACACACACTTACTGTCAGAAAGATGTTAATGACACACAAAAAACAAATTAGGTCCTCCTAATTTTCAAAATTTCTTCTCAGTTTCCTAAATATTTAACAATTTGCAATGCATTATAAATTAATATTTAAATTGTACAAAATTTTTATTAATAGATTATCTATTTGTCTAACAATGCATGTATATATATATATCAAGAAATTTTTTAATCTGTTTTACTATTTGAATCAATTCGAAAAATAGTATATATTATACATTATATAATAGATAACTCAAATAATCTAAATCGCATAATATCATTTACAGAATAAATTTAATAAAATAAATAACATCAAAATTTGTATTAAATGATCTGGATTTTATGAATTCCAATATATTACTTTCTGATGCGAACTCTTGTTGATTTCAGATACCGAGCCGATTTTTTTATTTAAAAAAACTAATATTTAAAATTAAATAAATAAAAAAATTGGATGGAAAATTCAAATTTTTTTTAATAAAGGATAATAATTAATAACGTATAATGTATATGTAGAAATTATTGAATTTATTTTTTTAATTTTATGTTATATTGTACATTTTAAGCTGTGTTGATATTTTCAAATTTTATGTAATTGAATATAATATTGTACAATTGTATAATTTTTTTCTCAACAAAAAAAATAAAAATATAACTGGAGTGAGTGGATCTATTCTATCAAATCAAAAAAAGAAGGACTGATATTTCGAAATCCAATTTTTTAAAATATAACACAATTTTAGCAATTATTTTATAAAAAATACTAAAACAGTATTCCGTACGAATTATTTACGAATTTTCAAATTCCGCCCATTTTATATTTATAATTTTCCATTCAATTTTCTTATTTATTTACTTTCAAATACTAAATAAAAAAAACCGGAAAACCGAACCGGAGTCAAGTGAAAATCCTTTGACAGTCTTCTACGCACATATATAATATAATATAATATAATATAATATAATATAATATAAATTTCGCACGTTTTCATTAATTAGCATTGGGATTCTCTATGCGCTCGAAGGAACAAAAAAAAGAATGCAATTAAACTATTCACATTTATTTCAGACAGCAATGATACGTAAACTTTTAAAAAAGATTAGCGACTGATAACCAACCTTTACGGCTTCTCTCAAAAAAAAAAAAAAAAAACAACAAGAACGATCATTAATTACGAATTAATTAATCAATCAATTGCTGATGCTAATAAAACTTCCGGTCAGCTTGTTCGGTCACACCAGATTTGTGTCGCTTTTGTTTGCACCAGAGGGGGGCAGCTTTAACAGACTCCTGCCCGTATTTCTCTCTCTCTCTCTCTCTCTCTCTCTTTTTATAATTTCTCATTTGCACTTTTGCTTGATTCTCTCTCTCTCTCTCTCACTCTCAGTCTCTCCGTCTCTCTCCAGAGACTCCAAGTATGCAGTCTTTGGTTTCAATTTAGTAGATAAATTACAGAGAGTGTGAAGCTCACTAATTCGCTGAGTGGCGTTCACTATCGGAGGTTCACGATTGGGTAAGATTCTTCGATTTCATCTCCTTCTCAATAAATTATATCTCGCGCGAGTGCGCATTGTCGTCCTCTCCTTGTCATGTTCATATAGCTTGGAATGGAATGGTAGACTGGTAGATCTGATTAATGTATGAAACCTCTTCAAGTGCTTACCTCTAATGTCCTATTCGTCTCGTATTGTAATGTTCTTCCTTCAAATTGAACCCATTTTGTGCAGAAGAGGAGTGGTAAAGCAATTCCTTTATATTAAATTGTGATCTGGTTAAATAAGGATATGCTGTATTTGTTAGAGGAAAAAATTAAGTTGACCGACCCTTCTACATTCATAATTTGTATATATGTGCATCTGTATTAGTTTATACCCTTTAGTTTCTATTTATAGCTGGATTAGGATGTAGTCAACAATCCATTGTTCTTATTACCACTTGTGGTGCTATTTCTTGTCATATTTTACTCAATGCAGCCTTTTTAGTTCTTCTGACATTGCTTACTTTGAAAGACTATGATGCTTCCTTAGGCTTAGTTTGATTAAGTTTTTTTTTTTTTGGGGGCAGCAATTTCATTGATCTAAGATTGGCTAGGAAGGTTGAAGTTTCTATTATTTTAATGCAGTGAATATTCTTCTTTTGTAAGTAAACTTACCTTGCCGTTGAGCTCATTTATTTGTTTTTATTTTTAATGCAAGTTAAAAAGGATTTAGCTACCTTAAAGAGAAAAGTACAGAAATTTGAAAGACACAAAACAATTAAAATGATTTCAACTGATTTAAGTTTAGTAACATCCGTGAAGTACATAGTAACCAAGAATGATTGAATGACTTGTTTAGCTCATTTCTGTGTTTAAAAATCATTTTACCAATCATAAATTCCTTTAGTGTTAACTGAGTATGACTTTTTGTTTTTAGCTCATTTCAGTATTTTAAAATCATCTACTGTTCATATTTTTTGTTCCTTCATTTTGTTAAAAAATCCATTTTTTATGTTATAACTTTGTAGAAATCTCGAAATGGACATCTCTTGGATTTTTCTTCTTCTCTTACTATGTGGGGCTACAATTGGAGAAGCTGAGTATATGAGATACAAAGATGCAAATCAAACCATAAATGTGAGAATTGAAGATCTGTTAAAGAGAATGACTTTGGCTGAAAAGATAGGCCAAATGACACAGATCGAGCGCACGGTGGCATCTGCTGATGTCATGAAGAATTACTTTATAGGTACCATTAGTCTAATTTTTTTTCTGCTTTTTTCATGTTTGAATAAATGGATAAGTCTCCAGGGATGGAGCTAGAAAACTGAAATTGGGGGAGTGGCTGGATAAGCTAGTCCAGTTTGATTTTAATTTTTGGAGGGGGCCAAAGAGCACTTTACTTGGGTCTAACAGGACAAAAGGAATTTCTCAATTTAGAAGAGAGGCTCTGCCTCTGGGAGGCTTACAAGTCCTGCATTGTCAGCCCATCTTCAATTTAATATTTGAAAAGCTGCCTAATTATATGTATGTGTAAGCTGTAATGGTTCTGAAGTATAAAAGTTATTGCCATGTTAACAATCATTGGTTTGTCCTATAAGTGTGTTTCTGTTGGCTGATACTGGTGAGGGGCACAAAATAAAGAAAAAAGAAAAAAAACGGCATGTGTTCCCCTGATGAACCAAAAAGCCAACCTCACCGAACTTATTTACTTATGTCTGGTCAGTTCAGATCAATCTAAGACTGACAAAATGGATTGCATTATTAAATTCTCAACATTGATTTGGTTTGCATTTGTTCTATTTTCTCTCATATTGAAAGATGTTTGTTAATATTAGAGTGTAAACTTTTGATGTGAACGAGTAAACTGTAAGTAACCGCAAATAGTTGGGGATCAGACCTGAACATAACCTGAAATCTGGTTAAGAAACTTGACACAAATCTTACTCATTACAATGGGTAGGGTTTACTACGTGGGATTGGGTCAACAATTGCCAGGTCCCTGTCCCTACCTGACTGACTTGTGTCATCAGAATCCATCTTGGCTGTTCTCCACACTTATTAGGTATTTAGGTTTTACAATCCACAAGAAAAACAATATTGTGTTTGATACCCTGTCAGGAATGTAATAATGGTTTCATATTTCCATTTCTATAGGTAGCATATTGAGCGGTGGTGGTAGTGTGCCAGCCCCTCAGGCATCAGCTGAAGATTGGGTCAAAATGGTCAATGAATTTCAGAAAGGGGCTTTGTCAACTCGGCTTGGAATACCAATGATCTATGGTATTGATGCTGTCCATGGAAACAACAATGTCTACAAGGCCACGATATTTCCCCATAATGTCGGGCTTGGAGCTACCAGGCAAGTCCTACATCTTAACATCATATCTCTCTTACATATCATGGGAAACAATTTGTATTCTTCCTGTCCTCTGACGCTTTTGTTCAAATCATACACAAATGACACTTCCTTAGGGGATACTTTGGCCTTCTTTTCAGAACAGTGAAAATGAGGGTTACAAATGATTTCTTCAGGATTGCACCGGTCAACATGGCACTGCCTTATGCTTTCTAGCGGTGCCTTTGAATTCATGTGTGGAACATGAATGACTTTTCGAGATTTATCGAGGGTATGTTTAAAATTTAGTTTGAAGTTGGCGAATTCTGGCCCAAGGAAAATACCATCTTCCACTCTGCTACTATTCCACACACCCTCACCCAATGGAATAGACTGTTTTATCCGGTGGAATAGAGTGGGACTACAAATTTTCAGCCCAATTTACTTTTTTCACTTTTCCACAATGTCATATGATTCAAATGTTGTTTGGAAACAACTCTTAAAGATTTGCTAAAGTAGCATTTTGAAATTACTTTTTCTAACTATAAAAAGCTTATAGGGATCCAGAACTTGTTAAGAAAATAGGTGCGGCAACAGCACTTGAAGTAAGAGCAACCGGCATCCAATATTCCTTTGCACCTTGTATTGCAGTAAGCATCGGTGCACTAATATTCTTGCAAATTGAATAAATGCAAAAACCTGTAATTGTAATAACACGATAGAATACTCTTTGGTACCATGTTGTAGGTTTGTAGAGACCCGAGGTGGGGCAGGTGCTATGAGAGCTATAGTGAAAACCATACAATTGTTCAACAAATGACTGATATAATTCTAGGCCTTCAAGGAGATTTACCTGTTAACTTCAGCAAGGGGGCACCTTATGTTGGCGGCAAGTAAGGTTTCTATATTTGAACTTACATCTAACTGTAAATAGTTGTGGCCTCCTGATCTTTGATACTTCTCTTCGAGTCCCTTCAAATCAAGTATAATTTTCTTTTGAATGTTCCATATTTTTCTTACATTTTAAAGTTAATCAACCAGCTTTTTAAAAGCTCGAGTTGATAGTCAGATGACTTTATTATTTTAAGTTCTTAACGTCTTGAATGAAATCATTCATCCAACATGAAGGAAAAAAAGATATAAAAAGGAAAAAGTGTGGGCATAATGCTTCAATTACTGGATTTAGGGATGCTGTAGACACCTACCAGTGAGTCACCATAACTATTCAAATGTTTTGCTTGAGATAATCTTTAAATGTCATCTTTTGTACTTTATAAATAAAAAAAAAGTTGTGTATACCAAGAAGTTGTAATAGCATTTTGGCAGTGATTGATTTGCTGTAATTTTGGATGAAAGGGGCAAAGTGGCAGCATGTGCAAAGCATTACCTAGGAGATGGTGGGACCCAGAATGGCATCAATGAAAACAACACAATAATTGACTTCCATGGGCTACTCAGCATTCATATGCCAGCTTACTACAATTCAATTATCAAAGGTGTCTCGACTGTGATGGTGTCATATTCTAGCTGGAATGGGGTCAAGATGCATGCGAATTATGATATGGTCACTAACTATCTCAAGAACAAACTTCATTTTAGGGTTCGTTCTATTTTCTCTTTAGTTCTTATCATTTAATCATCATAGACATCATTGTTCTCATCGTCATCTTCCAAAAGGTGCTAATTTTGTAATTACATACTGTAAACAAAGTATAATGATGTGCTTGTCAATTCAGTACCACTATACTGCAGTTACTGGTTCAGCGACTCATTTGCTCACTTTCTGTATGATTTCGTGTTTCTTGGGTTTCCTGGAATCAGTCAGATAAATTGAGTGGCTTCAACTTATCTTGAGGGTTGAACAGTTAAAGGTTAGTTGGACATATCAGTTTAATGTCGGGTCAACTGCATAGTTGAGGGGATTTGTTGTAAGTTTTTCATTTCATACTTGAATCAAGGTTCAATGACTTTTTCTGGTCATGGTTGCCATTTTTTTCTTGTTGATATACTTTAGCAACCTTTTGATTTCTTTATACTTAATTGCACGCCTGATAGTTCTGCAGAATTGGGTTGAAAAAAGGTTAATTGAACCTTATAACAGTTGGTAACTGTGGCTCAATTCAACTTTTGGTAGAATTTTGAATTTATGGATCCAGTTACATAATCTGACTGAAAAACTGGTATATACCATGCTTAACAGAAAATCAGTATACATCAATATTTTTTTTGTAAATTATTGTATAGCTTTCAAATGTTGCAGGGTTTTGTGATATCAGACTGGGAAGGAATAGATAGAATTACATCTCCAGCAGGATCAAATTATACTTACTCTGTGCAGGCTGGAGTCAATGCTGGTATTGACATGGTACATAAGGCAATTTAGTATGCTTATTGAGTCATAAACACTTTTGAAAAAAAAAAATTATGTCAAGGCAATCTTTCAAGCCAGAAAAATCTGTACCAAATTGTTTGTTTTTTCAGTAGGATGGGTATTAAAAAGATAAAATGTATGCACGTCTACTGGTGATTAGCAAACTTGTTTGCTCTTCATAATTGTGCTCATCTCTGAATAATCTGTTCCTTAGTAATACATAATTTTTTTGTAATTGAAAATGACACAGGTGATGGTGCCATACAACTATACAGTATTCATTGATGATCTGACATCTCTTGTCAACAAAAGTGTGGTGTCCATGAGCCGAATTGATGATGCTGTGAGAAGGATCTTACGTGTCAAATTTACCATGGGTCTTTTCGAAAATCCTTTGGCTGATCTTACTTACACTGATCAGCTTGGGAAGAAGGTACTGAACTGAATTAAAATAGTTGGTGACATGGAGTAAATTTAAAATATTTTTCTGAACAACGGAAATGTTATTTTTCTATTGATAAAAGGCTGAATTAATTTTGCATGTTTCACCCAGTATTTG
Organism: x Bolboschoenoplectus mariqueter; assembly: GCA_037678475.1. Taxonomy (NCBI): domain Eukaryota; kingdom Viridiplantae; phylum Streptophyta; class Magnoliopsida; order Poales; family Cyperaceae; genus x Bolboschoenoplectus; species x Bolboschoenoplectus mariqueter. The sequence goes on along the minus strand of CM075268.1, from coordinate 784,041 downwards.
CAAATGTACAAGAATATACTAACTGTCAAGGAGAAGAGTTAAATCTGGGAAAAATGTATTACTAAATGTATTGACCAAATTGTGCAAATTCATGTGCTGGCATTTGGTTACTTGATTTTAGTTCAAATTGGGCTTAAAAACAAGAAGGCTTGTGAAGACACAGCTTCTGATACTTGGGATCATCGTTGCAACCATGAAATGTTTCTTCTACTTAAATCTATAAATTAAACAGGAACACAGAGAATTGGCACGGGAAGCTGTGAGAAAATCACTTGTGTTGTTAAAAAATGGGAACTCTTCTAACCGGCTGTTTCTGCCATTGCCTAAGAAAGCTGATAAGATACTTGTAGCTGGGACACATGCTGACAACCTGGGTTACCAATGTGGTGGTTGGACAATTCAGTGGCAAGGAGATAGTGGTAATATCACAGTTGGTATGTTCTGCTAATTAATTTATCTGACTATTTGCTCTGGCAATTTTCATCAAATGTCCAATCTACTTTTCAGTAAAGTTTGATTTTGGCATCTCAAGTATTGCATTTGGTAATTTGGTCGTAGTTCAGGGGCTTATTTTGAACCATGTCCAATAGTAGAGGGGCCTGCTTGATTGAACCTAAAAATACGTTGAGGGACTTCACTGAACCAAATGCAACAATTAAAGGAGCCAAAATCAAATTTCATAAATTCAATGTCATAATGCTTATTCTCCTGCATGTAGGGACCACAATCCTTAATGCCATAAAGTCAACTGTGGACTCTTCAACCACTGTGGTTTATTCTGGCAGCCCCGACTCAACCCTCATGGAAGAAAATAATTTTGCATACGCCATCATCGTAGTTGGTGAACCGCCATACAGTGAAACAGCCGGAGACGACCTTAACAACCTCACAATCCTTGACCCGGGGCCTGCCACAATCAAGACTGTGTGCAGCAAGGTTAAGTGTGTAGTCATTGTTGTGTCAGGTCGACCTGTTGTGTTGGAACCTTATGTTCCATTAATGGAGGCCCTTGTGGCAGCTTGGTTGCCTGGGACTGAAGGTCAGGGAGTTGCTGATGTGCTTTTTGGGGATTATGGATTCACAGGTCGATTGCCGAGGACGTGGTTTAAGAGGGTCGAACAGTTGCCCATGAACCTTGGGGACTCACATTATGATCCATTGTTCCCATTTGACTTTGGGTTGACCACCAAGCCAGGGCAAGCTGGGTAAAAACTATGTTTATTTTCCGTTCTTACTTCTTACCTTTATCAATTTGCTTGACATGCTTTGCATTTTTGTGAGATCCATTTTCAACACAAAATGAGTCTCAGTAGGCATACATTTGCAATTTTGCATATATGAGGTTAACGACCAATTTTTGATAGAAGCCAAAATTAAATCTCTCTCTAGGTGTCTTCCATGCATCCAGTATTTCTATAGGTGTATATGCAAAATTGCAAATAACAATTATGCTTAGCTCTGCCACAAACAACATCAAAGTCCTGAACGTCTTGTCCTTTTTGAGCTGAATACAATATTTTCCTTTTTATTTTATTTTATTTTTGAAAATATCAATTTCATTATTTTGTAATTCTGACTTTTCTCAGGTATTCTGTAAATGGTGCTCACAGAAAGGTCACTAATGGAATATTTTTCCTAGTCTTGAGCTTGGTTGTGGCTTGGGTCCTATGATGAGAGGACTCGCTGTTTAGCAACTTAGGATAGTCTTCTTGTTTAGTTAAAGAGTACTATACTCTTAAGATGGATGAGCAAAACAGGAGGTTATATGCAGGTCTTTGGATTGTGCTGCTAATTTGGGAGTTTTGAATTAATTCTTTTGTTTAAGTGCTGTGTTTCCTTCATCCCTGTTGCATTGTTGTTTGTTTCTGTTCAAATCATCTTCCTCTTTTTCTATTTTGGTTTTTTCCAAGAGGTGCTTGAATGATATTAATTTGAGCTAATATGCTATAACATCAGTCCGGGATTGATTAGCACATTATTGCTATTCAGTTTGCCCAGTCTTTAGTTTTTTCTGGGATTTATGTGGATTTGCTGCTACAAAATGCGAAACAAACTTTGATTTGTGTGAATTATGCCTGCTGTGTTTACTGCATTTAAGCTTCCATTTAGTTTGCCTCAAGTTGGACCTATTATCACATGAATTTTACTTGAATTGTTCAAAGGACTACCAAAATATATGGAATAAAACACTAAAACTGGGCTTCAATTACCAGCTTGATGCCTTCAACTGTTATCAGGACACAACTGCATGTAGGCATGTAGCTGAAATTTGCAGGGAACTATTCAGACCGAAAATTACTTTTTCCATGCATCAGTTATGGTGGTTGATAATATTTAATAAATATCTGTCAATTATGATAGTTTTATAGTATAAAATAAGGTTTGTATTAATTTAAGAGGTCAATAAATGTATGTCAATAAATGTATATGATGTAATTTATAGGGATGGAGGCAGAAAATCTTCAAATGGAGATCAATAAATGTATATGATGTTACCATAACCTTGATGTAAATTAATTATTTTTTTTCAAGTATAAAGTTCTAATTATTAATTTCTATTAAAAATGTAGGAGTTAATTTTGAATTTTCTTTATAGTTTCTACTGAAAAAGATAAAAATACTACATAAATTTTGCAATTTTGAAAAAATGAGGATCAATTGACCTCCATTTCTGAAATATGGATCTGCCTCTAGTAATTATGTATTAGGGAGCTGACATATAGATATCATCATTGATATCGTCGTCGATACTGATTTTATTATTGAGATTAAATGAATTATCATTCATCTTAACTACTTTATTATACAACTTATTGGTACAATACCTTTATTATTCAACTTAAGTAAATAATTATTACATTAGTGATATTTTAATTAAATAATAAAATATTATATAAAATAAATTACGTAATAAAACCGTTAACATAAATAATAACTTATTTTATATTAATAACAGTATCTCTCAACTATTTTCCTATACATTATTATATATTGTGAGAAACGATTGCTTACCATCCCAATTCCAATTCCAATTGCAATTGCAATTCCCATCCCCATCCAATAAGCTCCTCTCGCTCCATCTTTCCGACAGATGGCGTGCTGCTCTCTCACCCCGCCTCTACCCCAACTGCGCGCGGTTCGCTCACCGCTCGCCACAACTTCTCCTTCTCTCACCTCCCACTACTACTACTACTCTCTCCTATTCTCACCATCCAATCCATCCTCCTCTCGTCGGTTCGCCTCCCCGCTGTCTCCCTCCCACCGGACGGTGACCACACCGCTTGCATTCCTTGACGCCGGAGCAAGGCCGCCGATTGATACACAGACGCTTCTCGTATCTGCTGCTGTCGTCGCCGCCATTGCTCTCTCTCTCTTTCTCGGCCTCAAGGTTATCTTATCTCTCTCTGGAATGATATTGCATGTGTTTGGAGAAAATCATAATCAAACAGAAGCAATCGAGTAACTAATTAGAAATGTACATTTAAAGATATATCTGATTTTGAAATGGCAGTTATTAACTCCTGGTTTCCAAAATTTTATCTATTGAGGGTTGAACCGAATTATCAAGTGCTAATTTCCCTTTATTTACTTTTTTTTAGGGGGATCCACTGCCATGCGAGAGGTGTGCTGGAAATGGTAAACTGAATTTTCTTTTTCTTAGTCAAATCAGAAGATGCTTATAGATGATAAATTCTTTGATCAATACCTGATTCATAAACACATACCATGACATGTTTATATAATCTGTTTACTAATTTCTACGCTCTAAAAAGGTTTGGCTATGTTCCATTGCCTTGCATTGCATGAACCGTAATTAAACCATATTGAGATCATACATGTAAAATTAAACAGAAAAAAAAAATCATATGAGCATGTAATACAGGGCAAAACTAGGTTTTGTTCTCTGTAACAATAATATTTTTAATGTAGGCGGTACAAAGTGTGTTTTCTGTAATGATGGTAAAATGAGGTCGGAGAATGGATTGGTCAACTGTCGTGTTTGCAAAGGAGCAGGTACATTTTCTCACACCTTTTCTGTTTCCATTTTCGCCTGCACATAGAATGAATTACAAAACTCTAAATAGAGCATTTGTACTCAGAATCTACTTCAGCTGAGAATTGACATTTGTAACTTGTTTTTTAAAATGCAAAAAGTTTGATTAAGAATAGCCAAATAGGTTACTAATTTTGTAAAACTGACAGTAATTTCACTAAAAAGTGGACACAGTAATGTGATGAAGATTTTTATTATCAAGCTTATGTTTATTGATACCATTAATGCCATGCTACTTGTATCAATCTATTACTCTTTCTTTAGTCTCACCTCGTCGTTGATCCATTGTGTCAAAAGATTGTTAAGAGTTTTAAATTTTATTTCAGGGTTGATTTTGTGTAAAAAGTGTGGAGGCTCAGGTTATTCAAGACGCTTGTAATTTTTTGTTTTCAAGGACAAATTATTCGGCACACTTGGCTAATCATTTATTGACGAAGGACTTTCAAATTTCAATTATAACAAGGATGAGTTGAAATACTTTTGGGGGTAGAAAAAAAAAATGAATATTAGATGTAAAAAAACAATGTATATGAATTTCTCCTTTGAACCGAATAGTTGAACTTGTTTTGTTAACATTATTTGAGAAAATTCTGAAAATTTTTGGTGATATTCACACACCATGGTTTGAGTTTACTTGACTTAATTTTCCCCCATTGCATCATTCCAGTTATTGACTTAATTTGCCCCTCTTTACATCCTTCCAATTTGGCTTCCAAAATGACTAATCGTTCTTGTCAATCAACAATAGAACAGAATATCGTATTCTACTTTGGGCTTTAGGAACTAATCTTTGTGGTATGATCCGTTTCAATATATACCGAAATTTTTATTAATAACCTAAAAAAAATAATAAATCACAAAAATAATTTTAATGGCTGAGAAATTACGAAAATAGCATCGACATGGGGAAATTCGGCGTACACTTGACGACAAAAAATCCAGCTTACGGACCCGTTTGACCCGCTCGACAGGTACGTTGTATTTCCCAGCGTACTGACCCACCCGACCGACCCGGTACGCTGGACCTTCCAGCGTACTGACCTGCTGGCCCAATACATTGGAAACCCCAGCGTACACCCGACCCGTGACCTGATACGCCCTCTGTACGTCGGAAATTCACACGTACACCTCCCACCCTTCATTTCCAATTGTTCAAACTGTTTCGATCGCAATTTTATCCCCCATCCAAGCTTCTAATTGTTTTCAAATGCATTTTATAAATTAGTTTTATCTCAGATCCGAGTTTATAAGTTCCGAAAAATAAGAGCAGTATATTTCTAACAAAAAGTAGCGAAAATTAGAGGTAAATTCTTTAAATATTTTTTCTTAATTAATATTATAAATTAGCTTTATCAGTTTATTTATATAAATTATATTTATTGCAGAATAATAAGTAATTTTGTATTATAATAATTTTAATTTTTATTATGTAGATAAATTGTCAGAATGATCCCAATTGTTGTGTATGCGGGTGGTACAACTGTAACAGGATCCTTTGGTATTGAATACGATAATCCTCTAAGATTTTCTTTTCCTGGAAATGCCGACACATGTTTTGACGATGTTAGAACTATGATATACATACGACTTGGAGTAATGAAGAGTCAGCATTTTTTGAATATCAGAGCTTGATACAATACTAGAGGTGATAATACTTATCACTTTTGTTTAATTTCTGTCCGCGATGAAATTGAATGATAAATGATATTTCAAATGACATTATTAGAAATGAATTGGAGAATGGTTGAACTCTATGTTGAAATAATACCTACTGATAATACGATTTTTTTCTCGAACAACCTACCTGAAACTAGCAGTAGAATCGAAGAGGCTTTACATGCCTCATTGAATCAGACACACCAAAGATCCAACTTAGCAGAAAGAAGATCTGATCCGGCACCCACAATGTTGGATCGGGCAATCGAGAGTCTTAATCCAAGTCCGAATAGCTCTCCCATGGCACATTCGCCGATTATTGATAATATAGAGGCGGAAGGTATTCATAATGAAGATGCTGTTGAAATAGAGGAAGCAGAAGAGAATGATGATGAAATTGATTTATTATTGATTAACGAGGAAGAGTGGGATATATGAGAGGATTATTGGGATTCAGCCGATGAAGATGATCATAATTCTAACGAACACGTGGAGCGTCGATTGATTGTGAAAGGGAGGTCTGAGAAGTAACACCTCTAAGTGATTTTAGTGATGTATCTGAGATAAATGAATTAAATGTTCCATCACGAGTTGAACTTGATAATTTCTTATCAAAAATTCGAACATTCAACTTTAACGACCAGTTACAATGGGTCATTAATGAATATCACATAAAAGCAAATATCGAGATAATTACAGAAATAAGTAATAAATCAAGATTGGTGGCGAAGTGCAAAGATCAAAAATATTTCTAGAGATTGTATGTTATTCGTACAAATGATAGTCCATTTTGAGTCATTATGACTAACCCTTTTAAACACACATGTGTATCGGAGATCACACGATTTGATCATGCAGAACTAACTATCAAAATTATAGTCGGTGCAATTAGAAGAGAGCTGTCGAAAGATATGAAATTAACGATTAAAACTATTTATATGTTGATAAGAGCTAAATTTTCAGGAGTCAATCCATCATATTCTAAAATTTGGCTTGACAGAGAAGAAGTGGTAGCATAATTTTTTGGAAGTTGGGAAGGTTCATATGCGTTGCTTCCCCGTTTATTCAGTGTTATTCAGTCAACAAATCCAGGAATGAAATTTATAATTCTAACGGAGCCCACAAATTGACCAGAATGTCGTTATTTTAAGTGTGCTGCATGGGCATGAGGTCCATGTATTGAAGCAGTTCGGTATCTCAGACCAATAATAAGTATTAATGCTGTTTTTTTATCAAGCCAGTACGAGGGAAGATTGTTAATGGCTTGTGGTTATGATGCTGAAAATAAACTTATATCATTGGTATTTGCATTAGTGGGAAAAAAAATCTTGAGAATTGGGGTTGGTTCATGAGTTGGTTGTGCCGAGAAGTGATCGGGTGTGGAAGGATTTTTGTGATTTTTGATAGACACAAGGAAATAAAAGCAGTTTTTGAACATCTCCAATATAGTTGGTCCAAGAAGAACGGAGTTGTTGTATATCGGTATTGCATGCAACATGTCACGGAAAACTTATATAAAGTATGTCCCGATCAGGATGACAAAACTCTTTAAGTGGACTGCTACAGAAAAAATCACATCAGTTCAAAGAATGTATGTTATCTATCAGACAATAATATCCAGCGACATATAAATTCTTACTAAAGGTAGGAACAAAAGAGATGAAGATGATAAAGAGAAATCAAACCCGACTAAGTGGGCTCAATGCAAAGATAAGGGATACCTGCGTATCCATGTGTAAAAGAGGTACCGGGATATCCCTGTGCCTACGGCTATAAGGGACCCGGATATCCCTATGTGTCTAGAAAAGAGGGACCTACCCGAATATCCATGTGTGGCTGGCTGCGATGTACTCGGTTCGGGAGTACAATGTCAGGTCAACATATCAGTAAATGATATGTTGGCAAATCCCGCCAGTCTGCCTCAGTGGCCTGTGGTGGCTGATGGGGAGGAGCTCCAATCGGCTCATCATCATCATGATGTCGTCTATAACGGTGGGGAAACCGACCTCTCTCAACAAATAATCAAGTCGGTGATTTTGTCCAACATCCTCTAAATGCTCGCAGTAAGATCTCAATAAAAGTTTCCCGGCCTGTTTCATCCTCTTAGTCAAAGCATACCTGATGCCTACAAATGCATCCTTGAATGCCCTTAAACCCTGCATATATTATTAAATTTTTGTCACACATATAATTATTAGTATTTTAGAAAATATTTAAAAATAAAGAAATAACATTTCATACCACTCAAGTGGAAATATCACCATGCGACATGTAGGACATCTCATGAACTGGCTCGGACGGTGCTGGTCGTGGTCAATTGATACCAAAGTAACACTCCAAGAATACAATACGCATACCGAATGTCTCAAACCACTGCATGTACTCTGAAATTTAATAATAATATTGGACAAAAAAATTTCACAATTTTCAATCAAAATTTTCTTTGTAAACCATAAACCTTAAAATCTTGAAATATACCATAAACATACTATAAAAAATGTTATAAACAATAAACCATATACAATTGAAAATTTTTCATCTTGTTTTTAAACATTACAACAATTGGCATATATGATAAACAAAACAATATTAGACAAATATTGTACATGTTATGGACAATTTTTTTTTCTAACTCTAAAATCTTAAAGTCTTAAAATATACCATTACATATCATAAAATTACTATAAACAAAATCATACACAATTATAAATTTTTCAAATTGTTCCGAATTTTTCAAAAATTACTACAAACTTTTTCACAATTTTTTGAATTTTATAACTCTGAATACTTGAATATTTTGAAAATAAATTACCTGAAATATAAGAGGATGAAGAGGGCAACAAAATGGTGGTCCGATATTGTTGATTTGGACCGTCCGTCGGTGCTGGCGGAGCTCAGCCAGAGAGAAAACAAAGAGGAAGAGAGGAGAGAGAGTTGCAGGGTGGGGGTGGGGTCAATTTTACGCTGGAAATAGGGGCGTACCGGATCACGGGTCAGGTGTACGCTGGGGCTTCCAGCGTATCGGGTCAGCAGGTCAGTACGCTGGAAGTTCTAGCGTATCGGGTCGGGCGGACGGGTCAAACGGGTCTATACGCTGGATTTCCTGTCGTCCAGTGTACGTCGGATTTCCCCGTGTCAATGCTATATTCGTGATTTCTCAGCTATTAAAGTTATTTTAGTGATTTGTTATTTTTATAGGCTATTAATAAAAATTTCGGAGTTTTTATTCAGAGGGGAAAGAAATAAAAATATAAAATATCTCTTGTGCTTCATGATGAGGCCATGAAATTCTTCTCTTGAAAGAACTTGACAAATTTGTTGTGCAAAAACATTTGCTCATTGTGAAAGGATATTGCTAACATAAAAATGACTTGTATAAGAAATTAAATCAGCTAAGGAAGGGAAAATTTCATTCACAAATTTGGAAAAACACTCGGGTTCTTTTGTACTTGTAAATTTTTCTCTGCGAAAACCATCTCCCACAATAAAGCTAAGCGCACTTGGTACATAGCGAAGTTTCAAAGATTCCCACCGGTATGGAAGGAGGCAACATCCTTTTAGCTTTTACATTACAAAATCATAAAAGTTTACTTCCAACAAAAGTAAATTCATTTTAAAAATTAGGAAAGAAAGAATATCAATTTACTTTCTTGGTCTTTGTTAGATTTATCTTTTTCTTCCTTTGAAAGCCCTGAGAACTGTTTTACAATTATTTTCTTAATTTCTTTTAGATTGGTCGAATTGTCAATGTGTGAAGTACTTCCATAAAAAAAGGTAAACAATCTAATTAATTTCATGTAGGTGTCTCTTTGTTTAATAATTGTGCAGTTATATTGTTAGTTTATTCCGTGTGCTTAGTTTGACTGCTGTTCGGCCATGAAACAACTAGGTAAGAACTAAGAATAGTATTTTATTTATTTTAGGTCACTCTTCTTCCAACACAAAGCTCATCCAATAATTAATTATCTTAACCAGATCTACCAAATGTCCGTCAGATTTTTTGACTAAACCTCGTAAAGTCGCATCAAAACAAAACGATACCCCCTCTCACACGATACTTTGGGATATCTCGAGTTTTAAGTCAAAAAAAAGGACAAACAAGGCTACGCACATAGGACCAAAAAGCTATTTGATTAAAATGTCGAGGTGTTGGTCGCAAAACCGCTCCACCGAAAGCCAGAGATAGAGAGAGAGAGAGAGAGAGAGAGAGAGAAATGCTTTCCCCTTTTTCTCCCTTTCTCCGTTCCCTCTCCAACCGATCCATTCCTTCGTCTTACAAGGGATTCTCGCGCTTCTTCTTCTCTCACTAATAAAAAAACCTTATTCCAGCTTAGGTTAACTTACTTTCTACCCAAGGTACTATCTTTTTTTCTTGTTTTCTCGATTGGTTATTTTATCTATTTCTTAATTTCGTTTTAACATTTGGCACCTCAAAAGGTGGTTTATCCATGAAGTATTGTACAAGTTCGAGATATTCTTTTGTAATAATTATTAAATCTTGATTCGTTTTGGGAATTCAGGGTATAATTGGTTTGTAAAAAGCCCCTTATATGTTCTATTCCGAAGCCTCTCCTTTTGTTTTTTTTTTTGGATCGGTACTGATTAGGTTTCTCATGCCTTATTATTGCTTTTCTTCATGCTTTATGCTATAATTGTATGGTAAAAGTAGGCGCTTTTTTTTTGCTAAGTTGGCCGTAATTGAAGGATGCTAATATTAGAACAAACTATTGTTAGGTTTTTGGGCGTCTCTCATATTACCAATCTCAAATTCAAGTTAGAGAGAAGAGAATTTGAGATGGAGAAGATGGAGAATCAGCATTCATCGCCAATGGCTTTTGTTGAGGGTGGAACTCAAGAGGCGTGCGAAGATAGTTGCAGCATTTGCCTTGAACCATTTTGTAATAGTGATCCTTCTACGGTATTGATCCAAACTAATCTTTTGTATCCTTTGATATTTCATTTTTTTTTTATGTTGTGGCAAGTTCTGATTGTTTGCTTTTGTTCATTCTTATTTGATCAGGTGACTAGTTGCAATCATGACTTTCATTTGCAATGCATTCTTGAATGGTAACTTCTCTCCATTTTCCTTATCTTATTCAGTAATAACTTGATATTTGATTATATCTGTTCGTGAAAATCAATTTCTGGTAAGAATTTGTTCAGCAATGCACTTAGAAAAGTTTACAAGAACAAGAGTACTGGGTAGTAGTAGACCAAACAGTCATTGACCTAATTTCTTATTTACAAGAATGAAAAATTGAGAATAGTAATGAATGTAGTTCCTTTACCTAACAATGGTTTAATTGCTGCAGCAAGACAACATTCGTTGATTTTAGTTAAGAGGAGTATCTTCTATTAAAGTTACTTTACCAATTGATGTAGGTGCCATATTAGTTGATTTAAGGTTAGAATATCTCCTACTAAAGTTGTTTATGAATTGATGCAGGTCTCAACGTAGTTCTCAATGCCCTATGTGTTGGCAGCCAATTCGCTTGAAGGATCCTACAAGGTTTCTAGTTAATTGATACTCTCTCTCTCTCTCTCTCTCTCTCTCTCTCTCTCTACATTTGTCTGTATGTGTCCAAAATAATGTGCCGTCCTGAATTTGGCTACATTTTTCAGTTTGAGGTTTTCTGTGGCAAAGCTCAAACAGCCATTTTCATTTGACTATTCTCGTTAATTGTATTGCATGCCTTGCTAGCTGAAACTCCAGTGAAATTGAGTTTTGGAGGGAAGGTGGAACTATAATTCTAAACAGGGCAAGAAAGCGACTGGGGTTACATATTCCTATGCTTAATGCACTTTCTTTGGAACCAAGTGACTTGGGACTAGTACCAATGAAAAGGCCAGAAATGGAAATAGTGCTTAAGCATAATTTATCCCATTGAAACCCACACTCATAACAAAAGGGTGGTTGTCGGTCAAGTTTTACTTGTTTAACGTATACATGTTTATTTTTTCTCTCTTCCTCTTTTGCTCAACAGCCAAACACTCCTTGAAGTAGTAGAAAGAGAGCGACTTATGAGGGGCAATCGATCTCGTGGACCTGTCTATCTCAATCCCATGCTTACTGGTTTGGCATTTGGGCAAGTACGTTTGTACAAATTTAGCTTCTAATTTTGACACTCATGCATAATAATTCCGTAACCTGCTGGTCTGGTACAGAATTTTGCTTCTGTTTTAATAGTAGTTTGCTAGGCTTAATCCTTGGTGGGGAACAAATTTAGGTTTACTGTGTGGATAGTTGGTTTATTTGGAGTTGGTGCACCTCTTTTGAGAGAGAAAGAGATGGTGAAAGTATAGCTAATGGGTCCTGGTGTACTATGAAGTATGTGGATGTTTGGATCTAGTTGGTATGGCTCCACCATATATAGAGGTACTATCATAATAAGATTTATAGATAATACTTTTTTGCTCTATAAGAGAGCAGTGGAGATACTATTTTTCCCCTTCTTGTTGTCATATGTATGTAGTACTGAATTTGTACTGATACTAAAAGCTCTTGGTAAAATGAGGTACATGTCATTGCTGGCCTTTTTTGTCTGGGTACATGCCCCTATGCACCATTACTGAGCCTATCTGACTGGCTTAAGCTACACTTGGGCTTCATTAGATCCTCATCCACACACCAAAGCAATTCAATTCCAGAGTAAAGTTAAAAACTTTGGAGAAAGTCAAAGTGGTCCTCTCAATTTCATCCCGCAGACTTTTGGGATTATTCTGAAGTATTGATTTACTTTTTCTCTTGAAATTTTTACTTTTTAGTTATCCTAGACAATTCAATTATTCAATATAACTCCTGAATAGAAAGTAGAACAAACTATAAATTAAAAGCCATATTTTGTACAAAGCATAGGATAATTATTTGTTTCCCACAACCAAAACACAGCGACCATCAATAAATACAGCTTAAATTTGTCTTCCATTATTTCAGTTGGAAGCCAGTGCAGAAACTGCTGAGCTGGATGAGCATCTGATGCAACAATTGGCAGCGGCAGCCATCAATGACCGGGCATTTGAGATTGCTGAAAGAGAGATACTATTTAACAGCAACAGATCTGTGAATAATGCCGGTTCTCAGGCTCCCGATTTACCAGAAAATCTGATTGCCACCTCCGGTAGTAGAGTAACTGAAGAAGTTAGGCAGCAGGTTCCACAGCCCCAAAGGAACACATTGGATCCCGCTCCAGTTCAGACTTCCTCGTCGCTTAGTATAGGTGCTTCTAGCAACAACCCTGGGGGATCTAGTAACAGGCATGTTAATTTATTCTCTTTATGCCATCAACGAATTCTCATGTCTTGTATTCTTCCCATTCTGGCTATTTTCTTCATTCAAGTTTCAACCAGAACTTGTATAAGAACTTTTAAGGACCCTTAAGTACTAGGTAGAACGGAATGACAGAAATTCAATCATTTTTTAGTTAGCAATTCCCGAATTAATGAAATCTTGCTTGTAAAAACATTTATTAATATAAGTTCCTTGTTTTATATTTGCTCTAGGAACTCGTCTGAAAAGCCAACATCCAGCAGCAATGAGATTGCAGGCCCCTCTGAGTTGCAAGGTTTCTCTGAATCTTTGAAGTCACGTCTCAATGCAGCCTCAAGCAGGTAATAATCAACAAAAAAGGCACCTACAGAATGAAATTTCTTTTCAAACTTTGACCAAATGATGCAATATTCTTACTTTTTCAGTTTTGGTTAGTTTGTATTTTACGTTAAGTATTCTAATATTTAATCAAGAATTGTGATTATTTCTGATAGTGCATCCAAGTCTCCATATATTAAGGTTATTTACTGATAGCACCTGAACCATTATAAAATGATTAATTCAATAGTGAACTAACCATATTGCCTCGAGTCATACAATATGTTAATATAGTTATTTTATGAATGGCCTAGTAAAGAAGACAATTTGATGCAACGATTTAATGTGTTGTTAAGATAATGCATATAACTTGCTAATACCATTTTGAAAAAGTTGTTACTTTTTTTCATAGTAGTTTACTTTGCATCTTGCTTGGGTGTAATCTACTGATAGCTGTTGCAAATACGCCCGAGGTTTTGTTTATCATTATGCATATAAAGGGAAATTTTGGGTCTTATTTGCAAGTATACTGAAAAACTTTTTAAGTTATATTCGAGAAAGACCCTTTGGGACTTTTGCAGGCTAGAGTTCACCAAGAACTTATGGTTGCCTGACCTAATGTAAGAATATTAACTGAAACGAGATATAGGGATAAGTTGTTTGTTATCATTATTTTGAATGTAACATTTTTTTTCCTCAACAAGTACAGGTATAGAGAATCGATTCGGAAGAATACAAGGGGATTAAAAGAGAGGCTATTTTCAGGAAGTGGTACCTTATCTGACCTTGGCTCAGAGGTCAAGAAAGAGGTGAGTAACGGAATAGCAAGTGTCTCCCGCATTATGCAACGGCTTGAGGCAAAGGACAATAGCTACATCAATGAAGTTAGAAGGAGCAATAATAATGTTGATGGTTCATCTAATACTAACCCTAATCCGAGCATGAGGTTGCATATAGCTAGAGTGGCTGCTTCTGACGGTTCATCTTCATCTCCTTTTCTGAGTAATGCCAGTTCGTCTAATGCATGTGCTGCGAATTCGAACACAAAATAAGGTTATTGTTTATAGGTAATAGATGAATGATTCTTGCCTCTGAATAATTTGATTTGATGACAGGACATTATGTTTTTATAGCAACACATGCTGTGGAAAAAACTAAAACAAAACAAATGGAACATTTTATATAAGCATAAGATATCCATATACCCTGTGCTTTTAAAACACATGATGTATCCATGCCATTTTTATCAACATGCATCCAGTAGTTTCTTTCTTGTTCATCTTTTTTTTTTCTTGATGATGAGAGAGAAGTGAAGGGGTAATTTTGGTGCGTATGAAATGTGGCTTTTTTCCCTTGTGGAGGGTGGGGGGAAATATGGGGGACATATATTGAGTTGAATCATTGTCTAAGAGTATGATTTTTCATGCGGACGTATGCTGATACCTGACATGACTGGTAAGTTGCTGGTTCAAAGTTTTCATGGTTATTTCTGATATTGCTGTTATTTTCAATTTCTTTATTTGTTTGTAAACTGCAATTCTGATTTTAGGTTTTTTACTTACTATTTTCAGGTTATAATGATATTAATTAATTATAGAAGATGCAATTGAAGATCAAGGGGTCTGAAAAGTTTAAATTTATATTGGCTTGGTGAATCAGCAATAGGTTTTGTGACATTTGATTTTACTTGAAACTTTGTATAAATTGTTTGAGAGAGCTGCGCTTGGCTTACTTAAATACTGGCCGCCCCCGAATAGGAGTCTGAGTGTATTTCCTTTATAAAGGTAGTATGTATGCTGCAAACTAATCAATAATGCAATGCAGCACAGCGTGGTTTGCTAGTTCCGTAAGCAGTTCCTTCCGTTGAGGAATACGATAGAGAAAGCATATACATTTCAATATTCTGGAAATTCATATTGTATCCATGGATGTTGGATTGGCAATGCATTTGTGGCCATTTCTATATTGTTGATAAAGTTCAAGCAATTCTTACTTTCTTCCCGAAAGTTTCAAAAAAGGAAATCAATTCGGTTTCTGATTCTGATATTCCCATTTGGCATTACTTGTTCCTAAAATTTTTGGACGCTTCCTAAATCAAACGCATGCTGATGGCCTACAAAAATAGATTAAATATCCACAGAAAGCAACCATATTTAGTCGAATCAAATATTATGCTCATATGGTAAAAGAGAACTCCCGACATTCACAAACTAACATGTATCATCCACATTCAGTCTTACAATTACATAATGTTCTGCAAAATTATTTACAATAAAAGAAAAAATATAAAAAAAAATAGCCATTGTAAAGACCAGATTGATAGATTTTGAAGTTTTAACCAAAATCTTCAACTATTATTGTTATAATTCAACAAAAAAAAAAGACTGTTCCAAGAGAAAAGATACAGACTTGATGGAACTCCTGCATGGGCAGAAGACACTAAGCAATGAACAAGAAGCCATCACAGCCAAGCTACCTACACATTGATACTATTATCTTATTAATCGTCTTATCATCTGTCTTTAGTAACATTCCGATAATCTAAAAGAACCAAAGATGTATAGTCCATCAAAAAAACAGACAAAAATGGATTTCAACCCTCGACAAAGATTATCGTCACTCAAAAGCTCCATAACCATACACCAACAAAACTTCCTCAGACATCCTTGACCTTGTCAGCAAATTCTGAATACAACTGCTCCTGCATCTCATACCCATCTCTCTCGTCAACCTCCCTCTCTTCCTCTTTTACTGGAAAAGAGAAAACAGAGCGGCTTCTTTCCTCCCTATTGTCTCCAGGAAAAGAAGGGAACCCAAACAGGCTACCTGTTATCCTCCCAGCTTCCTCTGTGATTCTCTGGAACTCCCCCATGATTCCCCCTGTCATCCTCTCAATTCCCTCAATGATATTATCCATTTCTTGCATGACATCTCTGTCCCAGTTTACTGAACTGGAACTTGAGCTGCTTTGCTCCGTCAAAAAATGTATCCCCTGGTTCCAGCCCTCATCCATTTCATGTTCTGTTACTTCAGTCTGGGACTCAATCACTTCCGCAGGCCTGGAAGGAAGAGAATGAAATAATAGCAGGGAAATTATATAAAAAATGAACAAGTTGAAAATTTTATAAAGGTTGGTCAAATCTGGAGCATCTTGTGCAGAGTTTGTGCATCAGTTTATGAACTTGTGGTCCAGACGAAATTTGGCTATGTAAAAGATGTTCTCACACATGACTGGATTAAAGAAAAACATGGTCAAGCCTAGGCATGGTGAAGGGCTAAGGCCTAAGAAATATAGTTCAGACACTTAAAGTGCAACAAATTACTTAAGGGACACCAAGACTTAATACAAGATAAACCCAAAGATAAATCTAAAAGTAGGTATGAGTAATTGGGTAAACTGACAAGATTCAGTAACTACAATAGTAACTAAGTGCAATTTCCAAACATTTCTCTATATATAAGATTATCACAAAATTCGCAATTTGAATAATTGAAAAGATCAATATTCGAAACATTTCCTGATATTCAAAGGGCAAGTAGCAGAATTTGACAGATTGATATGAACAGGTAATTTTATGTATACTCCTACAAAATGTCAAACTAACATATGCATCCAAAGCAAATAAAATATTAACAAAACATGAAAAAGCTTAGTCCTCTCTCCCCCAATATCCCCCAAGGATCTGAAAATATCAATCCTTTCTCACTGTTTTATTTTATTACACCGAAAATGAGAATGAAAAGAGGGTTGATCATTGTTAATTTCAGGAAATCTGAACGGAGAGGTATTCAAATGTTCTAATTAGCACACATGATATTTCTCTCCGGGATCTTTTTCACAAGGGTTTTCATATTCATCAATTTTGGTAGGAAAATACACAGATACAACTCCTAATGACTAAAATTCTCATCTTAACCACATTATCTCCTCCTAAAAAAAAAATTCTAAAAGAACTCGAGTGATTCAAATCTAGTACCTCCCAACGCAATCGCGCAAAGTCTGTACGGTCTTTTCGCATCTATACACATGCTTTCCAGGCTCGACCTCTTCCGGAGCGCAACGCTGCCTGATGACCTTTCTCGTCACGCACCCGTAGTCATCCCCCTTAGCCATGGATCTATATCTAGGGTTACACTCTCTCTCTTTCTCTGTGACGACTGTTGTTGGTTTCTCGTAGCGAGAGGAGAAATTAGCAACGCGAGGTAACAAACCAAAGAAAAATGAGAAAAGAAGAACACACTAATTTAGATCAGAATCAGATAGATGCTTCTAGAAAAAAAAAACAGATCAGGCCCATAATAATTTGGGCCGTCCGATCAAGCCTAGTTGACGCAATAATTCAATAAATTACATCCGGAGGCAGGTTTTTTTTTTCATATTTTAGCAAGTTGAATATTTAGTTGTACATACAAGGTAAACACTAAAAAGCTCTTCAACTAACAAAAATGGGAAGGAATTAGGAAAAAAGAAAACTAAATGTACCTTTTAGTAAATTGTTAGCACGAAAATATGAAAATATAAAAGTATGTATGGGTATAAGCAGAAAACTCCATCACCTACACAAAACAAAACCCTTCCAAAAACCCCACGCCGAGAGAGCAGCCGTCTCTGTCTCCGTCTCCTCGAGCCATCGTAGACTAACTCTCAATGTGGCGGCGATCTCTCTCCGGCGGGACCTCCGCCTTGTCCCGCTGTCTCCGCGGCCGCTCTTTCTCTGCCTCCGCCTCCGCCACTTCCAACGCCGTGGATTCAATTATACTCCGCTCCCTAAAGGATCACTATGGGGAAATCACCAAGATGGCTCCTCCACCAGTATACACACTCTCTCTCTCCCTCTAACTCTCTCTCTCTCTCCCTCCCTCCCTCCCTCCCTCCCTCCCTCCCTCCCTCCCTCCCTCCCTCCCTCCAACTCTCCCTTGCTCTAATTCTCAAGTCCGAGAAGTAAAGAACTAGCTTGGTGTTTTTAACGGAAATATGCTAACATGATGTATTTTTATTTTCCCTACTGAGCACAAGTGACCATCGTAAATGTCTCCTTTAATTCTCAATTCTGTGATGTAAAGGGCTAGTTTTGGTGATATTAACGAAAATATGCTATATTTGTTGTGCCTGCTGGTTGCCATAAGTGAATTCTGTTGACAAAAATTGGACAAGAAAGATTCTTTTTTATCTCTTTTGTTAGTACTCACTTGTAGAAACCCTGGTATCTTTATCTCTTGTTAAGCGCCTACAAAAAGTTGAAATTGAATAACATAGGTCCATGAAATTTTTTGTTTTTATTAAATATTGTCGGTCTCCTTGGCTGCAATTATTACAGGGATTATTGTTTTTTTTTTAATTAAGGGTTCTTGTTAGTCCCGACATTTATTCTTTTTCAAATGTCTTCTGCAGGGATGACTACATGGATTAACTCATTGAAAAAAAAATATATAATTCTTTTGTGATCAGCCATTGTATCTGATGATCTAAGAACATAAAATCCTAAATGATTGGTTGTCTAATTTATAACTAGACCAATTGATTGGTTAACTGGCAACTGGAATTGCAATTCTAGAGAGGGAATTTAAATGGAACCACGATTCTTGCTCTATTCCCCAATCTTGTCATCACTGGTATGAAATTTTTGTGGCAGTACCTATTTACTTAATTGCAAGATGCAAATATGACAAATGAACATCATTCTTTGACTTCTAACTCTTCAGTTTACACTTATAGTTTTATACTCTCTCTGTAGAAAGTCAACCCTCCTCCATCCTACACAATAATGAAAGGTGCTCTTGACAAAGATGGGCCGGTACTTCGTCGCACCTACAACAACACCGAACAGATCTCCCTCTCAGTAATGCGGCTTGAAACTCTAATCCCAGCTGGGGCTGATGAGGAGGCGACCGGTGGCAACAATTCAGATGACTCAATAAATCAGCTGCTTCTTCATGTTGAGGTGTCAAAGGAAGGGAGAGAGGAGTCTCTTCATTTTCTATGTGGTTTATATCCTGATGCAGTTGGTATACACTCAGTTTCTCTCAGACCAAAGATTGGAAAGGAGATTGGTGAGAAAGTGGGTCCAGAAAATGTGTCCAAGTATCATGGCCGTGTTTTCCAGTAAGTTGGTTTCAAACTAAACCCTAGTAAATTTTGATTGAAAAACAAAGCTGTGGATCTCTGTGATTTTCAGTAAACACTTTTAATTTTGGTTATTTTCCGTAAGACCAAACCTTTGAAAAGAAGGTTTGATTAAGCAAAAGAACTAAAGTTCCCTTAAATCTTTGAATCTTTTTAAATTTTACATAAGTTGTCAAAATCGCAACTTGTGACCCACATTGAATTCACTTGCTTGATGTAGTTCAGTTTGGGCTTAGGAAAAATAATGAAGTATAAGAGTTGGGGTTCCAAATTGCTGCCATGTAACAGTTAGCTATTTGGAAAATTTTTAATTTATTATTTTTAGATGTCATCAATAATGAAGTATAAGACTATTTTTAATTTATTATTTTTAGATGTCATCAATGGAAAATTTTTATATGAATTATGGGGGTCAATTTTAAGTCCCTTTGGTAAATATGCATAACAAAATGTAAAATCTATATCGAACGACTATGCTTTTATGACAAAGAATGAGGGTCAATTGAACCCCATACATACTATGTGTATCTGCCTTTGAGCCAAAGTTTTATGGTTGCATGGGTTGAAATGTTTCTCTTTTGTTTGACATTTGTGTGAAGTAAACTGAAACATAGAAAGGCACAAATATGAACAGATCTGTATGAACTGGTAAACTATATGACTATAGATTTAATAATCGAAACAAGCTGCTCTTGTTATGTTTCATCATATTGGTTTGTGACTTGTTTGAGTGTTACATGAAGAAGTGAGCTAAGAACCTGGAAAGGAATGCTCTGAAAACCATATGAATAAAAAAACAATGACAAACATAAATCAAGTTAAACTGAAACAAACATGCTAAAAGAATTAGGGTATCATACTACTAAACATTTTAATAATTTCTGTGAAAATATATTCATCAGCTGGTTTATGTTCATCTAGAAGAAAACTTTTTTAGAATATAGTAACATGAGATGATTTAATTTGCAGGGAATTGGATCCAAAAGTGAGAGATGCATTTCATTTGTACATCGAGGCTCGTGGAATAAATGAAAACCTGTTCCCTTTCTTGCAAGCTTGGCTTTATGTAAAGGATCACCGCAAGCTTATGAAGTGGTTTAAAAGCATTGGCACATTAATCAGTGAGAGAAACCAAGATTGAGGTGACTTTGTTGTTCTTCCTTCTTTTTTTCTCTTTTCCTGTTAGATCTTGGGTTTACTTCAGTACAAGCAAGTATTTCCAAAAGGAGAATTGTGCAAGCAGTTCAGACCTTCTTCACCCAATGGTGTTTTGGCGCTTAATTGCATGGCAGAGCATATTCGCAGGATTAATTGAACTTAAAAGTGTAAAACTTTGAAATTAAGCAAAAAATTGATAAATAATTAGTTGTAATTCTTCAGCTCGGTGTCATATGGATCGGTTAAGGTCAGGACAAGTGCTGGTTTTGTTTTGTTTTTCTGGAATGAGCAGTTCGCTACTGGCAGATTGGTGTGGTTGCATTCTTCATATTTTCACTTGGAAAGAGTGAAAATACTAGCATTTCTGGTACATAAAAAAAACTAAAAAGAATAATTTAGATGAGGTGACATGTACAATACTACCATTTAGATTGCTGTGGTTGCCATTGGCATTCTTTCATCTTAACAGTCGAAAAGAATGAAAATAGCAGCATTTTTTGTTATAAAATAACTAAAAAGAATATTTCAGATGAGATGACATGCATATATTGATAAATGATGGTAATAAAAAGGTGATATTAACAGTTTGACAACATGCAGGTGAACATGAACTCGGAATATTTCCGATGAGAAATAATCCGTATTGAAAGAGTTGACAAAAGGCTAGTTTTGGGCACTGTTGCAATCCCAAAGATAATTATTCTCTTTTTTGTGAAAAGATGGGTATTTAAATATTCATGTATTGAGGGTGCTATGTAAAACTTTCAGGATTATTTGGAGGCGTTGTCTTTTAGAAAAATACATTTTTTAAGTCACTCGCATGATATCTCAAACTATGCATTCAATATGGAGGGAACACTTGTCATGGGAATGATATTTAGAGGTTAAACCCATAAGATCTGTTTATGGCAAATTGAAAGAATCAGGTTACTGGGGTCCATTGAATATTGAAAGATTATTGAAAATTCAAGGGACCTGATTCTTGCTATACATCCAATAATAAAAAGAAGAAAAAAGAAACCCACCAATAGTGCCTAACGATCTTCTGTAGCGCCAACCATCCAACCCAATCGTGTGGCGTTCATCAGTCATTAACTTTGTAGTTGGTTATACCTTAAGAAAACGTAATTAAACTATTCGGGTGTATGATTTACGATGTCACGAATGGATATGCTGCCGACAGATTTCTATTTGGAAATTGGATTGGATCGCCACAAATTGGAAGATATGTTACATTACATCGGATACTGACACAAAACCTCACTAACACTAAGCTGGAAAAAAATAACACAGCACCAAAACCTGTCCCCACGCTTGCCGCGCGTCCCTGGTACGTGGAACTAAATTCTCAGATCAGGGCCCCAAAATCGTGATGAAATGATAATGGTCTCCAGCAGTTGCTTTCCTTTTTTGTCTTCTTATAATTGTTTCTGGTTCCGAGTTGAAGATTTTGTCATATGCAATTTCATACTATATTTCTTTGGCCGAAATTAACTAGAATTGAAAACTTATAAAAGCTAGAATACTTGGTCATGTCAAGATAAAACTATATTAGACAAGAATTCTACTTTGTAGTTTTTCATTTCTATTGTTTTTTAGATTTCCGGATTACACATGTCTTCAAATGAACATAAAAATACTACTCAGCAAATTAATATAAACAAAAATGTTCCTGACAAGAAAATTTATTAGTAAATTATTTTTTTTTCAAAAAGGACAGAATTACATTTTCTTCATATTTTATGTCATTGAATGTCTCCATTTTGTACATTTTAATACCAAAAATAAGAATAAAAATGACAGACAAAGATGTTTGATATCATTTTCTCTACGTATATCATTAGAAGAAAATGTGGTATTTGGGCATTTTCATATAAGTATTAGGAGGCTAGTACATATCTAATAATGTGGATGATTTATGTATATTGTTTTTTTTTTTCATATTCTTGGTATTCATTAAATAAAGGCAAAATGCTACAACATATATATGGATGTAGAAAAGTTAACATATTTATAATGATCTTTTTTATTTTATTTTTTTAATCTTAGTTTTTCAATTATTAAGCATGTAAAAAGAAAAAAAATATCGATATAGATAAAAAAACACAAGAAATTTTTGAAATATTTCTCGTTTTTTCAAGCACATAAGCCACTAACAAATTATTACGCATCCATCTACATCATACAACTAGTTAAAGAATTTATTATATTTATTCAAATAAAGTCAAATAAAAGGAACAACAAAGTTTAAGTTGCTCAATCATTTCAATAAGTATTATTATGTTTTTTTCCCCCAAATCAAAGTAAATTTTGCTCACCAATAAATCATAATTTAGATAATTAGATTTCACACTCAAGTTTCAATTAATAAATTCAAAGTCATTATTGTTGAAGATGAGCGTTCGTTTTTCGCGGAGAAACGGACCATTTACCTTCAAGCAATATTAAATTTGTACATTTCTCAAAGCAACAAAAAAAAAAGATATTAAATTTGGACCAGATCTGGTTATCTACCCAAAGTTCCAAACATATATGATATAAACAAGTTAAAATATATTTCATGTCTATTTTCTCCTCCTCCTTTAATGCCCGTAGTAGGAAACCAAAGAATCAGACACGACGAAAGAGGAATAAAAGGAAGAAAGGGACAGGCGAAACCCTGTCACTCACTAGCAAAAACTGCTCTTCTAATAAGTAATAAAACTCGATTCTTTTTCTATTTCCAGTTCATGGTTTTTCTTTTCTTTCTGTTACCACAAGATTCGATTTTGAGTGAACCCCACACAATTCGTTACTTCCATCTTACCGAATTCTCTTTCGCTAATTAAACCAAAAGCCAAGCAATCTCTCTCTTTCTCTCTCTTTTTTGAGAACTTGGCAGGGGCTGCCAAGGGTCTCTGTCTCTCTCTTTATTTGACTCTGATTCTCAACTCACAAAAATTCAAATGCTAAAGCTCTGAAATTTCAACTGAGACACCGACTTCGCTGACATCTCTCACCAAAACCGCTAGAACGAATCTCTGCCTCAAAAAGAACCAATAATATCAGAGGAGAGAGGGGATTCGATCAAGCCTCTGCCTCTACTTCCCTTCGTTTAAAACGAGAGAGGTTGGATCTTTCAATCAACAATGGAATCAGCTGTGATATCAGAGGAGTATTGCTCAGACACGGAGAGAGAACTAACGGTCAGAAAGACCTCTCTTTTTGCACAAGGAGATGGATTTGCGGTGTATGATCACTGTACCGGCGAGCTCGCATTCAGAGTTGACATGTATCCGTCGGTATCGGGTGAATTAGTGTTGATGGATCCGGGCGGCGCACCCGTTCTGACTGTCAGAAAGAAGAGGCCTAGTCTGCACAATAGGTGGGAAGGTTTTGCTGGAGAGAGAATTGATGGTCACAATCAGAAGCCATTATTTACTGTCAGGAGGTATGTCAGAAGGATTTAAACGCTTATTTCTTTCTTTTGTGTGTGTTAGAATGCTGAAAAAGACTAGATTCAGCATATTATTTTTAGTATAATAGCGTCCAAAGAAACGAGATAAAAGTGATCTGAATATAGAAAAAGTGATGCCTCAATCTATGTATGAATCTTCTCTCTTTGAAGGCTAAGTTAATTAGTTAGTGACCATTTTCTGATGTTTTCATTTATGCTTATGTTAGTACATATATGCCTGGAGTCAATTAATCCATAACTTGAGACGATTTTAGAGGGTTTTAAAATGCCAAAATATCATCTCTCCAAATTAAACTCTAAGCAAATAAAAAAGGTGTGACGAAGAACAAAAAAAGGTATAGAATTGTGTGCATATTCTGGAAAAGGAAATCCTTTCGAAAAGAGATATATTGGGTGGAGAAACAAAGATATGTAGATCAGCTCTGTGATGACGTCTCAAATACCGCAGCCAACAGCACCTTGCATAATTTTGGAAAGATCCTAAAATTGTTTACATTAATATGAATGAAATATTGGATCAGATCGTCAATTTTTGGTGGGGACCGTGCTGGCATGGTTGTTGAGGTCCATGGAGGAATCGGCCCCACTGAAGCAGAAACTGAGTATAGAATCGAAGGTTCCTTTTCACAACGTTGTTGTAAGGTAATGTGAATTATTGTGGTCATTTATTAAAGTTGTGGAGCTCTCTAGTCCATGAATTTTCCATTCTGTTGCACTCAAAATGTCAATTTTATGGAGTCTCCGGCAGTAATTAACCACGGTAGTGAGCTGATTGGTAAAATGCTCACGCCATATCAATTTACATCCATCTGAACTTGTCAGTCAATTTAAGGATTTTATTCTTTCAAAATTTTTGGGAGTTTGCCATCTAATGAGTCAGTGATAATTGTAAAGGTGTTATTGGAGGGGACTGCTCCAAAGGGGGAGGCAGCATCACTGGTGGCAGAGATAAAACGTAAGGTGGATCCAGACGCGCACGTCGTGATGGGGAAAGATGTGTTTTCTCTCTTCCTGGTGCCACATGTCGACGCGGCATTCATCATGGGGTTGGTGCTTGTGCTCGATCAAGTCTGCGCTGACGAACCCAGTATGATTGAAGAGGAAATTGATTCAAGCACGGCCATCCTGGCAGAAGACCGGCATGTCAGAGTGAATGGTGGCACATTATTGGAGGAGCATCCCTCTGAGTTGGTAATATGACATTGTTGCTTTAGATAATTTCATGTATGCTGTTAAGAATCTTAGTTTTTTCCTAGTATGTTATGGTTTTTTTTATGGTGGCGATCGAGTTGTGTTCATATGAGCAGTAGAAGAGAGAATATTGTAATGTAATATTGAGGTTGATGTTTGTATCTATTGCATGTTTTTGTGCATCTTCTTTTTTCCCCTATTTGGTAAGTTTGTGAAGCAGTTGCATCGTCTCTTTCATCTGAAAATAGTATTACAAAAAGGGGAAACTAAAAAGAGACCGAAAGGATTTTGATAGTGATCCAGCTTGACTAAAATTGGACATCAGTAAGTGCTTAATTAAATCTGTGTTGTTATGAGAGTTGTATATTCGTATATTTATATCAGGCCTCTTCTTCTGATTACAATCAACAAATATGTTGTATATGTTTGTTTTAAACATATCACGAAAATTGACCGTAATTGTGTGTTCTCGACGTTAAATGAGTTTATTTTTAACAAAAAGTATTGTACTCATCGACAGTAGTTATCTAGTAACAATTAATTATCGAGACGTGTGAGAATCGTATAAATAGTCACAATTTTCCCTGATAATTAGATGAAGTTACATGAATAGTCATTATTGTACTTCCATATAATTACAATACATCCCTTGAGAATTCCAATTGAATAAATATTATATAAGTGTTATAGGGACTCCATAAGTATCAAAAAGAACTAGTTGAATGTTTACAAAATAATATATTTATTTAAAAATTAGTTTAACGTCAAAAACATGGTGACATGTCGTACTTTGATGAATATATATTAAAATTAACGAGCTTAGTGTTAAAGACAACAAATTAATTTTTCACAAGTACAATATATCTATTAAAAAAATTAACTAATAACCACGTCAACAAGTAGACAAAAATGAACATCTTGAGGAATGAATTATTCTCAACATAATTGATTTCTACAAGCATCATGAGAGACATCTCTGTCGTTTTTAAGTGCGATATCTGGCAGCCGCTGCCGAAGTTGGCAAGAAATATCTTCATCATAAAACAGATGACAAGTTTGGGTTGGTTTTACTATTTTCACAGTATCAAATTTTGTACTGGAAGTACGTGTAGTTAGCTAGGAAAAAAGAAAGAATTAAACCATCCTACGACACAGACCCATCAATTTACACAGCAGGAATTAAATGGGATTAATATTCTGTGGTGCTACCAACTTTTCAATAATCTACACCTGTATGAACGAACCTATGGCAGTAATGTGCAAAGAATCCCACATCCCTCTCATGTCACCTTATGGAGGTACCCAAAAAGGTATGTAGTGTGCAAATAATCCTTCTCATGTTACCTCATGCGCCGCCACAGTTAATGCCAAAATATAGAGTTTTCCTTTGAAATGCGTTTATTGCATAATCTAATCGCAATTGCCCCACATGAGAATTGAACCTCAAACCATATCCTAAGCCAGCTCCGAAACCAGGTTTTCCATTTCTGAGTGCTGGATTACCTGTCAATCAGACAAATAGCATGAAAAACTTACCGGAAAGCTTTAACAAAAATACCAGTAATAACAAGTTTAATTGATATGTTTGCATTTAGAAAAGAAATAACAATCATAAATGCTACCGGGCACGTATCGAGCTGAGCCTAGGTCCGTTCCACAATCCACAAAGAGAGAACCCTCAAAGCTCTTGGTCTACAATTGATTAAAGATGTATCAATAACAGAATAACATAAGATCACGAATCATGATATACTTAAAGTACTTTCTTGTCTGATCTATAATTTGGTTGGGCTCCATGCAATGGGTTAATAAACATCACTAGAATTTTCTAATAGTAAGTGTTTTGCATGTTTCTTTTTACTATCAAGTTTAACTTCAATACCGGTCAATTTTATGTTTTTTTTTTCAAGACTGTAAGCCACATTTTGTGGTATTTTAAAGAAGACCCTTACAGGGTTCAATTTCCCAACTTAGCAGACAAATTATTTACAATATACCCTCATAGCAAATGGCTGTTTGATTAATGTGATGAAAAATCTAGCTTCAATTAAACTATCATGAAGATTTTGCCCGTGCTTCAAATAGGGCCTGAACCAAAATTAAACCCCACATGCAGTTTAGTCTCTCTCTCTCTCTTTCTTTTTTTTTCACTAAACTCAAATCCATGCATTGCCCAGGGAATTCTTATCTTCCTCTAGTTTTTGGGGAAGTCTTCAATGGTTACAAGTGATACAAAGCCACAGGCAATTTATTCCTTTTGACAACCATGACCTTGATTTTAGGTTTTAGAACTACAGAATCACCCAACACATGTTTGCCATCATTTGTATCCATCATGAAGTTTTGTATGGTTTAAGGGAATCTACAAGAAGTGTTTATTGCACAAAAAGAAGAACTATATATTGATACAAGAGTTAACATACCACAGGAATGATTAGTTCACCATTTGCCACCAAACAAGATCTGCCACAGCCTACTGCACCTTCTCCATAGCCTCTGACACTACCAAGACCCCCGATGGTGAATGCCTGGTATGGTGCCATGTCACCTACCATGGATCCACCTGTCAGGCTGTCAGATCCAAAAACCCACACAGGTTATGTTTGAACATGACCTCTAGACAGTAGACACAATGTAGCAAAATGTTGAAAGGCAAAGAATGAACCCACCTGGTGACTAAGAAAGTGGGGCCCAATTTCAGTCCTTTAGAGGCTGTAAATTTAAACCGGTTGAAAATGAGAAACTTTGGCAGAAGGGGCAAGCCTTGCTCCATTTCAAATTTCAGCTGAGATAAAAGAGCTGTGGGTAAAGTACAACTTAGACAAGTAAACATACAGAAATAATGGGAAAAAAATAAAAAAGGAACTTACTCTTGAAAAGGTGTCGCCTTCAATAACAGCATATTCAGATTCTTGTTTCAACACGACCATATTGTCATGGAGATTCCCACTTTACAAAAGAAAATTTCATTTCACATTACAAGATGTTAATGTCAAAGGATCACAAATTTGATTTAATCAAACAGAAGTTGTTTGCATAATCACCTATGAGTTAGTGGAAAACCATCAACATCACTTCTTATAGATCGTCCTTCATTATTAATTGGTTTTATATGCTGCATGTGGAAAGAATGGTTGCAGTAAAAGAAGCCAAATAAAACCTTGTGAAACAGTGCGAGATGTTATTACCCACCTCAAATTTAACAGTAGTTGTGTTGCTCCAGTTAGGTGTAATAGATTCACCTAAGTCAAAACCTAAAGAAAACCGAGATAGATTGATCCCTCTACTCCCTGATCGGGTGAAACTATCGACGGGTGACCCATGCACTGCTATCTCAGGAGTAACTGAGTGCTGATTAAATTGTTCAAACAAAAAGAGAATTAATAAAGAAATTATGACATGTCAACAGTAGATAATCATGTAAACCTGTCCAAAACAAAAATATCATGCAGGCCCCTAGAAATATAGGAAACCTGCAGGTACAA
Organism: x Bolboschoenoplectus mariqueter; assembly: GCA_037678475.1. NCBI lineage: Eukaryota > Viridiplantae > Streptophyta > Magnoliopsida > Poales > Cyperaceae > x Bolboschoenoplectus > x Bolboschoenoplectus mariqueter. The sequence continues at coordinate 755,331 of CM075268.1, read as the reverse complement.
CAGGAGAAAGAATTAAAATATGGACTGTAAACCTTTCTTCTCCTTTGTAGTTCAAAGGTTTTTTTATTTTATTGTGTGAAGAAATTAGGCTTAGCCTACTTCAGGCACTTTATTAAACCAACAAAAAGGGTTTACAGGTAAGATGGGAAATAATATACATGAAACAAAATAAACTTAATGTTGTACATGTTGCCAACGAATAGCATCCCTAAGAATACTATCCTGCAGAGCAGTTGAAAGTATTTCAAAAGTAACTTCTTCTTATTATTTTAAAAATAATAGAGAAGAGAAGGATGGCCAATTTGTGTGTTTCTGGACAAATTAAAAGAGGTTTATTCAAGTTTATTATGTTTTAGACAGACATGTGTAATGTTTCTTACATTGCATGAATGTCATGATATTGTGATGTTGTGTAGGTTAAAAGTAAAAATAATTTCACAATTAACTCCTACGCAAGGATTCTATCTGATTATTTCAGATATTTCTCACAGCAATATTTACATTGATTTGGTTAGTATTTAACTAATTCAGGTGTTACAACTGAACTAAGTTTGAATTCAGGATCTAAGATGTTACAGCCAGTGCACGGATAAGAAAACAGCAAAGCCGCTGACAGCCATGCAAACTTGGTACCAGCCCAGTCGGTCCAGGTATCTACACACAAGTACTAAATATTGCAAGCTTGTACATTCTTTGGTTTGATAATTTGGAAGTCCCTCTCAGCACCTCTCATGGTACCGTTAAAGTTTATATCAAGAATTAGCAACATTCTTACTTCAATAATACAATTTGTGTGTGTGCGCGCATGTGTGTGTAGAAATGAGATAACCTTAAAAACAAATGACTGCTGAGAGAAGAGACCAAATTGCGGTCGTCTAAATGCAAAAATTAGTTGGGAATCATTTAGCCCTTTGTCCCATGATACATCCAATTTCTCATTCCCTCCAAATAGACTTGGATGCTTAAGAGATAACCTGACAATATAAAAAAGGATAACAAGAGAATTAAAATACTATTTCCGGAACCAAAGATTTAAACTTTCATAGAGATTCCATTAAGACTCAAGAGCTAGTGGATAACCTTCCTACAACCTGAGAAAACCTTCCATTGGAATTCCTGAAACAAAAAACAACAGAATATTTAAACTTTTTTCTACTTACTGATGCATAAAAACATTCAAGCATCATGTTCCACATGTAAATCAAGCCAATGTAAATCATAGAATCCGGTATGAATGTCCGATGTTTAGTGTTTCCAGGATATATATAAGGGCCTCTTTGAGAAAGAAAGTCACCTGAGAGGAGGCATGAGGAAAGACTCACATAGCATGTGCGTGAGGTCCACATTGCAGTCAATAATCGCTGTGGCATTTCAACGAACACATGACGATCAATTGCTATTCAACTCAAATGACACGTTCTACTCTGGGAAAGACATTTTGCGGAGCACAGAATTAAATAAAATCAGTTGGAGAAGTACCTTTCCCGGCTTGAATGCTCTGTTGAGCTCCCATGAGAACCAAAAAGCGCGACCTTTATCCGGTCATGGAAGGAGCAGCGTGATTTGAGCGAGGATGATGAGAAATAGGTAGTGGAAACGGAGAGAGATTCTTAGTCTTAGAGGTGCTTTGCGTGGGAGAAGGGAAGAGGAAGGATTGCTTCTTTGGCGCTGCTTGGGGTTTGCTTTCCCGCTGAGCAAGATAATAAGCGGTCTATGGAGGGACTCCTGGACCGGTCATTGCCAACTGCCACCCATTTGCTTTTCCTTTTTCTGTTTTTCTTTTTATTTTCGCCGCCTCCGTTCTCAAAAAAGTCACTTCCTGTTTTGGAAAAACCGCTTTTTTATTTTACTATGAATGGAGTTTTTCTTAAACTGTTTGGCAATGATGATGGTTATCTGTCTTGACGATTTTAATGATAATTTTTTACATAAATTTAAATTTTTTAATTGAATTTATAGATATATTATTAGATGTATAAATGGATTAATAATCCAACTTCATGTAATTTAAACTTGTTTGATAATGTATCAAACATCATTAATTTTAATTTTGAACCGTTTAAATTTCAAGATGTTTTATGTATGATGAAATATATACAAAATTTCATCGTTTTCACAGACATGATATATACATCGTATAAATCGTGTCTATATTATTGGATTTTAAACTTTACTTATGGAGATGGTTAAATTGTCAAAATCATTAAGTGATCCTTTCTTTTTAATAATTATGATATTCAATCTTAATTATCAAAAAAAAATAGTCGAAGAATAATGCTATCCGAGTTGGTGCACACTGCACGATTATAGTGTAAAAAAATGTTAACTCAAATAGTGTTAAAAAAATATTAATTTTGTGCTCTCCGGAACAATGCAAATGTTATTTGGATTTTTTCCAACAGATAGAATTAACATGGCATTATTTCTTTTGTACCGGCATCCGGCGACATTATTTTATTTTCCAGAGATTATTATTATCAGATTTAATATACAATATTATTTATTAATTAATTAAACAATTAAACTTAGTGGATGGTGACATATATTATTTTTCTCTATATAGAGAGATGTATATTTAAGTTTAAAAAAATATTTAAAAATAATAAATATCGGAGTTAACAAAATTTTATTTCGGAAAAAAATTAAACGGTCAATCTGAAATCTGTTAATCACTTAATTTGACAACTGAAAGCCTGTGAACCAGTTTCGGTCCAATAAACATCGGATCCACTTTGCCACCAAGGTGCTTATCAGGCAGCATAGCCTTAATTATAACCAGTGAATTAATAAAAGCACGTGACATGTGAGTACAGTATGAATAACGTCTATTTAGGTATAGTTAAAATATGACATACGTACTTAGACGTGCTATGTTTGATATGCTACGTACTGTGCGCTTAGACAATAAACATACTGAACATAACATGACATGATATGTTTAAATGCTCAATTGACACGTAATACGTTTAGATATGTTTATGAAATATTAAAAAATAATTATTATAATATATTTTTAATAGATATTACAATATATTTTTAAAATTATATTAGTATAAAAAATTTACTCATTCTACGAAAATTTTCTTTTTTTTATTTTTTCCGAATTTTAAATATTTTTAACAATTAAAAATAAAAATTTAATTAAAAAATTAAAATATATTTAAATATATATAGATATGATATATTGTATTGTTAAAAATATGATATAATACGATGTATATTAATTTTTATATATATTTATTCAGTACGGTATGCGTGTCTGATACGTATTGGCACGACACGGCGGTTCACCAGCCTTAATTCGTTTATAATCGACCAAGACTCAAGACTCGAGAGTCGAGTGCGACACTCTATCGGGTCCATTAACCGCACAGCTCCGCCCCACCATGCGCATCTCCACCGCCACAATCGCCGCTCCGTTCCCCGCTCTCTCCCTCTCCACGGCCGCCGCTTCTAGGTCTCGCTCTCTCTCGCTCTCTCTCTCTCTCTCGCTCTTCTCCCTCTCTTAATAATCTCTCCCTGTATATTTTCACTTTCTGTACTGTAATTCCTTTTCTTCGACTTCCTACGCTCAACAACAGCGCCAGAGGTTTCCTAACCGACTCACCAGCAATAGAGAGCAGAAACGTCAGCTATTCGATTACCACCAGAAGAGGCAAATTCTTACCAATCCTCAAAGATTGCTCCGTTTCTGTGCCACCTGGCCAGCTCTGGATGCTACTTGGACCCAATGGATGTGGCAAATCGACCCTCCTTAAGGTCATATATTTTTTTTATTTATTTTACTAATAACTTCAATAGTCTTTTCCTGTTCGACGAAAATACAACATTACTGATAACTCGTTTCTACGATGGGCAGGTTCTGGCAGGGCTTTTGAATCCGACCGAGGGGGAAGTGCATGTTAACGGGCCGTGCAGCTTTGTGTTTCAGAATCCAGATCACCAGGTTTTAATGTATTCTTTTACTTTACTAGCATTGTACATGAATACAGAATTTTTTCAATTTCCAACACTTCCAGAAAAAATAGAATTGTATTTACCAGATTCTTATGGTCTAAAATTACTTGGGCTAATATTTTCCTGCAAAGATAGTATGTTAAGGATGAATTCTGCAATTCCACTTCGATAGAAAAAAAATACTTTCAGAATTCGATCAGCCTATTTGGTTGGTATTACTGGTTTTCACCAGTTAAATTATGTTAGATATCTTTAATTCAGGCATGGGAACTTATAATCTTTTGCTCATTTTTTCTCTTGTTCGATAGGTGGTTATGCCCACAGTAGAAGCGGATGTTGCATTTGGCTTAGGTAAATTTGATCTTTCATTAGACGAAGTTCGATCAAGGGTCTCAAACGCATTAAAATCTGTTGGCATGTCAGACTACTCCCAAGTAGGTATTTTAAGATTCCTGAATCTTTTCTCTCCCTCCCTAGTGACTCCTAATAATCATTTCGGTTTGTTTAGGTTGCAATCTCAGGCAGCTTGTACTGCACGCAATGTGGTACAAACCAGTCAGAGATAATAAGCTAGTTAAGAAATTTATTGCCCAAAAAAACTCACTTAAACAAATTATAGTCACTGCAAAGGTCAGATAGATGAACTGGGTCCAGTGCAGGAACGGTTTGGAATGAACTGCGAGCACTGGTTTCTAGTACTAAGTCTTGCCAGTGTGGTACTGAGACCAAAAATTGACATTTCTTGAATTGTTGTATACTTATCATTATTTGTTCAAATATCTGTTGACAGAGGCCAATTCAAACGCTTAGTGGTGGTCAGAAGCAGCGGGTTGCAATAGCTGGTGCTTTGGCTGAAGCTTGCAAGGTGTTGTTGCTTGATGAATTGACCACATTTTTGGATGAATATGACCAGGTAATTTACCAGTTACCACCTTAGGATGTTATTGACATCTGAGTACCTTTTTTGTTTTTTCAGTTAACTTGTTTAGACCTCTCATTTTGAGAAGGGATCTGAATCCAATAGTATTGATGTCAAACAATGTCAACTTTTTTTATTCGTACTTAAATTTATAAATTTAAATCATTAGATGTGTTCTATATTATCTCCGTTACATGCATATAAAAATCATAGGATTATAACTTCATTCCAATAGTGATCAAAGGAGAAGGTTAAATTATCAAAATTTGGACCGCTTATTGTATTAACCCTTGATGCATACTAGACAAAATTAAAACACCTTTTGTGTACATATAGCGTATGATATATATTTTTTTATCTGATCAATAAGTTTTGTTATTTAAAAGTTCAAAAAAATAGTTGTTTGAGATTTGGTTTCGTTGGCACTGATTTGGCATTAAAACATTTGACATTGGATCCCTCCTCTTTAGTTTTTGCCCTTTCTGATGTTTTGGTCATCGCTTAACCTTTAGTACTTGTAATTCATAACGTTCATGAAAATTTTATTATTTATGCAGATGGGTGTGATAAATGCTGTTAAGAACTGTGTGGCAGGAACTGGTGATGTGGCTGCATTATGGGTGACTCACCGGCTCGAAGAACTGAAATATGCCGATGGAGCTATTTATATGGATGATGGTCAAATTATACTTCATGGGGATGTATCTAATGTTGCTAGATATCTGAAAGATAAACAATCTGAGTATATTAAGCACTTTAATTTGTGAATGAGAGGAATATTGCGCAATTAAGTGTAACCTTCTTGCATAATGCTGATGACTGCTTAACAGAAGATAGGGGATGCATTGCTACTTAGAACAGGTCACAATAGAATGGACTAATATATAATATAACAAACCACACAGGTACCTATATTGACGATTGAAATACGAAGCAATTTAATATGTTTGAGTCAAAAGGTGCAGCAAATGAAGTGACTTTCCTGTGGCCTTGAGCGTTTCCTTTTTATTATTGAGATTTGTTTATTTGGCAGTGTAAGAAGTTTCTGATGCAAGAGACCAAAAGGGTATTCTTTCTTTCAACGGGATTTTATTTTTAGTTGCCTTGTACTCCAAGCAGCTGAACATCCTGATCTTCTGAAAAGGCAGAAGATGGAGTGATTGAAATTTGAAAATATGAAATGCGCCTGAAAAGAAATTTTGAGGGGGATCTGGATCTTTAAATGGACTTTGCAAAGAACGAGTCTATCCCAATAAATATCTCTTAAGAGCATGCTCCATAGCGGGCAGATTCTTTACAATATAAATTTGAAAAAAAAAATCGTGACGCCCAAGTTCCATCGTACTCCCTCAAGGGACGGCATCATAGTAGGCGGATTGCTCCATATAAATATAAAATCAAGAGTGTTTGATGCTCAATTTCCATAAATTGCATGCTAAAAGTTTGATTCTCTGGACCGGATCCTTGATTTGAAACTACTCCAATAATTTTCAGTTAAGTGTGTGTGTGTGTAGTGAAACGATTTAGTCGCAGGCGACGAGAAAGAATAAATAGATGGAGAGTTCCTTTTAATATATATATGACTTTACCAATAAACGCATTTTGGACCCACCAAACGGTCCAAAAATATAAACGCAATTTCATCTCGATTGAACAAAGCAAGCGACTCATAACTCAATTATTTCACCAACATTTTATTTCGCTTAACAAAATTTGTTATCAGCTGCACCGGGTCCAAATAGCAGCCGCCGGAACATGGCCCCACATGTCAGCTTCTTCGTATTGCGTTAGAGCCACATGGCCTCTTCTCGTCTTGCGTAAGTGTCCTTCTCCCTCTTTCGGGTTTTCACAGTTCTTGACCAGACCTAACGTAACTCAAAACCACTTTCCTCCTGAACCCGCCACAACCCTAATCTTTGTCTCTGTCTGTCGACCTTCTTTTGCCTCGAAACTTCTCTTCCCAGCGTGTTCTCTTTGACCCCACCGACCAACACCACGGCGCGGCTCGATGCGATCGGATGATAGCTGCTCCCGGGGGGCACCATCGGAGGAGGCGCCGACGGAGGAGGCGGAGAGGAGAAACCCTAACGGAGTCGCTACCGTGTCTGGAGGGAGCCTCTGGTGGTGATGCGATTGTTAATGGCGTGGGGTCCGCAGCACAGGCGCTCCGGGCCGCCGAGGGGTCTCAAAAACCTCGGCAATACATGCTATCTAAACAGTGTCTTACAGTGCCTTGCGCACACGCCTCCTCTCGCGCAATTCTGTCTCTCATCGCAGCACTCTTCCTTGTGTAAGTACTGATTTTAGCTATGTATTTGAAATAATTGAGTTCCCGATTCAATTGATGATCAAGTAGCGAAATTTGCTGATTTCTCAGGTAAATTAGTAATTCAGTACTGATTTGGTACATTTTGAATTGAGGTTAACTGCAAATCAACTGATTCCTTCGTCAGTAATGATTTCCATGACAGAGAAATAATTTTTAGGCCAGACTTAATTTTATGGATCTTGCTTCTTTCTCTTTATTTTTGTACCTTTGATCCTCCTTTGCATATGAAAGCTGACTAGGATAGCTTGAACTTGCCAGTTCTGAGGAGATGAGTGTTATAATGGCTATCTTTACTAAATTTGAGTTTAAGGTTTTAATAAATGCTGATTTCTGTCCATTTCATTTGGGGGAATGGTTTAAGGCTGAGCATTCTTGTGTTGTAATTTTGCTTTGGTGTGAGTTAAACCTATATGGCCCAAAATTGATCAGTTCTTTGTTCAGAATTAATATTCATGACAAAAAACATCTTGTTCCTCCAAGGTTTGTTCATAGTTATACTCTCAGTGAAACCTTGCCTCTTTTTTTCTTTTCCTTATACCCCACCTTGTAGTTCAGGCGCAGATAGCTCTTAGTTCAATAAGGTTTTATTAATCATATCTGCATTTTATATCTGAAACTGATAACTATCGTGATGGAATGCAACACCTAACAATAGGAAAGTGAGATAAATTGGGGTGTAGGATGCACTGATAGTGAATTCCCAAGTGTAAAGCACATGCCAAGTCGCCTTCCAAATGTTGCTTTAAGCTGAATACAGTCAGAGGTTCTTATTGAGTATAAGCACAGTTTATACTTGTAGAAAGATAGGTAAAAACCATGCATAGCTGTGCACTACATTTGAACCATGCTCATAGATATGGGGTTCCAATTCGGCAATCGCTAAAGTAATATTTTTATGTGATTTATTCCATGATCATTTTCCATAATAGAAAAGAAAAATCATCTCTGGTAGGCATAATTGGTGTAGTCATTGATGTCTTGAATGAAAACTTCACTGCAGATATGGGCTTGCTAAGCTAGTTTCATCCTTAAAACCCCTAAACTTATGCACCAGGAAAGAAAATGAACAACTCAATGAATATATGGTAATTCTTGACTGGTCATTGATGTCGTTAAATTTGTGCCACCTGGTACATCCTCAATGAGATAGTGCTATACTACTATTTTTTAGTATACACAGGCTGAATGGTAATTCTCGACTGTTTCTGACTTGCCAGTACAGATACTCTTCTTTTCTTCTGTAACTGTTTATTTGTTTATTAATTAATCAAAAAAATTATTTATTTATGTGCTTATGTAGGCAAAGATTTTGTGAGCCGGGACAAGGAGTGTGGCTTCTGCATACTGGAGCGACAGATTGCACGTCTTCACACACCTGCACCAAATGGCATATTCCCAGCTGTCGACACCCCTTCAAAGCTTCTAAAGTCTCTTTCCATCTTTGCTGAGCACTTCAAGTGGGGCCGCCAGGAGGATGCCCATGAATTTCTCCGCTACATGATTGATAGTTGTCACACTGCCTGTGTAAGGTTGTCAAAGGCAAGGTCAAGTGTCGGGCACAACAGCAATGGCGGGGCCCACGACAACAGTGAAACAGTGATGAGGGAGATATTTGGAGGGGCACTGCTGAGCCAAGTGAAGTGCATGGCATGCAAGGGGGAGTCAAACAAGACTGATGAGATCATGGATTTGAGTCTTGATCTTTGCCAGACCAATTCTTTGAAGGATGCACTGGCGCGGTTTTTTCAACCTGAGATCTTGGATGGAAGTAATAAGTACAGTTGTGAGCGGTAAATTATAAGTTTCTTTTCCCAAGGTTTAAGCACTTTAGAATTGAAACCAACTTTATTGGATATGTAAGAAAGTTGGAATTTACCAAAGATCTAAGAAAGGTAGAGGCAAAACCAACTTTTGAGGATAACCTGTTAAGTATAAAAATAAATTTTTCATTGATTTTAGTTGGAATTTTTATATATTTTCATTTGCAGGTGTAAGAAGCTATCGGTTGCTAAAAAGCAGATGTTTGTATCACAGGCCCCAAATGTTCTTGTTATACAGCTCAAAGTGCGTAAGCCTCTCCTCCCGTCTGTGTATGATTGTACCATTTTAGTATTTTACATTAGACTTGTATACCAACTGACAGCTTTGTTTTTTATTTTAGAGATTTGAAGGAATTAATGGTGGGAAGATTAATCGGAACATAGAATTTGAGGAGGTCCTGCTACTTTCAAGCTTCATGTTTAGTGGAAATCAGGTTTGTTGTTATCATTGATATGGGTTTTGTCGTTCAAATTTTTTTTACACTTAATATTTTGTTAAGTGGAGAAAATCTTTTGGCTAGCTTTGGGATTTGTAAGATCTCACTTTGCTTTCTTGCAAGTTGCAAGATATGCTAGATTTAGATTTTTTTTTTTTGCCATGTTGAATTTAGTCTTTTGTTCATACTTAGGTTGTGCACTTTAGAACAAAGGTATATATTGTGTTAAAAATGGTATGGTTTATGCAAGATAGTGTCTCATATACAAAAGTATGTTGATAAATATATAAAGATTGTACTACACATTTCAGAATGGTGTACTAAATAGCGAGCTGGGTGGTTCTTTTTGCCAACTTTTGGTGGCCGATTTAAGTGATCTTTTCCAATTGTTTGATTACTTATACGATCTTGATTTGGTCTTTTGCTTGGTGATGCAGGGTTCACAGACCGAGTATAGTCTGTTTGGAAGCATTGTGCATGCTGGATTTTCGCCGGACTCTGGTCACTATTATGCATACATCAAGGCATTTATTTTCTTCTTTCAAAATTTAACAATATGTATTTCTGAAAATTGCTTTGGGCACTAGTACTTACACTTAGATGTCCAATTCCTATCTGGCTATATATTAGCAAACCATTGTGGCCATGCAAGCTTTCTGTTTTGCATGAATATTCCCAAAACATAACCTGCAATCATTGCTTGGCTACTGTTGACTGTAGTAAATCCCGAGTACATATTTTGCACGGTCCTTTTGGGGCTATAATTACTTTCCAAAAGGTTGGTGGTTGCCTGTCTGCAAATTAGAAATTTAAGAGAAGAATTATATTGCCTCTTAGACACAAAAAAAAAGGTACTATCAAAATAAAAAAGATGTTTAAAATCTTGTTAACTCTTTTGTCTTGTTATTAGGATGCTTCTGGCAACTGGTATTGTTGTAACGACACCCAAGTTTCCCGTTCAAGTGCTCAGGAGGTTTTGTCTGAGAAAGTCTATATCCTTTTCTACATCCTCAGAAACACTAACCCCAAACCAAATAAAACTGTTAAGAATGGCTACATCGCCGCTCCGACAAAACCTCTGCATACTAAAGGTGAAGCTCCAAAACCACCCACTGCAAAACAAAACGGGACTTGTAATGCTAAAATAAATGGTAATGGAGCACCGAACCCACATTCACTCAAGCAGATTGGACCTGTCAAGTTTGAGATTAAAAAATCGACTTTGAATGGTACAACAAAATCTGAGGCGAGGGATAAGAATAATACGGTGATTAAGAAAGGTATTTCACCGTCTAATTCGAGTTCATCAGGGGAGTCTAAATCTGTAAATATGGTAAAGTTGTCCTTTTCTAATGGTAGTAATGGAAGCAGCAAAGGTAGTGTGTTGAGAGAAGTTCAGAATAACTTTAAGAAAGATCCTGGCCCTTCATTTAATGGTGATGCTGAAGGCGTCCAGTCTAGTGTATCTGTGCCAGAAAGAGAGAACAACAGCTGTAGAAATGGAGCAAGTGAAGTTACTGTTTCTCTCACTAAGGAGTCCAAGTGCTCGGTCAAGAAAGAAAGTTTGGATAAGAATGGCAATTCGCATATTCTGCGGTCCCACCAGGAACTCGAGAAGTTGAAAGACTTGTAAGTCGCTCCATCTACCACATATGTTGTATTACTAAGTTATTGATGGGAGCTCTATTATTATTGTTATTTTTTAGCAATATTTATTGGTTTTTTCGTGGAGAGTCCTATGGAATTGTCTTCGTTGGTTTGTGTTAGTTGAGAGTAGCCTTTCTGCTCGTGTGCAGTTTAATCCTTCACAAGTCACTAAGTTTATATTTTTTAATGGTTAAGCTTGTGAAGTTAGGCAGTTATCTTTTATTTTTTGACTAATTTCTTCTATGCCGTAAAAAACATCAAATATCATGAACACTCCTTTTGAAAATGTGCAAAATCTCAAATACTGCTAAAATGCCAAAATATCAGATATATGCAGCCCTTATATCTGAGTCAATAAGGAGCATGGATTTGGGTATTTTGAAGGAGAAGGGATCAGACCTGGTCCACCTTTTTTGAAATTTTAAAACTTCAGCCATGACATATCTCAAGAGAAATGTGAAAATATGCTTGTAGTGAAATTAGATGTAGGACTGCCTTATCCGGAAAAAAATTGAGATATGCTTTGTATTATGGAAAATGATGTTTTTTAAGAAAAGTAAAAGGTAACTTCAGTAATTATTCATATTCCTTATTAATTTGCTTCATTAAAAAAAATTGTTGTGGCTCTGCTCCTGTATGCAGGCTTGTGCGTGAAGCCTCATCAGAGCTGAGATTGTGTGGTTGGACTGATGAGGTTCAGACTTTCATGCGTGATAGAAAGCGGTTGTGTGTTAGGCAAGGTGCCAGCAATACTCTCGGTGCCGCGTTATTAAGGTTTTTTTTTTTTTACATTCTGTTTATTATTACTAAAATCTGTCAATTTATTTTATTGTTATTTTTACATGAGTAGAACCTGATTGCAGGTTTCATATGTCAACCTGGCCTAACCTGTTTAAATCACAAAATCTAAGTTTTCTAAAACTTTAATCTAGATATTAACAAAAGAGTTATTTGTTAAAAGAGTTGAAGTCATTGCTTGGGTTTTGGAGGCAGATTCAATTTCCACCTCTGGAGAGGCTCATTCTTTTCCCTGCTTATTTATTTCACAAGAGGCAGTTGGGACAATTTTTCCAGCTATATACAAACACCTGTTGAATTGTTCGGATCAAGTCAGACCCAATGTAGAATCAGAAATGGCTCCCCAAAATCTATTGCACTGTGCTAGTGAGGTTGGGGGTGGGGTGTCAAGGCATTAGCAATCTGGGGTTTGATATACTATGAATTTAAAATTATTATCAATATATAACTCCTTTTTAGGTTGGGGGTGGGGTGTCAAGGCATTGGGAATCTGGGGTTTGATATACTATGAATTTAAAATTATTATCAATATATAACTCCTTTTTGAGTTAGTTACAAATCAATTGGAGTACATTTGTTTGTTCTTTTTAATTTTGAATACAAACTGCTACTCATTTGTTCCCTACCTTCTGAATGCAATGCAGGGAGCAACTGATAAATGAGTCGAAAAGGACATTTAATATTCAGATTCCTGAGTCATTGAAAGGAAAGCTATATCAGCGCCTCATCTCTTTTTCTAAAGATCATTCTCTTTTGGATTCATAAGGCAAAGAAGCAAATGTAATGTTCCTATTATAATGGCTCTCCAGTATTCACAACTGAAATCTGCCGGTATGTTCTTTATCTATGAGAAGATGCATCTGTATTCTTTAAATTGTTGAAACAGTGTACTTGCTCAAGTAACAATTCTGAGAATAATGAATCATTCCTGTATTAAAAATCATTGTGTGGGGTTATTTTAGTAATTTGGAATTTGAACACCAGCTTTGCTCTTGCATCACAACTCTATGGTGACTGCCAATCCAACCTTGGTTAAGGTTCCACCATAGGGATTTTTATACTTTGATTTGGATCTGTTGTATGTAATATGACTTCTCATGTTATGATGAAAATGAGATTCTACAAACAAACCAAGTTGTTTCTTTTATGTTAACAGTAGATTTTTCTTTTTTCCTTTTTAGGTGTTTATGCCTAAGTGAGTCGCTTTCAACATCGATGATGGTGCGCTTCAATTTTGTTACGAATTTTTTCTTGGGAAATGAGATTGTGGGAGTAATATTTGTTTGTAAAATATCTTTTTGGGCTTTGTTAGCGGGTTTCCTCCTTCTGCGGGAAATGGAGAAAGATTCTTATGCGGGATATATGTTGTTACGTTGATTGTAGCAAATTGAGAACACTATATCATGAAAAAAAAGGATTAAAAAAAAAGAAGAAACACGAGTTATTTGTGTCAATCTGTGTACAAATGTTCTTTTCTTTTTAGTATATGTTGCTGGATAGTTGAACTGACAATAGTTGGTCGAGTTCTTTTTTTTTTAATTTTCCAAGGTTTTCTATAGTATGTTCAGCTATTTGTGTTAAACTGTTCGATGTATGGGCACATCTGCGTCCACACATCCGACCTTATTTTTTAGCAACAACCAACATATGAACCTGTATTCGGAGCAATACTGTATTCATGTTTCTCAGGCCTTTTTTATCGTTGTATGAACTTATATTCAAAACAATATTCTGGTCATGTTTCTCAGGCCTTTATCATTTCCGTAGTTCTATATTTTTCTAGTGTGTGTATTTGGAGTGGAGGGCGGGGAGAAATTGAGAGGAAAGGTGGGTTTATGTGCAATCGATCGATTGTCATTGTCCTCTTGGAAAGAGAACAAGTACATGGTTAGTGTCTTTGATTGTTTAATTGCACTAATCATTGTTCACTTTAGCTTTCAAAATAACCTAAGCTATAGATAATAACATTTTCTTTTCACTCGTGGTTTCTTTATTTGTTTTGAAAATAGTGGGCATAACCAAGAGAATAAAAATACAACTGATTCATAGATGTACCAGCAGCAATCATCCAAGCAACAATGTTTCTGAAATGAAATGGGCCTAAACAGCCTTTTTTTCAAAAGAAAAAAAAATCATCCAAGCAACAAAAATAAAATCAGAGTAGTACTTTTTTTGGTACTTCCAAACTTTTTGGAATAAGATGAAAGAAAAAAAAAATCTTTTGAAAGAATACCAAGTAGAACACAAAGCATAAAAAAGAAAAATCATTTTCCAAGCACTTGCACCCTTTCAGCACTAACCTTAGTTTGACCAGTCTCCATCCTTACACACCGCAGGAACGTTCAATTCGGTTAAGACCGAATTAAATTTAAACAACTAAAGTTTCGTTCGGTTTATCAAGTTTACAACCAAACCAAATTTATAGAAGTAACAACCGAATATGAATCGATTCAAACAATCCAAAGTATTAGTCGGTTTATTTGGTCAAACCGAATTTCTATTAAATAAAAGACATTGAAAGAATTTGGTAGTGCTAAGGTTAAGAAATTAAGAAGAGCCGAGAATTTAGTAAAGAGCAAACAAACAGATACAATTTGTTAAAAGATGCAGTATTTTGAGTTGTCTACGTCTTATACTAATTTTTTCTGCTTAAATTGAAAGAAAGCAAACTAATTTCTATAAATAAATAGATTAGAAATAAATCTGTATCTGCATTTCCAAGCATTTGAAAGAAAAAAAATTAAAATAAAGCATATGAGCAACAAACAAACAAAGTTCATGTTGATAAAAAATTCCGGAACTTTTGGGCCGAAACAACAATGGAGACTTTAACAAAGTACGCAATGTACCCACAACTAATTTTATCTTTTAAGGAGGGCCAATACGCGAATTCCCAAAATGAAGCATCGAGGGAAAGCTTCCCTCCAAAAGGTACGATCCCATTTTTTCAAACTCCAGCTTCCCAGGTACGCGCAAATCGGCGCTTTATCTTCTCTAACAAGTCCATTCTTCTACAAAAAAGAAGGAATCGAGAGAGAGAGAGAGAGAGAGAGAGAGAGAGAGAGAGAGTCATGGCGGACATTGCTCATCTAGAGAAATTAGGAAGGGAACTCGAGTGCCCTATCTGGTACCGACTCTATTGATTTTCTTCTATTCCATTAAAAAAGAAACGAATAGTTTATCTTCATTACTTTACTCTCTCATTCCTGATACTTTTCTTTTATCAATGAATCACTCAAATTTACTTAACAAGAACGATGGTTGTTTTTTCTTTTTCTTTTATCTTGCAAAGATCAGCATCTGATTCTCTACATCCTTGATAACTAAAACTATATGCATTTTGTAAACAATAGATTTGTTCCAGTTTGCAATCAATATTTACTCCTTACCTTTCTTGTCTCCTTTTTGCAGCTTGAGTCTCCTAAATTTGGCAGCTTCGGTCCCTTGCAATCACGTCTTCTGCAAGTAAAAGCAACTTTATATTATGTGCACACTATTAAGTGATATATTTGTTTTTGCATTGAAAACTGAAAACAAAATTGTTCACATCCTTCGATTTTGGCAGCACTTGCATTTTAAAATCCATGAAATTGGCCTCAAACTGCCCAGTTTGCAAGATTCCATTCCACAAGAGAGGTTAGTTTATTAAGATTCTCCCTTTATTTATTCGAAATTACTTGATATTATTCTCACATTGCTTTTTTGACAGAATGTTAGACAATAGTTGGTTTTCATTCTCGTAACATATCTTGAAAAGTTCCTCAGCAGTCTTGAGAATCTTGACAACTGAGATTGTGTTAGAGAACTTGTAGTAAATGAAACAAGCTAATGCGTGAAAAACTGTAGATTTTTGTTTATTAATAGTATGCCAAAAGCATTCTTTTACCTTCAGAAACACAGTATTGTTAAATCCATGTGATTATTTGTGCCTTTTCATTTCTAGAATTACGTGCTGCTCCTCATATGGATAACTTGGTGAACATATTCAAGAGCATGGAAGCTGCGACAGGAACACCTGTCATGTCAACCCAACTGGCATCTTTCCCAAACAACACAGGTATTCTCTAATTTCATAGCATTATGGTTCTTATTGTATTAGCTTTGCAATGTTCTTGCAAGTCGTACTCAACTAGTTCCTTTTCTCGATACTTTTTGATTCTTTAACTCTCAATGGATATAAGCAAATTGCAATTAAGACAGCATGCTTTATGATATTGATATACAACATTTGTCCAATGTGAAGTTTGTGCATGTTAATTTTAAGCAAGTAGGTTACAGTGTCATAATTCACGGGCATTGTAGTTAATTTTATTCTCAGCATTGTCTTGAACTGATGGATGTTATCAGTCAATGTTTTGGAATTGCTGGGTTTCAGTAGCAAATAAGAAAAAACACGTGGTCTATGATCCAATATAGAAAATAAAAAGGATGTGACTTTTGCAGAAAAAGATCTTTCTAAAGCCTTTCACAATCTTGAATTCTCAACCTTTTTTTCTTCTTGCAATGTTATTTTGAAAATACAGACGAAAAATCTGCAGAAAAGCTGGACAATAACATGTCCAACAAAGATCAAACAAAAACAAAGAGAAGCACATCTCTGAAAAGGAAGAAGAAGCATGTGACAAAACAGAAATCTACCAGCCAACTCAAACCTTGTTTTCCAGCCAAGAAGCGTGTTCATGTCACGCCATTTGCTGCAAGTGAGACTCCAGTGAGGCCTGCAAAAGTATTGAAGTTGGGTGACACAGATAACTTGACAGATAGTAAAGAGAGAGATGAAGGTGACAAGTTGACAACTAATTTGCAAAAAAGCCCGTTACTTCGTCCATTTTTCTGGCTAAGAGATGAGGAGGAGGAAGAAGAAATTGAAAATTTTGTGAGCTTAAGCAATGCAAGTCCCCTAAATGCTCCTTGTTTTAGTGATTTGAAAGATTCCCAAGATGAGGTTCCCTTAAATGCAACACCGAATGTGAGTATCAGGAACTTGAACTTATTTTCATTAGGTTGTTAAATATCTGTTACCTAAATTTCAATGCCACAGCAAGTGCTAGTGTTAATATGATGCAGCTGTTAGGTGGTATTGTGTGCTTACCTTCAGTGACTATCACATGACAAACTTCATTGTTGCCTTTTCTTTTCCAAAATTTTTGGATTGTTTTAGCATATGTGAACTGCATTACAAAGCTGTGCTTGGCTGAGGCATGACGAATTAGATTCCACATTCAATTGTATGAAAAAAGTAAAATTCAAGTGTAACTGATGTCATTATGATCTGATTGGAACATACAAGCTTAACCAATATGTTTTATGTTTTGAAAGTTTAAACTATAGGTCCAAGGAAGTTATCCTTGTCAAACTTTAGCTTTCAGATTTTCATGATTCAACTTGTTAACTTTGAAATTTTGGAACAACGCCCATTTAATGCAGAGTAAAGCGAAGATAACCGAGGATTATGACAGTGAGATTTTTGAGTGGACACAAAGACCTTGCTCTCCTGAGCTTTGCTTTACACCAGTAAAAAAGGTAACATAAAGCATAGAAGTTATGAAGTTATTTTGACCTAATTTTTTAAAACATGTTTGTTCTTAATTCAGGTTAAAGGGAAGAAATGCCTTGATCAAATACAAGAGGGAGACCCAGTGCCAGGCGACAAAATGAGCCCTGTGATTGATGAAACTCAACATACAAGACAGGACAAATCCAAGAATAAGAAAAAAAGAAAAAACTATGCTAGCTCTACAGTTCTCAATGAAAGAAGAGAAAAACAATCTAAGGGACATGCAAAAAATTCTACTGAGGAAAAAGCACCACAGCTTAAAAAGAAGAATTACAAAAGGAAACCTGAAAAGGTGACCAATGATGTAAAGTTGAAAGTGGCTGATCAGAAGGAAGAGAAAGAGATCAACAAACAAGAAAATATAACAAAGATGAAAAGAATTAATGAATGTGTATTTAGTAATTTTGCATTGACGAGATGTGAAAGTACCCCTACCAAAATTATCTGTGCCTTCTGTCGTTCTGCTGATGTTACTGAGGTTTCTTTTTATTGTATTTTCTAAATATTCATTGTTCTTTTTGGTTATTATTGGAAATTGGTTCCTGATAACTTGCACTTTGGAACAGATTTCTGGGGAGATGGTTCACTATTTGAATGGCATGCCAACTGATACTGATCTGAATGAAGATGGCACTATTGTCCACTCTCATAAGAACTGCTTGGAATGGTTAGTTTTCTCTTTACATTTTTGCCCTTATTGTTTGTATTTATGATAACTAGGACTGTATCATCCTGCATACTTTTTTGGCTAGACAAATCCCTCCGTAAACATATTTTGCGGCAATACTAAAATTTAAGCCACATTTGACATATTAGATGCAGTGCTTTAATGAGATTCTCTGTGCCTGTATCAGTTCTTGCTGCTATACATTGGTTCACTGGAGTTGGATTGAAAATGAACTATACATGTTTTAATAGAAATCCATTAGAATGAACTATACAAGTTTTAAAAGAAATCCAAATATAAAACCTGAAATGCCAGAAATGAATCATATGTTAAAAAGAAATATAAAAATATAAGAGCATGTTTTACCATTAAAGGCATTGCTTTCTGGTAAACACTTTCTCCTTCACCAAAGAAGCTAACTGTAGTGCATAATTTTGATTAGGGCCCCTGATGTGTACTTTGATGGTGATATGGCAGTCAACCTGGCTGCTGAGCTGGCAAGAAGTAAGCGGATAAAGTGCAGCTGTTGTGGCATTAAAGGGGCAGCTTTAGGTTGCCTTGAAAGCAGCTGCCGCAAGAGCTTCCACTTCACTTGTGCAAAACTAGTCCCAGAATGCCGATGGGATAATGTAAGTTTGTTGGCTTTTGACAAGTTAAACTCTTCTGTCATTATGTAAGTTTGACGGACTAAAATTATATGGTGGATAATGAATTATGTGAGTTCCTTCAGTGTTGTTATGAAGGGCAAAATTTTAAGGGGCCCATATATTTATTACTGGTATATATGGTGGACAATGCATATTAGATGTGGGATTCTTTTGAGTTATTACAGCTGATCCCACTAAATAAATTTGTAGTTGTCAATGGTAAGTATTGAGTAGTGCTGTGGACCTTTCTGTATTGTTTATTTATGGTTTGTTGTTTTCTTATGTTCTCGTCTTAGCTGGAACTGCATAAAATCAACAAGGTATCTTGTTTCATGGAACGGCTTGATTTCTCTTTTGAATTCTGTCTGACACATCAGAAGTCGTGGTAAAAAATCTGATAAGTGCATTCATTTATCTATGAAAAATCCAACTGAATTTTTTCCAGGAGAATTTTGTGATGCTGTGCCCTCTTCATCATGATTCAAAGTTGCCGTTTGAGACACCTGAACAACAAAAGCAAGGCTGCAGGAGGCGTGTTTCAAAGGGGTATGTTATACTATAATTAGTTAGTAATTCCATAATAAGATTATGTTTAGCCATCTACTATGATAATTGTGCTAAGCTTATTTTACCAAGTAAAGTGTCAAACAACCCTGAACTGCTTAACCAGGTTTCAGTGAACAATGAACTAAGTAAAGTGTCAATCAAATTACGATCTACCTTTTCTTTTGCATAAATGTGATCTTTTTTTTTTTTCAAACTCACAGGCCATCTTCAGTGTCATCTGCAAAAGTACCTCTTAGCAGGTCTGATCGAGAATGGAGTTGGCCATCAAGTTCTCCCTGCAAGTGGGTCCTCGCTTGTTCTTCTCTTTCTGTTGAAGAGAAGGTGTGATGCTCAATCTCTACACTTGGAGATTTTAATTTGTTTAAAAGCTTTGGGTATTTGCATTTCTATTTGTTGAAAAACATCGGGATGCCGAAATGAATCTTTTTTTTTAGGTAAAACTTGCAGTTCTTCAACAATTAGGTATATTTGCTTTTTGTACTTATATAGAAAAAAACATGGTTTTTGAAAGCAAGAGTGTGAAAACCATGACAATGGATGAGATCCAACTATTATCGGTATCTTTCTGATTTTTAAATGAAAGTAAAAGTGCATTTGTTACAGGGTCTGGTGTCAGAATTCTCCAGGCTTACTGGGGCTCCAATCTCAAGTTCTTGGAGCCAGAATGTCACACATGTTATTGCATCAACTAATGAGGTTGGTGCATGTAAGAGAACGCTCAAGTACTTGATGGCAATTCTGGGTGGAAAGTGGATTCTCACCCTTGATTGTAAGCTCGAATTCTGAATCACAACTTAATTTTTTTTTTAGATGTTGACCAAAGTTGGCAATTTTCATGTTAAATACCAGTTCATCTCAATTTCCTGTAATTCAATTGTAAGTTCTGTAATTGTGCCTTGAGATTCCCTCCATTGTTTGGTTGGAATCTGTTTTAGAAAGGAAACAGTGTGTAGCGATTGCAATCAGCCTCCAGACAAATTTTGAGTTGTTCTGGTGCAATATTGTTGACTTTGTATCAATGGCGGAGAAAAGTGTAAATTGTAGTAATAACAAAAAACATGCGGTTCCCAAGTTTCTGGATCTTTTATACAGCATTTATATGTCTGAGATTGAACTGCTATGTAAATTGAAGCTTAAATATTTTGTTCTTTTTTATTTTTTTGAAAAAAAAAATCAAAGATCTAATGGCATTAGCTATTTGCAAGGATGAGAGGAAAGAGTTTGCCTTTTGTTTTCCCTGCAGTATGAAACAAGCAGTTATAAGAAGCATGAGGCTGTGTTTGGGCTATGATTCAAAACTTTTACCTTTAATACCCTTGTAATGACTACTGTTAATAATTTGAGAGAAACTAAACCTTCTTTACTATTGTTTTATGCTCTCAGGGATAAAGGCCTGCATGGATGCTAGGGATCCTGTCAATGAAGAAAATTTTGAAGTTAGAGTTGATGTCCATGGGATTAAGGATGGACCAAGACTAGGAAGATTAAGAGCTTCAAAAAAAGTAAAGTTTCAAACTTATAGCAACTTCTTGATGCTTGGTTCAGACGTTATTATTATTTTCTTTTTTCCTGTTTCAAGTTAAGTGTAGATCAGAGGACTATATATCCACTTCTTTTTTGGAAAATTGATAATACTACAACTGCTGGGAGTATATTGTATTCAGTAATCAGCATATTCATAAAAATGACAAAATATGCAAAGTTGTAATCACATATAATAGAATGAATATGTAAAATCTGCATTATTGTAGCAGATTGGAGTATACAAACCAACAATATCTAGAGGTATGAGATTTATAAGAAAGAAGAAAAGATTGAGATTTTGAGCTGACAAATCAGAATAATTAAATTTTCTTTCCTGCAAACCAAATGACAAAAATAATGTGCAATAATTCTCTGTTTTCTACCTTCTGCAGGAGCCAAGGCTATTCAATGGGATAAAGTTCTACTTGAGTGGAGAGTACACCATGTCCTACAGAGGCTTTATCCAAGATCTAATTGTCGCAGCTGGAGGGACTGTTTTGCAAAGAAAGCCTGTTTCAAGACACCAACAGAGGCTTCTAGATGATTCATCAGAAATACTTATAATATACAGTATAGAACATTCTGAAAAACGAGAGAGATCAATTGGAGATAAGCTATCAGAAGCAAAGATTCTAGCTGATGCATCAGGAGGTAAAGTTGCGAGCAGCGCATGGATTATTGACTCAATAGCTGCATTTAAGCTCCAACCATTCGCCTAGGAATTAGTGTTTACTTTATTTAAGGGATACGTCTTTATAATTACTAGCTCTTATGATCAACAAATACCTTGTATATGTTTATTCTAGTGATTTGAATTGTAGACTTAGGGGGATGGCAAGTAGTTTTTTATCCAATGATTTTGGCCTGTTTAAATGATTTTGTAGTTTGTTCAGTACTGTTACTTTGTTAGGACTTAGGAGGCGTCTGGTAGGATTTTGTGGCATTTAAGTAATTGGCTTAATATATAGTGAGTTGATTACATTGTCGGAAGGTTCTGATCGCTCAATAAAAAAACATCGCATGTTACGTTGAACACACTTATTGGCCGGTTAATTACTTGTTTAATATTCTCACATGAATTTAGCCTTTTCTGCCAGTGTATTGGCACTTGAATCATATCTAGATTTGTTATGTACTGATATTCATATTAGACTTTAGATTGGACCATAATCAGATTTCTTTACATAAAGGCATTATGGATTGGACTATAATTAGATTTGTTTACATAAAGCCATATAATCGAGATGAACAAAAATCAAGGACGAACGAAAGTGAAGAAATGATTTACGGATATTTCCATTTTGCGCAATATTTACCTATTACATTACTATTGCGTGTCATGACCAGAATAAACTCTTCCACTGTTCCTAAACTTGCTTTAGCTGATTATTTCAATAGAAAGTGAATATAATACGCATTTCATTGTTGGTACATCCCTACACAAGAAGTTCCTCCCAACATCTGCTTTCACTTCTGACAGTTGCTTTGGCAAATGCTCTCAAGATTGTAGTAGATACTACTGGCACGATAGGTTGCGAATCGATCTGGCATGAAGCATATATGACTCAGAACAATCTGGCTCATTCTTCTTCCTCTTCTTCTTCAGAGTCCATGACAAATTTGGTGTTCTCCTCCTCCTCCTTTGTTTTTTCCTAACGATAGAACAAAGCAATAATTAACTACCTAAAGCCATTGCTTGAACTAATAATTGAGGAAAAGAGAATCAAGGAAACTGAGTGCTTCAGAATAATGTATCATTTTTCACTGTGGTGATCTTCTAGCAATGATACTAGCTACAGGTTATTCTCAGGCCTCAAAAGTTGAATATGGCTAAAAGAATAGAATTACCTTTGGTTTCTTAAAATTAAGACCCCAGTTGTCAGCCACATCCTCAAATTCTTCTTCTTCCTCCTTTTCTTCCTCACTCTCTTCTTCTTCCAGCATTTCTTCCCTTTCTTCATCACTCTCTTCCTCCTCTTCTTCCTTGTCCTATAAGCACCCAAACACACAGACATCCATGAAGTTTACTAATAATCATTAGTAAAAGTAGAAGCAAATATTACTCACATCCATCTCGCCTATATCAACTGCAGTAGACATAGCTTTATCAACTTCACTCATCTCCTGCATTTGAAAATATGTAAGTGAAGATGAAATGGCCACACTAGACTATGTTCGCAAATGCTCTTTAAAAGATTTAAAAGACGAAAGTATCACCTCAATTTCAGGTTCTTTTTCGTGAGCTATCATTTTCTCAAACTCGTCAGCAGGGATCATATATCGATTCTAACATTACAAAGCATTAAGAAAAGATTAGTTCAAACTTGGGGTCAAAAAGCAATAAAAGGTTCCATTTGTTGTTTGTAAAACCTAAAATGTCATGTATGACCTTGCATCATGATGAAACATCATGTATTATAAGCAAGATAAATTACATCAATGCTGTCCCTTTTTCCTGAGAATCCATAAATATTTTCTATCCCCTATAGCTTCCTCCTTAAAGATAAGAGAAATATTTGTAAAAAAACAACTGTTTGTGTTTCTGTAGAGAACCATTTTGCACACTTTGTAGGACATACTGATTGATACTTGTGCTTCCAACTGTGGTAGTTATCGCTTCAAAGTTCCCATAAAATTGCTACTAAAGATGAAAAAGTAGTCGCTTACCTCCAGGAGAAAACTTGTAGGGCTTGGAATAGGCTCATGATAATCAGCACTTCTATAATCCACCACTTCATTTGGGTCTCTTATGTAGTTCACAGTTGGATAAACTGGATCGCCGCCCCATACTAGAAAAAAGAACTAACAAAAGTTTAACAAATGTAGATCACATAGATCATATGTTGACAAGGCATCAAGTAGAATATGCACCGAACCTCAAAATATCATGTATGCACCAAATGAAAACGTTGGAATAAAATGAACCCAATTAAGCATCACAAAAAATATATGTTTCCTTTATTTCCCGATTTTACTGAGAAAAGCGCAAATCTCACCCCTTCTCCCACTAATTCCCTCTAGATAATGAAAGTGCTGTACTTTTTAAAGAAACTGAGAGAAGGTTCTTTTTAATATAGAAGCTGTGTCTTTCTCATTTTATACAGAATTGCACCATATCATAAGGTATTATGCTTGTTAATTTTTTTCTCATATTATAGAGGACTACACCATACTATGAGGTATTGCACCATATTGTGTGAAGCTTTTCCTTAGAACCCTACGAGGTGGCTTGTACTGATACTGGCTTTTAAGTTTGATATCATTTGATTTCAGCTTCTATTTGGTTGTTTCCACTGATTTTGCCAGGAGCAAACGTATAAGCTAGCCCATTAACACAGACAGGAACTAAACACATAAATGGATCAAAGAAGTTGGTTTGCTATGATACCAGGAGTATCTAAAGAAATTGCTTTGATGATCAGTACTCGAACCAAATAATCTCATAAACCTATAAGTATGATATATCATTTGCCCCTGTTGAAGATAGAAATTATTGTGTATTCCTCTTTTAAATTCTTAAGTATGAAACTACCCTATTTTCTTCATGTCTGTAGAGAGTACAGATGAACAGTAAGGAGGACAGATTTCAGCATCCTTTCAAGTAAAAGGAGGGAAGGGGGAGGAGGAATTTTATCTTGGTAGGAAATTCTCATCATTTTCATCGTTTTGCAAGGCTAGGCATGGTATTTCAAGTTGTGCACAGGATACAAAAATTAACCAAACAAACCAAAACAACTTTCTTACTCTCTTTTATCAGATCTTCACGCATGCGCATAGCAAGCGGGTCCCGGTTGATGCGCCGGTCTCTTCCTGCCATGATACGGTATTCTTCAGCTGTCTGGTGTGAAAACATTTCAATTAGCTGCTCGTTCTCATCCTTTCCTGTTTCTTCATAACGTTTTTGTACCGCCTCCCTTGAGGTGTCGACATCTTTATATGCACTGACCCATTCTGAGTAGTATGCTATTGGACCAATTTCTGCCAACCGCCTCTCCTCAGCTTTTAATCTGATTAATATTTCACAATTAGTGATATCAAATTGTGAACAATCCACATTCTAAACAAACGAAGCCTTAATCATCATGCCCAGCTTGTCAAGAGACGAGCGGCATTAAGTAAAATTAAGCAACTGAAATTGATGAAGGAATACCAAATCAGTGTTGTTAGAACTGCCATACCATAAACAGGTGCTGTACCAAGATTAGCACAATACTCAAATTTAGTAAACAAGAAGAGCTCATGCATAAACTGCAAAAAAAATATCAGATACACCCTCACAAGGCGTGAAAAGTATACCATGCATCCCTTTTTTTCAGTTTAAATCTAGAAGATGTCTAAACCATCTCTCCTTCGATGTTCATCTCCACACAAAAGATGAGAAAAGAGGGAGAGCTGGGAGTTCTTTGAACCAAATCAGGAAAGGAAGGGCATAGAAGATATCTCCATATTTTATAGGAGCTTACAAGACAACTTTCGTTCTATACCTGATGCTTTCACCTAATGTAGGGATCATTATGGACATATTTTAGTAATGAAAGCTAGGATAAGAGGCTCAATACTAAACGGAAAGTTTCTGAAGCTTAAATTCTGATTATGCCTTCATTCAACTACCAGACCAGACGAAAGAAAAAATAAGAATCGAAAAGAATTAATCATTGTACCTAGAGTTTATAGGAATGTCAATTCAGGGTACCAATCTGCCTGTCCACCTAGACTATAGTGGCAAGCTAGTCCAGTGAGGTATGAACCAAACTTCTGGAAAGCCAGGCCCAAAGCAATGAACTAGCATATATACTAGGGTTTTACAAATATGCCAGAATACCTTCACTTTAGAAAATACGTATCTTCTGAATGAATCAATTTAATTAGCTAGTTTCAATTTAAACAGAAGACAATTTAAACAGGATATTGCCTCTCAAACAAGGCTGGGTGGGGCATGACCGGACTTTTGAAGAGGAGGGACCAGAGCCAGGTTTAGAAGGAACCTGACTGACCGTAATTTCTGAATGCAAGATATGCAATGTTTTTTTTCCTATTTTATTTCAAAAAAATATTGAACTGAAAGACACCTCTCTTCTTTGTAAACTTTCTTTCTAGTCTTTGCAAGAGCAGCCTCTGTCACTGTTGGTTGGTCCCCAAAAATCTTTATCTGCCCGGTCTCGGCCATGGCTTTAGTAAAAACCTATGTGCAGAATTAGAGTCAATCAGGAAAGGAAACTACAGAAATTATTTATCCTGCTTACAAATTGTTTCAGTTGGCTTACTATATTTAAGATAGAGATAATTTGGTAATTTTTTGCTTCACATAACATTGGTTTAGTGACTGACTGCTGTAGCTGGGTGCAATCTGGAAAAAAAAAAAATCTGAACAATAGCAAAGTACAAAGTTATTGCAGGTTTAAAAAATTACTGTGTCAACATCTGCTTTCCGTCTTTGCCACCTGGACCATCTCTCTGACCGCCTCCAGTTCCACCACAAATCATCGCTCGTTCTAATATTCTCTAGGGTTCTTGCTGTCTCAGGGTTTATAAATGGATGTGGATTTCCAATTTGTTTGTCCAAATCATACCCAGTTAAGTTTTCTTTCTCTGTCTGATACGCTACATATTCATCTTCTTCTATTTCACTTTGTTCATTATCAACACCACCAACCTCCCCACTTGGGGTCATTTCAATAATTTTACTCTCGTCACTAGTTTGTTGAGGTTCTGACGAGTCTGGTGAGTCTGATGTTTTGGCTTGGTTATTGTAACGCTTGCTTCTACGGCTACCGGGGGATGTACCATATGAAGGTGACCCCTTTGAAATGCCTGTTGGAGCAGGTGCTTGTGCAGCTCGGACCCGCTCCCGAGTTCCCTCTGGCCACAATTCCGGAGGGGGGATGCTGGCCCGGGACCCAGAGGCAGGCTCTAGCTGGCCTGATGTCGAGTCCATATAAACATGGTATGGTGGCTGCTCAATTTTAGATGGGTCAAAGCGGTGCCTCTCCTTTTTCTCACACTCCACAGGCTGGGGTAATGGCCTTATCTTGGTTGAGTGTGGCATTCTGCCAAACAGATTCTGCACATGATAGAGAAGTTTGCTATTAAGGAATTATGGGTTTGTAGGTCGGGTAATTCCAATTTAAAGTTGAATTTGTCATATTCATTAGAAAGTTTAACCAATAAATAACTTTATGTCCAATATACTTCTCAATTTTCAATTGGGACAAACATCACCTATTTCTAAGCACTGTTCCAGTCTCTTTCTTGCTCAATACTATAGCATTTGGAACCAACTTTCCGAAATGGTAGTAAAGTCCAGTATTGTAAGAATTACTAACTACTAAGCAATAGAACGCAAAGAGAAAATGAGGAAAAAAGGTAGTATCGAACTAACTGAATTCTCTGTCTGTACGAATTGGATATGAGACCTCAACCCGGACCCGCTGTTCCTGTTGTGACGATCCAACAAAGATCCATGCAGCACCCCGTCTGGTAAAATAAACTATAAAGTCAATAAAATTTATGATATATAAGTTGGTCCCAAACAAGAGAAGATTTTACAACAAGAAGCACCTCGAAGAACCCAACAATTGGCGCAAAACGCCATGGACTAGTACTCCTTCTGATGCTTAGTCAATTCCTTTTCACACAGAAATGGAGAAGCATGTGCATCAAGGTTTAGGGTTTAAGAGCGAGGAGAATGGAGTGGCAAACCAAACCATGCGTCTCAGGAGCTGATGCTCATGCTCAGCTGAAGACAAGATAACAATAAAAGGACGGGATAACATTGTCTCCAGTTATTCAAGACTGGAGATGTCCATTGCTTGTGAAGGAGCACATGTAAGGCCCACTGGGCCTAAAAAAGGGTAAGCAGGCTGAAGTTTCTGCGCATGCAAAAGAGCTTCTAAGCCCCGCTCTTTTTTGCAAATTGTAACTGCGACTAAAAAAAGGCGAGATTCTGCAATAAAACCCTAATTGCAAAGTATAATTTCTGTAGGTGCGGCGCGCGCGCTCTCTGTCTCCATCTCTTCGCTTCTCTTTTTAGTCTCAGTCGTAAACCCCATCGACCGTGCATCTTCGGTTTTCGTTGAATTCGACTTGGATTTCGATCTATAATGGCGTAAGTTTCTCCGATCTCTTTCTGGTTTTCTCTTAATTCGAATGTGGTCCGATTCTTCTTATTAGATAGCTTATTGTCAATTCGGTTGGTAAGGTTCAGCACTTCTAAAACAAACATGAACTTTGAATATTTGTAAATATTTTAGGGAAGAAATTGCAGTCGAGACTTCTGCCTCAGTTTTAGGAGAACCAATGGACCTGATGACAGCTCTCCAGTTGGTGATGAAGAAATCAGCAGCACATGATGGTCTGGTGCGTGGGCTCCGCGAGGCAGCCAAGGCAATAGAGAAGCACTCAGCTCACCTCTGCATCCTGGCCGAGGATTGCGACCAACCTGACTATGTCAAGCTGGTCAAGGCCCTATGTGCAGAGCACAATGTGCATCTCATTACAGTTCCCAACTCCAAGACCATAGGCGAATGGGCCGGGGTTGGTCCTTCTATTCATTTCATATGGGTTTTTACTTTTTCGCATACACCAGTGAGATACTTGAACTATTAGTCTATTTTCAACACCATTAGAAGTTGTAAAACATTTGGAGAGACGCAAAAGGGTGACTTTGCAACCTTTGTGCAAATTAGGAGGAAAAGGAGGTAGGTTTATATGCATGACTGTACAAAAGAAATGTTTTGACTGCACAAAAGAAATGTCTCATTGTGATGGGACGTGCATGACTTTTTGTGTCTGTACAAGCATACTTGAAATAATTCAATTCAAAAATATAATGAACCACATAAAGCCAAAAACAAAGTGTCAGCCGCATTTCCAAAAGTAGTAAATATGAGATCCATGCTAACTGAACAAGAAAATATCTTTATGCTCCCCTCATTTCTCATTTTCTTCAGCATTTGCCCAAAGAAGTTCTCTCTGACTTCTTATTTCTATACACAAATATGAAGAAGAGAAGTCTATTATTGGTATTTTGTAGAGGAGAGGGGTTCATGGAGGTATATTTTAATGGAAAACTTGATTTCTTCTGATATAAAACAAGTGAAAGTATTCTGTTTAGAATAAACCAAGTTATGGAGTTGCTGGGTGACATCACTAGTTAATACACTTCTACTGTTTCAGCCAGCAGACATTTTTCTATGAAAAATGAGGAATCCGGCACTGGTTTTGGTCTTTTACTATAAGCTTACTTAGATTTAAATTATATGCAGATGTGCAAAATTGATAGTGAGGGAAAGGCAAGGAAAGTTGCTGGCTGCTCGTGTGCTGTCATCAAGGTAAGCTTTATTTGTTAGAAACTTTAAATTGCTAACTCATCTATTATGGATGGAGAATATATGATTATAAACCCAAAGATAACCTCCGTTTTTTTCATTTCAGGATTATGGAGAAGAAACTGAGGGCCTTAACATTGTGCAGCAGTACATCAAGTCTCACTAAGACATGCTATCTGAAGGTTGTCTTTTTAATTTATGTTCTCTAGTTAATGCTTTCTGGTAGCTATCATATACTCCAGTTTTGTTTCAGTTGCTGAGGTTTTCCTTGCACAAGTCTTGTGCACATTGAGAAGACGTTCCTTGGTGTTATTATGTTCATGAATGGTTGGGATTTAACGTTGAAATGAGGTTTTACATGATTTATTCTGTTGTCAGTTGCTATGCATATCTATGGCAGTGTGTTCAAATGTTCTTGTATTTTATGCAATGAAATGCCAGTGCATTTCTATTTTTGTTGTTGATATGTTCACTTCCGATTCAAGTGCTGATGGCTGGTTATTACCTGTATGGTTTCCAGCAAAGGGAGTTGAAACGGTCTCGACCAAAAAAAAAAAAAAAATGGATCACAAAATTGCCATCAAGTTTGTAAAATTTCGCTTCAAAACAGAGTTTTCAATTTTGTAAAGCTCGGCTTATTCAGAAGTTAAATTGTCACTAGGACATCAAAATTCTCTCCTTTATACTAGAACTAAACAACCTCGAACTTTTGAAAGTTGTTGAATGTTTTTAGTTATCAAGTTATTATGCTAAAATGTGCATTACAGAAGACGAGCTGTCTGGCGTAATTTTTGTACTACATTTTCTTAATTGAGACTTTTGTTCTTATTTTTTTTTTACTTCAATGTAAGAAATGCTGGCAAGTTAATCTAAATTGTATGTTTAATTGAGTTGTCAAACTAAATAACAAAATGCACTAGACATTATAGAATAAAAAAATTGAGTATGGTGCCTCCAAATGCTCCTCAAGCTTTTGAGAAAATAAGAAGTTCCTCCACTGAATAAACTGATCAAACAAAAAACCAAGAGCAAACTGATTTTGCTCAAATTCATAATGCACAATGCAAAAGCCAAATTTCTGATATGATCAATATTGAGCACTTGTACAGAATATAACTCTGTCAGGATTCAAACTATTTTTTGAACAAAAGAACAAGGATAGGAGCAGTTGGCCGATTAAGCATTTGAAACTTACAACCAACCCAGGTATCAGCAGGCAAGCTAGATGTAAACACTTCAACAATCTCGAACTCATCCCTGGGATAGGTATAACAGGAAATGAGTTAGTACTCTATAGAAAGTCTGCAGCATTGTGCACATATTTTTTCCGATGAAATGTTGTTGCTTGACACCACAGTAATCAGAATTACTATAATGTCTGAGTTCCATTTAATCCAAACATCATAACAAAAATAACAATAAGTACGTTTTAAGTTTATGTAATTAATTTCAAAAGGGCCACTAAAGTTGGCACCTGGTTTAATGAACAACAATTCCAAACACTACACCTGATATGTTGTAAATTTAAGACAAGGGACTGCTGTTGTTCAAGTGGGATATTTGAAATGGAACAACCTCAAAATAGAATGAATTGTTACCTCCCACCAGGATGGCCCACATAAACAATTATGCTAATAAGCCCCTTTGAATCTAGCAATTGACTTGCAGCTTTCAATGCCATCTCTGTTGTATGTGGCATTGTAATTAGGGTTTTGTCTCCTCCTGGAAGGTATCCCAGGTTAAATGCCACTAACCTACAAAATAATGTAAGAAGACAAACTGATTAAATATCATGTAAGAACCCTTTTTCTCCCTGAAGGTATCTCATATTAAATGCCACTAGCCTGAAAACAACGCAAAAAGAAAAAAAAATTACTAAATATTACATATGAAACATTTTTATTTTTCCAAAAAGCGTACTTGTGAAGTAGCATTAATATGGGGGAAAAGGTAAGGCATGTCATTACCTGACAGGATTTTCCTTGGGTACAATTTCCTCTATCTTGCTATGGCAAACATTGAAAAGATGAACCAATTTTCTCTGCAAGTATCACACAAAAAGTAGAATTTAATTTTGAGCCGAAACAAAATGAATAAATCATTAGTCAAACAGGTAGTTGAGTTCTCAGGCATCCAGAATAACAATCCATATTAATATATAAACATTTGAACCATATTAAAAAAGATTAAAAACCAAATTGACTTCTGAGATAATTAGTAATGTGAAATTCATTATATTGTGAGTACCTCATGCTCTTCAGTTGACATTTCTAAAAGAGAAGAGGTGCTGTCAATGGCAGATTGTTGAATATCCATACCATAAACACGACCTTTTCCCAATTTATCAGCCACCATCTTAACCAATGCCAACGTATCATGACCATTGCCACAAGTTGCATCAATAACAATATCGCCTTTCTGAACTATTTTTTTCCACACTCTGAATAACAAAAGATTCCTCAACTGATAAAGTGTAAAGCTAAGGATGAAATGAAATTCATGCAAGGTTGGGGTATACCTACGCTTGAGCTACCTCAGTTGCTTTTTTTGTACCACTAAAAAAGCCCATCAAAGCTTCCTCCACACCTGACAGAAATTAAACAGATAACGTAGGTACCAGAAAAACTATTATCAGGGTCTCCCATAGACATTTTCTTCTGCATGTAGGATTTGTACCCTTGCTTTAACAAAATTCCTTCATTTGTTGTTGGATGTTCCTTTTTTGTTCGTTAACTTTTATCCTGTAACTGTTATATATAAATAAATAGTAATTCAACCTTCCTACTAGAATTTTCCTTTTTTGTTCATTAACTTTTATCCTGTAACTGTTATATATAAATAAATAGAATTCAGCTTTCCTACTAGAATTTTGTCCCTGGACTTCCACCGCCTTTATTTCTACTTTTTGGTCTTCTTTTTCATTCCATAAAAGATATTAAACACTAATTCATGCTTAGACTTCCATGATTAATGGAAGCTGCGCATTGTTAACTTTTTCTTGAACAGAACAGTGCATATTTTTAAGGCCAATCATGATTAATGGCATAGTAATAGGGCCCAGCTTTTGCATTGCAAAACTTTTCTAATATTTGTATACTTTTCTATAAAAAAAGAAAACTATAATTAATAAAATCTTTTAATATTTGTATACTTTTCTATAAAAAAAGAAAACTATAATTAATAAAATCTTTTAATATTTGTACACTTTTCTATAAAAAAAAAGAAAACTATAATTAATAAAATCTTTTAATATTTGTATACTTTTCTATACAAAAAAGAGAAAACTATAATTAATAAAATCTTTCATCAGAGCATCTGAGCCTGGTTCGAATTAAGACACTGTAAAAAATACCTATGCTTTTTCTGTAAATAAGCGGCAGACTTTTGCAAAAACCCTAAAAAAAATAAGGTGATTGTTATTCAAAGAAATGCTAAATAATAGCCATTTTTCACAAGTTCACAAAAACGCACAGAAATTATCTTTTCCTAATTACAATCAACTTGTCAAAGTGAAAGAGCTGTGTATATATATCCAATTTTATCCGATGCATTCACGAGTTACACATTTGACACCATATGACGAGGAAATTTGCACGTTTTAAAAACCTTACCTGGTATTTCCGGTGGAATTGTCGTCTGCACAGATTGAGCTTCCGAACCTGGTAGTCCAGACACGGTTGTCTGAGCCCGCCAAAAGTTCCGACGAGAAGAAAGACCAGGACAAGGACAGCGAAAGAGAGAGCGTTGCGAGAAGATTCGTGGAGAAGGAAACGGAGCTAGGGTTAGGGTTTCCATTACGAAAGCAGAAAATGGTCGAAGCGAGTTGTAGTAGCAGCACCCCATTCACAGAAAGAAGAGAACTTGGCAAAAGAGAAAGAACAGAACTCAGGGATGCAGATGTCGTCTTGTAATCAGACGATTGTGATTAAACCCAAGTCATCACTACTGCAGCGTCATCACAGTTCTGTTTATTAATTGGGGTGAGAGAGGCTCGAACTCTCGACCTCAGGATCACTCAAACAAGCTATGAGACCTACGCGCTAGCCAACTGCGCCACCACCCCTTTGTGTTGTGATGCTATTTTCATTCTTAAAATTAATTCTTTGTTAGTTTAATCGACGGTCCAGAAAGAAGCAACCCATTTTCGTCATCTAATTGTAGGGTTCAGATCTAATTAAATAGTTAAATTCTTCTCTTTATTAAGCCTATTGACTAGTCCCACACCAGTCAGGGTAACCCATTTAAATGAGCCGGATAAATATTATGTTTCTTTTTTTTTGCTTAATACAGATGACAAGACCACATGAGATTATCGGCTGCATGTTTTTATATAAAACGGAGTTATATTATACATAAAAATGAAACTCACTGATGTAGTGATGTTTCCCATAACATTCAACAACACAACAGGACGCTAATCACAAGTGTAAAGGGAGAAAAAAAAAAGAAGCACATGCAAATGTAGAAAGACATCTTCATACAAAACATCATACAGAACTCAATCACCTCTTTTCCCTCCACCCTCATGGAGACTCCTCGGCATGGGGTGGGGCAAATGGAATGGGCAGCTTCGGGATGACTGGCACGAAAGTCGGTAAGGAAGAAGGAATTGGGGGTATGCCCTCTGGAATTGATATTTTGGGAATTTCAGGAACGAAAGTCGGTATCTCAGGCATCGGGGGCAATTCGACCTTTGGGATTTCTGGCAAAGGTGGAAACTCGACTTTCGGCACTGCTAGTGTCGGTTCAGGTAAAGTTGGTGTTTCTGAATACACAGGTGGGGCTTCATGAGTCTCTAGGAGGTGGCGAGATTCACCTCCCGCTACAAGGAGCAAGGTGATGAAAAGTGCTAAGAAATTGGTCTCTAAAGCCATGGTATGTTGACGCTGTGTTAAGGTTTTTTTTGTGCTTGTTGTTTGACAGGTGATGAGAAAAATGGAGGAAATGAGTTGGGATTTATATGAGAGGTTTGCTTTGGTGGTTGGGTTGAACTCAAGACTTATTTCTTTTGTTGGTTTGAAAAATGCATAACTGGCAGATAGGTTTTGGTGCTGTCAATGTTAGCTCAACTCCTTTTATTCAGTTTCCAGGGGATTGTTAAGACTATACTATATCACAGGAATTGTTTAACATGAAGATTTATTGATGATACTTTTTGGAGATGTTTTTTTTTTCCAATTTGACCGCGGTTAGAGATGCTGCAGCAAGATGTTAAAGACACTCTGAACAGTGTCTGACTGACTGGTGTTAGCCAAACTGCCCGTAGACCAGATTTATTAATTAATTGAACAAAGTCACAACCAAATATCACAGGAATTTTGAAATAGAGAATGTGAACTCAACAAGGGATACAACCTCCCTCCAACCCAAATTTTCTAACCGAGCAGCTACTAAGTTGGATTCATTGGTCTAAAAGACAAACAACAATAGAAATCCTTTTAATCAGTCTTTATCATCCCTGCCTCAACTTCATTCTTCAACGCATGCCCAATCCATCTCTACTGGTAGCATTTAGAATTCATTAGCCACATTACATGTGCTGTGCTCCCCGATAACCTAAAAAAACTGTCCAAATAACATTTACATGGAAATGTATCCTCCTGAATGTTTTGAGTTTTGACATGTATTCATATTCCAGTTCACGGGCTGCCGTGGCAGTACTGCATTAATTTGAGCTAGTTTGCATTTTGGGGATCATCCTGTAGCCTTGTATTTGTATTTTAAACTTTGAGATGAATTAAGAATAGCCTTTTTCATTCTCATGTTTCTCTTTCTACTCTTATATATTTTTCCTCTCTATGCACTTCTAACCTTTGTGATATGGAGCTTGTAAGGCATTCTGCTCCAACTTGCCACAAAAACTCCCCAATCTATCATTTTCAGCTAAAATTAAATTTGACTAATTTACCAGCAAACTAAAACTAAAGCGAACTCCACAATTCAACCAAAATGTACACCTTCCCCACAAATTACCAGATATTGCCGGTAACCTGGTTTCATAAATAGTGTCTCTAAAATTTCACTATAACCTCTCTAACCACCAGTCAAATGGTTAAAGCATCTTTAGCAGGTCATCAATACCATTATTCAAACACAAAATCCAATTTGTCGATATGCCAATGACATGGTGCTCAACCCAACTTCCTTTTCATTTTAGTTTTTCTATATCTACCTCAGTTTATGATAAAAAGAAATCCTCTGCACAGGTTGAAAAGCTATGCTATCATGGTAATCCACAGTGGTAATCTAGAAGCCCATCAATAAGCACATAACAGAAGGAACTTAAGATACCAGGAAGGGACACAATGGCCCCAGGATGTAGTCATGGCTTCTTGATGGATTGGATGATGTACCTGTGGGTTTATTATGGCTTTGTATGACATTAAGAGTATTTTTCTCACTGTGCATCTGGTTTAGTGTTTTTTGCTAGCTTTGGTTTTCTGCTTTTTTGAGAGGTATAAGGCTTGAAGTTTAATGCTACTCATAGATGCTCGAGTATTATTTTGATAGTAGACATGGCCAAATGGGTGTCCAGTATCTGTTTACAAATATCATCAATTACTGGTACAAAAAGCAAAGATATAATTTGTATGCTTTTCTTTGTAGTGTAAATCTATTAGAATTCATCATCCCATTATAATTGGCGGCACTGGTGCTATTTGTAAAATATTACTCTAATGCAACCAATGTAAACAAACAAGCTAAATCAGCAAATTCAAATCTACAGCACAGCAGAAAGCTATGTTACATCAAGGACTGAACCCAATAACTGGCAGAATCAAACAATGGATTTAACACCTTTTTCAATTCTTTCTGTCATGATAACATCAATTTTCAGAAGATATTGACGCAGCAGCTTTTGATTGAGCTGTATATTCGATGTGATAATTTCCAAGTCAGGGCACCTGTATCAACTCGCAATAATTAGAAGGCAGGTTGAAAATAAAAGATAGTTAATTTACAGAAAGAGTTGACTTCCAAATCATTTCAAACAGCTACTTAGCTATTTTTTTACAGTTGGCCACAATATATGGAATGTGCCTAGCAAAATTACAATACAGTCAAATGCCTTCCGTAGCTACTTACTGTACATAATCAGGTGGTATCGAATTGGTAATGTTTGACCGAGTCATGTCTTAATTTGTTTTCTTTTTTTGTTAGCTGGGCATTGAGATTAGAGTATTTAGGCTATCAGGTAGGGGCCAACAGCCAGTCCCAGGTTTAAATTAAAAAAAAAGGAATAAACTATAAGCAATATTAATTTACATACATTTCCCATAGTAATATCGCTTCGCTTAAGTACAGGCGACCACATCCAGTGAACAGCTTTTTGGCCAATTTATTGCTGCGCCTGATGAGAAATTTCAGGAAGCCCCTCAAACTAAAATTATTCACACCATATCCGCGCTTGAACCCCTCCACAAAACGGCTATCAGGTACAAAGATATCAGTGTCACCTAAGTCTAGAACCTTCCAGCAAGCAGGGTCTAAGTATGCCTCATACCAAGACTTGCACACAAACGGTACACCGAGTGTTAGGCTCGCAAGGTCGACTTTTTCAAAAATTAAGACTAGGCAATTGATAGGTAGGTCTTCCCATTTCCTGTGAGTCAGATTACTTGCAACTTTGATTCTAGAAAGAAAAGGAACAAATGAAATTGGTAAGATAATTAAGCACGGAATATATAGGATGGAGAGATGCACCAACAAGAGAAGTCCATTAACACATGCTAGTCACTAGTCAGGTACTGTACCAGTAAGCGCATAGGTATGCTCAGCATAGAACTATCTTTCATTTTGATTTATAAACATATGTATCTTGTCTATTTGGGAGGCTTCTAGGCCAAATTCGAGCATAATTTTTAGCTAATTTCACAACTGTCACTACTTTCTTCAGCAAGCACAATCCTTTCTGTGACAAGTTTTGTTGAACCAAGAACCAAGAAAAAGGGGTGGGAGAAACAGTGGAAAAATACTAAAGAAAAATAAATTGTGAGAAGCTGAGAAAAAGAGACGAAAATGAGTAGAAAAGATAAGATAAATGACAACAACAGTATAAATATTGGGAAAAAGATTGGTAATCTCACCTTTTGCTAGCTAAATCAAAGGGATTCTCCATGAACGCCCTGAAGACACACCACGAAATCCAAATTTGCGGAGATTAAGCTGAGTACAAGAAAGGATCTTTTTTTTTTTTTTTTTTACTTTTTCCACTGAGGAGTTCGGAGGGAGGACGCGAGCAAATTAGCAACAATTACAAAAACCTAGAATTTGCACACGTTTAACTGAATAGATGTGTTCTATTCTGACGTGGTAGACCGGGTAACCCCTCACGGGCCCACAGACCTAATATTCGGTGTGCTCGTTAATGCTCTCTAAACAGATCTGGGCCGTCAATTCGATACTGTGGGGTCAAGATCAGATTTGTTTTCTCGTCCACAAAGACCACAACCTTTCAAGTTTCAGATTATTTGCAATGTGCAAAGACACATCTTCATCCCAAATTGTCAAGTTAAATAAATAAAACATTGCATTACAAACAAAAAAAAAATCTTAAGCAAAGCATTACAGAGATTCCCTTTTCTATGTTATTTTGGTTGAAGAAATAAAACAGTGCATAATTTCATTTTGGTAATTTAAAACAGTGCATGATTGTAGGTATGGACAAGATGTCTGATGTATTCATGTGGTATCTGAGAAACTAAGTCTACCACAGGTAAATAATTGATTAATCTTTTTATTTCGCAAATGTAGCCGAGTAGACCTGATTATTTTTTCTCTTTTTTGTTCTGTTGAAAAATATTTTTAATTTCATTTAGAGAAGTAAAAACTTCGATTAATCCTAATATTTATCTATTTTAAATAATTTTTACAAAACTTAAACTATATTTTTCTGTAAAAAAATGAGATCTATAAGCGCCCTTTCTTTTTATCTCCATTTATTCATTTAAACTAACATTAACCATTTATTAAAAACTGAACTGACCATCAAAAAGAATTTGTTGTGCCTCATCATCCTCATGGAATTCGATACAGACAGGATTGGTGCTTTGGAAGCAAAAACAGGTTACAATAGAGCAAAATTTGATTGCATTGTCAAGGCACAAACAGGGTTCGGTTTCTCTCTTATTTTTTTTTTTAACTGACAATAGAAGAAGAAATAGTTAGAACATGCATCTGATCAAGCAGAATAAAACACGGTGCTAATGCACAGGTAGTTGTCAGTGCAGAAATCAACCCTGCTCAGATTGCTTCAGATATTTCATATTTAACAGCCACACAACTACAAGTAGTTTGTTAAAGAGACACACAACAGAGAGATTGTTGGGCACTCAAAACTTGCTAATTACATAAAAAAACATCAGATTGTACACCAAAATTTGGATTACATAAGAAGGTTGGGGTTAGCTAGGGTGTTGTGTCAGATTATGCTACCATTAATACACAATCTTTGAGATAACTGAAACCGGGATAATAACCATATGACCCTTGTCTCCATAAAACCCTATTTTTCCAAAGCTTGCAGAGGTGCTATTTAGTGTTGCATTGAAAACAAATGTGACGCTTTGTTTTTGGCCACTGCCAATGAAGAACTGATCAGGTGACACAGAAAGCGTGACACCATAAGGGGTGCTAAAGCCAACGACATATGACTCATTGGTTGCAACATTCTTTAGAGTTCTTGTTATAACTCTGCTTTTGTTAAGCACTGCTATTGTGATCGAAGGTAGGTTAAGATCCGACCCGTTAAGAGTGGAAGGCCCACAATTGCTGCCTGTGTAGTTAAGGACGACTAGACCTGACCCATTTATGCCGCAGAGGAAGGAGAAGTAGTCATCATAACCTAACCAAAGGAAGGGGGGAAAAGCAGTATCATTAGTTGTTTTTTGTTTCTTTCTTTCGTTTAGTTAGGGAGGATGGGTACCCAAAACAAGGTCTAGAAAGTTCAAAAGTAGCATTATAACTATGCATTTGTTAAAAATGACACATTTTTTTTCAGTTCTGTGCAATTAACATCTGCTGTTGAACAGACTCAGTTGTACAAAGGCCATGGTTGTACAACTGGTACCTTGTCCAAGTTTACAGCTGCAGGGTATATTACTTCAGGCCTAAACAATAAACCCAAAAGGTGAATATAAAAAAGCAACCGTATGAAGAAATTTTTGACTAAAATTCAATCTGTATCAGAACTGTATATATTGATGTCATAAGCACCACTTACCCGAATCAAAGATAAGACCAGGATCCAAAGCGGCAGTTGCATTAACAAAACCACTTCCCATGTCAAAAGGAGTTGCTGGTGATTCAGTTGCATCCGAGTTTGCATAAGTGTGTTCCGCATGAATCGGGTTCCCCTGCTTGTCATAAACTGAAGACGTGGTGGATAGTGCTGAACCAATGGCAGAAGGGGTAAAATCAGGATATTTTTGTTTTATTAGTGCAGCAAGACCCGCTACGTGTGGAGCTGCCATGCTCGTGCCAGATATCATTGCAAAGCTCTCTCCTGGAAAAGGAAGTACAATATCAATGTTTTGTTAAGATTTCATACTAAAAGCCCTTATCGTTTAACATTTCGTGATTTGAGGCTTCCTTAACATGCTTATTTTTAGGAAAACTTCACTTGCCACCTACAAAAACCTAAGAATTTTGTGCATATATACCCTATGGAAGAGGATATATCATATTATCATGTAACCTGGCTAACATGGGATTTATTATATGTATTCCCCTAATTAGAAGTTCCCTTCCCCAG
This sequence comes from x Bolboschoenoplectus mariqueter, assembly GCA_037678475.1. Classification (NCBI taxonomy): domain Eukaryota; kingdom Viridiplantae; phylum Streptophyta; class Magnoliopsida; order Poales; family Cyperaceae; genus x Bolboschoenoplectus; species x Bolboschoenoplectus mariqueter. The sequence goes on along the minus strand of CM075268.1, from coordinate 715,382 downwards.
GAATTTATCCTGCAAAGGTATACACAAACTTCCCTTCCCTGCCATAAAGTTGCATTTTGCATAAGCATAACAAAAAAATAATAACAAAATAACAGGGCTTTGGATGTCTGAAAAATACGAAGTTCCTGTTCATGGAATCTCCAATGAGTCAGTCGATGGAGATGCATTTCCAGATTAGTAATAAAACAAAATTAGAAGTTCGCAAATATTAACCTAGAAATTCAGCCGAATCCAGACCAAGGGAGCTCCAAGCACCCCAAATGGAATTGCCAGGTGCAATCACATTGGGTTTTAAAATATCTGCATTTGCTAAGGATGTATCCTCTGGATCAGGGCCTCTAGCTGAATAGTACATTACTTTTGGCGCAATGTTACTAAAATTAGGCTTTAATCCTCCAAGTATCCTTGCAACAGCTCCAAATCGGACAATTCTAGTTGAGATGTCATCTCTTACCAAGGAGCTATTGTAATAAGTTAGAAAAACCTGTCCAAGAATCAAGTTATGAGAAATGCTCAGAGACTGAAAGAAATGACGAAAAATTCCAGTATTAAGTTAATCAACTGTGATGAATTCAAATGATAATGTTGAAAACCTCCAACAGTGAAGCAAGGAGTTATAAATTTTGGAAAGGTACACTGCACACTTATGCCTACCAATGGGAGGTAAATTATCCCTTCAAGGGCTTTCAGAATAAACTCCTCAAGGGAGTCTAAATGAAATATCTTACATATTTGTAGAAACTAATAAATTCTAAACACATGTATAAGAGAAATCATCATATTAACTAATCTTCTAGCATAAATAGAAGATATTAGTACCTTGGAGTCATCAGAAGATGGTATTATCAATCCGGGTATATGCATTGGAGTTGGATTGAGCTGAAACCCGATAACAAAAGGATCCAAATAGAACACAACCCCAACTGCACTAACATTCTTAGCTGTTTCTAATGCTTGTTTCACCGAAGAAAGACCAAGCACAAATCGGACAGAGTAGCTACAGACAAGTAGGTTTCCCTTTATCAAGTAGGGGTCTAAATTAGTTGGATCTTGGCATTCGCCCAGATACATGTCATTTGCATTTGTATCATTCTTCAGTGCGTGTGTGGCAGCCACCAGAGTGTACATGTCATCTCCATTTGTTCCAGCTAAAAATACAAATTTGATAAATTTGAGTTTGAATTTGAAATCAACTCTCTGGTATAAAAGAGAACCAAATGTGGCCTTATAGTTGTAACAAGTTCCTAAACAACTTTGGTTCAGATGCTGGTACTATCTCAGTTCTGAATGCAGTGAGAAACTGCCTTACAATGGCACGAATCTGACAAACAGTTGGTATGAACATATAAATAGAGTACATCATATAGTCCACCCCCATGTTGTCCATACCTTTTCTGTGCATATTTATCTGTGAATGATAAGCGTCTATCTGTCAACTAAAACTTCATAATTTGTTAACGCTTTACTAAACAAAATGCCTTATTTGCATAGATTTATGTATATTTTGTGACACCTTTGTAATTGACAACTACATATGATACAACTATCGTTCACAGATAAAGGGGTGGAAAGGGGGTCAAAAAAGGGTGAACAGCAAAGGGGTGGACACCAAAGTTTTTCTATAAAATAGTAGGTACAACAAAAACTTACGTGCAAGGCCAACACCCGGAATAGTCATACCATTACCGAGTACCAACAAGTTACTGTAACTCCTGTCGTGAGATGAGGCTCCCACTGTAAAAATCCAGGGACTAAAGGACGACATGCTTTTCGGAGCAGGTCCAGTGTTACCCGCTGCCTGGACCACAAATATATTCGCTCGGATAGCAGAAAGAAGAGCCATGTCTATTGGGTTGAAGAAGGTTGCTATACCGGGTGGCCGACGATTCGGGGTTATGGAAAGGCTAATTATATCCACACTATCCTCTGCTGCCTGAGATGGTATGGACGGAAAATGGTGAAAAGGGGGTTAAATTGGATGTTTGATAATGTTTGTATTTATAAAATAACAGGTTAAATAGATGAAGACAAATTAAATAGAAGAACAGATGTTATAGTTAATAAAAGGGGAAAAAAATATGCTTACCTGGTCGATGGCTGCGACAACATCAGCAGCAAAACCGCCAAAGCTTTTGTACAGAGCCTTGTAAACAGCAATACTAAGAAGGAGAATTAAAAAGACTTAAAATTTATCAAGTGATCAAGAATAGAGATGTATCTGTACTCCCGAATAAAAAAAAGGAATAAATACATACTGTGCATGAGGCGCCATGCCACTTGCATTGCCAAAATGATGACCTGCCACAATTACAGGAATGCCATTATTTCCTGCTGCAATTGATGCCGTGTGTCTACATTTTATGAAAAAATAGTTACAGATTAATTGAATTCAAACAAATTACAAATATGATTTTAACTTTTTTGAAGCACGAAATAAAAATATTATGCTTACACTTTTCTTTTGGAAAACTGAACCCCAGATTTGGGTTCTCATTTCACTGAAGGAAAATATATTTCATCATTTAAAACATTCAAACAGAATTTATGGATTCCATAAAGTTGAAAACAGTAGCATGAAGTGCCAATTGTTAAAGGAACACCAAAATACAGATCACAAAATGGTTTCAATAAAGTTGGAAACATATCATGAAATGTCAATTGTGAAAGGAGCGCCAAAAGGCCCAAACACAATATCATGAAATCCCAATCACTGATATCCACTAAATTTAATAGGGCCATGTATGTCATTTCACTCACGTGCCATGGCCATCACAGTCAATTGGCGAAGCATGATCCTGGGACACGTTGAAAATCCCCCGAGTAATAGCTGAGGCTGCAAAATGGCGGGCCCCAACAAGCTTTCTGTTACAAGACCCTGATGGGAAGTCTCTGGTGACTTCACAAATTCCAGAAAAATGGGTTGGGACAGAAAACCTGTTAGTGGACAACCCGTCTGCAAAACTCGGGTGGGTCGGGTCTATACCCGTGTCAATCAGTCCAATAACAACCCCCTCCCCGGCAGATTGCGGCCCCCCATCCCGATTCCATGCGCCTTGCGGCAGGCCAAGAAATTCAGGCGTATGCGTGGTTGCTGTTCGAACTGAGAAGTCTGGGGTAATGTTTGTAATTTCCGTCCTTCTAGAAAGCTTTCCTGCCTAATAAAACATATAACTCAAATATTAGTTTTCTTTTGGAACATCCATGTAGAAAAGAGATATCTATAGTCCTATTTAAGTGATTTTCACATAAAAATATATGTACAATTTACAAAACACATATTGCTTCTTTTTGAAAGTAAATTGACAGCATCAGAGATGCTATAGATCCAAAGTGTAAATTTAAGTTGAATGGGCTGCATACAAGTAATGTAGGCAATGAAATCTAATAAATATGGAGAAAAAAAAAAGGAGGAACCTGTCGAGGGGTTATCAGAACAGCGAATCCATTGATCAAATAATGGTAGCTATAAAGCTTTACATAGCGTTCTCCTCTTAATGTTCTTCTCAAGACAGAATTCTGAAGCCGAATTAGGTATGATTTGTAAGTCAGGGGTTTCGTATTATTCCTGGAATAAGTACAAACATCGTATCAGCTAAAGAACATGTGTACTCCGTATGTATGCAAATGTATATAGTCAAGGTACTGTTAGATTATACTATGAGAACAGAGTTATACTAAGAAAGTATGATACAAATACATGTAATTTCTGAGTAATGGTATATTTTCTGTAGCATGTGTTTTCTGGCAGCTGAAAACATAAGGAAAAGAAACATAAACAACAAACACCAAGTACCTTGTTTTATTGGACACATTCAACACATTGGAACCTCCTTTGCTGATTCTGCTATCTTTAAAACCCAAAGTCTCTAAACCCCTATTTTGATGAACAGCGGGAGGCTGTTTCATGGTCACAATATACACCGCCGCATTCTCTTCGGAAGATCCTTGCCACCAAAATGCAACGACGAGTAGAAGCAGCAAAAGTTGAAAATGCGGCCGCCAATAAACCCCCATTTTCAAATGGCAACTTCAGTCCTCCATCTAGTTACAAAACAAACCGCCAATGACCCGATTTAAGAGCTTGGTCTTCGATTGTTTTGATTTTGGAGGTTGTTGTGATGCAAAGAAAAGCCAAAAGAAACGACGAACGAGAAAGTCCGAACGCCTCCGCTGTTCTCTCTCTCAGTCTCAGACACACATTGTCTATTTGTCTCTCTCCTCTCCTCTCCTCTCCTCTCCTCTCCCTGTCTCTCTTGAGTTGAGGTTTAGTGGAGAGAGCGAAAGCCTACAGTGTAAATGTGTAATAAAGAGGCTGCTGCGTACTCTGCCTCTCTCCTTCCAGTGGGTGAGAGCGACTGTGTTATTAAAGCACACTCGGGACCGCTTTTTCTTTATTCTTTTTTGTATTTTATTTTCTTTTCTTTTCTTTTAGATAGATAAATCTCGTCAGAGGCTCGGAGGACCACACCAATTCTATTATTAGGATTTGAGTCCGAATTCTTGTTGGACCCGTAACCCGTTAACTATTTCGTTGAATACTTAAAGATCTTTTAAATAAAATAGTATTTAAATTAAAAAAAATTGTCCAAGACTATTATACTAAATCTAAAAATCTGCCTCTCTCCTTCCTGAGTGGGCGGGTCGGATATGAATCCTGCTCCGCATCCGGCATCCGTTACTGCATCCGACGAACCTTTTTCTTTTAGTGTTATAATAATGGTTGGGGCTTTTGGCAACCCCGAGAAACCCGAAAACGCCGACAGCTCATCACGACCGAAAGAGACCAGAGATCTCATGCGTCTCTCTCTCTTGAAACTAACGCTGTGACGAGTGAATTGACAATCAGACGAGAGTGGGGTCCGCGTGCGGTGTGACTGGCGACTGGGAGTGTCGTAATTGTAAGGGCCGCAGAGGATCAGACTTGGGGATTCCTTTGTTTCCATGTTCCCAACGTTCTGCTTTATTATTTTATTATTTTATTATTATTTTACTTGACGAAATGAGTCCTTTGATGGTGACCCGTTTGGAAGGTTCCCAATCATTCTGCCAATTTCGGAACTTGTATTTTTCTATCGTCTCAGAATAATACTATCTGATATCAATATATCGCTGATACGGTGTCGTTGCGATGTTAAATTTTGAAAATTTATTGGATCTAAATGTAGTTTATTGATATCTATAGTTGATTAAATTAAACATGTCTAAGAAAGTCGTCGGATTTAAATTTCATGATGATTTGTGTTTTATAGTCCAAACGATAACGTCATGTATTATTCTGATATGATTATGAAAATAAATAAAAAATAAAGTGAAGTTATTATGTACTTAAGTTTACTTAAGTTAATATAATTACAAATTCATTTAGTAATTATATTAGTTTGATATAATTTAAATATAATAGTACTTGAACAATATTATTTCTTGAAATGACATCGTATGCATTATGTTCTCGTACGAAGGTATAAGAATGTAAAACTATAATATGTGACTCTATTCAGGAGGGGGATAATTTAGAAATAAAATCATTATCACATCTCACGAAAAATAACTTTATCTTTTAATTATTCTCACTTTATCCTCCTTTCAAACAAGATATGTGCGTACAAATAAAAGATCGATGGTGTATAAAGGGTGATAATTGATATTTTTAGGTTAATATAACATTATATGTTATAAAAGACATAAATAAATAAATAGCTGAATATATAACAATTCGTTGGTCATAAGCATGCATTAAAATAAAATAGAGCGAGGAGATCAATTTTGTTCACTTTTGTCTCGTCTCAAGATATGATAATTTTTCTAGTCTCTTCTTGAGAACTCAAGATATGATAATTTTATTGGGAATTTTAATAAAATTCCCAATAAAAATTTAAGCGAAGCTTATAGGTTGATTTAATATTTATTGCTTATGCATCATAAATGATAACATGTTATTCTTTTTATTTACCAACATAGCTAAATTCATGAAATTTTCGGGACTCATATTTGGATTCCTTATTTACATTCAATATGGTCTATATTTCTTTCAAAAAAAATTTCATACTTGATAAGAAAAATATTTATACCTTACATTTACATTTAGTAATAAAAATCATGAAAGTTGTTGAATTTATGCAACAAAATATTTAAGCTGAATATTTCTTTTAATCATTCAAAAAGAAAAAAAGTACCAAACACTTTGTATACTAAATATAAACACTTAAGAGCTAAGATATAAATGATCTGTAAGTTAAATATATATACTTTTGGAAGTGTGGATAAACAATTATGCGAAATTTGAAAGCGCAAGAATAATCTATTTTTGATTTTTGATAGTGATTTTTAACTTGATACTTGCTTTACTTTTGATTTCTTTTCTTTACTAAAAAAAGTCCTCAAATAAACAAGTGACCAGCTTTGAAAAAAGAAAAAAAAAAGCATAAAGAGAAGGAATTAATGGGGCAAAATGGGCAATGCCCATAGAAAATGAGCACTCAGATTATGAGAAGAAATATCAAATATGATTGATTGCCTCTTTTATGCTTGTCTTTTATTATTTTCTCCTCTTCATATTTTTGTTCTTTAATTTACTCCACAGTCCAATCATGTTCTTATTTATTCTCTGTTTTTTAGTATAGATACATGCTTCTTGAAACTCTCCAAATATCTATAAGTTTGAGGGCTAAACTGAATCAAAACCCCATTCCTACTTTTAACAGTGCAATTTCTGTGTTTCCTTATGGACCTGATGTGATCCACATCGCCTAACAGAAACTGAAAAAATAATGATAATTTATAGTGAAGAGGCCACAGAAAATGGTATTCTCATATCTGTTGTGGCTTCATCTCTGATCCAATCGACATGCAATCCACAGACGCCATCAACACAGTAACACCACCTCTCTTCATTAGTTAATTCTAACAATCTGATTGATCTCTATTATTCTGAGGATTGTATCTGAGTAAAAGAAACAATAGATTGTGGAAAATGAATGGCGCTGATTCAATTGATTTGATGTTTCCTCATCTTCATCCGATTCTAATTCAATTGCCAGATATCAGAGAGAGTTACTGTTAGTTGCTTTTATGATCGTTCTCTAAAAAGGGGTGATTTTGGATAATTTAGTTGTGATTTTATGTTTTGTACGATAAAGATGAAATACGTTTAAGGACAGTGTCATCGCGTCATCACGACCTGATTAATTTAATTGTTAATATTTATATTTTGTGAAAAAAAGTAGCTCCAACAAAATCAACGGCTATTGTTGGCTTTTTCGCTCGGATGCATTTTGTTTCGTCACTGGCTAAAAAAAAACTCATTATTACTTATTTACATACCAAATATTAAGGACTGGAGCAAAAAAGGGTGTATATCAAGAATAAATTATACAAATTATCTCTAAAATATCATTTTTTAATCATTTTAGTCCTTAAAATTTCAAAAATATAAATCTAATTCTTAAAATATTACTTTGATACTATTTTAGTCCTTAAAATTTTAAAAATATCATTTTAGTCCTTAAATCTTTTAATCAATACCAAATTGATCCTACATTTAAAAATCATTGAAAAAATATCAATTGTATCTATCATGACATTATTTTTGTGCAAACGATAGAATTAAATTTGTGAAAATAAATATAATTATTCACGACATAAAAAGAGTGATAATCATCAAATAATACAAATAATATGGAAACAAATATAATTATTCATGTCATCAAATAGTATTATAATTATCAATAGCTTTAATTTTGTGTAATTATAAATTAATTAAAAATCATATATACATATATATTATCATGAGTATTATAATATATATATATATATATATATGTATGTATATATATATATATATGTATGTATGTATCTCATTATGATATGGATATGAACATAAATTTTCAATTTTCTTTTGATCAATAATAATTGTAGGACTAATTTGTTATAAATTAAAAAATTTATGAATCAAAATGATAAATTAGTGATACTTTAAGAATCAAATGAATATTTTTGAAATTTTAAAAATCAAAATAATAAGGAAGTAATACTTTAGAGAGCATTCATGTAATTCATATTTCTTTTAATAAAAAAACAATATTTTAAAGACCAAAATGATTCATATTTCGTTTGTTATCATTTCCTCTTGCTACCACTCTTTGATTAATACCATTTTGTTAAATTTCTCGTTAATTAGTGGAAAGTAAAAAATACTTAAATTCTCTCTATTCTGATAAAACAAATTTCTGTTCGATGACTTCATTTTCGGAAAAACTTTTTTTTTAATCCACGACCACAGAATCAAATAAAAGACGAGACTTTTGTTTGGATCTATGAATCTTAGAATGTATAAACAATTAACTCTATATTAATTAATTAATTAATTAATATAGAAAATTTGAATTTGTCTTGATCTTAATTAATTAATTTTGTAATTTTATTTCATTTGAATTTGAATTTTTTTATTCATAAAATTCTGCTTTAATTAATCAGCTCTCTGTTACGAAAATTATCAGAATATTTTCCAACAATTCATACTCTTTTTCGTCTGGTATAATTTTGAATATTCTTTGAAGTCCTAAAGCAAACTTTCCCATTTCGTTTTAATTAAATAAAAATACATGTCTGATTTCTTCGTTTTTTAAATGTTTTGAGTCTTCTTTTCGTTGGAAAAGAGCGCAAACTGTAAAGCATGTTTCGTGGAATGGATAACATCAAATAATGAAAGGAATGGTCTCTGCAAAGAAACATATAATACAAAGTTTCAGAAATTATGAAGCTTTATGTTGGGAATAAAGTTCGTTATCGTGTCAGATGGGTCCAAAAACATTCCGAATTTTTGAGAACGCATGTTGCCTATACAATGATTACATTAATTTGCATTTCTTTTCTCTTCTGCGCTTTTTTTTTTTCTATCAAGAGCAATCATGATTGCTCTAATTAGCAGCTGGTTTGTTTAACCTAATACTTTCTTTCTGAAGAATGATTAAACTTATTTTTTTGATTAGGATTAACAAAACAGTTCCTTAATTAAGTTCTCAAGCGACGAAGTTCATGTCACAATCGTATTATTTCTGAGGAATGTGTCAATTCGAAAAAAGGGAAAAAGTAGCCGTTGGTTAATGATATAACGAAAGAATAAAACGGGACCCGCAATTGCTTGACCCAGACCCCACTAGCCGTTGATTTAGCGACCTTTCTCCTTGCATGCATCCTTCTCTGGTTAAAATTAATTAAAATTGAACAGCGAAGAATGATGGCGAGAGGGGGATGGAGCACAATGTAAAGCCGAATTGAACCCGTGAACTCTCTAATCCACGTGTCAGGATGAGATTTGGTTCCAAGCTTGCACGGGTTGTCGCGCGAGACAGAGAGATCGGCATGGATTGGATCGTGACCAAGGAATCAATCTGCTCTGCACTGGAAGCATTCCAGTCCCAGCACATCGCTCTGACGCCTTTTATTTTATTTGTGTTTAACGAGAGATTTCTCTGCTCCGCTGTTTTGTTTTGTTTGCTGCCGATTCATCACGAGAAAGAAAGGAATGTTTAAATTATAATAGCATCTTTTCATTTTGGACTGTCCGATCGGCATCTGACTTTCAGTCGAGTTGGGTTAGACTTTTTTTTTTCCCCCAACAGAAAAAGCTTCTATGGGATGACACATGCATCGTCTCTATGTCTAGCATTAAACTGTCAATAGCTTCTAATGTGTGGTTTTAATTTATTTAATTTTAGAGGTGAAAGATGCTACTCGCAGCCTTGGAATTTACTTTTGCCTCTGCTTATTTCAACAAACAATTGCACTTACACAAATTATAACTACCAGCCAAAGCAGAGATAACTGTTGCCTTCAATACGAAACTTGGAGAGGGGTCATCTGTTGCTTGGTTCTATTGCCAAATGTACCTGAAATCGACGCAGTTAACAAACACTGTACCAGACAAAAATTGAGGACCAGGCAATCAAAAAGTATGCAACAATGTACCAACCCAAGAGCTCAATTGCACTAGGTAGTAGATACCATTGAGTCGCTGACAGATAGGGTTCAAGCACTCCCCCTAAAAATCCATTTTGCGGGGTCCAGGTGCATTGACTCACTGCCATCCTGCACCACTGGTAAATGTAGCAGCTCCAATTTCCAAGTACTGAAGGTCAAGAACTAGGGTCCACATCCTTAGAAACTTTGATGTACTCAGTTTTCACATGACATAATCAACGACAAGAGATTTTCAGACCTAGAAATATTCACTCAATACATCTCATGCCAGTGTCCTTCATTTTGTCTTTATAATGGTGTTTATTTGTCCCTATAAGTAGGTTCTCTGTTTGGTACACTGTGCCCTTCTTTTTTTTGCCTCCCCGGTTTCATGTTTCGTTTGGGGTCCATAGATAAATTTAAGGAAGGTGCTAACATTAGTGTACCAGCAATAAGTGAAAATTTCAGTAAAGGGACAAACAACACGATACAGACTTGGTCAGGCTCCAAAGTACGGTGCAATTGCAAAACAACACGATACATGAAAGCAAGCTTTAGAATAAAAGATGAAGAAATTAAATGGCATTATTTCACAAAGCTACTCAAAAAGAGGCAATTATAAGGATAATAAGTCAAAAACGCTTTTGCTCTTTTCTTTTAACTTCTAATATTCCAATTCTATCCATGCCACAATTATTGTTAAGGACTTGTATTTAAAATAACTTATCCCATGCTGAAGCACAACAAAGGCTATGATAATATAAAAGAAGAGCAAATTAAAAATAACAAATAATAGAAACCAAAAATGTAACCGCCCGTTTAATTAATACGGTACAGAATATCATAAAGAGATACTAGGATCCATCTGGCATAGTCCTAACTCTTGTTCCCTTTCACCAAGTTTTGAACAAAGAGCTCTCCTGCTCGGTATGATGACCGAACCTACATGACAAACATAAGATTACTTTTAGCAAAGAAAAATCCCAAAACTGGAGAGCTGAGACAGCGATGCCTCAGAGGAACTATAATGTCCACAGATACTTGCAATTCCTTAACGGTATAAGTTAAATCAATGGTTGTACACTGGATTTGCTATTCCTTAAAAAGGCAAGTCCAGTCCTGGTGAAGTGCCTCTGTACAAGTCATTTTTTTTCTTTAGGTTTTATTGAACAACTGAGGCACTAGACCTAATTTTGAGCTCGAACTCAATTCAAGTTCAATAGATAGGTTAAACTAGGAAGAAAATGTTAAGTGTAAACATGGAGGGTATAGAGGAGGTTAAAGCTTTACCAGGGGACCACTAGCGACATAACTGAAACCAATGGATTCACCATATAACTTCCAGGACTCAAACTTCTCAGGAGTCACGTACTCTTTTACCGTCAAGTGCAATGGTGTGGGCTGTAACATTCATCAAGGCAAATTCAACAAGAAGTCAGAGAATATTATTCAGTAGTAGCCAGTTGTAATATATGCACATTCAAATGACATCAAGAAAAATGCACATTCAAATGACATCAAGAAAATATATATTAAGGTCTTTATCAAATAACACCCCATATACCGCCACATTTGCAATGTGTAGCAACCATCACACAAAGCTATGTGATGGTACAAGTACATTCCATAAACAATCAGCAATTTATCCCCAAAAATTTTAGTAGGATTCCTTTCTCTAGGCACATTTGTACTAAAATCAAGAAGAATGAATTTGAATACTGGATTTGCATGTTTAGGTACAGTATAAAAAGGCTAAGCGCAATTTTAGTTTCTTTTGCTTAACACAGCCTTTGCTGACAGGCTGACAGTTGACTCTGTTAAGGCCGAAAATCAGAACGTTAAGTGTAACTTGCAAACACCCTGTATGACGCCACATTTGCAATGAGGTGCAACCATATTACAATGTTTGTTTACTTTGCTAAAGGAAAGAAAAGAGCCAAAAAGCAAACAAATCGTATTGATCTTATGCAGTTTAAAAGAAAGAATAACTGAACCTGCAAATATTGACCCAAAGTAAGGATGTCCACGCCTATAGCTCTTAAATCAGCCATGGCTTCTTTAATCTCTTCATCCTTCTCTCCAAGGCCGAGCATTATAGATGATTTAGTTATCATGCCCTCTTTGCTTTCTTTTGCATGCTTTAGAACAGATAAACTCTGCTCATACCTACAAAAAGATCATGTTGTATCAAGAAAACTTTAGCTGTTATCAAAATTGACAACTGTGCACCCAAAGTCAAAGAGATGAACAGATTAATTTTGTTTTAATTTTAACATTTATAAGTGTGTTTGATTGTCAGAAAATCCAATCAATTTTGAACCTTTCTGTAAGTTTAGGAAGTTATATATTTGATATAAAAGTAACTAAACCCTTCTACCAAACATCTATCTTTATGGCTTAAAAGTTTGAAAAGTCTTAATGTTTACCTTAAAGGCCCAAGAGAAGGGTTGCTATGAAAAAAGAGTAAAATTTTTGAATTTCCAAAATAACTTTCTAATACATTAAACAAAGCTACATATGCATACATTTGCTCAGCTTAAAGCTTTTCAAATCAAACAAGAAGAAAATTAACATAGGATGTTGTACCCAGCTCGAGGATCTCTGACAATTCTCTGTAACCGTCTCACCGTCTCTATGTTGTGCGCAAATACATCTAGACCAGAGTTTGTCAGATGTGACACAGCTTCTAGATCCCCTCTAAAATCAGAGGTCAAGCACTCCACTAAAATCTCTGGCTTCATCCTCTGCTCAGTGAATAGGCATCATAAAATTCCAGCACTTGAATATTCTATGATTTCCTTTTTATTCATAATTGAAAACTAAAAGCAAACCTTTAAACATCTAACAGTCTCAGCAAAGTGGTCACTCCCACCATCAGGAAGATCATCTCGGTCAACACTGGTCAACACCACATAATCCACACTACATGACAGATAAACAAATAACATCACTTTTGTAAGTTGGTTTACCCAAATGTTCATTGGATAAGACTGTTTTCATATGGAATTGTGCCGATTTCTTAGTAAAAAAGAAATAGATCAGGAAACCACCCGCAATTGTCCAGGGTGAGTAGGAGATGATAATAATGGCTATTGAAGCCTTAATTCCAAGGTACTATTCCACAATGCTTACCAAATTGTTCATTTGCATCTCCTACATAGAATAAGAAAAGATTGGGCTGGTTATACTCTCTTCCTACAATAACCCGATCCAAAGGAAAGAAATCAGAATAACTAATCTTCAATCACCATCGATACTCCATTGGAATAAGGAAAAAGGTATTTTGACCTACCCCCAACTTGTAATGGCATGGGCAGTGTTCTCAGGTTCCATAGGATCTGGAGGGGGCGGGTTACGACTTGTTTTGACGGCACAAAATCTGCACCCACGAGTACATGTATCACCAAGAAGCATGATGGTAGCAGTTGCTATCCCATCTCCTTCTCCCCCTGCTCCTCCTCCCCCATTCCAACACTATATGCATAAAAACAACGAGAACTAGAAAAATGGAGCCCTTTTTTTTTATGGATGAAAAGGCATTTTTATGTGCAGAAAAGAGCAGACAATATTGCATGGTTATATAGAGGCTCCTATACAACACTTCATTACTAGATAAATAAATCTCAGGTGTTGCTGTCTGCATACAGGTACAGGCGTAGCAGTAACAGTACTGTTGGTACTAATAAAACATTGTAGCTAGTTGTGAGCACATACCAATCCAGGATAACTGATAACTAAAGTTTATTGGTACATCCTTACTTGTATCAGTTAGTGGCATCAAACAAATGGTGGTCTATAAAGAAAATATAATCTCTGTATGAGTTGGAAGCTATCATCTAAATCATGTCTGGAATAATTTTCGTTTCCAAATAAATATAATCTGAAACAAAAGTACCTCGCCGATATTGGGGCACTGTGCTTCGACGCAAACAGTATTAAGCTTCAATTCACCAATTGAGCCTTTTAACCTAGCAAATTTCTCACCCTGTGGAGCCCTCTGTCTCAACCAATCAGGTTTCTTCACATTGGGGTCCCGCCCAGTGTGTGAGCCCATGCCGCCTGGATATGGGGGTGTGGAAACGGCATGAGAAGATTCTAGAAGCTTCGCCGGAGAAGAAGAAGAAGAAGAAGGGCTTGTATTAGAAGAATTCTTGGATGATTCGACCTTGTAACTGGAGGAGCTCTCCAGTGAGTTGGATCGAGGGACTTGAACGAAATTGAGGCGATTTGGAGAGGCGGGATGCGCGGAGGAGATTGGAAAGGGCGCAGTTGAGGGGTTAGCTAGCGAATTGTTGAGCATTTCGGAGGATGTTTTTCTGGTTTTGGTGCGATCGGCTAGTGACAGAAAATCCAAGGAACGAAGAGCTTGCGGAGAGGCCGAGAGGGGCGTTGAAGGTTACAGTTTTAGCCTTGGTTTGAATGAGTAATAGCAAATACCGTTCGTTGGATCAGACATTGGATAGATGTCTATCACTATCAGGGTAAAGCAGGAAACGATGACGATATTCTTCGATATAACCAATGTCAACCGCAATCGATCAATTAACTTTTCCTTTTTAATGTTTTGGCAATGCTTTATAAATTTTTTTTAAAATATCCACATTTGAATTGGCCAAAATCTTATTAGAATATATGGTCAAAAGTTTTTCTTACAAAAGTTTGACATTATGACCCATTACTAATGATGGTGACCATATATGTCAGTTATATAGTTAAGCCATCACCGTATATATAGTAGTATTATATTTGGTGGTCGTTCACACCTTCATTTTATGTTATTCATTATCTGGATCGCAGGATACATTTTTTTTGTGGGTACAGATCATCCGATCTAACTATGAATATATCAGATTCATTTTCTCTTACACCAGCTCGTATTCTATTCTCCTACGGGATAAATACATGGTCATACTTTTATTCATCCGGACCCTTCAATCAGGAACCAATGAATCAGATGGAAATCATGGAATATGTCCAAGATTGAAATAGCCCCAAAAAGACATCAGCACGTTAATTAGATCCGTTTATTCTAGATTGAAAGCACAGATCAGTAAAAACATAATCATCCATGAAACCAACACACAGGAGTATACAACCCTGTGGCACAGCACTAGGCTGCATCCCATCTAATAACCAAGGATAGTGAAGCAATTTCCTCACACACCTACCAAATTCTCACATCGGAACAGAAAAGCAGACCAAATTAAAGGGATTCATCAAATTTACAATTTTTACTGCACCAATAGACTGGTTTTTCATAGGTACTTTATAAGAAGTTCCACAAAAGGTAACAAAGTTCAGACATTATAAGATAAGCAAGTCATATAAGAAACTAAACTTCCACACCTAAGAACTTCAACGCTTTGCACCTGGCTTCTCAAAAACCACAGAAACCCGTACAACACCACTAATATCTTCTCCACTATATCCTGTCAGGAAACCCCATTTATAAACCCCTTCCCATCTAAACTAGAACCCCCTCCCAGACGACCCCCACCCCCAACATCCTCACTGAATCCATGTTCTTAAGTTACACAGATTTGACATACTCATGAAACACAAATTAGCACAGGAAGAAGAAAATAAAAAAAAATGTCTTTTGGATTCTTATACCTTAAGACCTACAGTTGGGTGCGAGTTCATCATATAAAAGTCAACCCGGCACCGATTCAGAGGTTGCATGGCCATTGCCAGGTCCATCAGACCTGAAACCTGGTATTGGCATGGCTCTCTGAGCAAAATCCAATAACATCTCTCTTTGCTGTTCATTGGTATGAGGAAGACTGGAACACAGTAACTCTGACGGCATCTCCCTGCTAATTGCCCGAGCCATGTCTGAACCAACTACTGCAGTTCCACTACCATGCAAAAGCAACATCTGCAATATACTCTCATATTTCCCTAGACAATACTTCGTCAGAAGCTTAAAGAAGGCATCAAAGGAGGCTTGCCAGAAAGCCCGGTTTTGAATGGTACAAATAGAGGACGTATGTGGGTTTGTCAACAAATCAGTTGCCCTTTCGAGCACTGATTTTATTATAACTGAGGCACCGTCACCGGCTGAGCTTCCAATTGGGCGTAAAGGTGGCTGTTCTGATGAACAGACAACTGCAGCAAGACAGGCGCTCAGAGAACTCAACTCCATGTGGCGAACTGCTAAAGAGACTGTTTTTACGAGTTTAGTTATCGTTTCAGCTGCAGCTGTATCTGAAGGTAATCCGCCAAATAAATATCGCAAGTGCCGACAAATGGCCATGCACACAAGACGTGCAAGCTCACTCCCTGGTATGAGTTGTTGCAGGTATCGGGAAAGAAGCTTTCGGCCTTTTGGAAGGGAGACAAGACGAAGGAAAACAAGGTCGTCTTTTGGGGAAAGGCCTGCCGGGTTACCTGGTTTGGCTGGGCTTAGGGGGTCCACTAACTCAAGTGATGCCGCTAGACCTTCTAAAAGAACTTGACGGCGTCTCCTCAGCTGGAAACCACCATCTTGTGGTGGATTGTTTTGTAGAAGTCGATCTATGTCATCAACTTCAAGTAACAGAAAGAACCCATCTTCAATTGTAATTCTCGCAGCAAGAGGAACCTCCTTCTCCAAGGGTTTGGGGAACTTCTGACCATGTGGCCCACTTTCAGGCTGGTCAGGCTCCAAGAGAGGTCTCGGCCGGCGTATTGAAGAGAAAGAGACTCGGCCGAGAGAGTCAACCAGTAGGTGGCCGTGAGATTCACTGTTTGACGAACGGGATTTAGAGGAAGATGAATCCTTGATTGTGACTGGACAAAAACGCTGTCTGCTGTATGATCCTGTTGATCGTTTTGCAATGCAGGCTTGGTGGTAATAGTCATCAGTGTATGGATCATTGTTGTGGGTCCCAGCATGTTGCATTTTTAAGATGCTTTCTATTTCTTCAGCTGACATGTATCTGGACTTGAATTGAAGACGGGCGATACTGTCAGCTTTCTGACTGTTGGTTTCAGAATTTTGACTGGAGCTGGAGTGACGCAAATGGTGGTGATGCTTACCCCTCGGAGATGGCCTTGACCTCTGTTCCCGTATTTCTGGCATTATACTAGCCAGGTGTGATGGGTAAACTGGTGCCTGCATTTGCAACTGGTTTAGCATCTGTTTCTGTGAGAATAACAGAGATTGCATCGGGTCGCGTAAATTAGGGTGGTACAGGTTGGAAGAAGAATAAGGTATGCTGGGTCCAAATGGTAACCCATGAGGATACCCAGTTAAAGAGAGGGGGGACCCAGTATAGTGGGATGAACCAGAAGAGGGGAAGTGAGGCACAGAGTTTAGAGATGGGATACTTGAATGGCGTGTGAGTTGGTTTGGATAAGGATAAGAGGAACTGGATCGGGTTTTAGGGAGAGGAATAGGCTCCGCAGAGTGCTGATGTGTCAATGGCTGTAATGGGTAGGAGGAGGTTCGGTGTAATGGTTTTGAGTCATGTGATGACGGGTCAGGTTGGGACCACCATCGCTTGTTGTCTTGTAAGTTGTCTCCATCTAAGTGTTGTGGGTCAATCCAGTTATGGAAATCTGTCTCGGCGGTCCAGTCAGTGGTTGAAGAACCTGAAAATAATTGTAAATTTTAACTTGTCAGAGAATGAAGATGTCTCTCTCTTTCAGTACAGGGAACAAAGAAACAAAATAAATGCATAAATGAAGGTAGTTCGACATGAAAATCAAATAGCAACACTTGTCAGACAGTCAGGTATTGTATGGTTACCAAACTCCGACTGGACTTCTCCCATTTCCTAGATTATTCATTTTGATGTTAACATACTAGCATTATACAGTGCTGGGAAGTTTGAACTTTCACTTACTATATTTTGGTAGCAGGAGTTCAGGTAGAATAGCACAATATACGAAACTATATACAAATTAATATGCATGCATGATACTCAAACAGCATCAAACTTTGTGATATTTCCTCCTGTAGGTTTGATAAAATTGAACTCGAATTTTGTGAGCTAAAATGTGTTTGGTACCCAAATTTCTTCTGCAATAATGTGGATGAAACAATCCTCCAGAAGAAAAATGACAAACAACCAACAGAAAAAGACTCAAGTGGAAGATGTATAAGAAAAACTAGAACTCAAGAAAGAAATACGGTCACTTACTTTCCATAGAAACAGAGCGCCGGTCACCAATGACACCAGCATTCCTGGTCCCACTTACAGTTCTGTTCAACTGTCATCAAATAAGACAATGTACAAGATTTAGTCTCATTCTCTCCCAAATAACCAGAAATTAAGAAAGTACTTCTACCAAAATATATTAACCAAAAGATTAAAAAACATATACCCCACAATAGTCTGTACACAAACTTAATACAAAAGCTTAGAATCAGAGGACGTCAAAAAGGAAAATTATAGTGATAATATACAACATGTATGAACTACATCTAAGAGTTAGGTTCGAAATACAGTTTGACCTAACACCTCTATCATAGAACGACCTTCTGATGTTGCTTAAAAAGAATATATGTTAAAAGTAATTCTGAAAAATTGGTATTTCATTTTTCCAAATAGGTGGGTTTTTTCTCAGATGTTCGCCAGCATTCAAGGAAAATGAGCAAGTACATATCAATGTACAATGTAGCTTGCACATCAAAGATAGAAAAGAGTATCAGGGGAGAGAGAGATAGAGAGTTTTTTTTTTTTTTTTTTTTGGGGGGGGGCGGTGGGGGGTAACCTTTGCAAAAGTACTTGAAAGGTCATCAGCTTCTGCCAAAGAGTTCTCAGCCTGTAAAATGCAAAATATTTCAGATCAGCAACCAAAAGCTAATGCACGTGGCTCTACATTTTTGCACTAAGACTTGCCTAAACCATAACACAAAACAATGCGGTGTCAGCAGAAACCCTCACGTAGACACAACCAAACTACACAGGTATTGGTAACATGTTACATGTAACCACAGTCCATACAAGCAACAAAAGCATTTAATACCAGGCCAACCATAGTTTGTCAATCATATGTTGGAAGAAATACTCTGAAAAGTCATACCAAAAGGTCTTACTACAAAGAAGTCTACGCCAAAAAAAAAAAATGGAAACAAGCTGCTGATGTATATAAATTATGCAAAAATAACTATTCCCCCCCAATTCAACAAATGCTCAAATTACACTAACCTTCAATCAGCTTCATCATGAATGAGCAAGAAAAAGAAGGTAGTCTAGGGAAATCGATGAATACAAAGCACAAAACAAAAAGCAAAGGAACCAGAGTATTGTTTTGCATTGAGGCCAACTAGGATTGCTTCAATTTTATGGGGGTAAAATTAAGAGTTTCCAATGTACAGAATG
Source organism: x Bolboschoenoplectus mariqueter (assembly GCA_037678475.1). NCBI lineage: Eukaryota > Viridiplantae > Streptophyta > Magnoliopsida > Poales > Cyperaceae > x Bolboschoenoplectus > x Bolboschoenoplectus mariqueter. The sequence continues at coordinate 696,114 of CM075268.1, read as the reverse complement.
CAGCAAAGTACAAAAAATAAAAACAAAAAGGTTAAACCTCATCTTTGTCTCCAAGGGAAGGGAATCGATACTCTGCATTATTTGGCCCAGCAAACCTACAATCAATAGCTTCGTTTTCATCCTCTAACCCTCCCAAAACCACCTCCTCTACTGCCCCTTTTCCGAAGAATTCATATCTTGATGCATCAAAATATGCACTATCTGCAGTAAGAAAGAAAACATCCAAATTAGAAACCTGTGTTAGGCCAATGAATTAATCTTGGGAAATATAAATTTTAACTATTTTAATTTTTTTTTAATTTCCGATTGTTCTGTGTTTTATTTGTTTTGTGCTTGTTTCAAGATTGGCAATGACATGAACCATTAATGATACAATTTGGCACATATAAAGGTAATTGAGCTGAGCTAGGCAAGCCACATAAACCAGAGTAATACTTCCTGTATAGATTTCAGACAAGTAGTACAGTCCGACACTTACATGAAAATGCTTGATTTTAAGAGATACAGTTTCTCTATAGGTTAGATTACAAGCAATAATAGCTCGGAGTAACCAGGGCAGCAATATTTCCAAAAAAGGTTACCAGCCATGAAATTCTCCCGACTTTTTGTAATAGCGTTACCAATCCGCAAGAAAGAATCTACGGTCTGTTTTATTTAATATAGAGAAAATATAGTTTCGGATCTCACCTGAAGAAGACGATGCAGAAGGATCGAAAAGACCTGGTTCTTCTAGTCCCCTCATCGAACCCATCAGTTCAATTTTTTTTTGTAATTAAAGAGACGGAAAAGTTTCTGAACAATATGAGGCTCTCCAGAGATCTAAAGTTCAATTTTTTTTTGTAATTAAAGAGGCGGAAAAGTTTCTGAACAATATGAGGCTCTCCAGAGATCTAATGTGTTGCCGAAATCTAGGGTTTGGTTTCTCGAGCTGAGCTACGATGAAAACCCGATCGAACTTATGAACAAAACAGAAATCGAAGAACAAGAGGTAGAGATATCAAACAAAATACATATACAGCTCCAAACTGGAGACGAAATCGAGAACTAAGAGTTCAAGAGGAGCGATACCCGAGATAAATTGAACTCCAAATCTGAATGAGGCGAAACACAGATGAAAGGAGCTAAGGAGGGGAAGGAAAATTACAAATCTGGGGATAAAATTGGATGCTGGCGTTGGGTTTGCGGGTTTCGAGCTGGATTACGCAAAAAACGACGCTCTCCGATTGAAAATACGCGATTTCATTTACCCTCTCTAGGTACAGAGAGAGAGGGAGAGAGAGAGAGAGAGAGAGAGAGAGAAGGAGAGATGCGGGGAGGGGGGATTTGGGATTTGGGTGAAATAATCGAGCTTTGGCTTCATTGATACGCTCCCCAGTCCCTACTGTCCGCTTTATCGGCGCCGCATAGACCCGGTCTACAGGACTCTTTCCCTCGTGCACCACGCCAGGATGTCCGTACTACAACTGCTCCTTCAAATTCAATTCAGATTTAAGTTGATTTTATGTCTATTTATGATCTTTTTACCCCCCTTTATTAGTATAAAGTTAGTTTGAATTTCGATCGTTTCATCTGTATCGAACGACCTGTATGTTACGAAGATTTCCCAATGAACTAACTGTGTATTCAGAAAATAAGTTTATAATATAATTTCAAACAACTTATGCTCACTGACTGTGTATTCAGAAAATAAGTTTAGAACATAATTTCAAACAACTTATGCTCACTGACTGTGTATTCAGAAAATAAGTTTAGAACATAATTTCAAACAACTTATGCTCACTGACTGTGTATTCAGAAAATAAGTTTAGAACATAATTTCAAACAACTTATGCTCACTGACTGTGTATTCAGAAAATAAGTTTAGAACATAATTTCAAACAACTTATGCTCACTGAAACGAAATTATGATGATGGATTAGGGATTCATTCGTGATGAAACAGTTTCATAATATTACCAACCATAAAAATAAACTTATAATCTTAAAACCTAACATGTAGAATGTAATACGTACTTTATATATATTGTTTTGTATGAAACATAATGAAATTCAATATACATTTAATCATTCATGGATGACATAAAATTTGAAATTATTACTATGATAATATGATACCATCTTGAACCCAATGAACATAGATGAAAATGAGTCAATTGCTAGATGAAATCAAACTCGCCCAGAGAGCTTTGGAACATAGTGTGTGGATTTGGACCGGGTGCATGTAAGAGGGCGTACGAAGGCCTCGTCCAACAAACGCTTTGACTCGCAACAAGGGCAATTAATGAATAGAAGATACATACATGTTTCGTTAGTGAGCTGCTTCGTTGATTTGGATCTGGATTCGCAAACTTAGGTGTGGAATCGGGATCGGAATAAAACGGCGCATCAAATGATGCGTCTCTCTCTCTCTCTCTCTCTCTCTGACACATTCAGTATAGCTGTCAATAAAATTTGGACTACCTTCCACCGAGTTATAATTCTGTTTTAATTACATGCAAAATTCAATCGACTTTTGTCTACCAAGTTATGTGGAGAGAAAAGGGGAATAAAGGCTCAGGGGCAGGGATGGAGAGAAAAGGGGAAATATATGCTTGGGTTGGTGGAGTCCAGAGGAATATGCTGTATTATATTTCTATCCAAAACCCATTTCTTCAAAGTTGAAACGGACGTACACGTTAATCAAAATAATTCACGCTCATCAATCATTTCACTTTCAGTTTATTTTTTGTGTTTTAAATTTTATATTTCTCGACTTCTTAATTTTACAACATAGTTTGCAATATGTTATCCTCCAAACTCTTGTTAGTGATTCAATTAGCTGGAGACTGTCCTCATGAGGGCTTTTATTTGTGGTTAGAATATGGGGGTTATACCTAACAAATATTTTGAAATAGTATGAAATTCTATTTTGCCCCTTAAAATAACAAATTTTATGTGGTCAATCCGAAGAAACAGAATTTAGTTAAGAGGGGGTGAACTGGTAATATTGACTGTGTATTCTGTGGTCAAATGGAAATAACTGAACACTTGTTTGTACAATGTCCCTTTATTCAGGTTATTTGACAATAGCTTGCCAATTATAACAACTTTACTTTTCAAGGATATAATATTTAAGGATATAATATGGATGATGTTTGGTGTATATATTCTTATATTTCTTTGAAAGATAGATACATTGTTGAGCTTATTAGAGGTGATGTTATGTGGACTGTGTGGCTTAAAAGAAACAAACTTTATTTTACTGATCATAAGTGCAGAGCTCTCAGATCAATTGGAATGCAAATTCTCAGTTTGGTTACTTTCTGATGTAAGAATAATAAAATAAAATAAAATGGAACTGTTTTGAATCTGAGAATTATGATAACAAATTCCTCTGCATGTGGACCTCAGGGGAGAGGAAGAGGTTATTGCTATCCTATTTGTTTTTCTGTTTTTAATTACCTGTTCCAATTGTTGGTCTGTTTTTGGATAAGCTCCTTGGTTGATGTTTTGTGTGTAAGAGAGCTTTATTTTTGGTTTAGTTCTTCTGATAAATTAGGTTTGCGTAGAGACTGCTTTGTTGATATTTGTTGATATAGGTACTTAGCTATAGAACTAGGGTAATATGGTTTGATTGTACCAGCTGTCTGGTACAGTTTTAAGCCTCAAAAGACTATATGTTTTTTAGTTTCAATGAAATTAGCGGAGATAATTCACTTTTATCAAACAAAAAATATCATATATTTGAAAAAAAGTCATAATATTCTTCAAATTTATAATGAAATGTCATTCGATATCAATTAGGATTTATTATAAATGTACTGAATAAAATTCAGAAAAAAAAATAGAAATATAATAGGAAGAATAGTACAATCTGACGAGTACTTGATAAAAGCTAAAGGAGATCGCCGACATTTTCTTTCTCTTCAACGGCGGAAGGGAAGAAGATAGAACAAGCGAGTCTTTATAACCGTCGGAAACAAATTCTCGTCAAATACCTACGTTTTGGTGAGGAAATCTATACATAAATTCGAGACCTCAAAATCACGTCGATATTTCCTTTCGTTTTGATCGACGAAAACGAGAAATGTCCGATTCCATTTCTCATTTTTCATCTCGCGACTCTATTCCAATCACGGAATTAAATGTAATAACCGACTGCTACGCATATATATTTTTTTTCTAAGACTCAATCCATACTATTTTTTTTCCTTTACAAATATAAAAGATCCGATAGAGATTTACTTTAATCAAACTTAGTAGACGAGAGTGATTGATCCTAAGCTTGATTACAAGCTGAAGCTTTTTGAGATCTGTTAATTCGTCGTTTATAAATGTTGAGTGCATCTACATCCATCCTTGAAATTGCAAAAACAAAATTTATTTAATTTTTCTGAATATGGCTGCTCCATCTCAAATACGCTTCTGAATCCAATCATTCATTTTTTTTTTCTTTTTTGTGTTAGTTAGTTGGTAAATCAGTTTCGTCTTTTGATTTCAATGTATTAGCAAATAAGTTTCCAATATTAAATTTTGTTCTTTTATAGGGGAACACATTGCATGTTTTCTTTTCAAATTAAGTCTTTCGCATACGACGGACAATTACTTTTGAAAAATTATTTTTGCACCCCGTATTTTATATCATTTATATGTATACTATAAGTATTTATACTAAATAAATAAGTAATTTATATTTATATTTATAAGTATTTATAGTCAGTATAAAAAAAATATTTATCACCTTTTTATTTCTCATTGATCTGAAAAATTTGAAGTTAAAAATTTTGTTACATAAATAAAAATAAAATTTGTAAATTTTTTAATTTTAGATATTTTTATCATTAGATATAAATATTTTTTTAAAAAAAAATATAAATATATATAAAATATAAAATACCGTTATTACTCCTCATTAATTTTTCTAGGTGGGAAATTAGTAGGGAAGAAAATCATGCGTTCGAACGTGTTTATCTTTTACTTAATTTTTGTTAGTTTTATTACACAACGTTAAAAAATAGTTAATCGTATCATGCGGTATTTGATATTTTCTCAATCAATCTACGTAAGTTTTCTTTTTCAAAAATTGTAAATAATTCAAAACGAAAGATAACATGCCAAAAAGACCCAATTAAAAATTCGAGTCACGATGATCATCATTCTTAAAAAAAAAGGTGTCTCGAGCTCACTCACAACTTCCATTGAGCTACATGTGAATCATGTACATTTTTGACAAGTGTGAACCATTTATAAGTTCAAATTTTCTACATCATTTACACACGTGTCAAGCGATTTTCTCCAATGTGAAAGATGGACGAATTCGAAGCTATTTTCTCCGAGCACTAAAATCATTTTTGTAAATAATTAAATATATTATTATAAGTAATAGCTCATACAATAAATCTCTAAATATACGCGCAAGAAGATTGTCTATCGGTTTATGTTAGTTAAAGAATAATTGGGTATATATCCATAAAATTTTTTGTTATTGAAAATTTTGCTATTGAAACTCAGAATAAATTATATAAACGATCATTAAAGTATCATTTTTTTTATCATTTTGATTCTTAAAATTTTAAAATTATTAATTTAATATTTCAAAAATATCATTATAGTCCTTTAAGTATCACTAATTTATCAATTTGATCAATTTTTTAATTTATAATAATTATCGGTCAAAAGAAAACGAAAATTTATGTTCACATTCATATCATAATGATACAATATATATGTACATATTTTCTTCAATTAATTTATAATTTCACAAACTAAAACTATTAATAATTTAATTAATATTTGATAACATGAAAACATTTGTTTTTCCACATTTTTGATATTGTTTGAAGATCATTACTTTTTTATGACGTGAATAATTATATTTATTTCTGTCAAATGAAAGCTATTGTGTATACAAAATAATGTCATGATAGATAAAATTGATATTTTTCAATGGATTTTAAATGCAGTATAAATTTGATACAAATTAAAAAGTTGAAGTGCTAAAATGATACCTTTGAAATTTTAAGGACCAAACCGAAATAAAAGTGATACCTTTTGAATCAAACTAATACTTTTAAAATTTTAAAGATCAAAATGATAAATAAATAAATAATATTTTAAAGATCATTTTTATAATGTACTCTAAAACTTAAAATATCTCTATGTATTTCCATCCTTTGAATTAACCAATCAATAGCTGTTAAAGGAAGTTGAACCCACAAAAAATCCGTGAAAAAAAGTTTTAAATTACCACTTTACCCTTGATTCGTCTCTCCCAAGCTTCCATCCTTGACAGTATAAGACAACAATATCTTTGTTCAAAAAAAGATAGAAGTGAATTTCTAACAATAATATATGTATGAAGCTAATATTTAATCGTAGTAATTCCAAACCATTCCAAAAAAAAAAAGAAGGCAATAAACTAACAGTATTTTTTTTAAATACAAGAAACAATAGAATCTCATAAAATGAAGACTCAAATAAAGAGCAAGTCGTTACCAGTGAAACACCAAATAAAAAGAGTTTGAAAAAGATATTTTATGTAGGGAAAATGCAGTAATGTAAAAGCTTTATATATATATATAATTTTATTTTGATAAATTTTAGTGTGATTAATTGAATGTATAGAAAAATACGAGAGAGATTAATTGAATGTATAGAAAAATACGAGAGACTTTTATTGTTTTTTCGGTGAATGATTTTTTAAGTTTAAACGAGGATGTAATCAGCAATGAAGTTTTGACGGAGAAATATAAAAAACTTTAAAATTGGGATAGGGATGGGAATATATTTATTGATATTTGTAATAACAAAAGTTTGATGGGTATCCGCTCAAATATCCATCCCTTTAATCAACGAAACATCCTTCACGCGCTGCCCCCAATTTCTCTTCCGACCATCAATCACATCCGACTTGGAAGAATCGGTAAAAAGAAATCAAATCTGAGGCTCCTCAGTCGCGAACGAACCGAAAGGAAGGAAGAATCGGCGTAAATCCGACGTAAGGTGAGTCTCTTCCGATTCGCCCAAACGCAAAACGCGGCCAGTTTGGTTGGGAAATCGCGCAATCATCGGATCGTGGGGTGCCGATAGATAGATTTTCCCCACCATGGTGGCATCAATGGACTATTGCTTGCTATTGCTATGGTAGAAGGTCCTAATTTTAGTATGGTACTTCACGAACAATAGAGGCCTGGGACCCCGCTGGCCACCCCCTTCGCTCCGGCTCTGGTTTTACCGATCGTTTGGGTTTTTGCTAAATTTGACCTTTTTTAGTTGCAAATAGTAAATTGTGCACAAGTGAGGGTCAACCTAGTGTGTCCTTTGATCCACAGTATAGTTCAGTTTGCTTTAGTGTCTCAGTGCTGTTTGAAGCAGTTCTTCCCTTTGTAATTCTACTCCAGGAACTAAATTAGTCTCTTCCTTTCTTCAGCGTTACTACAGTAGTACAATTAATGGACTACCAAGAGCTTTTTCGTCTGGATTTGGTTCGATGAATGGTTTCATTTATTTTGAAATTCTTGATTTTTCCGTTTTCTCTTCGGACCTTGTGTTCTGCATATTCCATAGCTAGTCAGTTCATTTCTGAACTGACTGGCGACATGAATTGCCACGAGCACCATAACAATTATCCGCTACTGATGCAATTTAGTAATGCAGGCTTGATCGAGTGAAATTAAATAATTATTTCTCTTCCTAAAAAGTTGTAATGGATTTATCGTGGTAGAAGGATGGATTCGGCAAGGAGCTGGTTTCACAAATTCCAACCGAGAGACAAGACTCCAGCAGGAGAAAAATCAAAGTCACCTACAAAGAAAAAGGATCCAGGAAATGGAACAGGAAATAGCAATGGGAAGGAGTTGGGGAAGCCACCAACTAATGATGAGGCACCGTCTAACGTTACAAAGCAGAAAGTGGCAGCCGCAAAGCAATATATTGAAAATCATTATAAGACACAGATGAAGTCACTGCAAGAAAGGAAAGAGAGGTAAAACGATGTCATTTTTTTTGAATAACTATAAGCTTCTGTGGTCATTTTTCGCAGTAGATAGAAAGTAGTTTTACGGTCCTACCTGACACGGTTCTTTGAAAGCTATACGTTAAATGTGGGTAATAATCTAAGGGTATTATACAAACAGTATTTGTTGCTATCAACGGGCACCACAAACAGCATTTGTTGCTATGTTCAAGCACCCCATCAATTGGCTCATGCTTTACTGTATGATGCTTTTAGGCTAAATTTCACTTTTTAGGTCAACGCTTTTATTCTGTTGATGTTTTGTTTTGGTTTGGAAGGACATGCAAACACATTTTTTATACTCCTAAAATGTGCTTGGCATAAATCAGTAGGTTTTCTCCCACAGATTTGATAGTGAATTGCTTTCCATGCATAGGCAAAAGATTTGGTGATCTACAACTATATATTGCATGAAATTGTTTCCATAATCTTGTCTGATTTCATTGTAATTTCTGATTTATGTAATGGTTCGGTATTTTTGTAACATAATTTAATATTTTCTAATAGGCGCTGGATTTTGGAAAGGAAACTAGCTGATGCGGAGGTATCAAAGGAAGAGAAAAATGATATTTTGAAAAATTTGGAGAAGAAGGAAACGGAATACATGCGTCTCCAAAGGCACAAAATGGGAGTTGACGATTTTGACCTTCTAACGATTATAGGTAGAGGTGCCTTTGGGGAGGTAAGTCTAAGAGTGTTCTAGATTACTTCATTGATTTTACTGTACTTGTTGACATATCTATATCCAGCACTTGTCATTTCTTGCCAGCAAGACATAACTAACAAATCCAAGTTAAGAGTCAGAATAGTGAGACTGAATTGCTCCCATTCATTGATCTAAGCTCAAATAAGGTCGTTGCTAATCAGTTCCATTATATTCAGAGTCAAGTGCTAAACCTTCTATTGTTTTGTTTTGGTTTTAAGTTGTCTTAGGAAAAGGCTGGCTGATTAGAAGTAGGGACAAGTTTGTTATTATTTAAGGAATGTGGATATGTGGTCTCCCTTGCACTAACTTAATGGTTAGGTATTATCTTGAATATTTGTATCCTGAGCGTTGTGAATATGATAAATATTTAATGCTAATCGCAAGTAACACACATTACTCTTTTGCAAATTAAATGCTACTTTTTTTTTAATTTAGTAGACATCTTCATACTTCATTTTATTGACATAACTTCCGTCATCCATGTTCATTCAGGTGCTTTGTTTAGACTAAATATAGGGACAATAAAACAATAGTTACTAGGCAATAAGGCTCCAAGGCATAATCTTGAATCTTACTAATGTATATACCTTTTAAGTTGAATCAATCTATATGAATCCAGACTTGTATATATTTTCCTTATGATGTTCAGTATCCCTTTTAATCTTTTCTCTTTAATTTGGTTATATTTATGCAGGTGCGAATCTGTAAGGAAAAGACTTCAGGAAATGTATATGCTATGAAAAAGCTCAAAAAGTCAGAAATGCTTCGTAGAGGACAGGTAATATGCTGTGTATTCTTTTAGTTTTGTTCATATTCTTTTTGTAGGAATTAGTAATTCTGCATATCCCATGCTTGCATGACCTATTGTTAGTTTTTTGCAGGGATGTCCCGTCTTATTTTATTTTATTTTTCCATTTTGTTCTTTAGTTTATTGGAACATAAGTCAAGCAAAATATCCCTCGCTATTCTGTCTCTACTCTTTTGCATAAATACCATGTCCAAATTATCTTTTGTATTCTACATTCTCAAAAAAAAAAATCATGAGAAATTAAGGATAATTTGATCATTTTATTGGCTGACGGGAATTGGGATTATTTTCATTAGCTACCTTTTTTTTTTCTTTTTGTTGAAAATATCATAATATTGTATACGTTCCAAAAACCTTAATTTGACATTGTACATCCAATTTAATTAAATTTTAGGTGGAGCATGTTAAAGCTGAGAGAAACCTTCTAGCCGAGGTGGATAGTGCATACATAGTGAAGCTGTATTACTCCTTTCAAGACGAAGAATTCCTTTACTTAATCATGGAATATTTACCAGGCGGTGACATGATGACTTTGCTTATGCGAAAAGATACATTGACTGAGGAGGAGGCGAGGTTTTATGTAGCAGAGACAGTGTTGGCTATCGAGTCCATACACAAACATAATTATATCCACCGGTACTTAGTTTACATAAATGATTCTTTGGTTTGTGATTCCTTCATAAAGGTTAATTAAGGATTTCGGTCTTTAATTTTGGTATGGTGCTACTAGTAGAGCCTGGAACTGTTCCTTTTACCACTAATCTTTGGTTGACCTCTTCTTTTTGCTGGCTTTTGTTTACTTTATTTTTTATTTTGATTCTGGCTGTACACTTACCCCAGATGGATCATTATTTTTTACCCTGCATTAGTTATTAGCAAGGATGTTTCAAGTCACAATGCTTTGTCTTATTTGTGATAATTAGCATTTGCAAATATATATAAATTTTTTATTGGTTTTGGCCTGATTGCCATGTCTCTGCATATATCTCAAAAGTTCTATTTGGTTACTATAAGATATGACCTGGTGGGTATTAGTTTTATTAGATTAGATAGTGGGATTAATTTGCAAAGGGCTGTTGGCAAATCGAACAATAGTGATACTGATTCATATTTTTGCTATTTTCCTCTTGATGAAAATTTTTAGGGATATAAAGCCGGACAATCTGTTACTAGACAAGCAGGGTCATTTAAAATTGTCAGATTTTGGTCTGTGTAAACCGCTTGATAGCAACAACTTCCCTAACTTAAATGAGCCTGAGAACTCAACAGGCAAAGTTACAAGACCACCTCTGGATGGGAACCCTAATCGTGTCAGCACCTCCTCTGTGCCTAGGCGCACACAACAGGAGCAGCTTCAGCACTGGCAGAAGAATCGTCGTACCTTGGTAAGAGATGATGGATTGTTATTTTTAATTACACATAAATATGCGTCTGCTACTTTTACTATCGATAACAAGGATTGGTGTCTTTTTTTATTTTTACTATCATGTATTGGATCTATTTTTTTTTAAGCACACCCCTAATTTTTAAAAATATAAGTATACCCCTGTTAATTTTACTATCAATGAGTAACAAGGATTGATGTCTTAATAGCCTGCTTGTACCATAAATAGCATTGGTTGCGTCAGTATAGTTAGGAAGCAGCAAAGATTTCCTTCATACTGGTTGATCCCTTTTTTTGTTTTTACCTCTTTCAATTTAATTTATTAGTTAGTGCCTCCCAGCTGAACTATCCGTTCAAAAAGAAAAGAAAAAGGACACGATCTGTTCAATATCTTTGTTTGATAGTATGACAACTTTTTCCAAAACAAGCAAAGAAGATTTTAAAACTATCTGGACTTGTTATTGGAATATGTATAACTTGCATACTTAACATCATGCAAGTTGAGTACTTTTTCAGAAAGCAGTTAAGGATGATAAATACATAGTTTGCAAATTTTGAACCACTCGGTGAACGGTAAATATGTATTGGATCTAACTTCTTCCCTTTTTTTTTTTTTAATTTCTGCGATATGCATATCATATAGATTAAATCAAAACATCAATTTTAAACTCGAATTTAATTAAGCCCATTGTTGAGACTCTAGATTTAAAATTAACAATGGATTCTGAACCCAAAAATCAAAGGATTGTTCTTAATGAAACCTTTCATGCACTGTTTGGTATCAAGGGAAAGCAACTCAGATATTATCGCTTCGGGTGACTTGTATTGGATTCATACTAATCACTACGTGCTAAGCTATTCAATTGATATATTTTTTTTTTCTTAATTTCCATTTGGTATTCTTATTTCTTGCTATCGATTTTTGTTACACAGGCTTACTCTACAGTGGGCACACCTGATTATATTGCTCCAGAAGTTTTACTAAAGAAAGGATATGGAATGGAGTGTGATTGGTACGGGTTCCTAATCTTTGTTTCTTATTTTTCAATGTCAGATTTGTTTCTTGTTCACTTTTGTGTGAGAAACCTAATTTTATTCTGTTATTATTAGGTGGTCGCTTGGAGCAATAATGTATGAAATGCTTGTTGGCTACCCTCCTTTCTATTCAGAGGATCCTATGTCTACCTGTAGGAAGGTTTGCATTTTTCAAACATTTAGAATTCTTTCAAGTTCACTGAGTGTTTTCATATTCTGTTGGTCCGAAACATTTTCTAGTTACGAGTTTTTCTTTGTACACTAAATATTGAAAATGGTCTTTATCTTAATAAGAAATTGCAGAAAACACATCTGCTCATCCTTTTTGTAGAACTATCATGCAGGTCTGTAAAAGAATTTACTGTAATGAAATCTCTATTTACCGGTCTTAAAGCTAAATAAGTATTGTAGTCAAGACTTTCATACAGTATGTTTGTGTTATAATGTTTCTTTTCTTGTTAATTAGATAGTCAACTAGCTACTTTTGAGTGGAGTTGGTTTATTTCAAAACTGAGCTTGAGCACCTTTCAGTTCAAAATTAAGTAGATTACAATTAACCAGAAGGGAGACTTGCAGCTTATGTTCTACCTTTTAGCATTTTAACACTTGGTTCTCCATATCAGATAGTGAACTGGAGAATGCATCTGAAGTTTCCTGAAGAGGCAAAACTTTCCCCTGAAGCCAAAGACCTTATATGCAAGCTGTTGTGTAATGTGGAGCAGCGGCTTGGTACAAGAGGTGCCCATGAAATTAAGGTAATATATGAGCAGTATAGATGAATTTCATGCATGCCTTTGCAAATTTTCAAGATTTAAAATGAGTAAAGTTGGGCTATTTGGGTACTACTAGAAGAAGTAAAAGTAGCAATGATATAGGTGACTTCACGAGGCTTTTTAACGGGTATTCTCAATATTTTTGGTTTGTAGGGTGGGGATGGCATTTTAACAGTGTGTCAGATACATGCATATTATTTCATATTTCTTTCATGTTTACCTGTTAAAATAATAGGAGCATCCATGGTTTAGAGGGACGAAATGGGAAAAACTATACCAGATGGAAGCTGCCTTCATACCAGAGGTCAACGGCGAGCTGGACACTCAAAATTTCGAGAAGTTTGAGGAGGTCGTTCTTTTTTGATCTTTTGGCTTATACTTTGACCCTTTAATCTGTAGAGTTTTTAATTTTGAAACCTTTTGATCTAATGCAGACAGGAGCAGCTGGACAATCCTCTTCAAAATCTGGTCCTTGGAGAAAGGTAGTGGAACCTCTAAGGCTGTTTGTATTTGGTTGTATGACAATTGACCATTACTAGCAATTATTATTTTTACCATCAACATGGACTTCATTTGTGCTAAACTCATTTGGAGAAACATTCTCAAGTACTTTTTGATACTAACTTGCCATTATTTGCTCTGTATGATTAAAGACATTTCCTATGTAACAGATGCTCCCGTCCAAGGATGTCAACTTTGTTGGTTACACCTACAAGAACTTTGAAATCGTGACTGATCATGAAGTCCCTGGGATAGGTTGCCCTCCCTCCCTCCCTCCCTCCCTCTCCCTCTCCCTCCCTCCCTCCCTCCCTCCCTCTCCCTCCTTCCCTCCCTCTCTCTCTCTCTCTCTCTCTCTCCCCCTCTCTCTCTCGAACTTGGCAGTGGCTGCCAAGGTTCCCTCTCTCTCTTTCTCTCTGAATAATACATTTGACAGCATCTTCCAAGTATACTGTCTCTCTCTTGTTATACATAGCTCCGGTGTAAACACATATTTAGGAAGTTAACGGATTGTGCTTTTAACAATAACAAGAATGCACTTGAATAAATTTCTTATTGAACATATGATATTTAATATTGCTTTCTTTTATAATAATTTGCAGCTGAGTTGAAGAAAAAAAGCAACAAACCAAAGAGGCCAACCATCAAGTCCTTGTTTGGTAATCAATCATCGATTTCATTTCTACTTGTATCAACTTGTTTTGGTTTAATTTATGATTAGGTAATAATTACACACACACAACCTACCTTTTTGGTAGCTTGCGCCTAAAATGTATAGGCTGACTGTATACATTTGTTGAGATATTTCCTCATCTGAAGTCCATCTAAATGCACATGTATATGTGCAATCACACAGCAGAGAAAATGACATTCAAAATAAAAAAAAAAACAACCACAAAAAATACATCCAACTACTGTTGGTATTGACCAGGTTATAGTTAAAAGGACTTGTTGAAATTAAAAATTGGGCCCTGCTTGTGTTACAGGGTGGGACTTGTTTATACCATTTTGATATGAACACCATATTATAATGTTAGATATATGAAGTATGTTTATTTTTCCATTGGTGCAGATAGTGCAGATTCTGAGGAGGTGCCTTCACAAGGGAGCTTTCTAAACCTATTGCCTACACACAGAGAGGTACCAGAAAGCCTTGAGCCATCGCCTCATTCAAGCATTTCTTCTCCCGATCAACCCCTTACTAGGCATAAATAGCCCATCTGGCAGGGTCTTATAAGAAATACTTTATCATAGAAAAAGATAAAATAATCTGAGAAAATAGAAAAGGGAATTTTTAGCCTTTGTAATTCCACTGTATGGTTAATTCCTCCTTACCCCCAAGTTTTTGTAAACAATAACCTAACTGTTGCATGTGTTGGAGTTGATTTGTTTGTTGTTTATTGTTGTATATTTAATTCTGATAATTGTTGGATGGGAATTAAGTGTAGTTAGTATGCAGGCTGTGGTGTGTACTCAGTCTTTTTCCTCTTTGTATTATAAGTTCTTGTAGAGTTAATATTGTTGTATTCATCAAAGTTGAACTATTGGATTAGTGTTTTGTCCAAAAAGTGCATATGATATCTTTACGGAATTATTTTATATCTTAATGCATATTGCTTGTGTGGTCATAATATCCTCATGCTTCAATCGTGGAATTTTATTCATCTGACTTGTGAGATCATTCTTGAGGCGAATTAAAGATCCTTTCAAAATCGTTTTCTTCTTATGGAAGTAGTATGCATGTGTGATATGAACTTGATAATTCAGCATCTAGCTTCTCTATCGGAAACTAAGCTAAAGAGCTGGTGGCGCCTCTTGAAGCAAAAGCAAGGTGTTTATATAAAAATGAGCCACGCTTGGAACATGAATCACGAATGTGATGTATGGCTATTAGGTTGGCTTGGCCTTTGAAATGCGATTGTGTTCTTAGAAGATAGTCAGTAGTATCGTATTTACCGGCTCGCTCGATTGGAAGGAATGAGTAAATTATTCACTCGTCTCCAGCTGAGACAAATGTTTTTCACCACAACCGGTTGAAATTAGTAAAATTTTGAATAGGATTAGATGGGGAATCTGAAATAATAGTTAGATGCACAAAATTTATATATTAAAGTTATATGTTGTGAGATAACAAGAAAGATCGCGTGGCCTAATGGATAAGGCGCTCGCCTCCGGAGCGGGAGATTGTGGGTTCGAGTCCCATCGCGATCGCTTTCCTTTTGTGCATCTACCAGATGCTATTGTTGTCCATCATCCCTTTCGCTTTTTTACGCCCCTTTATCAATAAATAATAATTGTCTATCCGTCCAGTGAAATCTTTTGCTTGTTTCATCCCCGTGATTCATGCACAAATAAATGAGTGAAGCTTTTTATCAAAGCACCTCGTATTTTGAGCCAAGAACAAAAAACAAAAAAACTAGATTCAGAGCTCCACTAGTCTCAGCACTATTTGTAGCGATAAAGTCGTTCAGTGATTCTTCTTTCCGTGATTCCTTTAAGCTCACACGAATTCCACTTGCGTACACTTCATTCCTACATTAAGAAAATGAACATTGATGTTGACATAGGCACCAAATGTAGTAGTGTATTTAAGAAGACCATTATTTCAAAAATGAAGAGTTGACCGGTGGCATCCTTTCCGAAACAATAGTTATTTTGTAATCCGACCCAAACGCCGTAACCAATTCCTTCACCCCCCCCCCCCCCCCCCCCCGGCGTTTAAATGATAAATTTATATTACATTAGCTCAAAAAGAATTATATTGCATTAGCTCCAAAAAAATTAAAAATATTCATGTTGTGTGTTTGTTTAAATGATAAATTCATTAGTTACTACTTAATTGTTCATATTGCACATTTTCATGATTAAAAAAAGATAAATGAAGGTATTTTTAAAAAGAATAAAAATTGCATATTTAATTTGTTTAATATACAAAAATATTGCATATTTGCAAATAGTGAATAAAAAAATATGGCATTTTGTGAAAAAACACACGTCTTGGTTATGTGATGTGCTGTGATGTCATTAAAATATTTTTTTCATGTGACGTGACGTGATGTATCATAAATGATAGAACGAAGGTACGTCACATTTATAAACAACATGTATATGACATGACATATTTAGACATATCGTGCTATACTGTAATATGCCAATACGTGACGTAATGTGACACACATTATAACACGTCACATTTAAACACATTTTTCTTGAATTTTATATTTTCATTGAAAAAATATTAAAAAAATTAAATTTGTGAAAACATTGTAAAATTTATCGTAAAGTGAAGAAAAATATTAGAAACTTTTTTTAGTTTTGTTTTTTTAACGGTAAAAAATATATTTCATATTTATATTAAAAATAAAAAAATATTTAAAATAATTGATGTTTAACTTCACATAAACACATGATGTGACATAAAGTGACATATCATATGACACGTGTGACATGTCAATATTAACTGATAGGAGACATGTCACGTGAAAAAATACGTGAGACACATCATGTAATAGCACGCATATATGCCGCAACATACCGTGACGTGATTAGTTATGACGTGCCATTTTTTAACTCTATTTGCAAATAATTTAAAATACTTTCAATTTAGATTATTTTCCAAACTGTGTGTTGGCTATGTCGTATAATATTTTAATAAATGATAGATGCTTGTTAAAATTTTATGAATTATTTTAATTTATGAAATACAACTTATGCATTCTTTTGATCTTGTAATAAATTAATATTTATATAATTTTAGAAAATTTTCAATATTTGTATAATTTGTTCGAGTAGATGATTTCTTCCCCGAACATAACCCTCCTGTTTATTAGTTATAGGTTATTACGTTCTTAGTTATTATTTTTTTAAAAAATATTTTTTATATTTTAATAATTTTTACCGGCCTTATAAAGGACCGTCAAAGTTCGGAAGAAAAAAAAATAACTTTAAATGCTATATAATAAATCTCCTCAGATTTCAGAAAATTGCGAACATAATTTTGAGTTTTAAACATACATAATTTTTGATAGGAGACTCCGATTGAGGTGTTTGAAAATAATTCGGAAAACACGTAAATAGATGTATGTTTATTACGGTGTAATCCATAACTACCATTTTCGGACCCAAAAAATACCGTTTGAGCTTTCCAAACTTAAGATTTAATTTTCTAAAATTTCATGAGTTTTTTTTATATATCATCTGAAATTATTTTTTTAATCTCGAAGTTGACAGTTCTTTATAAGACATGTAGAAATTATTAAAATTATATAATTTATCTAATATATAATAATGTTGTACATTTGTGAATATTTAAAATAATTTTAATAAAAGATACATGCTTATTAAAAAATCATGAACCATTTTAATTTATGAAGTACAAACTAATGCATTTTTTATGGTAAAATCGGAGGCCAGGTTTCCGTTAACCGACCCAGCCGTTTCCAAAGCCGCAACAGCCTTCCCCAGCGGAGATTTGCTCAGTTGATACCGAATTTGTTCTCTTCCTTCCTTTGAGCTTTTAGAGGGCTTGGTCGGCCTTTCATTGATTGGGTTGGCCTTCTCCTCCTTTTTTTTGTGATTTCAACTATGATTTTCCTACATATTTAAATTTAAATGTTGATTCTTTGTGGAATACCTCTCTTCTTTTTTGTTGTTGTTTTTTTTCTACAAAAGAAGAATGTTTCAGGCCACAAAATAAGCAAATACCAGACGGCCCTTTCGTCACATTTTCTTTTAATATAATACACTTTCCTTTCTCTAAGTGTAGTACTTTTCTAACACATCAAACTATACTGCGCTATCAACTTCGCTTTAGTGATATGTTTGGCCATAATCGTCGTCCGTCTGGAGTCTGGAAACAAAATAACCAATTGACATCCAAAGAGTGTATACAAAGGTCATTAAATATCAAGAAAATTTCTTCTAACCAAAGATACAGGCTACAAAATTGACAAATCTCTCCACCACATCAGCTTCTCAAGAAACTATATCCTTTGTACAAAATTCAACCCATGAAAAGGCTTTGAAATGCACCCTTTTGTTCTTTACTCAACCCAGAAAACCAGTTTTTTATTTGACAAATTTCACGGCAGAATTGACCTTTATCAGATGAAAGATCATCCTCTTCCATTAATATCTGCTTGAAATTCAGTGGCATGAGATTAAGCAATGCACTGACACATGCAAATTGGAGAGCAAGTCCGATTTTATCTTTTGTTTGAATAAAGTTTGACAGCTTCTTTCTCAGCTCTGATACTTGGATTTGGTTGTAGCTGCCTTCATCCAAAACAGATCTGATACCAAAAAAAAAAAAACAAACAAAAAGAAGAAAAAAATATTGTTAGTGAGAGGCCTATTGGTCCTTAGTAGACCAGGTCCGTGGTCAAACAAGTACATGATATGGCGAGTTAGGATGATAGATCGTATTTGAGAATGAGACTAATGTATGGTGTAAGACAGAATGTGGAACCCCTGTAAATGCATACAGAGGTCTCTATAAGGCATGCTTAGTAGCTACCCAAACAGTTAGGTCATTAAGTACAAGCCCGTGATGCATAACTGACGAGAGGTGGACAGACCTCCTGTAGATGCAGCAATGGGATATTCTGAACTTAGCAGTCAGGATTTAGCCATCCCAAAATGTTCAGGTACACTTCAGGAGGCCCATCCAGGAATCTAATCTATTTGGGTGCCTTGCGTGTGGGCTTTAGGGCCCAGGGCCCTAAAGTGCTGTCATGGAACTTGATGGTTTTGCCTAAACCTTGAAAATTTGGAAAAGATGGGTACTGACATTTAATGCCTTGGTCCCAATGAATCAAAAAGGTTACCTTGACAAATGGCCAATTAGCACCAAAATAGAGGCTGCTAATTCTTCATGTCCACACAACTGCAGTATCTTCCAAAGACGAAGAACAACTTTATTGTATGCACACTCCCATGCCTAATAATATAAAAGAGATAATCAGTTAAGAGCCATAGTACATTAGCTAAATATCAAAATCACATAATTCCTGCCTCTTTCAAACAAACCCCCCTGTGAGATAAAAGCAGCAAAGTATCTCCAGTTTCACAGCAGTCTCTTAGGTCATTAAGTTCCAGCAGGTACTACATCAATTTTCAGATTTTCAACCCAGTAAAAACCACCTGCAACAAGAAGAGATATTTCCACTTTTCCAAAAACTGAAAAGGGAAAAGAAGAACGTACCATATAACTCCCAACCAGCTCAAGCAAAGAAACAATCTCTGTGAAATAGCACAGACCATTTCTCTCAGCTATACGAGTACTGCAATGCTCACCACACACAAAATGTGGTTCCTGATTCTTGAGTACAGAACAAGCTTCTAATTCATCCAACAGCGAGTCTACAAATCCCTCAGCACCAGCTGCCTCCATTTTAAAGGGACAATGCTGGCATGGTGTAAACCCTAAATCCTTGGAACAACCCTTCTCAATGCGGTACACAACCCAGCACAATGCATTCTGAATAAGTCTATCTTCATTATTGCCAAAAAATCTCTCTCCGCAAACGCTTGCAAAAATATGGATACATATTAAGGCACGAGAAATGTCACTTTTCCCCTCGAGAAGAATTTTATAGGCTGTACCACGGATAAGATCTAATTGGTTTGTTTTCGTACAAATCAAGGCGAACATGATGCAACTAGAAATGAACTGACGTGTAGTTGAGATGGTAGAGCACAGATCTCCATTTTTGTAAACAAGAACTCGCTTGAAAATAAGAAAATCCTCGAGCAGGGAAATGATATTTTCTAGGAGATTATTCTCTATGAAAAAGTGCAACATATCTTCTGATAGAACTGCACCAAAAGAAAACCACTAATTTAGCAAAAGTGATTCCTAATCAAACAAAGAAAATATAAAACCCGAAATACTGTTAGTTAGAAAAAGAAAGGGACAACAGGGAATGAAATAGGAAAAGCCACATGCTGTTCCAGCAGAAAACGAGCCTGGTCCTATACCGGTGCTTGAATTATCAAACAAAACAGGAGTTTTTAACAGTTAATAATTGGAAATGGAACTGCGAAAACAATAAACAAAAAAAGTGAAGTGTAACCTGAGCAAGTTTTTTCAACAGCAGAACTGATATATCCATCAAAATAGGTATTTGCAACATCCGTTGAATGTGACATCAGTTCCCAGCATATTTCAGATGCTAACAATGAACAGACGCCACAAATTTCATCCCTACAGAAAAAAGATCCCCATAAGAATAAAAACTTAATATGACATGGTAAAATCATACAATGGAAGTCCTTGACTGAGTAATGATAAAAACTGAGAATTAGGATTTAAGATTACATGTAAACTGGCTCCATCTATTTATTTTGTTGAAGTTCAAGGGGCAAGTGGAAGTATTTTTAGAAATTAATAGAAGTTCCATAAAGAAATTTTCGCCATGAAGAGTTGGCAGACAAATAATCTCCATATATTCCTAAAGAATTCCAAGTGGAGCAATAAAAGCTACCAAAATTCCTGACCAAAATTGTTCCTGATAAGGTGAAAACTAAAATAAATAAAAATGAGAAGACATACTCTGGTAAAAATTCAGATTTGGAGGCAAGTTGTAACACTCTAGCAGAAAGATCAATCGTCCGAGGAACACTTGATTCTTCACAAGTTATCTCCTTCCATATTCTTCCAATTCTTGCTATGCTATTTTTACTCAAGTTTGAAAAAACAATCAAGAAGTAATGGGAATGCTTCTCATTTCCACCCAAAATTTTTTCCCTTTTATTTAAACACCGAGATCTCTCATGCCTTTCTTTATCTGCTCTCACTGTCTCCATCAAATTCAAACTGTTCTTCAAATCAAATTGCAGTATTATATGCTCATCTTCATCCTTACCTTCCAAATGATCTATATCCCCTTGACATAACACTTTACCATTTTTATTAGAAGCAATTTGAGGCAAATTTGGTGAGAGGAACCCCTCCATTGCAGTCTTAAATCTTTTCTCCAGGTCTTCATTTTCAAATTCAAGTAATTTCAAAACACCACCTTCACGAACCACCTTTTCAAACTCAAGTAGTTCGGAATTCAGATGATTGTTTACATTTTGAATTTTCACCTTTTTCGTCGGATCCAGGCTCTCCTTCTTCTTTCTTTTACGGCTTATATTCAAGGCTTTAAGTGAATTTTTTGTACATGCTTCTGTGCTCTTCTGATTTTGCAACAGAGGGGGAGACGAGACTGAAGCATCTCTTTCTCTTTCCTGTGGGCCCATGAGGAGCTTTTTGTCAGAATTGAATGCGAAATTTTGTCGGTTTGGTAGCAATGACTCAGAACTAGTACCTGAGACTGGCCTAGACTGGCTCTGTCTCGACATGTGTTGGCCCTCACCTTGTCTCAAAAAAACATAATGGTCACTTGTGACTGCAAACTGAGCTGCTGGCTTAGGAAGTGTATGGAAGACCTGAGTAAGATTGAATAAAAGCGATTTAACAGCTACAATAAAATAAACTGTTCATATAATAAAAAAAATGAAAGCACGTGCCCACGATGGAGACAGAAGCCCAGACCCTCCATTTTCACCTTTCACAAAATCAACTGAGGTTCTTTATGTCTTAAATTCCATTCTTTATCAACATGTATTTCTTGGTATTGGATTATGAGTTATGATAGGACGTGACCATATTAGAGGACTACAAAGCCCTTTTATGATTAATTGTTCAAATATAGGATAGGACTGACTATAATTCAAGTATAATTTATTTCAAGATGCTTGTGGCTAAACCTGTATTCCCAACAAAACTCTTGCACTTCAGTGAATATGCTGACTCAATATATGTGCACCAGAAACACTTAATTTAGTGAAAAAATGGGCTTATTGAAGATTCTGCAAAATAAAAATAATAAGATGTTAAAAGCACAAACCTTTGCGAAGTCACTGGTACCTCCAATGTTGAGATGTGAATCAAGTACCTTAAACCGGCTTGATATTTGAATAAAATCTTGCTTAAGGAGACTGAACTCTTGCTTAATTATATTATTCTTCGATTTCTCCAATTTCAAAATCTTTTTTACATGCTTTAATTGTGCTTTTTTGAGCTTAAGTTTCTCTTTTAAAAGCTTAACATTGAGATCTTCCTTTCCCACAGAAACACCACCTTTCTGTTTCTGGGAAATTTGGACTGCAAGTTTAGCTTTGAAACATTTGTTTATTTCTCTCTCCTCCTCTAATTTCTTTAATAGATCTTTTGTCTTTCCTCTTTCCTCTTCTAACTTCTTAAACAAATTGTCTGAACGGCTTTTCTCTTCAAATGCTCTTTTCTTCTCCCTCTCAGCACATTTCTTCTGTTCTTCTAATTTGGCTTTCTCAGAATCAGCTCGTCTCTTCTCTCTATTTGTCTTTTGCTTTTCTTCTTCAACTCTTTTTGCCAATTGGTCCCTTGATTCTCCAAATTCACGTTTTACCTTTTCAACAGAAGCACTCAACTCATTCGCTCTTGCTCTCTCATTCTGGACAAGCTTTCTCTCTTCTTCAACCTTGCCTTTCTCTATCTGTAGCAGGTTCCATGCATTTGTTGCATTCATCTTTTCAGATAGATCTTTTGTCTTTTGTCTTTCCTCTTCTAACTTCTTCAACAAATTGTCTGCACGGCTTTTCTCTTCAAATGCTCTTTTCTTCTCCCTCTCAGCACATTTCTTCTGTTCTTCTAATTTGGCTTTCTCAGAATCAGCTCGTCTCTTCTCTCTATTTGTCTTTTGTTTTTCTTCTTCAACTCTTTTTGCCAATTGGTCCCTTGATTCTCCAAATTCACGTTTTACCTTTTCAACAGAAGCACTCAACTCATTCGCTCTTGCTCTCTCATTCTGGACAAGCTTTCTCTCTTCTTCAACCTTGCCTTTCTCTATCTGTAGCAGGTTCCATGCATTTGTTGCATTCATCTTTTCTGATAGACTCCTCTTTTTCTCTTCCTCTAATAGCTGTTTAATTCTCTTAAGTTCATCTCCAGAGTTGTCTGGCACTGGTAGATTTTTGGTTTGTTGAGAAAGAGAGGTTATCTGAGCCTTCAATTCATAGATATCATTTTCCAGAGTTTTCCTGACGACTATCTCCTTTTTCTTAGCTTCTTTCTCTAATTTTGTTTTCAATTTCTCTTCCTTAATCACTGATAAAAAAAAATAACCACAAAACAAAACTATTATAAATAGAACAGTTAAAAAGGAAGGAAAAAGATTGTATTGCTCCCGACTTGTAAATACCATACACCTAAATCACCCAGATAATCTATTTAGATTACCATACTCGGATCAGATATCTATCGGACAAGTTCAAACCAAATCCTCCCTGATGAATCCAAAGTACTCACCTAAAGGGCTCAGATCTGATTCAGTTGTAGAGGGGCTTGACCCCAGGTCCAAATTCATAAAGACTGTGCTACAAAATTTCCTCAAACTGAACATTGTAAGAATATTCTTTCTAAAATTTGAATTCCCATTTTGTGCCCCCTGTCGCTGCACCCCCCCCCCCCCCCCCCCCAAAAAAAAAAAAAAAAAAAAAGCGATTTGGACTCATGGCCCCCACTTTTTATTTGCTTTCTAAATATAATAGGAATTGCATCAATAGAAATAAAAGCTTTCAAATTAACTTAACATATATGTGATGATTTACATCCATGATCTAAGTGAACAATTGTTCTAAGCACATATTTTGGGATTCTTAGAGAGAAAATATTAAATATTTAAGATATTTAAGTATCTACTGATGTTTCTTTTATGACACCCATTCTGCCTCCATAATCCTAAATTTAGCTATATTCAAATACATTTGACAATTGATGCTACAAACAAAATTTGCGCCTATAACCCTATTTGATTGACATTTGTACCTGTGAACATGTTGTTTGTACTTTGTAGAAACTTATGTAGAATCAACAGAGCAAGCTGTAGATCCAGCTAAAAGCCATTTGAGAGATTTTTTATTTTTTATTTTTTTGCTGTAGAAGAAATCCAGAACAGTAGAGCAATGCATGCTTTGCCCATTATATTGTCTTGAGAAAGATTCATCTTTAATATTATTTTTATTTTTAAGTACATTATAGAAAATATGTTGACCTTGCGTTCCACTTTTTATTCATAATAGAATCACATTGCATAAAATATGTTGACCTTGTGTTTTACTTTTCAATTATAATTCATTATTATTAGCACAAAAATTTCCAATTTCACATGATATACATATGTTATATATTTGTAATTTAAACTATTTTCCGTATTAAGGCTCAAAAAGAATAGAAGAAGATGTATATGTAAAATGTATCACTGAAAAATTTCGGAAAATACCACATCAGACCAGACGGGATGCCCGTATCAGTATCCATGCAACATTGCATACTATCCTCAGTAATACCATCTCAAAATGCAAGATGTTATTGTAATTAAGTGGTACATATAAATGTATCCTTATTGAAACACATAGCGTAACGACTGGCACCATCTCAAAAAATGCAAGATATTTTTGTAACTCAGTGGCACATTCAAATCTATCCTTACTGTAACAGTCCCAACATGCAGTGTACCATGGAAATTGCGCCACTGTTGCTCATCACTAGCCTAACAGGAGTCAGTATTGCAGCTCTAATCTAATTAACTTGCAAGAAAACAAGAAACAAAAATGAATTGTGCTTACCATTTTGCTGACGCTCAATCAGGTTGAAAGCTTGCTTTAAAGATGCCTTCACCTCTTCATACTTTTTTTTCAGCTAAATTGAAAAAAAGAAAAAGAGTTAGAAAGAAAATTTAAAAGTCCGAAGTAGAAAACAGAAGCACAAGAATGATACCTCGGCGCAGCAAGGGTTAGAGGGGCCAGAGGGAACGGAGACGTCAGCAGGCATGAGGATGGATCGAGGTTCGGGCTTGGGTTGAATGAATAGAATGGTCGGAATTAGGGTTTAGAGGAGGTTTTATAGTCTATCATCAATCGAAGAGGTCGGACGGTTATGGTTTAGGGAAGTCGGGGTCGGTGGCGCCGTCGATAATTTGTACTGGTGATGGTGACTGGCGAGGGATCCGTTCGGCGGCGAAGCGCGAGAGGGATTTGTCATGGACTTGATCCCACGTGGTAGACCAACCAAATCGCGGGGCCCGCCAAGGCGCATAGCACGTCGTTCCTATTTCCTATTTGGGCTTTCAGGTAACTCTAGGTCGGTCTACTTAAAACGGGTTCAGCCTATAATGATTGATTGGATAACAGTACTAATAAAAATATAATTATATTATTCAACATATAGATAGTCTAATATAAAAAATTGTTAATTTCTGATTGTTAAAAATTTTAAGTCATTTGAATCATATACTTAGCACAGTAGTGATAGGTCGAGACACATGTTCAAATTTCGCTAATTTAGTAAAACAAATTGCAAAGATAGAAGTAGCAATAAGTTACAATAATAAGTTACAATAGAAAAACATACAATTAAAAATGTAATATACAACAAAATGTAAAACTTATATAAAGCACGTTCTAATAAAAATAAAATAACAACGTATCCCATTATTTTTGTAATTATATTACTCTTGTAGTTATATATTAATAAGTATTTAAAAAGAATAATGTAAAATGATCGAATCGGTTTCACTTGACTTCTTTTTAAAACATAATTCATATTAATAACTTATTTAACGAATGAATCAAATTCAATATATCTAATCAATTAAATTATAAATTCGTGACTGATTAGATCGATCCAGTTAATTGGGTTTATTGGATTACACTGACATCCTATGTGTCATAGATAAATGAAAAGACATTGAGTTTTGGAACATGTGATGGTATTACGGTATTCAAGTAGAAATGAAAAGTTTTTTGGATAAAATTATATGTTTAGACGGTGATAAATTTTATCTTTTTATAAAAAAATACATATTTAAATTCTATAACAAATATAAAAAATGTTAAAAATAAATAAAGATCAAACTAATCCAAGCCTCTTATTTTCTGTGGACGCCATCAAGTCCGTAAAATTTGAGAATAAACCCGAGTAAAGCGATTCATGGCGATGAAATTCGGGTGTTCCTGGCACATGAACCGGTCGGAGCACGACGAGCGGGTCCCACTTCCGGACCATGAAATAGTTGTCGGAAGATCCGTCTCCTTCCCCTAGTCTATACCCAGTGCCCCCTCGCGGTCTTGTGTGGTGTCCTGTGTCCGCCTGACTGCCTCTCTTTTGCTGCCTCCTCCCAAATGAGCAACGAGGAGGAGAGAGAGACCGAGACAGAGAGAATGGGGGAGCGAGAGTACACTAAGGAGGAAGAAGAGCTCGAAATCCAATCCCTTCGCCGCATCGTCAGCGCCTATCTCAAGTATACACACTCTGATTCTCTCTCTCTCTCAGTTTCTTTTGGTAGTTGACTATAAGCCAACAGTAACTGTTGTATATGCTTCTAGTTACCCGGATGCTGCTGAGAAGGATGTCAGGAGGTACGAAAGATCATTCAAGAGGCTTCCACCTGCTCATAAGGTACTACCACATGATGTTGGACTTTTCTCAGTAGTGTCCAAAATTCTTGCCTTCTTTTGTGATGGTTAAACTGATAGATTTGTTTTCCATTGTTGCTGCACAGGCTCTGCTCTCCCATCTTCCTCTAAAGTTTCAGAGAATTAGATGGTATGTAATGCTTTTGTACTGGCACTTTATTTTTACATTGTTAAAAGAATTACCACCTTACAAGTACCAAAATTATCATTAATGTTGGTGGAGTTCTTATTACTGGTACTGTAGCACTACCGGCAGTAATAATAACAAAGAGCACTGTTTTGCTGTGTTAAAATTGTATTCTAACTAGCTTTGTACTTTTCAGGTGTATATCCATGAATACATCTTTCATCATGAACATGCTTCAGGTATGTAGTACATTATATTATGCATATTTTGCTTTTCAATTGCCACTTCTGCTGATTCCAGAAATCACTATGTAGGCATTTCAGCCTCCTTTTGACATGAGCCAAGATATTGAACCAGATCATGTCCACGATACAGAGAATACACATGGGCATTCTCACTCTGATATTTCTTCTATCAGTGAGAGGAGAAACATCACTATAAGTGTAAACGATTCTTCAAACTTTCCTAATAGATCTCACAAGTCAGAAGCTCCAAGTCTTGATAAAGAGGTGTTTGTTCTTCTTTTATTGAACTTATTCTTGAGGAATCTTTTTGGTATTATTTAGTTCTGTTCGTGGACCTAGGGTGATTTTGTTGCTGAGATTAGTCTTTATTTTGGGCTTTAGTTGGAAGCTTGCTAAAGTGCAAAGGGCAACCTGTTGAGGTCTTTCTGAATCGAACATGTAGTATGCTGCACTACTGCATACCAAATTTGAAATTAGGGTTAATGGATAGTGAATTGTTTAGGTGCGGGAATCAAGCGAGGCTGAACTGAGTTTTAGTTGTGCATGGTCCCCCCAAGATTAAGGTTATACTTGAGGGTCAAATGAGGTTTACTTAGGATTATTTTTAACTCAATTACAAAATTTTGTTTGTTAAGTCAACCTTGGGTGAAGTAAACAGGAAACCCATGTGGAGTGCTCGTCGAAGTCTGATATGTGCAGATGCATAGGTCTGAACTGTGATGATAAATCCTGTAATGGGGATGAAAAAGTAAGTCAGTTTATATCTTTCAATTTCTTTTACTCTTTCTAACTTCATAGAAACTGTGTGCTCATGTCATCTTCTTTTGGAAAATTTAATTTGCCCCCCTGTAAACAAGCAAAATGTCATGAGAAATATCGTATGTAGCAACCCCATCCTCTCATTACTTTCTCATTTTTTTTATCCAAAATAATCTGGATACTACTCTCCACTCATTCTCTCTTCAATTTAGATAGAACAGTAAAGAACCTTGGGGCATTTTCAATTGTAAGAAACAGCAGTTACAAACGACACGGGTGCTTTACCCGTGCATAAGGATATTTCATCTTTTGCAAGGCAATATATGATGCTGTGAGAATTTTCAGGGTCTTTTTTTTTATCTTGAATTTTTAATGATTTTTCTAATATCTAATCAGGTTGGATCATGTGATTGGAAGGGTCACACTTCATTGTTCAGTGTCCCACTAGTAGATGTTGATAAGGTATCTATAACCTCTGATAACAAATGGTACAGATAATTTTTAATTGTAACAATGATGATAAAAATGGAAAATATTTATTAAAATGAGAAACAGCATTGCTCCACGGATCCTGGTATTGACTGTTGAGACTCTTGTTAATTTGTTTTCAGGTTAGATGTATCATAAGGAACATTGTGAGGGACTGGGCAAAAGAGGTGCTGTAAAAGTTCAAATTCACCAAACAATGTTTCTGTTAGAGCTTGTTATGATGTTTTGTTTGGCACTTTTTATTAAATTATGAATTATAGGGGCAAAGGGAGCGTGATGAGTGTTATAAACCTATTTTGGAGGAACTGAATCGTCTTTTTCCAAATCGCAATCATAACAGGTGTAATATGTAATCCTTTATTCATTTATCTTATTTTGACGAGATCTGTTTCCTGTTGATTAGCTTTGAGTTTGTAAACTCACAATTTAAGTGCAATATTTTTCTATTATTTGGAAATGTCTACAGGCCCCCTTCTTGTTTAGTGCCAGGTGCCGGATTGGGAAGGCTTGCTCTGGAGATTTCTTCTCTTGGTAAATTAAAAAATAAAAAGAATCCTTACTTTGATTTTTCTAAAATTGGGCAAATATAGGATCCTTGCAACCTGGAAGTGTTGATGCAAAACCCTCGAAAAATAAAGAAAAGAATCCACACATGATAATCTTCATATTTTCAATGACATGTAGGATCCTCTAAAATATTGTCTGTTTCTTCCTTTGCCTATAGGGTTTGTGAGCCAAGGGAATGAGTTCTCCTATTACATGATGATTTGCTCGAGTTTTATTCTGAACAAGTAAGTCACCGCATAACAATTCTGTACTGGTTTTTCCTTTTTTTGAAGAAGCATTTGTTTTTTGCTGATGCAAAAATTTAACATATCATGTTTACTTCTGTATAATTATAGATGGGTTATATTTTCTTCTAAGCTGAGAGAAGTATAACCGATGCCCTAGTCTCCTGTATTCTAGAAACTGTAAACGTAGCAAACCGTTGTTTTGCCTGGTTGTATGAAATGAGAAACATCAAAGGACATTCATGAAAATATCTCTTTTCTGTAGATTTATATGATATATTTAGGTTTTCCAGAGTCCATATGAAATTCACCTAATTTCCTCTGTTTCATTTTGCAATAAATGTTTTAACAAAATATCAACATGCAAATCAGTACTAGAGAGGCCCACGAATGGACAATATATCCATGGATCCATTCTAATTGCAACAGTCTTTCTGACGATGACCAGCTTCGATCTGTTTCATTTCCTGACATACTTCCTGCCAGGTTCTTCTTTGTCCTGAAATTTGTGCTATTTCTTTGACTATCATAGATATTTTAATCTCATGATATGCTATCTTTTTGGTGTATGGTAATCCATTCTATCTGGAAATATAAGAAAGGAAGTCTTTTGACCTATTAGTATCGATGTACTATAATTTTGGAAATTTTGTTAGTGTTCTACCCCTGATATTGGTGATATGCTGTTAACTATATCGTAGTTTTTGAGACCTATATTTTACCCAGAATTTATGAGAAATTACAAAATGATGACATCTGTTGATGTTGACTCTTTAGACATTTAGTTTTTGTATCAAAAAATGCATTAACAATTCTTGTCCTTTTCCTTATCAAACAGTGCAGGGATCACCGAGGGATTTTCTATGTGTGGGGGTGATTTTGTTGAAGTATATAATGAGAGAAGCCAAGAAGGTATGTTTTGGAACAGATAGAAAAAAGGAATCAAATTCTGTATTTCCTTGATCTGTATTCTATTGATAATTTCAGTTTCAGTCAAGTTTTTGGTTTTCCATACAGGTTCATGGGATGCTGTTGTCACCTGCTTCTTCCTTGACACAGCTCACAACATTGTTGAATATATTGAGATAGTATCAAAAATTCTAAAAGATGGTGGAGTAAGTTCTTTAAGTGCTTCTTTTTTTCATCATTTCAAATTTTGCATCTCTCTCCTAGCAGTGAAGATATGATAGAAATCCCAAGGTATACGGGCACTACACTGGTGTTTTTTACCGGCATACTTCTCAAGCTGGATTCGTACAACAGAACAGGCAAAGAAAACAGAACATCTGCTCCAATATCTGTGCATGACCATACTGTTATGCACCATCACCAGCACATTACTGCTGCTAGATACCACAATCCACTATAGCTCGTTGTCCCTTTCTGAATTCTCTAGATTCTTATAGGAATTAATTCTTTGATAATGGAAAAAAATATTCAGGTATGGATAAACTTGGGGCCCCTTCTATATCATTTTGCCGACTCCTATGGTGAAGATGTATGCAATTCCTTCCACTAATATAATAAAAGCACCTTTTGTATTTTGCTTTTAATCAGTACTGAACTTCTATTTGTTGTATCAGGAAATGTCAATTGAGCTCAGCCTAGAGGATGTGAAAAAGGTTGCTTTCTACTATGGTTTTGAACTGGAGGTGACGACAAGCAACTTGAAACCCTATTTCTTCTTACTTTATTAATATTTGTGTATATATACTTTCAAAATGCTTCTATTAATATTTATTGTGTATTTATATTTTGAAATGCTCTGTAGGTTGAAAAAATGATAGAGACCACTTATACTGCAAATACCCGTTCTATGATGCAAGTAAGCATTTTATTATTCTTGTGTCTCTGCAAAGTTCCTGAGTTTCAAATATCTTGTTATATTTACATGATATATGTTGTATTTTAGTATGCTAGATTATATGTTATTAGATATTTGTTCCTTGATTACTCATTCTAGTTAGCCTGAGAGTATTTGCAGTTTTCAGTATTCTATACCATCCATCTTGGATGATAAGTGTGCACTGTTAGCAGAAGAAAATTGTTTCTCCTTAATTTGCAAACAAAAAAGTTTTCTCATTAGATAGTTACTGCCTGACCTTCATTTTGCCTTTTCCTTTGTTATGTATTCGCAGACACGGTATTGTGCGGCTTTCTGGACTATGAAGAAAAAATCACGAAAGCAAAGCAGCACAAACTGACAAGTAGCTGACAAGCTCTATCTGCTTTTTCTCCGTGTTAATTTAAATTGAAAACTCATATTAATCATCGAGGATAGGACACTGAAAATACTGTAGCAGGATTGATTTTATTTTTTTGTTAATTTATGTTAGGCCAAGATATTTTCCAGTTTAGCCTTTATCTATGGAGATGACAAATCGGTGTGCAGCAGAAATCTGACATTGATCTTAATACCCTGATGCGAGTGCTTAAAGTACTTGCTCTTACCAGATTTGTCTTTTTTTGTTATCCTAATTTGTGATATGAACTGAACTGGACACTTCAACACCCCTGGCTACAGTTTTGATGGTGCAGAGTGGGGGAGGCTAAATAGAACATCAAATATTCATTGTTTTGCTTAATAGTCAAGAAAGAATTTCCAAAAACTGGAAGAGAAACTCCCTTTTTCACTTTCAAAGAAAGAGAAAGAGTCAGGTTGTGAGTTAGCTTCTTTTACCAAACCATACGTTGCCATCACCTCAATCCTTTTAAGCAATCTTCGGGTACAGTGAATTTATTTACTGCTGCTGAGATCCCTTGCATCTCTAATGTAGACTTTCTTCTGCTTGCCGTTTCACATTTTCTCTGTGTGCTCCTGAGTCAAGTGAGAGGGGCCTAAATGAGGAAAAGGAAAAAGGAAAAAGGTAGAAAGATAATTTGATTTCTAACTCACTGTTGTTTAAATCAGCAATCATGATCAATTAGTTGACGGAATAGTAACGCTTGGTGGTCAATCATCATATATAGCTGTGTGTATTCAGATGACGTTTTGTATATTTGAATGACTAGTTAGTTGTCAAAATCAATTAGTGGGCTGTCAAACTGATTTATCGTTCCATTTATCAGAATGTGCATTATTGCTTATTCGGCTCATATGTTATTCATCCGAATTCTGATGATTTTTTATTATTCAAATTCAATACAGAATTTTTATTTTGTATTAGCTTTTTACTCAGACATTCACAAAATATTTAACGATTTTTTTTTAAATTACACTGATTCTTTTTGCACTGTTTCTGATTCATAGAAGTAAGTCACGAAGAACATTTTGTTATCACAAACGTAATTTGTGATAACAAAATACATCAAGACTTCACAAAATACATCAAGACTTCATGATCTTCTTGAAGACGAACGTAATTTGTTTTTAGCTGGATGTCAAGGTAATGTTATATAATGTTTTTAGTATAAACTATTTAACTCCCATCTTATCTTGTGATTGGGACGAACTCCATGCCCGTGAAACAAGAAATGGAATGAAAATTCTCACGCTTCATTTGATCGGAAGCGAAGAACAAACAAGAGATGAATCAAATCGGCAAGAATTCAAGGACTCCAAATTGCATGGTGAAGTCACGCTGAAAGGGGTGATATTTGGTGAGAGTTGAATCAACTTTGTGGATTGTTTCAAATTCTGTGATAATGAATTCTCAGTAATAAAAATCAGCATCCGATCATGAAATTTCAATTCCAAATCATTTCTTCTCTATTCTATTCTATTGAAATGAAATCAACTCTCATTAAAATTCATTGCGATCAGAGGGTTAATTATTCTTTCTACAAATCCCCCTCAAACTGGGGCACACAGCATTACATGCGATGCTAATTAACATTTGGAAAATATTCCAGCTATCGTATCTGTAATTGATTAAAGAAGGGAGCTAAATTAGGCTTACGAACTCATTTACCAGATTGAAGCAATCTCAACAAAGCATATACTGGTGGTGGTAGATAAAAACAAGAAAAACATAATTTGAGAAGTGATTTAAATTCTGAAATCTAACAAAATTGAGATCCAATTCATTTTAGCAGGCGCTATATTAACCGGGAGAGTTCACTACTGAACAATGATCGTTTATTAATATGCTAAATCCGTGCCAACTTGCTCCAGCAGGCGTTTAGAATTTCGTCTTCATCTTCTTCGTCAAAGAAATTTAGTCAAGAACTTCCATTGATTAAACGAGCAAGCTCATTTACAAAGAAAAGAAGGAAACATAAAGCAACAAAATGTTGAACTACTACATATATACATAGAGTCATTTCATCATCACCTTGTTTCTTTTCTTTATCATCTTTTTTTTTGTTTTTTTTTTAAGAAGCAATAAAGATGAGAACTCATACTAGAAGAGTTATTTCTCTAACCAAGGGATGAAAACTACACTAAGCTACTCATCTCTACTCTTGATGTCAACCATCTCCCGGAAATAATCGGCATCACAGAGGATCCTTAGAATCCCTTCATGCCGGTAACCGAGCTCGTCTGCAGCCAGCTCTAGCAACATCATCATACTAGGACTGTTCAGCTTTTTTACATGCACGAGAAATCTCTCCGCGGTTGCCTCTTTGCCAACCAGTATCGGCACATATCCTTTTCGAGCTGATCTCACTACCAATCTTTCATACGGCGGCAAAGGTAGTTTCCCCATCTTGCTACCCATACTATATGATAATTACAACTGTAAGTGTGTACGCTCTATATATGAGCCGGCTAGCTAGGGTTTTCTTTCCTGTTTTTGCTGGAGTGATGAGAATTTGCTGGTGTTTAGGTATGGCTATTTATACATGCGAAAGAGGAAGCTTATTGGTAACGGAGTGCACCGTGACTAGAAGAAAAATGTCAACCATGAGGTTTGAATTGGATATGGTATGTTTTGTTCTAAGGAGGAGTTATGTTTGATGCATATATGCATGCGCGCGCTAGCAAGTAACTATTTGGTGATCGGTTTTGTTGGGGAGGCAACATCCGGACTTTTTTTTTTTTTAGTTCTTCATAAAGTTACGATGGTAATTGAAGTCTTTGAATGTCATTGGACCGAGAGAGGGAGAGAGAGAGAGAGAGAGAGTGAGAGAGAGAGAGAGAGAGAGAGAGAGAGAGAGGGAGACTAAAACCAAAGTACAAGAGGAAGCGTTGAAGTCAGAGATCTCCTTTGATCTCATTGGATTGTGGTTTAGGAGATACTGCTGCATTGGGAATTATCCCGAGGAAATCCACAGAAATTGGAAGAAAGTGTTGGGAAATACTACTGGAGAGGCGGCAAATTAGTAGGAGCAGAATTAATCTGACAAAATTTGAATAAGTGTTCAGTGTTTTATATATAGCACGCGTTAAAAACTGAGTCAGAATTCCTCCGGCAGCGATAGTTAACATTTGTTAGAGAAAATCCAGTTAAGGATATTAATGAAATCTCTTTATTCAAGTTCTCTGATTTCTACTAGGATGGTTACAGATAAGGAATTCTGCTTCAATACCCAACCTTTTAAGAAGCAAAAAAAATAATTAATTCAATTACTTTTGGCCGTTTGACTAGACAGAGGCAATAAAAATATTTGAAATTTTATGGTAGCTAGACTAATTGTGAGAGAGATGCAATTAAAAATGGAGATGACATCGTCACAAGAAAAATAAAAAATGTGTTTGGGTATCTAGCTAGATTCGGTAAAGAGTCAATCTAACATGGTTGAATTAATATATGTTAATTAATTAGAAGTCGCATCTGCTATATATTTAACTGCTAACACAATTCTAGTTTGAAACTCAAAAACCGTCAACAATCAATAGTAATTAATGCACACGTGTGTCAACTTAAATATTGTTGATTAACCGCCATACCCATACACACCAGAAATCATAACACCTGGCATCTGGGTTTTCTCAGATGTGGCATGCAATTTATATATTCTGATAAAGGTACCATTTTGCCCAGCTGGGACACCAAACCATGCATGGTACTTCCTCTAGTCATTTTCTTGAGGTGAACGATGGAATAACAATTTTATGTAACAAATAATACTATCAATTTCACTTCTACTAAAAAGATTACTTCTCAAATAGATTAACTTGTAATGTCGGTCCAATTTTGAATTAGCACATGTTGGTCAAAAATATGTGTAGTTCTTATTCTTTGATTAGTGTAGAAGTTTGAATAAAGAAGGAGAATTTTTTTTATTGTTTTTAGGATCAGAACCTGATAGTGAAAATTTATACTATAAGATTTTATTTCTATCTCCGTGAGAGAAGAGAATAACTTTATCCTCTAATAACCCTCATCCAAATATAACTCAGAAAGTTAAGGAGAGAAATCTTTTTAGAAAGAAAAGATAACTTATTTATGAACTCGAGAAATTACTTGATTAAGTAGTCATATATATGATTCTGTAAAATTTCTTGGATAGTACAGTTTATTTTATTTTTTTGAAATAGTGGTCGAAACCATCAGTTTCATTTGAAACTAAAATATTTTAAGTACTACATTCCAGTACTCTAGAATTTGTTGAAACTACACTATCTAATCTTACTGTTTAACCAGTTTATCAGTTCAGTTAAAAGCAACAGTGCAAACTAGAATACCACAGCCCGGTATCTTAGGAGCAAATACCAGAAGCTACAAAACAATCATCACACTTATCTTTTCACTACACAGTCTACTTCTTTAGAATGGAGTGTCTCCAGAGTTTGATTCTTTTGGCAATTCCTTTTTGTGCCTCTCTCCTTGCTATAAGCTTCTTTAAAAAAGCTGTTTCAAAATAAAACAGTGATATGCATGCATATTATATCTACTAATTTTACTAATGCATTACTTCCTATTGTATGGGATTTTCTGAACGAATCCACACCCATGGATTTCTTCTTTCATCCTGCTTCACCTGAGTTGATGCATTCCTTCTTGAAATTCCTTCTTTTTGTATTTGCCCTTTAATTTTTATGTCATTAACAATTGTTATCAGTCTTTCAAACTATCACCAATTTGTAAGGGTAATCCCTCTATATCATTTGGTATAACTAATTGTGCTTTTAAATATGTATTATATTTACTACTTTGACGCCAATATTTTACCAAATTAATTATAGTTAGTCCCAAAGATCTTGCTATTTTTGTTTTACCCCCTTGATATATTATTTTATTTCTTTCTAGCCATACTTTTCCAGATTACTGCACCTCTAACCATTTCCACTATTTTCCTATCCTCAAGGGGAATAAGATGATTAATGTGCCAAATTTCTTCTACCGTATTGAAATTAAAACTAAAGTTATTATACAAGTAAATAAGAAAGGTTTGCTACCATTAATTAAATAAACTGGGGCTGCTGTGGGCAATTGAAGGCAAAAGCATGCATGTAGCCAACTTAGATTGGAATGCTTTGAAACATGGAGATGAATTCAAGTCACAAGGACTTACATGCATCCAAATCAATTTGCAAGGTCAGAAGGGCCTTTCTTTTGTTATACAATAATGGCTAATTAAGGCGTCAGTGGTTTTGTTTTTCCTAGGCGTCTAGCTGTTCTTCTTCTACCCCAAATTGCTAAAATGTTCATCAAATGTTGTTTTGTTGTGTTTTGTTTTGCTTTACAAGGAATCAAATTGGTTCAAACATAACCGCTGTTTTAATTGATCGGTTGTTCTTGTAAATTTATAATCCCCATATTCAAACCATGAATTTTTGGACGACTGAGATGGTTATATCGACAGCTCGAATGATATTTGGTTTATATATAAACTGGCGTCGGACTCTCTGATTTATACATAGTGCACCATTAAATACGAATATATCGAAATTGTCTGTTATTTAATTTCCCATGCATGTGGTCTCAACTGTGTAACTATAGAAGCACACATGTTTTGTTTCTTTTATTTATTCTATATATATAACATATATATTTTTCTCTCTAACTCCAATTTTGTGGATTTAATTTACTGAGCTTATGTGACTTTCAATTTTCATCAATCGCTAAAAAAGCATGTGATTTATTCTTAACGGGTTATTAATTTATTATATGCAACTCCGTTGAGCATGATAACTCAGAAAATAGGTATTACTGAAAAAGATGAAGACTGAGTTCATCTTTTTCACATTTTGGTTGTGCAATTATTCTATTAAGCAGACCTAATCTTTCGCACTTAATTTTACAACCAAGTAATCACGGATTCAAGGTAAATAATATAATGTCAGAATCTTTATAATTAATTAAGTACTTGATTTGGTCAAATTTAATTATTCAACCAATTGAGTTTGGGTCAACTCAAATACATATATATATATATATATATGCAGTTGGTCTATATATATTATTAATTGGCATGCCCATCAGTGATGGTGCATATATATACATTCCATCTTATGTTAGTTAGTAAGGTAGGTAGGTATCATATTTGATAGCACAGTTGGTAAAATTCGAAACAATAACTTGTCCAATCCGACTTCTTTAAAATCCCATACAGTTTAAATCTGAACATGAACATGAACATGATTTAATGTTGGATAATTCAAAACACGATTCAATTTGACTTATGACTGGACAATTATTCGAAGTTCATTATTAAACTAATTCGATCTCACTCATCCCAAATGTCATATAGCTGACGTACCTACTGAGAGATTCATTCTTTTAGCATTCAACTCTTTTATTTATTTATTTATTTATTACAAGAGCAATTCTTCTTTTGATCAAAATTATAGTAAATGAATCACAACCGTTAATTTCAGTCTGATCTCTTCGTCTATAACACAAATTCTGATCTATAGTAAAATTAGCTTAATTACAATTATTTGTATGTTAAAATCGTTAACAACTAAGATTTAATCATTTTATATACACGCATATAAAATTATATATAAAATGATTGAATTTTTAATAGTTAACAATTATGTATTTTTACTTAATAGATATATAATTATAATTAATAAATAAAAATATAGACCTACTTACTAGCAAGTGATCAGCAAAAGTTTTCCTTTTAGAAGATATAAGGATAACAACGGTGAATAAGTGCAAATAGCAGACGAAAGGTGTTAGCATATATATGTATGTATGTATATACATATATATGATATAGTTGAGTCTCAAGATTTGCCTATGTAAAAAAAGAGAGGTGATAGCATATATATATATATATATATATATATATGAATGATATAGTTGAGCGTCGAGTTTTGCGCATTGTAAAACTAATTAAGCGTGAATCTCAAAGTAAAAAATGTCACAATTAATCAATTATATCTTGATAAGTATTTGATTTGGTCAGATAGAACCAACTGAGGATTGGAGTTTGGGTCAATTTAAATATCGTCTCAATTATTGGTATGCGCATTAATAGCTCAGCGATGGTACGTGTATCATCTTACGTTAGCTGTAGGTACCATGCATACCTGGTACAATAGTAGCAAATAAAAATTTCAGGAATGATCCAACAAATTTAGAATTCATAATACGGATATAATATAGATATAATTAATTTGACATTAGTCCTTTCTTCATAATAAAGATATGAAAAGGATGCAATGTCAATAATTTTATGTAACAAATCGTACCAATGAAATTTAAAATTCATATACTTTTTTTTAAAACTTTTAAAAAATAAAATTAATTGATGAGATATGTTATATCGTATACAAAGTTTTATATTATTTTAATTTTATTTGAATATGTATCAAGAGTTAATATTTATAATTTTTTGAAATAACACAGCTATAAAAAATAGTTCATAAAGTATTTTTACACTCAATCTCTACATTTCTTTTAATACCAGTGAAAAAAAAACACAGTTACTGCCACATAAAATATATTGAATTAACTTAAAATTATTTTTGAACATTTCAAAAGCTAGAATTGAAGGCCTTGGTTAGCACCTGTTATTATGACTTGCGAGCAACAACTTTTTGCTTTTAGATGTTAATGTCTGGTATTATCTTATCATTCACTATAAATTTATTCATAAAAAGATGAGACCTTGATTATATTGTTTCAAGTAATGCAATTAAGATGTACAAAACATGGGATGCAAATATATATATATGAATAAATTCTCTAAAAAAGAATTAACTGCTATTACTAATTTGATGCTAAGATATATAATGAATTTACTGATCCACACTAACTTTGAGATTTTAAGATGGGATGATTCTTCATTAATTTATGCATCAGCTAGCAATTTGTTTGAAAAAGTAGGTAGTATATGCTAATTAAAAGGAGGCGCTGGATTTGTGATTCATTTGCTCCTAGAACTAGAAGGTAGTTTTCATAGGGATCAAATAAATCGTTTTCTTTTTGTCTTTTCTTTTGAATATATTGAGAAATTGTGTCATAAATATAGCTTAGGTGCACCCCCTCCCTTGGCTGCTACAAAAAGCTACAAGCTACAAGCTAGCTAGTAGAATTAACGTAACAAATTTTGAAATTGCAAATACCAATTACCAAATGACGCTATCAATCAGGATTATTCTTTATAGCTAGCATTCCGATTAGTAAATACAAGGATTAATTGGAAGTTTCATCTTCACACCAATTAATGTCTGTGCCTCTTCTTTCGTTTTATTCTTTACATCAAAATATATACAGCGAAATTAGTAAAGAATTGGTCAATATTCTTGAAAGATCCCTAGCTCCAACAGAGGTTTATTCAGGCGAGGTCTATATATTATCTACCTTTTCATCAATCTTTTTTGACTGATCATATCATATCTCCCAAGAAATGGACTGGCTTTACCTTTCTGAGAGGAGAAAAACTGTAGTTGAAGAATTCATAAAACATAAATATATAATGGGCATTAAGCGACAGGCGTGCGCCTTAATTAGTTAATTATGCTATTTGAAGTCATTAATTAGTTAATTATGCTATGTTGAATTGTTGATACTGGTCCCATACTCCCATGCTGCACCATGTTGGGTTCAGCTAGCCAGGTCTCCTCGAGCTTATGCTTAATTTGTTTCAGTCTACTATTTCGGATGATGGGTACAACTTTTCATATCAGGAGCTTTTCAGAAATATATATATATACATATATATATATTTAGATTGAAAATTATTCTTACATCCAAAAGAATTGTGGCTACCAGGGCAACTGAAATCCTCGTGCAAGACCATCATTTATAACGTCAGAATTAATCAATTATATATATTCTATCTTTGTAATTAATTAAGTACTTGATTTGGTCAAATTTAATAATTCAACCAATAGAGTTTGGGTCAACTCAAATACATATATATATATATATATATATATATATGCGCCCGCACGTGCGCAGTTGATCTATATATTATTAATTGGCATGCATACACTATTGCAAAAAAAAAAAGCTTTGCAATGGTTATAAAATGTATTCAGCGCTGATTATGCAATCGGTGTTAATGGAAGAGTCGTTGAAAGTTAGTAACAATTGTTTAAATAACCGTTATTAAAAGTAGAACTTTCAGCGCCGATTATTAACAAATAACTGTTGCCAAAAATGACATTTGGCACCGATTTTTAGTTAACAACAGATGCCAAAAGGTACTTTCAACACCAATTTTCTAGTAAAAATCAGTGTCGAAAGTAACCTTTGGCACTGGTTATTTGATAATAGCCGTTACCAATTCTCTTTTTCTTTTTATCATAAAACACCGTACAACCATTGTTTCTTTTAATAACCGCTGCTGAATGTATTATTTTTTTTTAATAACATCTTCATTTTTTGTGACTAGCCTGGTAATTGTTAGTCGAAATTATGCATATATATGTCATATACCAAAATCACAAAGTCTTAATGAATCAAGTTACAAACACATAAACAATATTCACACGATCACAATATTAAAATTATACAATCACACACATGTTTCAAATTCACACAATTAATAAATAAAAAATATAGTTTCAATGTACAAAATCAAATAGTATAAGTAAGAAATATCGCAATCATAGCTCGTACCTCCTCGATATCACTCGGAGAGTATGATGAGAGTTCTATAGTCTGTAAAAAGAAATACAAAATTTCCGATTAGTTTGATTGAAGAAATAAATAAAACATATATACGAATGTATTTAATTTTCATACCATAAGCAAAGTTTGTTCGTCATTAAAATTATTGATTATGTCATACATCATCTTTATGACATAAGAACTGCACTCCCTACCGTCTGGGTGATACGGACTTTAAAATTATGAAAATAACAAGTAATTTCAATAAAACACAGAATATTTGTATGCAAAACCTACATATTGAGAAATTACAAATTAAATTCAATTAAGTTGTGCACCCTAATCCTAACATATGAGAATTTTTTATTATTTTTATTGGTAATGCCCCTTTGCAGCCAATAATGCCGAAACGCCTTATAATATAAATTAATAAAGTTAATATTTATAATTAGCATTTAGGTGCGAGTTAGAATAAAATAACTTACATATTCAATATTATTTGAATATACAATGTTATAGGCCCGTCAAAATTTACAGGATCTAGGACGTAACAAAGGGACCCCGGAGGTGCAAAACAAGAAGAATCCAATATTTCCTACAATTTTTATTAATTTTCATAAATAAATAAATTATGAAATAGATAAATATTTTTTTTAAATATTAATCATTCTAACCCCTCAATATACGACAGACGGATGAAGGAATGCTCGTCAATTTTATTCAAAAATTCTTAAATATAACCCACCGCAGCTAGATAATCGTTCTTGATACTAGCCTCAGAGCAACGATACGAATCTAGAAAGGAAAATCGGATAATCGCAAACGTTGCACACCGATCCTCATTAATACTACATACCATATCTATGACTTATATTCCATAGTATTTATTTACTAAATATTAAGTTAGAAAAAATTTTACATGCAGAAAAGCTGAAGAATATATGCGTCCAGCCAAATTAATTAACAACATGTAACATAAATTAATTATATAATCTAACAATCTAACTAATTGCAAACATAATTAAACCAATAATCTAACCATGATCTAAATTAATCCAAATTAATCTAATAATCTAAATTAATTACATAAATTAAATACATAAACTAATTACATAATCTAACAATCTAACTAATTACAAATATAATTAAACTAATAATCTAACCATGATCTAAATTAATCTAAATTAATCTGATGATCTAAATTAATTGCATAAATTAAACCATCTAAATTAATTGAACTAATTAAACCATTTAAACCATAAATTAATTACTTAATCTAATTAACCATCTAAACTAATTAAAATAACAATATCTAATTAAACTACTTACATAAAGAAATTAGATCACTAACCTTAGGAGAGAGAGGTAAGGACAAGGAGAGAGGCGGGGGGGGGGGGGGGAGCAGGGAGATGCAGGGAGGCTGAGATAGAGAGGGAGAGAGGCAGGGTCAGGGAGGGAGGGAGGAGGAGAGGGTGAGAGCCAGGGACAGGGAGGAGAGGGTCGGCGGAGAAGGGTTGGGTGCGGCAGAGAAGTTCACCTGGGCTGGGAGCGACGGAGAAAGGGTCGAGCGCGACGAAGATAAGTTAAGGATTTAGGGAGAGAGTTTAGAACTGGAGACATTCGGTGGTTTGAGAGCAAAAAAATACAAAATAAAGACATTCAACACTGGTTATTCAGTAACAACCATTGCTAAAAGCAACTTTCAGCACCTATTTTTTGGAAATAGTTGGTGCGAAAAGTTCTTTTCGCATCGATTATTATGAAATAACCAATGTGAAAGGGTTACTTTTTGCACATGTTATTACAAAATAAACGTTGCAAAAAGGTTACTAAATAAAAAAATTAAATTAACCTTAAAATAGTAGGAAAAGGCGGAGGTTG
Source organism: x Bolboschoenoplectus mariqueter (assembly GCA_037678475.1). NCBI lineage: Eukaryota > Viridiplantae > Streptophyta > Magnoliopsida > Poales > Cyperaceae > x Bolboschoenoplectus > x Bolboschoenoplectus mariqueter. Next base: position 653,226 of record CM075268.1, on the reverse strand, counting down.
GGGTTAGGGTGTGCGAGTTAGTGTAAGTGTTGTGTCGGTGATAGTGTTGGAAAATGTCGGTGTGTGTTGGTAGTGGGAGCTAATTTAATTGCATTAACTGTGTGTTCTGGTGAAGTTAATTAATTGGGTGTGAGACTTTCGGCAAAATATGAAATGACAAAGAAGCTCCGGAAGAGGAGGAACTGTATTGAGACTTTTAGCAACGATTATTAGAGGAAAATAAGTGATGAATGTATGCGCATTAAAAAAAATAAGCATACATTCAACATCAATTACTATGCAAAATAGTTGTTGAAGGTCCCACTGACGGGGGATTTTTCTCCAAAAAAAAAAAGAGATTTAGTAACATTTGTTTATAAAATAGTTGCGAAAGGTGACTTTTAACATCGATTTTCTAAAAAAAAGGTGTTAAAAGTTTTTCTTCTTTTATTTTCTAGGCAGTCTTTCCGCATCAATTTTTTCTTAAAAAACGTTGTTGAAGGTTTGACATTTAGTACTTGTTTTTAAAAAAAATAGATACTGAAAATTTTCTGAGCAGTCATTTAACAACGGTTGTTTCTTAACAATCGTTGCTAAAGTTTTCATATAAATTTTCGAATTGCCACCAGACACTTTCATTAACTGTTTTTTTTTAATAACCATTGCTAAAAAATATTTACGAAAGTTATTTTTATAATAGTGCGATCAGTTATGGTGCATATATATATACATTCCATCTTATGTGAGTTAGTTAGGTATCATATTTGATAGCAGAGTTGGTAAAATTAGAAACAATAATTTGTCCAATCCGACTTCTTTAAAATCCCATACAGTTTAAATCTGAACATGAACATGAACATGATTTAATGTTGGATAATTCAAAACATGACTCAATTTGACTTATGTCTGGACAATTATTCGAAGTTCATTAATAAACTAATCCGATCTCAATCGAATTCGATCCTGACCATCTAATGTTATTTTAAAAATAATAAATCTCACTCATCCCAAATGTCAAATAGTTGACGTACCTGCTAAGAGATTCTTTCTTTTACTATTCAACTCTTTTATTTATTTATTTATTTATTACAAGAGCAATTTTTGTTTTGATCAAAATTTTAGTGATAAATGAATTACAACTATTAATTTTAGTCTGATCTCTTCGTATATAACATAAATTCTGATTTATACTAAAATTAGCTTAATTACAATTATTTTCTATGAACGCATGCATTTAGAAAAATCTAGTTTCAAATTTAAGTAAAAATAAAAATATTTAATGGTCTTAAAAGTCATAAATACATGTGTTTAGATATAATTGTGAATGTGTGTGTTTAGATAATAAGTATAGAATTGTTAAATATTTAAAATCAAAGGTATTATTATTATTTATTTATAAAATCGGGATACACAAGAAAAAAATTCAAAAATCTCATTGTCAAAAAATGCTTGATTATAAAGTAGCATGTATAATCTTGGATCATCCTTTCAATGAACTATCAACAATGGATGTGAATTTGTTGGCATCATCTGCTATTGCATCTCTCGGCCATTCATGCCACCTACAGTAGCAAGTGTACAATCCACTCCGACAGAGACACATTTTGACTAATGTTAGATATATGTTAGATATTTATGAGGATTAGGTGATGCGATATATATTAATTGTTGACATTTTTGGGTTTCAAGTCTGATATTGACAACGACTTTGCCTTTTTTTTTTTCTGTATTTCCTAGTGGCTCTTGTTCACTGCTTGCAAGAATGTTGTCGCCAAAACATCAATTCGATCAATATCCGTAATTATGTTTGCTATATGAAGGTTTTTGATGAACTTTTAATTTTGGACAAGAAATTTTTTGAAAGCTTAATTTTTAGAACTTCAAAGAAAATATAATTGAGGCCATATATATAGTTTATTCATTGGGCTATTCATTGCACCTTTTTTTTCAACAGTACAAAGGAGACGACGCCAAGTAAACGCTGAGCTGTTTATGATGTTCTAGGCCAATGCATCCTTCTCTCTTCTAGGAATGCAATTAAGAACACACTGGAGAACCTTTTCTGAAGATCCTTCTGATTTTTTTTTTTCAATAAGCAAAATTTGAAGGATGTGAAGCTTGAAAGTTTCGTCCTAAAGCTGCCACAACATGCATTCGCACTCAACTTCTCAAATCCATGAAATTGGATAATAGTAGTTGTAGTATCTGTGGTGACCATCTCTTAGTTTGGGAGATCTCAGCTTGAAGACTGAGAAATGTGGCCAGGTTAAAGATAAATGCACCAAACTCAGGTTGGCAGATTTTGTATAAATTTTTCAGTCACATATACCAACTCGTTCTAAATTTTTAGTTATTTACAAAGAAAAAAAAACTAAAAAAGGGCTGAGTGTCTATGTCTGTCAGTATAGTTTCTAAATTACAAATCATCTGAGATTGAGATTGTAGGAGTGGGGCGGTGTTTGCTTTCCGAAATGACAGGAAAAGGGAAGGAATGTTGAAAGAGAACAATTACACTAACAAAATGACAAAGGACAGACTGAGAAGGGTGGTGGTTGTGGGGATATGCAGCAAGTGGTGGCCCAGTTGCTGGTGTGCTCTATGTTTGACATGATCAAATCCAACAATTTTCGGCTCCATTCACTGGTACACATGTTTTGTATTATTGAGTTGCTCATATTTCAAAACAGTGCTTCAAATTAAAACCGCACAACTGACTTTAATATCTAGTGCAGAATGTCACATGCTACAAGATGAGATTCTCAATCTAAAAACACTCCTCTTATTTCTGCACCCGCTACTACAACTTACCAGTCAAACACAGTTTGAGCCTTCTCAATTTATGTCATAATTTCCAATTTTCTGGTGAGAGTAAATATAATTGACTTAAAAGACCCACCACAACCAATGTTAGTTCACTCCTACACAGAAATTCAATTAAACCTGCTTGCCTAAACCCACTATACATACAAAAGCATCTGATTTAGAGGATGGATAAATGCACGTGCGTGCATGGACGCACGCACATACACACAAAAAGATTTCTTACATTCTATTAGGTAAGTGGTCAAGCACTAGATCTTGCAGTTGCAGGTATACTACCCCCTACAATCCATATATTGGAATATCAAGTTAAGATATTTGTACTGGCACATACCGTTTTGGTCCACTATCTGTGAACTATTGGAGTGTGGAATTTCAGTATTGGTAGTAGCAAATGCATTTGATTAATAATGTTTTTTCATGTATGAAATTGAAAAGGACATTGTAATTAAAAAAAAAGTCGGGGCTTCCTACTAGACAAAGACATTCATCAGTTATTTAAGAAGGCATTTGATTTTCTTTAAATTTATTTATTGGTCCGTCTAGTTGTATGTTTATTTGTATTTGTCGAAGTGTGTAACAGATGCCATGGATATTGCAAGGCATCCAGATGCAGCACTTCTTATCCCTGATCGGCGATCCCAGCCTTAACCAGACCAATACAGATCCTTTAGTAGTTCATATAGTGAGGTCTTGACCTGGTTTAGAATAAAATTTTGTGCATCCATAGATGCAAGATTATAATTCAAATCAATTGGCAATTTTGAGGTTTCTTTTCTTTTCAAATTTCGTTGTTTAATCATTACAAAATATAAAACAGAAATTTTAAAAGATGTATATAGTGTAGGCAAGTTCATACGCACTTACTGGTACTGCCATAGTAGCTAAAGAGCTGCATGCGGATTTGCTACCAGACTGCCAGCTGTTCTCAGAATAAGAACTAGGTTTTGGAGTTCAGAAATGAACCTAACCAATTTTCAGAAAGAAACAAGTACTCAATATTCACACTTATTTACCATTCAATTAGTTTTGAGCCAAAACAATTATATGTTGAAAAAGAAGCTGCATGCAACTCCATTAATAGTGATGTTTCTATCTCTGAAGCTGCTAACTGAGTTGGAGGACCAATTGCAGCTTTATTTTTTAAGTGGGAGAAATATTTCGTGCAAATGAGATTTCAGGACCCTGTTAATTCTTTTGATAAATATCAGGAACCCTATTCTTCTGATAAGTTCAGGGACCAATACCTGAGCTTTCACATTTATTATTAAGTTGGTACTGGAACAATACCTGAGCTTTCACATTTATTATTAAGTTGGTACTGGAACACTCTAAAAAATTCATACATTTTCCATATACATCACAGTGAGTTTCATCAAAAAATGAAAGAGAGAAGATTTTCCTTGCCAATGTACTCGACTCACCAGACTTGTTCAGGAAATTAAGGGGAAAAGGTGAAGAGAATAAAGAAACAGAAGGTTTCAGTTCTTAACTTGTAAAGTATAAACCATGACTTAATAGGTGTTAGTTGAATTTGTATAAATGGTCCAGATTGAGTGAAGTGGCAAATTTTTTTTTTTTTTTTTTGCTTGCCCAATCAAAGTGAGTTTTGTGAAGGTTAATAATTGAAGTATATAACTGGAGAATCTAAATAATGATTGCAGTTTGTAAACCTAATAATGAAATTTGAAATGAATTAGGAAACGCCCCTTAGATAATGATATACCCCAGAAGACTACATATTTAACATTGCTAACAGAAGATTGCAGGGGCACTTATTTCTCAACACAAAACCTGAAAAAGAGTTCACAATGAAGAAGAGGGGCAACACAACTGTGGCGCACCACATTTTTACACTTTCTTATACCAGGAAAAACTTATTCACTAGTATCTTAATAAAGCAAAGGCTCTTGCATCTGGCACAGACTGGTTGTTTCTTTCTTGCTCATGCATCTGGCGCATCTTGTAATCCACAAACCATATTTGCTGGCACGGCCACATCTATCTTCTTTGGATAAGCCAAGTTCAAATCTGCAGACACAAATGATTTAACAGAAAAAGAAGAAGTTAAAAACATCCTACAATAGATACCAAATTAGAAATTAGAAATCACTAAGCAACCAAGGTACTTACTTGCCATGATGTTCTTGAATGTATCCTACAGAAGGAACCAGGAATTAAAATCATTAAAAAATAAAATTATGTTAAAATACCTTAGACATCAATGGCAGTTTTGTTATATTTTACCTGATCCTTTGTCAACCTAGGATTGTAGAGCAACTCCTCTCCTACCGTACTGACCTAAAAAGAGTACAATGAACATTGTTCAAGCAAATAACTTGAGCAAAGCTGGCAGGCAAACTCAGAGATTGATTCTTAATTGAGAGTTATATTAAGAATTTGAGATATCGGATATGGTCAAATATTGTGATATTGATGCTCTTCTGGTCAGATACAGTATCGGTACATTTTTGAGAGAAATGAAACCAGCCAAACTTGCAGTGCTTGGATAGAGAATGGCCTTTGTCTACCTGCTGGTAATCGTATACATATCTCATCTATACAATCCCTAATCAAGGTAAAAGATCAGAGAATAAAAGAGCGAAAGTCAATCACGTACCGAGAAGCCCTTGTAATCATGACCTGGGTAGAGTAGAGTATCCTTGGGCAAGGTGAAAATCTGTTTCACATTAAAAAATTTAATAAATAAATTGGCTAAACAAAGACATTTTGAGAAAATATTGGTCATGACTTGGGATTTATCATCAACTTGCCTGTGAATGCACTGAATTATATAGCTGCTCAGCACTTCCTCCCTGTGAAAGAAAATAAAAATAGAAAAGGAAAAATGAACAAAGATAAATTGAGAACCTAAGCGTTAGACAATTGGGATATTGGGGAAATCTAAAAGGCCCGTTCTGGGCTCTAGGTAACACATGTGTGCTACAGGTTGAAGAGACAATGGAACTCAATAAAAAGGAGGGTTACCTGAAAATCTGTTCTGCCACAACCACGAATTAGTAATGTATCACCAGTGAACGCCATTCTTGGCTTTGGCTGCTCAATACCATCATCTCCTGTTACATATGTTACACAACCCGCTGTATGTCCCGGAGTAGCGCGCACCTGGATAACAGTAAGCTTTTGCCCTTAATATAATAGTTTGAGCAAATGAAAAGCATCAGAATCTGAAATTGCCATGAAAAATCACAACACCGAACCAGATTTTGTTGGAACCAAAACAAAAGGTAATGTTACAACACTGAGCATGTCAATTTTAGCTGCTCTTTCTTTCAGAAAACAACAGCAAGAACAAATGATGGTGATGTTGTTGATGATGATGATGATGATGAAAGGAAAAGAATTAAATTTACTCAAAAATTTGCTAAAAGATATATGTATCCTACTATCTGCATTTGCTAGAAGAAAGTATGATCAAAACTGCCCATCATTTTATAGTGTACGCCATCTATGAGGAGGATATTTAGGCATCTATCGGAAAACTCAAAGAGGAGGATAAACTGTGATATTTAGGGGGACTTTTGGTAGGAGCAATGACTTAATGGTTAAAGTTGGGCTACTCACTCGGACAAGCTTAGGCTCATTTGTGGTTAAAGAAACTATTCCATAAATTAAAGGCAATTCTGTGGTTTTACCTCAAGAAATAGGTCACCAAAGTACAATTTGTCACCATGTGCTACAAAGTGATCAGCTTTTGCGCCACTAGCTTTGGCAATTACAGACTTCACACCAGGCACTTTGCCCTGAAAATAGATTCATTTATGTTACAGAGAATTAATTTAAAAAGTAATACAAAAACATTAAGTCATAGAAAAAAATAAAATGGTCCTTCCTCCTGCATGTTGACTCAAATTAGTTTCAAATTAAACATTAACTAAGCTTTGGCTGTTCCCAATTGAGTCAAATTAGCCCAATTTACAGATAGTTGCGCAATCAAATTCCAAGAAGCACAACAAAAGGAGGAACATAGTATAGCGGAAACAGAGCTGAGCTGTACTGGACCTGAATGAGATAACATTGAAATATGATATTATAATTTCTTTTAGAGAGAGAGAGAGAGAGAGAGAGAGAGGTGCTGGCCTTTATGAGGCCCGTGCCAGTGATATGATCGGCATGAGCATGAGTGTTCATTGCATAGATGAGCTTCAATCCCAGCTCTTTAACAAGGTTGAGGTCTCTCTCGACAGTTGCATCAACCGGGTCGATCAACTGTTATTTTGGAGGAGAAGATAAGATAAAAACATTAGCAGAGGTCAACCATTAAATGAGGCTACATTATATACGTATTGAAAAAGAAAGGAAGGATCTAAATTAAAGCAGTGAGCAAGTAGTAAGCTGATCTTACGACAGCGGGTTTGTCGGGGTGACAGAGATCGGCCAATAGATAAGTGTAGGTACTGGATTCCTTCTCGAACAGTTGCCTGAAGAAGAGCCTCTTGGAATCGGCGGCGAGAGTGGCCATCGGTCGGCAGAGGGATGGAGAGGAGATGAAGTCGACGAGGCTCCTCTTGGAGTCGGGGGGCGGGTGCGAAAGAGAGCAGGCAGTAGTGGGTAAGGAGCGAAGCAGTCGCGACTTGAGTCGAGAAGCAAACATCGGGACCTACTTATTGCATTATGTAGGCTGGTGATTGGCGAAGCAGGAGAAAAGAGTCGGTAGTTATAGCGTTGATGTGTTGTTATTGTCAGCGAGGCGAGCGGTTCAAATAGAGAAGTGTATGAACTTATAATAAGTGATTGGCATTGACATGCATGGTCGTTTCTCGACAGCGCTGTGCCTGTATGCATTCCCGCCTTGCCAATTCTCCGTGGGCTGTTTGCCAATTCTCCGTGGGCTGTTTGCCATTTCCAAGCCTTGTTTGCCAGATTTTTCTTTTTTTATTATTTTTTATTATTATTTGTTATTATTAAATTTAACAATTGCTCCGGATCGTTATAATTAAAATTGTAATTGCCCTTCAAACGATATAATTAAAATTGTAATTGCCCTTCAAACGATAAATCAAAGCAAATCACATCAAATAAAAGCTATGTCATTTTTCTTCAAAACCTTTTAATGCCTACTGCAAGAAAATCAAAATTCTTCCTCCTTATATGCAAAAACAGCTCTGATGGTGAACGAAACATCTAAAAAAACGATCTAAAGTAGAGCGCTGAAAAAACTCCATCTCCTTATTATTTATTAACATCAATTATATATCTGTTAACTACAAATACATTATTATTAACTAAAAAATTTATATACATTTTATACATAAAATGATTAAACTTTATTATTTAACAATAATATATTTATAGTTAATAAATACATAATTGACATTATCCTCTTTTATTTAAAAATATTATGTTAATAGCTTGCTAGTTACTAGTTTCGTGTCTGAATAAAAAAAATTAATTATATTATGAATCAAAATTTATATTATAAATTAAAAAAAATTGGACTGTAATTAATGATAATAATTCATTTAAACACAACACATATAAAAAATTTAATCCATAGCCCAAGTACTCAAAAGAAAAGAATTTGACACTGCTCGGGATCAAACTTGTTCACATTGATTTTGTTGTTACATATTAGACAGCATCCTCTTTCAGTTAAATTAAATACAACATGTATTATCCGTAGTTCCATCCAGATCAATTTCGGATTATTTTAATTACGGATGTTGGCCACACGACTTAAAGAATTCCGCCCACAGGAGACATGAAAATGATTGGATCCTTAATTTGCCGATCGTCTGTGTAAAGAAGAGTGTAACCTTTCATATAGTAAGCGTGTAAGTACTGAGTAGCGCGGAGAAGCATAGAAGTCTTCTTCGTGTCGGGCACAGACTCGGCGATGATCTAATGCATCAGCGATGATCTAATGCATTTCCCTTTCAATTACGAGCGCAACTTGCCGAAATAAAATAAAATAAAATAAAAATTGAAGAAGAAGTACGGAAGCTGCGAAAGATGGGCCGATGAAGTGGCCGTGCATATCTTCAGTCCGCTGGATCTATCCGGGTTGAATATTCATTACTCACAATTATCATATATGGATTAACGGATAACTGAATCGTTAGTAATCCGATCTAAAATCTACAGCGATGAAAGATTTAGGGCCTGTTTGATTAGTCGGAAAATAAAGGAAGAGAGCGACATTTCCGGCAAACTAATTTCCCTCTACTGTTTGGTTGTCAAACTTTCCGGAATCTATATTTCCCGTCGGCCCCTTGTCCTCCATCATTCCCTCTTTTTACTTTCCCCACAACTTCACTTTCCTTCTTTTCTCCTCCTCTCCTCACCCGGCGTCTTATTTTTTCACTTCCCGCCATCTGTTCTCTCAGTAGAATCGCTTCTCCCATTTCTCCGCCTTGTGCTCCCTACAAGTGCCTCCTCTTCTTCTGTTCTTTAGTCCCCTACCTTCGCTACTGTCATAGGTTCAATTTTGAGGTCAGTGACTCCCTCAAACTCTTTGAAAAGAGTAGTTACTTGTTTCTGTATTTGTAAATTTTGTCGGCATTGTATTGAATTAGTCATGTGTTGAGATGCAATGTTAGGTTCCATTTGGTACAGTATGAAATGAGATTTCCTTAATATTCAGGAATATACCAGACATGAAACTCTTTAATCATAGACATTCTTGCTTGCGACAACCATTGAGCGTGCATTTGGAGCATTCAAAAATCGGTTCAAAATTTTAACGTCTGAACCTTTCTTTTTATGGTCTAAACGAGTGGAGATAGTACTTGCTTGTTGTATAATTCATAATTTCACTATCTAACATATGAATGGATCAGACATGTATGTACCATCAATTCAGGAAGTCCTTGCTGCTCAGGAAGACGACAATCAGCCGCCTTCTAGGCAACATCGAACAACAAGACAACAATCAGAAGATACTAGAGAATGGATATCCATTAGAGATGCAATAATGAGGCAAATGTGGAAACAAAGAAATCATAACTAACGAGATAGTGTGATCAATGAGTACTGTGTATTTGATTTGGGAACTACTAGATAATTTGTTACTAAATAATTTTGAATGAACTGTGCAGTTAAGTGTGTGAGCAAACTAATTTGTACTGTATTTTTGTTATGCTCTTTTGTAGCTTTTAATTAGATTTATTTTTTGTTCAATGCGAAAGCTTGTAGAATTTTAAGTTTGGTAACAAACGATACTTCTGGGGTGGTTAGATTCTTTGCCTGAACCTATTCTTGTTTGTTTCTTGAGCTAATTTGTATTTGTCACATGCTTTTATTTTTATATAATAAAATGTTTTTGATATTATATATAAAATAGAATATATAGAATTTTCAAATTTCATTTTTTTTCAACAAGTTCAAATGTACGCTGAAACATTTCTCCTGTATGTATATAACTTTATTTCAATGAGCAATAATTGGAAAGCCATATTATTTTCCTTTCCAACTTTCAGATTCCTTCATATCAAACAACATAAAAGATTTTCTAGGATTTTACAATCGCAGACATCAAACATCTATATAAAAAAAAAAAGAAGGAATCATAGAATCCCTGATGAAGGACTAGAATTTCTGGTATTTTTAAAATTCCCTCATTTCTTACACATCAAACGGGCCCTTATATACTTAATTTTTTTTATTGAATATGAATCTGCAAATTGATGATGTAAAATTTTAATGAATTCACGATATACATTATATAGAATCCGATTCAAACCCGAATCCGTTCTTGATAATAGGGGATACTAAACTCAAAAATATAATATATAACCTTACGAAAACACAATTGTCATTTGTTAAACAAAGCACACTATAATCAATACCAATTCCACTATTTAGCCATGAAATTCTGTCCATTTATTGCTACTTTAATATTATACAATATTTTTTAAGGTAATTCCTGTGTGCATCTATTTTTTTACATTCATCCTATCTTATTATACATTCAGATTAATAACTGTTATTATTTAAAAAAAACAGTAAAGTAATGTTTAGTAAGTAGATTTGTCCCCAGTCTTTAATCTTTAGAGTAATATAAAATATCCGACTAATACATATATATCTAATACGTATAAACACGACACGATACTTTCATAATTTCGTATGATGGGCTGTAAGTAAGAGCAAGCCAAAACCTAACCTAGAATCTAGAATAAAATTAAGGCCTGATGTTTTGGCACTGTTAATCTGCAGTGCTTACGAATAGTTATTTGATATGATTTTCTCAACTTGCGATGCCTTCCGTTGGACCTACCCTTCTGAAGTAGGATGTACGTGCCTGTTTTCGTTTTTAAAAATGGTGCATGCTGTAAACTGTGCACTATCCCAATCAAACTAAGCAAGTGGACTTTGCTGAATGGATGATCACCAAAGCAATCGAAGTTAAACAACCAAGTAGCTAAACATTAGCGCCGTGAAAAAAGCACAAGTAACTGAGAGCAATGCCAACACCGACACTTCGTGGAAGCAGAGACGGAGCTGCTTGGAGGCTAGCTTGTGCCCGGCCCCCTTATTGGTCCAAATTTTTCTTAATAAAAGGTGCAATTTCTTAATTTTATATTATTGACCCCCCTTTTCTCATTAGTTGATCTCTTTAATCAATTCGTTCAACCTCATTCACTTCTAAAGTTCAAATATAAATAATGCTTTCGAGTTTGGCTAATGTGATTTTATAAATATTTCAGTTTGAAACGCTTACGGATTGAATTTCAAAATTCCGTATTCAAAATATCGATCCAAATAGTTCAATAAATTCTTCATATCAAAATTTTGTAGAATGCCAAAATTCACCATGTTTTAAATTTTCGAACTATTTTTAATGATTTTTTAAATATGACCATTTTTTGACAGTCAAATATTGATATTCTTTTATTATTTTTAAAATCGTTTTTAAAAATCATTAAAAATAGTTCAAAAATCCTAAAAATGGTAAATTTTGGTATTCTACAAGATTTTGATACGAAGAATTTATTAAATTACTTGGATTGACGTTTCGGACATGAAATTTGAAATCTAACCTGTAAGTGTTTTAGACGGAAATACTATAAAAGTATATTAGCCAAATCTCTAATGCTTTGATAGTAACCAGTGAAAATAACTTGCTAAATAATAAATACTTTTTATATTTACTATAAAGGCGGGATCCCTTGATAACTATATATTTTAACAACCTTGACACCGGATTTTCAAAAAATTCTAAAAAAAAAATCTTAAAAATAGAAAAAGAAATATAAACATATTCTTTAACTTATAGATCAATTGTGTTTCAAATTTTATATAATTTAATTGATACTTCATCAAAGACCGTCCGAATTATATAATATTTACAACGGTTCATTATTTAATGATTTTTGATGGAATATCAAATGATCATTAAATTATATATAATTTGAAATACAATCAATCTATAAGTTAAAAATATGCTCGTCAACTTTTTTATTTTTGAGAATTTTTAAAAATTATTTAAAAAATAATTGTTAAGATTGTTAAGATAACAGTTGTCAAGTGATCTCGTCCCTAACTATAAATACTTACCAATCAGATACATATAAATTATTTATTTTATATAAATACTTTTAATGTATAAATAAGAAAATACAAAACATAAAATATAAAAATAATTTCTCAACTATATATTAATATCTAATCATCTTTTTAAGCGAATCGTACAACGCGCGGTCTACTTACTAGTAAAATTTACAAAACGCCGTCGCCGTCCTGTAGAAGCACGAGGCAGATCATATGGTTCATGTGAACCAAGTTCAACTGTATCTTGCCCTTTTCCAGAGAGCCGAAAAAATTCCAGTCTCCAAAGCGGTACATTTGCCCCCAAATTCAAATTTCTCGATGACTCGTAGCCCTGTGGATGACCGTCATCCAGTTTTTCTCCTCCCTCCAGTTGTCAAACCACGCGTCCCATCCTTCCCGATTTTCAAAAAAGGAGGTGCCGCGATTTCGGAACCGGAGAGGATCCGACCTTCAGTTATAATTAAACCTTTTCTCCGGTCCTTCTTTCAAGGATTATTAATTTATCATTATTCTGAAGCTCGTCTCATTAGTCGTTAATATTGCTGCTTTCAAAAGTAAAATCAAGTTCGTTTCCGGCTGTTGAACGACTGGAGAGGATTATGGTCACGGAAACCTCACTATAGTAAAATGAGGAAGGATACAAATAGAAAAGGCGAATAGGACTGGCAACGAAAACCTCACTATAGTATACAGAGACTCGAGAAGTGGTCACTGTTTGCTCTTCCGATCGAACTGACAATGACCCAAACCACCACCGCCAATTTGGGCGGAGCCACAGCCTCAGACGCCGCTTTCCCGTCGGAGCACCAGATCTCCGACGAGGTAATGGCGGTGCTACCGTCCGATCCTTACGAACAGCTGGACCTGGCAAGGAGGATCACCTCGCTCGCCATTGCTTCCAGGGTCTTGCAACTAGAGTCTGAAACGCGGGCATTAAAGCACAAATTATCCGAGACAGAGTCGCTTTTGTCCAATTTGCAGGAAGAGGTCTCGCAAGTAAATCAGGCCCGCGAAGAAGCCGAGGCTCGACTAAAAATTGCGCTCGAAGAAAATGTAATTAGATCTCATATGTTCTGAATTCTTTTATAAAACTATAGTCGCGAGTGACAGATAAAATCTCAAATCTGGTATTCTGGTGTTTTGCGGCTGAAGCTATGAGGGTGAACTTACCTCAGTATCCTCTTACGTTTGTGATTTTTCTCTACATTTTTTTTTAATTAAGATCGCAATACAACTGATCGTGTGGTTCGTTTGCTGAGAAGTGGTATTATAATTTGCTCAATTTTGGACCTTTTGAAGAATTATTTCAATGTGTCTCCTCGGGAAGTTTAGATTATTGCCTTTTTTATTTATGATTTTTTTTGTCATGATTAGGTCAAGCTGGCCAAGGAGCGTGATACATTAGCTCAGACTTCAAAGAAATTATCTCGTGATTTGACAAAGGTACCAAAATTTTGGAATTATCCCTGTTTGATAAGCAAAGTAAAAGTGATTTAAGTGTTTTAAGACGTTTAAATGCACCGAATAGAGGTGATTTAATGTGGAGAAAAGTTAAATCACTAAATTTTATAGCTTTAAACACTTTTTATTTTCGCTACTTTATTTACTTATTTCACTGTTATCAAATATCAATGTTTTAGAGTGATTTAACACTTATTCCGCTTTAATTTTACTTTATTTATCAAATGGAGGGTATGTTTAGAGAATATTGCATTCAGAGAAAAGTTACACGGCCGGCAGGGGCCATTTTCATTATACTGCTTTTGCTAGTGGGAAATATGAAGTGCGCCACTAGGAATTTTTAGAGGATGCTGCAGTTCCTCCTTTTTTTTTTCTTTTTGTATATTTTCAGTGAGCATGCCATCTGTTTCTATGGAAATTAAATATATTACAGCCCAGTTTGACAATATAAATAATCAAAACAAATCACTGAACCCATGAATAGAAACCATCTAAAAGCTAGGCTCTCTGTGAAATTTTTTTAAGGCATAAATTTGTGCTAGTACAGACAAAACCAGTACAGAGTTCTGTCATGCCATAACAGGTTGATAATTTTTTACTTTTTTCTTTTTGAAATTTTGTAGCTAGAGACTTTCAAGAAGCAGCTGATGCAATCCCTTAATGATGAGAACCCTCCTGTAAGTTCCTTTTAAAGTTATTTACTGTTTGAGTAGGAAATATCATTCATTCTGAATCTAACAAATTTTCTTCTCTTTCCCTAAAAGCAGCAACAGGAGACAGTTGACATAAGGACTTGTGATCAATCAATTGCAAAAGTGTCTTCTTGGAAAGGTCTCTTTTGCTTTTTTGTTTATTTATTTTTTTGACGGAAGTTATTTTCCTCTGATTCATTTCTCTTGTCTTCAAGTTTTGTGTGCTATTTTGTAGACATCTCCAAGTAATACCCAAAATCCAGTATTAACAATGAACAAGAACTAACCCTATTAACAAATGTGAGTCAGGCAAACGCCAATATACCTCTGAAGCTTTAGTTACATAATATTTGATGTGAACAGTTTATACAAACTTGGCACCTAGAATCTAAATTTTTGGCTTGGTTTACTGCCAGTTCTTAATGTAACAAGCATACAAGGCAGAGGAAAAGATGATATCAATTAACAAAATAATCCTTTTCAACAAGATGCCTATTGCTTATCAATATGAGAACTTCGCTTTGTGGCATTATGCCTGGGGTGGATTTGTTGAGCTTATTTGGAAAACAAAGTGTTTTGTATTAGCAAGCATCTAACTGTTACATTGTTTCAGATGGAATTGCACTTACACACTCGGTGTCAAATTTGAGATCTACAGATAATGAAAGTGTAACTCAGAAAGGTATGATTTTTTGTTAACACTAATTTGTCATATTAGTCAAAATGATGTTGACCAGCAATTGCCATTACAATACTTTAATTGTGGTTGACACCAAACCACAATTAAGCAAATTAAACAAAATGCAAATCAATAGCAATAATGTACCATAGACTGAGATCATTCATAATGTGTGTCTATCTATCCATGATTTTATCTGGTATGGTTTACCCAAATCTTCTGTTTCAACAATCACCCCCGCCTTTTCGTCCTGTACAGCACCAAGACCAAGTACACAACAATTTCCAGTGTCCCGTGTAACTTCACGATTGACACCTGGTGCCACCCCGAAGATAACATCAACCACTGGATCGCCACGATCTTACTCAGCTGCAGTGTCTCCCAAGTATACATCTGGCGCCACATCACCAAAATCTAAGCCTCGGTATGAGGGGCCTACAGTTTCTCTGTCTCCTTGGATTCCTTCCAGCAAGCAATCTTCTGCTGCCAACTCCCCTCCACGCAACCGGAACTTACCAGGTTTGTTTGCCTTTCTATGCTTTTGAGTGTTTGGATGTGTATACCGGTTCATTTTTGTTGGTTGTTTGGTCTTTAGTTGCATGCTCAATGGTTATTTTCACCATACGGTGAGGTTTAAATCAGTAACCAGAGACAATTAATTAAAGTGACCTCTAACTGTCTCCTATTTTGTTTCTTTGGTTGTTTGGTCTTTAATCATAGACATTGTGGCCCTTTGAGTGCTCCATTGCAAAGTTAGAGGTCCCATTTAATTAAAATGAAGTTCAGTTTATTGTTCGTGTGTGCATGTGTTATTTTAATGAAACGGTGCTCAATTGTGCATTTCAATTCACTGATTTTAATTGAGGGATACTTCATTAAACAAATTGTGGAACCATACTGGCAACAATGTTGTGCTAGTACCAGCAGCAATGATATATATGTTTTATCCAAGGGTTGTGCAACGTACCATTGCATAGCTTGTACTTTGTAGTACCAAACAAGCACAGACTTTGCATTAAAAGAAAGGAAAATAAAATAAACAATACAAGTTCACAATAATTTCTTTTTCTGTTTCTGAAAACAGCACGAACTCCAAGAATTGATGGAAAGGAGTTCTTTCGCCAAGCCAGGTGTGTGCTTCCACTTGTAGTTCTGTCATTTCTAAAGTACTAGACAATAGTGGAATACTCATTTTTTTTCATACCATCTGACTTCTTTTCTTGTAATCTTTCTGTTTTTCAGGAGTCGTTTGTCATATGAACAGTTTGCGGCATTTCTTGCTAACATCAAGGAGCTTAATGCTCATCAACAATCCCGTGATGTTAGTCTTAATTACTAATCTACTTATTCTAAGGATTACCCTATCACTTTGTATCTACTTATTCAGTTTTGATCATTATATTATTTTATTAAATATGAGCAAGCTCAGGGAGTTCTTTATCAGCAAAATTTATGAATTTCAGGATCAGTTGATTCTTGGTTAATTTGAAAAAAAATATTATTATTTATTTACTCTTGAACTGCTAAAAGTGGCTGGATTGGTTTTTCTTGGTTAATGTGCAAAACAATAAATAGAAAATTAAAAAAGCCTTTTAACTGAGAAAAAATGAATCAGTAGTTTGTGTCCATGCAGGAAACCCTAAAGAAGGCTGAAGAGATATTTGGTCCTCAGAGCAAGGATCTCTTTGCGTCTTTTCAAAGCCTTCTCAACCGTAACTTGGCATAGAGATTTGCATCTTGTGGTATCTTTCTTGCTATTCCTCTCTACTGTGTACATGTTTCTTATGTGGATGACTTCCTTGTGTCATCAATTTCTTTCAAGTCTTTAACAGGTTGCTTAGAAAGTGCATAAAAAGTGGAATTTCATTTGGGAAATTGATGCTAGTTGCTGGAGTGTTCGTTTTGTTGAGTGAGTCCTCGGAGCATGTTATGACATTTGCTCAGAGTGATATGCTATCTATTTGTCTATTTCATTGCCATAAATTATATTACTCATCTGAGCTGTTGTCACTGAGTAAAGTTGCTGATGAGAGGGCTGGTGTAATTTGTTTGTTGTAATATAAACTCTAGATTAGCATAAAACCATGCCAGAAAACATTGAATGCGCCAAGTGAAACTGTGTAATATTATTGGGTTTGCTTTAGGTTGTGCTGCATTTATGTAGTGAAGCTTGTTTTATTTTATTTTATTTTTTATGATGTTTCACCATATTTTTCATTATGGTATCTTCGTCAATATTTTTAGCTTTCGCAACTTTCTTTAAGCGGTCAACTAAGTGACGGCATATTTCTTTTATTTTGTAATCGACTCTATTTCCTTTAGAGTAGTGATGACTATATTTTTTATGTATATTCCTTATTTGTATGTAAAATGTATTTACATATGTTTTATATTACTATAATTATAAATTTTATAAGTTGCATTTTTATTTTGCGCAACAAAGTTTTTCATTTGAATTTTTATCATTCATGAATGAAAAAGGTGATAAATATTTCTTATTTATTTATAAATACTTATAAATATATATATAAATATGATTGGAGTACTTTTTTTTTCTTTAAAGCTTGTCAAATACTTAATTGAGCATATCTTTCCCATCAATAACCTTATTAGTTTCTAAAATTAATGTATGTATTAATATTTTTTTATAAGCTTCACGATCAATTCTGTTGGGCATAGGCTTTTATTTTGAGTAAAGATAAGATTTAAGTCTTTCGACTTTCAACTTTAAAATGTTCATAAATTTTTTTATTCAGATTTTTAACATGCATATATTTTTTTTATGCGTAGATCAGTGCCTTTGTAATTGAGATATGTTGAATGAACGAAATGAATCTTATTTTCTCTCTCCTCTTTCTGTCCAGTTTGTGTCCGAATGTCCAAAAATATCACAAATAATCCATTTCGCCTTAATTTTACAAAATCCATCTTCAAATCATGTTAGTAAAAAAATTATATGTTTGAAGTCAATGCAAACCATAAATAATGAAGATAAGTTAGAAGAATAATTATTATCTCATAGTCAGATAATAAGGAACTTTTGAAATAATAACTTTAAATGAGAACTAAATTTATGGTTGGATATAAAGTGTAAGGTATTATATTATATAATTTGAGAAAAAAAGTAACAAGCAGCGCCTGTAGCTCAGTGGATAGAGCGTCTGTTTCCTAAGCAGAAGGCCGTAGGTTCGACCCCTACCTGGCGCGTTCATGTATACAAAATGTAAATATTCATGTTTTTGGATTTGCTTAAAAAAATAAAAAAAAGCACATCCATCCATAACAATTGATTTATTAATTATTTTGGACATTAGAATTTATACGGTCAGATTTCGTAGAGGGACTCATTCATCGTTTAATAGGGAGATCATGAGCGGACATCAGTGACAGGGAGGTACTATTTGGTAATTTCCAGGCCGTCTAGGTTTTCCTCTTTTTGGCAAGACAAGCCCGAGTATCGACTCTTGACGGAGCCGCGACCAGCCCGAATCGGAAGCAAACCCCAACTGAATCCGTCCCCGAATCCGAAGCAATGAAACAGTGTGGCCTGAAGAAGGAGAACCAGCGCAGGCAACCGGAAGAGCTGAAAATGGCGAGGAAAGGAAGACGAAAAGGCGCCGGAGACAGCGTCGTTAACGAGGTCACGCTCGTCAATGTCGGCAAGGTTCTAGAAGATTTTCGCGCTTCTGATGCCGAGGGTTTGTGATCGTTTTCTATCTTCCAGCTGCTTCGGCTTGTTTCTGCATAGATCATATTCTCATCTATCTTTCACTTTTCCAGTGTATACTTTTGAGCCTAACCTCTCGAACAAAGAACGAGCTGCAGTTCATGCAATGTGCAAAAAAATGGGCATGATTTCTAAAAGTTCAGGGTAAATTTCAAACTCCAGCCTTTTCACCAATTCTAAATTTCCATGCCGATATCTCTATTAGAAAAGGTTTTCATTGACCATCTTTCCATCCAAAAGGAAAGGGGCGCAGCGCCGACTCTCTGTTTGTAAGGCAAAAAAGAAGCAAAATAAAGATGAAGATCCCGTCACTAGATTGAGATTTTCAGAAGAATCAGTGAATGTTTTGAGGGAGCTTTTTATAAATTACCCTCCTGGTGTTGAAGACCTGACTGAAGGAGCAGTAAAAGACCCATGTAAAAACTCTGCCAAAGCTCAGGCAAATCAGGATCCCACCTTTTCTAGGCCGAATTTCACCAAAGAGGATATAGAGAAGAAAGTTGAGTTGCTTGCCACAAGAATAAAAGAGTCAGAGCAGTTGCGAAAGGTCAATTATCTGATCTTTTTTCTTTCTTCTTCAGTTGTTTGTACAAGTTCAGATCGTATTATGCTGGAATGGTAATAATCTGGTCTACTACCAGTCTGTACTAGGTATTTAGGTACTAGTAAGCACTGACGGAAATTTATGTCTATATTTATCAGATAAATGCTTAGAAAAACCTTCAGATCCGCCTCGACTGTAGCATAGATAGAAATTTTTGTCTTCTTTATTATCACGTTAGAGATTGTTCGCTAGAATGATATTTTATCTCATATGCTTTTGAATGGAATATATATTGTATGCAGATAGTTGAAGATAAAGCTAAACTTCCAATTGCATCCTTTAGAGATGTCATCACTTCCACGCTGGAAAACCATCAGGTAGTGCCACATAATGGGCATTAGAAACTAAGCAAAAGGAATTTTGTAATGTAAGATAGAACCCTGATGTGTATTTTCTTGTTTTTATGGCATAGGTGGTATTGATATCTGGCGAGACAGGTTGTGGTAAAACTACCCAGGTTGTTTGCTTTTTTGTACTTAAAAATTTAACTACGTAAAAGTGTGCAAGTTCAATTATTGTTATTAATTAATACACCTCTTTCAGGTCCCTCAATTTATATTGGATCAAATTTGGGGCAAAGGAGAATCTTGTAAAGTTGTGTGCACACAACCTAGACGTATATCAGCGATCTCTGGTACAGTTCTTTATTTGTTATTATGCAACTAAAAGTTATCATTTTTTTCCAACATTACTGGGTGATAGCTTATATTGATTCTGACTTATCTTTTTGATGGGTAACCAGTTGCTGAAAGAATATCGTCTGAGAGAGGGGAAAATGTTGGTGATACTGTCGGATATAAGGTGATTTTTCTGACCAATGTGTTTGTTTCATTACAATAGAAGAGCTTTTACATTACTTGTGGTAACACTATCCTAAAAAACTCAGATCCGCCTGGAGTCTAAAGGTGGGAAGAACTCCTCTATAATATTT
The DNA here is from genome assembly GCA_037678475.1 of x Bolboschoenoplectus mariqueter. Taxonomy (NCBI): domain Eukaryota; kingdom Viridiplantae; phylum Streptophyta; class Magnoliopsida; order Poales; family Cyperaceae; genus x Bolboschoenoplectus; species x Bolboschoenoplectus mariqueter. The sequence continues at coordinate 632,820 of CM075268.1, read as the reverse complement.
TGCACAAATGGCGTTCTTCTGAGATTGTTGATTGGTAGAGGGACAAATCTATCAAAAACAAGATCTACAAAACCGCCGCTTGATGACAGTATTTCTGAAATTACTCACATTATAGTGGTACTTATATTTAACATTTTTATGTTTCAAGACTTCAGATGTATTTCTCTTTCCTCTGTCTGATTCTTTCTCTCGCCCCCCCCCCCACCCACTCAGGACGAAATTCATGAAAGGGACAGGTTTTCAGATTTCATGCTTGCTATTCTCAGGTAAATTGCAGACCATCTGGTGTTTACTTAACTTCCTCAAGGATTAGGCTTACCAAACCATATAAGAATTTCATTTTGGCAAGATCACTAATAATACTGTGCATGTGACATTATCTAGCCAGTTGGACTCTTATAACTTCTCTGTTATCTTTGCCATTTTTTTTTCTTTTATCGGATGATTACAAGAGGTTAGGAACAAAATGCTTAACTATGGTGGTATCAACCAGCCATGCTATACCGGTTGGTTAAATGGTAAATAACCTTCTTTTCCTAATCAATTCTTAATGCTGACTATGTTTTGCTTGTAGAGACCTGTTGCCTTCGTTGCCTCACTTACGACTGGTATGTACGATTTCCCTGTTGTCCTTCCTTAAATTAACCATAAGTTTGTTAAATTATACTTTCATGCTGCCTTCTCACTGATCTTTGTTAGTAGGTTCTTATGAGTGCCACACTTGATGCTGATCGATTTTCAAAATATTTCAATGGATGTCCAATTATTCAAGTTCCAGGATTTACTTATCCGGTAAGTACTTTTTTTTTAAAACTTAAGTAGTCTGGTTTTTCTCTTTCTTTTCTGAATTGCTTAAAAATTACAAAGATAAAATTGATGTTCTGTTTTTCTTTAGGTTGAAACCTTTTATTTAGAGGATGTTCTCTCCATACTGAAATCAACCCAAGATAACCATCTAAATTCAACACGTATAAGCAGACCTCCAACTTCAAACATACAAGATACCCCATTGAATGAAGATTACACAAATGCCCTTGATGAATCAATCAGCACGGCTCTTTCAAACGATGAGCTTGACCCTCTCATTGAGCTCATTGCTGCTGAAGAGGATTCACGAATTTATAACTACCAACACTCCTCATCAGGTGTAAGCCCTTTAATGGTCTTTGCTGGGAAGGGCAGTATAGGTGATGTATGCATGCTCCTCTCTCTTGGTGCTGATTCTACACTAAAGGATAAAAATGGAAAAACTGCATTGGAGTGGGCCCAGCAAGAGAACCAAGCAGAGATTGAAAAGGTAATCAAGGAGCACATGGAGAAAGGAACATCGGAATCAACACAAAAAGATGATATACTCAACAAGTATCTATCAACTATTAATCCTGAGCACATTGACACTGTTCTAATCGAACGATTGCTTAAAAAGATCTGTAATGATTCAAAAGATGGGGCTGTTTTGGTCTTTTTACCTGGGTGGGAGGATATAAACCAGACCAGAGAGAAATTGCTTGCCTCTGCCTTTTTTAAGGATTTGTCGCAATTTCTAATCCTCGCCCTCCACTCAATGATACCTTCTGTCGAACAAAAGAAGGTGTTCAGGAGACCTCCAGGTGGGGCCCGCAAGATAATTCTATCAACAAACATTGCGGAGACTGCAGTCACCATAGATGATGTCGTGTTTGTAATAGACTGTGGGAGGATGAAGGAAAAGAGCTATGATCCCTACAATAATGTGTCTACCCTGCAATCGTCTTGGATTTCAAAGGCAAGTATGAGGCAGAGGGAAGGACGGGCTGGCCGATGCCAGCCTGGCATTTGTTACCACCTCTTCTCAAAGTTCCGTGCAAGTTCTCTGCCTGACTATCAGGTGCCCGAGATTAAGAGAATGCCTCTTGAAGAGCTGTGCCTGCAAGTAAGTTCTTTTTCCTTGGATTTTATACATTAACATCCTTTTAGTTCATATAAATTTCATACTGGAAACTCCCATAAGCTAAAGACTGACATTACAGCAGTTTAGATTAAGACAGGTATGAAATTGCATTTTGGATTTCAGAATCTTTTGGGGCCTCTTCTACTGCGGCATAATACCTGCTGAATTTCTTCTTCTTTGTGCTTACCATGCTATCCTTCTGTTTATTTATTGTTTGTCATTGTTATAATCTTCATAATATTGCTGTTTTGTTGTTTAGTTGTTCAACTGTGGCAACTTAATAGCACTCAGCTAGAGATTAAGTATAAATAAAAAAGATGCAATACTATGCTGTATCAGTGATGTTTTTGACAAGCATAACCAGCTGAAATTGCTACCCTCAAAGCTGGTTACAGTATATGTACAATTTTGTTCTCTTTTCTCTCTCTCATAGTGTTTCCATTTTTTTAGGTCAAGTTGCTTGATCCCAACTGTCACATAGCTGAGTTCCTCCAAAAGACTCTAGACCCACCTATCCCTGAAACTGTGCGCAATGCCATTATAGTACTCCAGGAGCTTGGTGCATTAACTGATACAGAATCACTAACTGAACTTGGGTCAAAACTTGGCTCACTCCCCGTGCATCCATCCACAAGCAAGATGCTCCTATTTGCAGTTTTGATGAACTGTCTCGATCCAGCGTTAACTCTGGCGTGTGCAGCTGACTACAGGGACCCATTTGTACTCCCCATGTTGCCAGAGGAGAAGAAACGTGCTGGATTTGCTAGGGCTGAGCTGGCAGGGTTATATGGTGGTTTTAGTGACCAGTTGGCAGTTGTTGCGGCCTTTGATTGTTGGAGGCGTGCAAAGGATAAGGGTCAAGATGGTCAGTTTTGTGCAAGATATTTTGTCTCTGGAGTGACTATGAACATGCTCTTTAATATGAGGAAGCAATTGCAGAGTGAACTGGTGAAAAATGGGCTTTTGCCCGCTGATGTGTCTGGTTGTAGTTTAAATTCTCATGATCCAGGTACCTAGTAAATGAAAAAAGAAGAAGAAAAATATCAATTGAAAAAACAAATTAACAATATCAGAGAGCTTTTTTTTGGCCAGGTATTCTTCGTGCTGTACTCATGGCAGGAACATACCCCATGGTTGGTCGCCTTCTCCCAAAACGGCAGAATGACAAGAGACCAATAGTAGAGACCGCAGGTGGGGCCAAGGTGCGCCTCCATCAGCGTTCCTCCAACTTCAAAGTCTCCTTCAACAAATCAGCACCTCTTATAATATATGATGAGATAACTCGTGGAGATGGTAGTATGTACATAAAAAACTCTTCCATTGTGAGCCCATACCCTCTATTGTTGATTTCCATTGAAATGGTGGTGGCTCCTCCACCTGAGGAGGACGAGTGGGAGACTGACGATGGGGAGGGGAGCGAGGAGGATGAGGAAGCGAATGGCACTGACCCAAGTCATGGAGAGCATATTATGTCAGATCCAGATAATGATGTCACCGTGATTGTTGATAGGTGGCTTAAGTTTCAATCAACAGCGCTTGACGTAGCCCAGATTTATTGCTTGAGGGAACAGCTCACCTCTGCTATTCTGTTTAAGGTTCGTCTTCCCCCTCCCCCCAAAATAAAGGGCACATGCACCCAATCCTGTTCTGGTTCTTTAGTTGATTCTGCTTGTTTCATGTTTGTGCTTTATAGTAAACATTTTCAACCAAAAACATAAATGGCTGATATGGAACCAAACCAGCTTGTACTGCATGGTTCGGGTTCAGTTTATGTAGCTGGTGAGTTAATTGATGTCATGTTGACTTAATTTATTACTAATGTTAACACGAAAAACATTGTAATCAGTTTTTTTTTTCGAAAAAAGGTGCCAAGCACCATTCCATTAAAAATAAAATAAGTTTACATAGAAGTTATTCTTTTTTTTTTTTTAATTTATAATTTTTTGGGCTGATGACAGGTAAAGAATCCACAAGCAGTTCTTCCTCCTGCTCTTGCAGCATCAATGCACACAATCTCATGCATTCTTTCTTATGAAGGCCTTCCTTTCATTACTTCTGACGAGTCATCAGACCCAAATCAATCAAGAAAAAGTTTTGGTCATGTTCAACCGAGTGGTTACTTGAGGTCTCTCTTGTCCAATAGCTATTCTTGTAACTCCCATAGAAATCAGTACCAGCAAAAGCCGATGAATTACAGAAATAAAGCACCTACTCCAAATCAGCCTCAGCCTCCCATTCATGGTCCAGGTGGAGGACCAAGAATGCGGTCCTTTAAGCGGCACCGAGGGAGTGGTTCTCGATGAGCTTTATTCCATTTTAGTCAAAGTATGGTCAGAACAGCTGTTGTGAAGACAGGGCGCCATTTGTATGGTAGGTTCAATTAATGTTAGTTGCATGGTGGAATGAAATATACTGTGGTCAGTAAAGGAGACTCGAGCAGCAGCTGTGCTACAAGAATGTCTCTTTTTGATGTTGCGCCTCATGTATCAGAGTAGGTAAAGTTCTCTTTTTTTTTTTCTTATTTTCTTTCTTTTCTTTCTTTGTTTGGAGAGGGATGGTGAGGGGTAGGGTGGTGGCAGCGTTTCTTTTGTTTTATTGTAGTGTTATGGATTGAATTAATATAGTTGTAGGCTTAACCAGTAGGTGGCCTACAGATAGGTGCGTTAGTTGCAATGGTTCTATGTACAATACAGCCTGCATGCAGGAATATGCTTTTGTATTTTTAGAAACACCGCATTTTATCTGGACTGGTATTTAGACTAATCAGCTTAATTATGGAAGTTTGACCTAGTAAGGATGTGATTTTGGACTGAAATCTACTTCCCAACAAAGATTTTCGAATTTGTTTGGTTCGTTTCTTTGAGCAGTTATGAGCACGACATTGGAATGAAGCTCTGCTCGTTACAACAAAATTATGTACGGGTTGGAAGTAGTCGGTGATGCTGATTTGCACTTCCTCTCGGTTAATCTCGTTGGTACGGTTTATGTGCAAACATAAAGAATTGGATTTCCAGAGAAGTTTTAGATCCGAAAAGCCTAGAACAGGTAGAGGTGGCAAAATTTGATTTGATCGCAATTCGATTTAACTATTCTATAAGGCCAAATTAACGTTTATTCTATTGAAAACTTCAACATAATTTAAGATTGGAGTATTCAAAATTCATTCTGACCAACTTAATCAACTCAACCTATAGGTCAGTTCTTAGTCAATTTTTTTATTCATAACTATGATATCTTGATTCATGTAAATATATTTGTCAACTTCTATTACCTTTTTGGTATGTTGAGGGTAGTAGAGGTCTTTGAGAAATCAGGAAGTTTATCGTTTAATTTGTCTCAATCCAACTTAGTTAACCACATTCAACTAATTCTATTTTTGCCGACTTCTCTATTAAACACACATGTACAAATGACTATTTATTGTTTGGAAAATATTATGGAGATATCATTATTAACATCATCGTCGTTATGAGCTTTATTATATACTGAATTCTTATATATATTAATGATTTTATTATGTATAATATTTTTATTATTTGATTTAAATATCATTACTATACATAATAATTTATTTAAATTGAATAATAACAGTATTGTATAAAATAAATTTATATAATAAAGTCATTAATATGTATAGTAATTCATTTAATGTATATAGTAAAATTTATATTGACGAAGGTATCAACAAGACGTTTATCACCTACCTTCTTATTATTTGAGGAAAACACAAATTTGGAAATAACTTTCTGAACAAATTCATCAATGACACAACTCCAACGCATCTTACCATTTTTCACTTTAGCCCGCAAGTAAATTGGATTCCTGAATTCTTTTTAAAGGCCACATATTTTTTATTAATTTGCACTCATATCTTTACAGAACTCAACTATTATATATACTTATATAATAGTATAAAGCAATTTTTACTCACAAGTCTCGTCGGAATTTTAGTTCGCATTTGTCATGAAATATTAAAACAGTTGATTGTCATTAATTAATTTTGCAGGATCTGATTCGATTTAAATGGACCGAGTGGTACTACTTTGTACTTGAAGGCTAATTAGTACAATGATTTGAAATAATAATTGATTCAACTATTGATTGAAATGGTAAAATATTAAAATCAGCTCGTTAATTTAATGATTTGAAATAATTATCTATTCATAATAATAACATGGGAATTAGCACTATTCTCATCATATATATCCATCATTATCGCGAGGACACCATCATTCATCAACTCTATTTGATTTGAGACATTGAAGGGTTTTGAGCATACATGCTAACTCTCAGAAAGTACAAACATTTCTCATGAACAACTAAGCCGAATGATGATTAATCTATTTTTCCCGTTTTCAAAAATGTCCCCTTCAAATCAATGCAAGCTATATAGACTTGTCTTAAACAAATAATAATAAAATTTTACGAGCTGGGGCGGGAAAAAAAAAATACAAAAGGTACTCTCATCAGACTTCGTCTAAAATTTCTCCTCTCTTTCTAATAGTACCATCAGCCGGAAACTCACAAGTGGCTCGTCAAATGGACGCATCCATTTGTCGCGGAAAGGAGAGGATCGGTCATAAATTTAGGACAGGTCGGTCAAACCGAATCAAGTGGGGTTGCTGCGCATAAAGAAAAAGAGTATTAAGAAATTAAGAAAGAGACTTGTGGTGGCAACACTCAAAAGTTACTAGAAAGAGGCAATCCCAGATCTAAGATGTTGCTCCAAATCGGATTATCAATAAACAGAAACAAAAATTGGGTTCAAGTTTCCCTGTGAACCTGAAATTAATAACAGTTTGTAGCGAGTGTAGAGGAGCGTTCTCTGATAAACATAAGGAAAATAATTAATTAATTACACAAGTTGACTTGCTTGACTTGAATGAAGATGTCTGAACAAATGCCGCCTTCATCTTGACTGACCATTGATGCAAATTCTGAGGAAGCTGCTGTGGATCAAAACCATGAAAAGGACAGGCCACGGTGTGCGCTCTATGGCGGTGAGAGTAAGAAAATCCTGATTCCTGAGCTTACTCCATGAGAGCAAATATCCGGCGTCATCGTTGGACGCTCACCACTGAGGACACCGCTGGATGAGCTCACCCCCCGCGTCATCCCCTCTCCGCCACCTCCCTCTGACATCACTCTCCCCGTCATCCACGCGACTTCACAACCCACCACAGATCATTTCTCCCTTGGGCCCGGCCTACCAGCACCAACGCCCAAGTGTCCTGCCTATCGTGTTACGGTCTACCAACACCAACACCAACACTTATTTATCATTATTACTTGCTATAGAAAAGTCGAGTGGAGATCCTCAGCCCCCCCTTTTCCTTTTTCGCTCCTCTCCTCTCCTCTCCTCGCGTCTCTAGTCCTGGACTCCTCGCCAATTCTTCGTTGCCCATAGCTGGGAGTTCTTTGTGAGATTCGCTTCAATCTCTATTCGAGCTGTTCTTCGTCGATTTTTCTCAACCAGAAATCTTCCTAAGTTCGATTTCCTCTCTCTTTCTTGTTCTTTATTCTTTTTCTCTCTCTCATCTTTTGATCTTTTTAATCCACATCGGTGCTATAGTATATTCCTCTCAATTCCTCATCATCCATCGCCTGGTTTCTCGATACAGTTTGGTTTCTTTTGTTGGAGAGACTCGAAGACAAGTTCACTGGTTCAGAAAACCAAATTAACAAAGCCATCCGAGCTTTCCTCATGCAAAATCCATGTTAATGTGAAATTTGGCTATTTCTTTAGCTTCAATCAGGCTTCCATTCTCCATGACAAATTTTACAGAACCCTCTTCTTCAATCAGTTTCACCTCTTCTTCACTCCTTTCTAACGGCACCTCGATCCCACTCCACAACCCGCCTGACCCCACCACGGCTACGGCTGCACAAGTCATAGCCTCACCCGATCATTCTCCCAACATTGAAACTTTTAGCCTCGGCCGCCTAAGTTCCAATCTCGAGCGTCTATTACTCGACTCTGATGACTTTGACTGCACTGATGCTGAGCTCATAGTTGAAGGGACACCTGTTGGGGTCCATCGGTGCATCTTAGCAGCTAGAAGCAAATTCTTCTACAATCTCTTCTCGAAAAGGGATTCGGACAACAATGACCTTGTCAAGTCAGACCACTGCAAGCCTAGGTACGAAATGAGCGAGCTTGTCAAGTGTGGAAAGGTCGGGAGGGACGCATTGATGGTTTGTTTGGGATATATCTACACTGGGAAGGTGAAGTCACTACCGCAGGATGCCTCCATTTGTGCTGATGCAGTGTGTCCACATGATGCTTGCTGGCCAGCAATTAGTTTTGCGGTAGAGTTGGTGTATGCTTCTTATGTCTTCCAAGTGTCTGAGCTTGTCTCACTTTTTCAGGTTAGGTTAATTTATTTTTTTGTTGATTACATTTTTGTCATAGGTCAATCAACTACATCTCGTGTCACAAATTGGTTGCCAATTTTATTTGTCCCCTGGAACCCATTGGATGTTGAGTTAAGCTCAGATAACTCCATGTCTCTGATAAAAAAAAATAGAGTGAATGAAAATTTCTCTGTGTGAATATTTGTGCTGTCTCTTTGGTCCTTACCTCCTTTACTTGCCCCATCATCATTTAAGATGAAAAATCAGCAATCTAAGCAACACCTGTTTTGAAAGTATAGATAATTGATCTACCTTGTCTGTGATATTACTTTATAAGCATGCGCCTCTTTCCATCTGTTTCAAACTAATTGGAACAGATAAATTGGAATGAGGAACAAACAAGGCAAGGGACAATGAAGAAGTGGGGAAGAGAAATAGAGAATGATGAAGAAAATTGGTTATTCTAATTGGGACGAAATGAAAGTTCATTGGCCTCGGCAGTCAAATTGAAGTTTTACATGACCAGTTTGTGACATGGGGTATAGGTTATATAGCTCTGTATAAATTTGCAACTTCTTTTTTATTTTTCATTACCTTTCATGACTTGACAAGCTTGTTCAAATAAAGGTATGCTTATGAAAGAAAGATTCATATTATTATTTTTTTTTTCCACACAGTATGTGTTTGTCGGGTAATTATAAGTATAACTTTGTTGTTGATCATGTCAATGTAAACCCGTATTTGTTATATAATATACTTCTTTTTAGTTGTATACACGTAGTCATCATAATAAATCGAATAGGTAAGTTTTCTCATAAATCAAGTTGCTGTAGACTCTTATTAATTCCTGCTATAGCATTATTTCATCTTTATTCTGTCTTCAGAAAATTGATAAACAAATTAAGATAGTCTGTTGCATAATTTCAGCGCCGCCTCCAAAACTTTGTAGATAAGGCTCATGTGGAAGATGTGATACCCATAATAAAAGTCGCATACCACTCAAACCTCAATTCCCTCTTAGAACATTGCATGCAACGGATCATCCGATCTGACCTGGACTATCTGTCACTAGTAAAAGAGCTCCCACATGATATCCCTCAAAAAATCAAAACTGCCCGCCTCTCCAGCTGTCAACCAAAACAAACACCGGACCCCCAAACCCTAGAAAGCACCTCGACCCATGAGAAACGAATCCGCCAAATCCACAAAGCCCTAGATTCTGACGATGTGGAGTTAGTAAAGCTTCTCCTAAATGAGTCAGATATTACCTTGGATGATGCCAAGGCATTACACTATGCTGTTGCATATTGTGACTCAAAAGTTGTGTCAGATTTACTGGAGCTGGGTCCCTCAAATGTGAATTTAAAAAATGAACGAGGCTTCACGCCTCTGCATATAGCAGCCATGAGGCGAGAACCGGCCATTATTGTATGTCTGTTGCATAAAGGTGCATCGGTTTCAGATACTACCAGCGATGGTAGGAGTGCTGTGAGTATATGTAGAAGGTTGACAAGGGTGAAGGATTATAATTTGAGAACAGAGCAGGGGCAAGAATCTAACAAGGATCGTGTTTGTATTGATCTGTTGGAGAGAGAGATGCTGCGAAATCCGATGAGTGTGAATATAGAGGATTCGGTCACATCACCTCTTTTAGCTGACGATTTGCATATGAAGCTGCTTTACCTTGAAAATAGAGGTTCGAATTTTCTTTTGAGGTTCTTTTGGAAATTTATATTTTTTTGTTAGTCCCATCTTGGCCACTGATTTGTGCAATGAAGCACGATTCATCCCAATGTTGCATAAATTAAACGCTGATGTATACTAAGTTCTGCATTAAAAGATCAAGCAGAATTTTAAAAGAGAAGAAAGAATGGCTAGATTGGTTAAGCAGGTAAGCTTGATTATGGATTAGTAAAGTATTTATAGATTAACTTGCTGTTCCAACTTACTCTATTTTCCCTGCTTCAGAACACAGTCCAAATACTAAAAAAGAATGTTGTGTATTCTGTCAACTGTGAGTTTGATTGCTGCATCAACTCTTAAAATTCATAATGGGATGCTATTCCCTGATCTGGTACACAGTGCCAATGCAATACAGGCCCTATGGAGGGTATTTTGGCAATGCTGGTATAATTGCTGCATTGCCTCTTGAAATTAAACTGTAGATGCAGCTTTCTCTCTGTTTCAAAATATTTTCTTCACTCGTTCTAATTATCGCGTGATGTATAAAAGAACAGGAAAATTGTCCAATGGAATGCCATTTTCCTAAATACTGTTTCTCTATTGGCAGTTGCCTTTGCAAAGCTGTTCTTTCCAACTGAGGCCAAGGTGGCCATGCAAATTTCTCAGGCAGAGCAAACTTCTGAATTTGCTGGGGTCTACATGTCAGATAATTGTGGTAAATTAAAGGAGGTCGACCTGAATGAGACCCCTATGATGCGAAATAAGAGGCTACGTGAAAGAGTTGACGCCCTTATGAAAACAGGTGCTTTCCTTTTTCTCATTTAATCGACAAGGATGGATCTAGCACATGGTCTTTAGGAGTGATATTTTGCAGATTTGATTACAGTTTGTAGGAAGGTTTTCGTTTTGGATTGTTTAGAGAATTTCTTTTTCTTTATTATAAATCTAAAGGGAAATGCTACTTATTTCACAACAAGTTGTTTGTCAAGATGGACGATGCAATAAATTTTTGTCTTACAAGAATTTCATTAGCTCTATCTTGCATGAATGTAGAATAACGGTGCATTTCTGGTGCACAACATCTCATCTTTTATCATATTAATAGTTGTCTTGCATAAGCAAATAATAACGGACTTATCATTGTGAACATAAAACAGTGGAACTGGGGAGGCGGTACTTCCCGCACTGCTCACAAGTGCTTGACAAGTTCCTTGAAGATGACTTGCCAGATCTCTTCTACCTTGAAAAGGGCACCCCTGATGAACAGCAAATAAAGAGGGCCCGTTTTTGTGAGTTGAAGGAGGATGTCAGAAAGGCTTTCTCGAAAGACAAGGCTGGTTTTTCTTCCTCCTCATCTTCCACTTCATTATTGGCTGAACGGTACCATAAAGCTCTGAGGAAGTGAGGAGTTTTACATATATATCACACACTTCTTAGAGAGAGAGAGAGAGAGAGAGTCAATTCAATGTAAACTATGTATTGCTAGTTAGAGTTGTAATATGTGGGATAGGTGGTGAAATTGTTTTGTCATTAATATAGGTTCTACAGTTCTAGACCTAGAGAAACAAAATGCGAGGGTGAACCCGTGTTGTACCGAACGGTATACTGAAATGGTTGAATGTAGTTCTTTATTCTTTGCACCGTCTTATGTTCTTGTTAGCTTCATCATCTAACTTCTGTGATATGGGGATGCTTTAGCAATTTGTTATTTTAGAGCACTATTAATTGGAAAGTCGTGCTGTTTAATATATCATATTATATAGGAGCATCTTCTTTGTTCCCACTTTTTCCCCTTTGGCCATTGATGTAGGTATTGTTGGAGTACAAGCTCAGTTAGTTAATGAAAAATGTCAGAGCTTCATAGGACTCTGATCCTTCAAAATTTTGGGAATTCTCCCAGTATATAATCCACAATCCCCTTGGAGAGCTTTTTGATTTTTCTTTAATTTTACAAGTCTATTGAAGCACATTTTTTTCAGCTGATACATTTTCTGTTGCTTTAAAAACTTATGGAAAAAAGTTATGAATGTAGAGATTCGTTCAGAAAAAGCCACAGAAAATTTGGAGAATATCAAATGTGAACATAACTTTCTCAAAATGGGGTTTTCTACTGCGACAATTTTGTAGAAATTATTTTTTTTTCTTAGTTGCATTCATATTATATCAAAATTGTCCAATATTTTTAAAAATAGCGTGATCTTCTCAGAAAGGCCTCTAAAAATTTATCAATAATAATATATTTAATCAAAGTAGTATTTTCATATTTCAAATGTGTATAACTTTTTATATATATGTATATCAATTTTGAGGTGTTTTTTTATACATAATGCTCTTCTCATTTTTATGAATAAAATGAGTTCAATTTTGAATATGTTTGTCAACTATCTTGATAGTCTTTTACTTTTTCAAATTCAAATCCAAAAAATATAAAATCATGTTAAATTTAATATGAGAATGGTATATATATGTTGCTCATTATTCAATATAGATCCTACAAATATAATTTATTTTATGACTTTTAATACATAAATTTTTCTTCCTTAATACAACAATATTTGTTAAAATTATAGGTATATATTTTTTTCTCAAAATATAGATTGTGGAATAAAAAAAATTTCTCAATTGTTGTAGACAATAAGTATTCTTCTTTTTCTTATACTTCGTACCATCAATATTGTTACCTAAATAGATTTATATTATGACATATACAAGCTTATTTTAATTGTTCATCAATGCATTGAGGAACTAATGTATAATTCCATTGATGAGATAATAAAATACATATTTTTTTCTCATTTAATTCTTGTCAAGCACTTAAAATAAATATTTTGAGAACAAACCCTTTTCAAGGACTAAATTATGACAGTGTGATTAAAAAATCATTAAAAGCATGTTTTAAGCTGAACTTTCAGCATAAAGGCATACTTTTAAATCTAAATGAAAACATTAAGGTTGTATATATTTTGAAATTAATTAATTTAAACAACGTGTCACCAAAGTGAGCTATCTTATTGATAATTAATTTAATTTCAAAATAATAAAAGATTTCTTATGTGCATGTAATGAGTGTAAATATTTGAACAACTTAAAAGTCCATTAACTCTACAATTAAATAAATATTGTATATTTCATTCATCTTTCATGGCGCAAACAACAACACATAGTAACTCTTACTTATTCATTTCATTTATCAAAATAAATTTGTCAAATTTATTTTAATAATAAAAGAATATAAAAGATATGTCAAAGTATTTCCTTCAGAAATATATTATATTAAAAAACTAAATATGCTTTTCATTCAAAATAAAATAACTACATATACTTTTCACCTTTTTAAAATAACTTTATTATCTCTTACTCAAATATTAGTATTGACAAATTTATAATTTATTTAGATATTTTCTTAAAAAAATAAAAATAAAAAAATCAATCAAATGTTGCCGACGCAATGCGAGGCCTTGACCCTAGTTATTTATGATTCTTCAAGTTTGAGATGAAGAAATTATTTTTACACTCCACGTTTTACATCTTTTATCTGTACACCAAATATATTTATACCAAATAGATAATATATTTATATCTAAATTTATAAGTACTTATAGTTAGTATAGAAGATGTTTATCATTTTTTATTTCCTAAATGCTTATAGAAAATTTCAAATTAAAAATTTTGTTGCACAAGTAAAATATAACTTGTATAATTTTTAATCACAACAATGCAATATATAAATACTTTTATCACTAAATATAAATATTTTTTGAAATAAGTATAAATATATTTGGGGTGCAAATAAGGAATATAATTATCACTCATCTTTAAAGATATATTATATAATGATTATGTTATAAGATTATCATTTCAATTTCTCCAAACTCGATAGTTTATTTACGAAAAAAAAATATTTTAGTCCCTCCATTTATTTAACTCAAACAGGTAGTTTATCTGAAAGTCCCAGCGAATCAAGAAAAAGCTAAGCCTCAAACTATGGCTTGTATTTGCTTGTTTATCAAAACGAGTGGAAAAAAAAAAGTAAGAAATATTGTGCGGTGCAGAGAGCTAGAGAGTAGAGATTACGACCGAATCTCCTCTCCTCTGGGCCTTGCATTCTAGCAGTGCACATGCTGCCAATCAATGGCTTAATATATTACAAAAATCTCGCTTTCTTTCGGTCGTTAAACCAGCAAAACAATGGGCATAATCTATGCTCCTCCAGATACCCATATAAATACAATGCCACTCTGTGCAGTGGATGCGTGGAACATGGCTCTGCTCTGTGATGAACCCGCTGCAGGAATTGCCATACTGCAACTGGAACGGAAGACCAACAGTCCTAAATGGACATCGCACCGAATTAATAAATGCCGTTTCTGCTTTTCTCGGTGCACCAGAAATTAAAGATTTGGTCGAAGCATGGACTCTATTTGTTGCTTCATCTCTTTCAATCACCTTTCTGGTGTGATCCATGATCCATGCCACATCAGGAAGCATCTCCTCTCCAGTCGCTGTGGGCCTCACAAACAGATTAATTCTTCTGTGATGGTAGGTTCGTTGACAAGTTGTCTGTTTCTTACTGAGTTTTATTCCCATTTTCCCTTCACAAGCATCAGGAAGCATCTCCAGTCCATGTACCAATACACACATATTGGTACATGGTGGCATGATGCTTATGCTAATTCAAATCAGACTGTCTGATTCTGATATAAATATGAAATAATGAATGAATTGGATTGACCCGATAATGTCATTTAGAAGACCTTTGGATGTAAATCGGGTTGACATTTTGACCGAAAACAAAATCATAGTGGCATATGTGCCAGTTCCTCACAGATGTAGTGATTGTTGTTTACATGTCTCAACTTCTATTCTCTCGGTACAACATCAAAATAAGAACAAGACAATAGAAACAACACAGGTAATAGTAATGATGGCCACGATGATAAATACAAAAGATGTTGTAAAAATGGCCATCTGAGTTTCTGCTTCTGTTCAAATGATATAACTCCAGTACCGAAAACAAAGGTGTAAAAATCTGATACTATTGTCATGTGTATTTGGAAATTAGCGCTGTGCAAAATGAAAAGAAAAATGGAACTATGGAGGGATAAAAAACCTATTATAACTATATTGCGTAACTGAAGTCCATTTTAATTATACACCAATTTCTTCTAGAATTTTTTTCCTCCTTTCATAATGGGACAAATTTACATGGAGTACCCAAAATTACGACACAAATCATACAAAATTATAGAACTATGTACTTCTACAACTCTGATGTTTCATTTTTCTCATCCATTTCACCCCTCAGTTTTTTCACTTTTTCTTTGCCAAAGTCTTCTTGACACCTTTCAAAATCTTTCCAAACCATACCACGTTCATACCGAACAGCACAATTGGTACGAGCAATACAAGGATATAACCAAAGATATGCATTTTCTCAATCTACAAACCAGAAATGAAAAACATAATGAAGCAAGTTTTAGTAACTGTTCTGGAGATAGATTGCTGACTTCAAATCTTAAACCCAAAGTGAATTAATACCTGATAATAGTGCAAGTACAAGTGACGGAACAAGTATATGAACAAAAATATTCTGGCAACCTGCAAAGAATATTTGAACACAATTGAGAGCTATTAGTTGAAGGTATAAAAAAATTTATTTTATCATAGTGTATGTGTGTGGATAAACAATATATGGCAACACCATCACGGTCTACCATGCCAATAAGTTTTATCTAGTTACCGAGACAGTAAGTCAGCTGACAATTCTGATGTCACTTTAGCTACATTTCCACAGAAACAATAAATTTTATACAAGTCTCAATGGAGTAATGTAATGAGAATAAAAAGGCCAAAAAGGAAAAGGTTAACAGTAACACATGAATAAAAAAAAAGAATCGACATACCAGCCATGCAAAAAACATCAACAGACCATTAATGAGATATGCACTGGACTTTTTCATTCCTGCAGTGTCAAGAAACCTAGAAAAGAAAGAATAAAGTTTAGTAAATGGGTAGATAAATTTAAGAAAATACAGTAATTTATTGGAAGTTACCATCTTAAGTTTATCTCAGGTGTTGTTGCCTCAGAAATGAGAACCATGTAAGTGTAAAGCTGCCCTTCCCCAGAAAGCATAGCATATGCTATTGCAACTAGAGATAACGAGTGGTGAACCACCTGAAAAAATCATTTGAGTAATTTTCCAATTATTTGGGGCATTTTCAGGAGTGAGAAATCTCCAATGAGCTTATAAACGGATATTATGTAGACATAAAGACCAATCTAAGAGTTTGTCAGGTGAAAATTATACTCTTCAACACACACAATTTACATCCACTTTACTTCCATTAAAAACTTCCTTACACGTTCACAGTTTAAAAAATTGGCATTGTTGTTGATTTAGCTTAGTTCTAAGAGGTCATGTGATTAGTACATACAAATTCCTTTCCGCCAAGAGAAGGATATAACCAAAATATCATCACCAGATCTGCGATGAAATATCCAACAGAAACCTGTCAAAGAAAAAAAAAATTGAACATAATTTGCTTTCAAAGTAGAAAATATATGAATCTAAACAATTAAAGGGTTATTGTTATAATTACCCCTAAAGTAAAAGTGGAGAAGTTAGAGTAGCGTAATGTAACTGGGCTGTCCAGTTGATCAGAGAACATATTGTTGAAGAATACTAGGTATATTGACACAGAAGTGATATATATTGCATGTGCACTTGACATTCCCCTGAAATTAAGAAATCAATTTATGTAATAAACTAATCATGTTTGTTGAAGGAATGCTCAGTATGAGCTGACCTGACTGGTACAATGAGGTACCAACAATATTGACCAAATGGCATGGACAGAATAAGTTTAAGTCTAGCTTACAGTTAATGCACACTTACAGATACACTGTTACTATTAGTTATTGGGCACGTACCGGTTGTTCCATTCGATGCGCTGAATCTTGGTGAGGGAGGGGTAACACTTGAAGTAATAAGAGCTCAGTACATGTGTCAGGTCATATGCCTAAACAGAGAAAACTCGGGCAATCAGATTTCTTGCTGGTACCATACTGAGAAGCCCAGTAAATGTCAGTCTGGTCCTTTGATTCTTTTCTCTTTCTTATTATTTTTTACTTTTCATATATATGTTGATCCATTGAAAGGAAAAGAGGTGTTACCATCTTGCATAGAAAAATCCCAATGAGGAGAGAAGTGTAAGGGAGAAGTGGATCAGATAACAAGTAGTTTCTAAGCAGTTGCTCAGCGTGGTACTTATAGTAGTTCACCTCCATTTTTGAAGTTATTGAAACCTGAAATAATGCACAACTTTTGGATACAATGAAAAGAAAAGAAAACGCAGATTAAGCAGTTTCTAATTGAAACGCAAAATGAAAGACTCGTTCTTCTACAAACTTCTGGATACAGTCGGATAACTGGCTGGAGATTGCGCGTAGAAGGAAACAAAATCAAGAACAAGTTGGGAGGATAAAGGATTGACGCTGCTTGTACAAGAAAGAAAAGGAAAGTAAATCGAGTCCCATTTTCACAATTGACCTAAATCGCTGACTGACTGTGCAAAGTAGAAATGCACGGATCAAGAGAAACTGACCTGCAGAATAAGATGGAGGCAATAGGATCCTGAAATCAGCGACTGAAGGCCGCTTAATTTTGCAACTAGGAGCAACGGCGAATCTCCCGGAGGAGCAATAAGCTGTGAGAGAGAGAAGAGAGCAGACGAGGACCTTGGCGCGTGCAGGGCAGGGCGGGTCTACCTACTCGCTGGAAGAGGAGAGCTGAAGAAGAGGAGAGCTGAAGAAGAGATTGAAACGAAAGCAACAATCCATTCAACAAATAACAAATAGAGAGGGAGGGAGGGAGAGAGAGAGAGGGGCAGCTAACAGCCTATTAATGTCCGCATTCTGCCATCATTAAATCCGACTGATGCCTAATCGCCAACCCTTTTCTCCGCTCGCTTCTATTATTTGCGTTCGTTAAACTTAAATCAAATCAGATATTAGTAATCAGATGAGAGGGATGGTTAATTCAGTATTTGTTTATTTAGGTTGTCGGAGAGGAGAAGGTAGGGACCTGGGAGTAATTGCCCAAACTATTAAGACTACTCAGCCTTGCCGGCTTCTGCAGTTTTCCATTCTTCTTTTCATGCCAATCATGATCTTAATATTTTTATGCAATCATCATATCAAAATTTACCTACATTTTTCATTTTTATTCAATATTAACTAATAGTGGGGTCTTTTTATTACAGAGTTATAGTGGGGTCTTTTTATTCAATATTAACTAAGTTTGGTGACATTAAGACAACAGTATTTTACATGGATCCACTTGCAATGCAATTTGTTCTGGGGATTAGGATGGTTATGTTATGTACCAACTAACGTTAGATGCTCCCAATTAATAAGTCCCAAAAATGCAAAGAGACCAAAACCTTTGTCGGTGCATTATAATTTATTAATCAATGGTTCCGATGCTAAAAATAAAATCAATCGAGTCAATCACACATTTACATGTAACGTCTGTCTGACAGTGGAAGAAACTGAATCATGCTGTCAAACTACCCAATGACAACAACACACGCTATTCTTTGGATTAAATTAATAATATGCGGAATATAGAGCAATTTTTTTTTATATTTAGAAAAGCAATAATATTTTTTAATTAAACAGAGAGAGTATTTTTTTTTGCAATGGTGTAGAAAGAACCGGGTATTTGATGCGGTTCTTTTGATAATTTTTCAAGAAATCGTATCAAATATGCGGTTCCTTTCTAATTTCTCAAGGAACCGCACATTTGGTGTGGTTCCTTTAGCCTCCGCACACGCTTTCAAAGTTGTCATAGAAGATCCCAGCTCAAGGAATTGTATATCTAATACGGTTCCTTAAGCTTTTCTTTCAAAAATTTTCGAACAGGAGGGAGAGAGATTGCGAGAGAGAGAGAGAGCTCGGGAGAACGGAGAGCGAGCTCGGGGGCGAGGAGACAAGAGAGCTCGGTGAGTAAATTTTTTTTCTCATCTAAATTTTATTTCATTTCAAAAAATAATTATAAAAATAATTTTTTATTTGAAAGGAGAACGCAAAGAGCTATAAATCTACAATTCTCATAAGATAAATAATTTTTAATATTTTGAATTTTTTATCTGAATTTATTAATTTAAATTAGTAAAAATTAAAATATAAAATTATGAATATTTATTTCTTATATCAAATTGTTATTGTGATAGTTAATTTTAAAATAGTTGGGTGTATAATTAGAAAATTTGCAACAATGATAATTTCTATAATTTATTTATTGTAATATAGGTTAGTGTTAGTTATAATTAGTATATATTGAAGAACCTAAATTATAATTATTTATTTATTATACCAAATTATTACCGTGATGCTCAATTTTAAAATTATATGGTGATAACTAGAAAATTTACAATAATGAAATTTAGTATATTTTATTTATTATAATATAGATTGGTGTTAATTATAATTAGTGTATTATTTATGATTAGTAGAAATAGGAGCATGAAATTGTTATTATTTATTTTTTGTATCAAGTTATTATTGTGATATTCATTTTTTAAATTATATAGTGTAAAATCAGAAAAGTTGTAACCATAAAATTTTGGTAAAGTTTAATTTTTTATTTTATTATAGGTTAGTTAGGATTAGTTGTTGAAGTATTAATTTAAAGTGTTGTTAATTGTTATTAATTTAGATTATTTAATTTTATTAAATTATTTATAATTAATTTATCATAAAATTGTATATTGTGAATAATGACACAAGCAGAAAATATGCAATATATGTATATTTTGTATTTGTCCAGTGAACAACATAGATCGTCGACAATTTCTGAAAAGGTAATATTGCATATTCATTATTTTCGATAAATTGCTCATATGTATTTTAATATAAATGTAAAATTGGTGCAGCCAAATTTGATAATGAGAGTCAATGCTCATAGTATGGACTGACATATTTATTCTCGTGACATCTTTTGAATGAGCAGACTGTAAGCACATGATTATAAGGAATGCTTGTAAGTTGTAGCTTCTCACATGTACAAATAGGCATCTCTCCATTAAATCATGTCTACTCTTTGGCCCTATAATTATATGTAAATCATCACCCACATTTTATGAAATTAAAAAATACAAAATTTATAAATTTTTCAAAACAAAACATACCCTTACAATAACTCCATCTCTAACAAGGACTTGAAAATTGGTATAATTCCAAACCATCGGTGTGACCTCGTGTGTTTTGCTTTTTTCTCCTTGATGATGTATTAACTCTGTCACATTTAAAGAAAAATCTAAGCCAGAGGCAACCCAACCTATAGCGATTTGCCTTCTTTTAACAAATCACTCAACACATTTGTAAAATGTCTGCTCCATAATTGCCGTCACAGGAAGTTGTCTCGAAATTCTAAAAATATTATTAAGCGACTCTGAACCGTTGGTTGTCATTATACCCCATCGATTTAGGTCTCCATCATGAATGTGCCCACTTGTGGAGTTCTGGTTCTTCCTCTAGATCATTACAGTCATTACGGTTTGTTTTTCCTCATGTTAAGAGGTATATGTGTGTATCTGCATGCTTGTCTAGAATTCTTTTCATTCCTTCATCAAACCTCCACAATTTCATTCTTTCTGATAGTTCACTTGAAAGTCCCTTTCAATTGTCTATCTTGGCTAACCTTATACATGTTCTACGCTATGTGTTGAGTACATAATCGATGCACTACTTCATCTCTTTCCTCACACCATCCTAGGTGTGGTTACTCAAATATAGCCCTTATACCGGCATGTTGATATGATATAACACATATACGACTGGATCCAACAACCTCTATCCGTAATCAATTCATAAACTAGCCCCAATTTGCTGCCGACTCCTCATCAGCTATTCCAAATGTCAAATGCAAGAGTTGTTGCTCAGCGTCATAAGCACAAGTCATGAAAAGTTTACTAATATACCTACCCGACAAATGTCCGGAATCAACACTAATCACTGGTCGCAGATAAGGCCATGCTTGAATGCAAGGACCATATGCCAATGTGACACATTTGAAGATATGCACACCGAATTGATAAAAAGGATCCGACTCAAGCAGGAATTTGGTACCTAGATTGGAGGATTGAATAGCAGTTAATAAAGGTGACAACAACTCGTATGCCTTCTCCCAACTCCCAAACAGATCAGCAATTGCTAATTCTCTCCCTCTCCATAACTTGTTATACGAAGACTCTACAGTTGGGTATGTTGTACGGACCAAACCACAAACCTCGTTCATTTTCATTTCCAAATTATTTCTTAACGGATCTTTAATAACTCTTACAATCATCCAGACAGTCATCTAACTATGGTCCAATCTAGTAGGATTATCATAACAGGAGTGTTCATCCGGATTGGTAGATATAATCCAGGTTCCTATTTTGATTGTCTTTGCATATAACCTCCATATGCATTGCATGTTTTTACATTTCATCACATATACTGATTTGTTACTATTTTGCACTTCAAGTTCCATATTTTTTTAATATGAATTTCAAATATCTTAGTTTTTAAATGATTTTTAGAATCGAAGGTCTAACCCTCAGCCAAAGGATGGTCAAACCTAGAGGCATTGCTAAAAAACGGACGATCTTTATATGACATTGGCTCTTGATTGCTGAATGACGGACATGAATGTTTCATACATCGATTAATAAATGGGATTGATTGTCGCCATTGATTTAAAATATCCTAGGCATCTAACTCTGCTTCAATATCATCCATGGTAACCTCCTCATTATCATCACAAGGATTAAAATCATCTTCTGATCTCTCATCTATCTACATTTGGTTGTTGCATGAAGCCCATTTCGAGTAAATCTCGATTTATAGATGGTGTGTTATTACTATCAGAAATACTGTTTGGAGTTGGATCATAACTGATATCATCTAGAATTATTGTTGATTCCACCACTATTTCTAATATGTGACAATTGATCATTGGAGTCGCATTTTGAATAATTAACTTCCAAATTATGTCACAATCTACTGACATTAAGGTATAAAAAATGAACTCATGCTGTGATGTGTTCAATTGTGCATTTATGCTTAATTTAAACTGATTAGGATGCAAACCAAGAGCAACATGAACTTGTGTTTATACCTCATCAAAACCAGTTTATTCAGTTACAAGAAACAACATTTTGCATTTAAATTGTATCATACGCCAAAAGATTCGTCAATTGTTTGTCCTCTATGATAGACGTTAATTATTATCATTTCTTCCAAAAAGATCCTATAAAAAAAATTAAAATATGATTAATTTAGTTATTCATATATGACATTTGCTTAATTATTAGATCTACAAGATCTATACAAAATTTATATGAAATATATGTAAAAAAACGTACAATGAGAATGAGATGAAGATGCTGATTAAAATGGTGTAGCGATATGTTTGAATATTGAATATCTAAATAGTACTAAAAAATCTTGAGAAATAAGAACAAAAAAGAAAGAGGAAGAAGAAGAGTGGAAGAAAATGAAGGCTGGAGGATGAGTTTTTGGGAAGAGAGATGAGAGAAAAAAACTGTTGAATTAAATATATGAGGTGAACTTTAACTTTAAAGAACCGTAGCAGATATACGGTTCTTTGAATTCGCATTGCGTAAAATTGGTGTTTGGAGATGTGAAGCGAATTGTGAGGGGAGATGTAAAGCAAAAGAAACCATATAAAAAATACGGTTCCTTAATTGAAAATAAAGGAACTATAAATGTTATAGCATAAATTTTTTTTATATTCTTCTGTTTATTTAAAAATATTTATTAGTTTTCTAAATATAAAAAAATTGAATATAGAGGTTCCATGAGCTCACTTCCCAAATTAAATACATTCAATTAATACTTTTTTATCCAATTAATCTAAATTGGATAAAACAAATCTTCTTTTACTAGCTTGCAATTGCTAAATTATAAAAAAAGAAGAATGAAGTTAAAAATAATGAATAAAGTGGGCCAGTTGAAATAACCAAATAATGCAATAGCAATGAATATATAATATAATTGCGAGTGACAGGGTCCATTTGAACAAATTTTGCTTGTGGTTGTGTTGCTAATGCTATTATGCTACGGTGGCATGGCACTAACACTGACAGATGGAAAAACCCATGGGGTTATAAGTTATTCCGAGTAATATTCTTTTTCAATTGAGTGATTTGACCATTATTTTTTATATGCATATATTAATTCAAACAATTTAATATTAAGTGTTAGGTCCAACTAAATACTTGTAAGAGATATAGTCAACGAACGGAAATTAAATAAATATTTGCATGTTTGGATGATAAATAGCAAACAAACTTTTCATAATTTAAATGAAATTTGCATACTGTTTATATTATTGATAGGTAATGGCTGTGTAACTGAATAAAATCCTAAGAATTAATACCCTTTTGTTGTTCCGATGCTTTTAAGCACCTACAATATAATATAATTGCTTTTCTTAGTTGTAGCACTTATGCTTTTCTGTCTGGCCTACTAATTTAATTATACAAATTAATAAAATTATTATTATTATTTTTATTTTTATTTTTATATTACTACCATTAATTAAGAGATGTATCCAATTCGCATTTAATTTGTGCAGGTACGATAATCGAGTATAATATTAGTTTGTTGGATAACAGCTTGATATAATTGTTAGTTTGAATGATAGAGAATAATTAATTAACCGTGACTTACAAAAAGGTTTGATTAATTATATTAGTACAGTACAAAATTAAATATAAACCAATTAATTTCTAAATGAGTAAAGAAGATGCACTTTTATATATAAACCAATTTGAAGGGTCAAAATGGAGCTTGTTGAGTTTTTAACACCAATAATGCGTGTGCTTATTGATAATTCTTTTAATAAATCCAGATCATGTTAATTTGAAAAATGATTTATTTCCTTTCAATTCCCCAACAAAGACGCGGGATATATTGCATGGGCGAATCCTTGTACTCTTGGTGACTAATAATTTGAAGAGGGAAATATAAAATTAAGCGGGACCATGTTGATTATATTGCATGGGCGAACCCTACTTTTGCATTGACTATATACGAGGACTCAATTATATTGAAGCATTTATTTTATTTTATTTGAAGGAAAGCAAGTATCGCCCATGCTGCTGCTGCACGGAGCTAAACATTAAATGAAATGAAGTTAAATTAATTTCATGAAGGGGGAGTTGCATTGAAATAACCAAGTAGGTAGAGGAGAAGAGCAGCATGATTCTTTCAACACCGGTCCCATGGTCTAGTGGTCAGGACATTGGACTCTGAATCCAGTAACCCGAGTTCAAATCTCGGTGGGACCTAAAAGATAAGAAATACCCTTTTGTTTTCCCCAATTTTCACTCGATGGTACTCTCCAAACAGATCAAATCATGCCGGGAGATTTTTCTGCACAGAAGCACCTTACGATATTCTACTGGAAAACGACAATCGGTTTTTACGTGCTGTGCGCGTCGTCTTAACCACTTATGCTGCGACACGTGTAGTTTTTCTCGCTTCTGATTGGTTGAGGCTACGTCCCTCCCTCCCCCGCCGACACGGTCTCCCTACTCTCTCCAAGGATCGTCTTTCTTCTCTTTCGAGTAAAATTAGGAAACATCTTCAAACCAGAAGGCCAATTAACCAAACAAAGAAAAAGCCAACAACATTGGAGGATAAATCAATCTATTTCCGGGAAGGGGATAAACAGTCGTGCAAATCAGAAACTTTCGAAATTTCAATTGCGGGTTCCAGCCATTTCGGGGAAAAAATGGAGATTCGATCCCAGTTTCTGGCGATTTTACTTGCATTCATAGCAGTTCAAGCTTATTCGTCAAGCGCTCTTATCTCCTCACCAACCCTAACTCCTCCCTCGCCCAAGGCTATCTCAGTAAGTCTAAATTAATTTAGATGGTATCTTATTGGACAAATTTAAGCTAAAATATTTACTTTGTTTGTTCTCCTAATTAAAGGATTTAAAGGATGCAATTGTGAAAGGATTGGGCTTACAGTCTGACCTCACGGTCTCTGGCTTTGATGTGAGAGATGCCCGTGTGGGGAAGGCTGTGGCTTACGAATTTGTTATAGAAATCGATAAAAAGGTGATCCCAGTCAAGCTACTAGAGGATGTCAGCCGTTGGGATTTTGTCGATCTACCATTCTTCCATCCAATGAGTGCTGGAGATAATTCATTGGCTGAGATGGGAAAGAACAAGGATGCCGTTGCTTTGCCTGAGTTGCCACCGTTTCAGCTCGCTGGTCCAATGGAGCTTTGGATCCAAGATGGAGATGATATGAGGCTCGCTTTACCAGTAAGTTCATTTTATGTGTGAAATTCACAAAAATGAAAGGCTTCGTCCTCGATTGTAGAGGTTAAAACTGACCGCTGTTTCATGATTTCAGCACCAAGCCGGTTGACTGGTAATGGTACAATTTGCACCCTCTTGTATTTGAATGAAACTGATATTTATCAGTATAAGTGAATTGTTCATTTGTAGCTAATTTTGTGCAGCTAGCTTAACTTTTACATAACAGGGTGGTGCCTAATATTAGGCAGGGATAACTGTACCTGAATGCTATTAGGTCTGATTTTGTTATGAGCCAACCGTTAACAATAAAACAAAACATACTTTAGAAAAACCAATTCGCTGCCCTGTTAACTTTTTGCTTTATATACAGCATGATGTGGAAGCAGGAACATTGAAAAAAGTTGTACTCTCTGATGGTGCAGTGGTGACTGTTAAAGGTGCCCGCTCTGTGAGCCTCAGACATCCTATTGAGTTACCTCTTCCTTTCAACCGTTCTGTTGTGGGTCAGCCTCACGTTGCCACTGGGCTGCTATCACTGGCTCAAGCACTGCGTGAGGCCTACAAAACAAATTCTGAAAAACCCCTTCTCTCTCTCCGCATCGTGGGGCCCACATCCCTAACCTCTTCTCCTTCAACTTCCCCTAATGACCGCCTCAAGCTCAAACGTCTGGCCCCAGGCCTCGTCGAGCTGTCATCAAGGGCTCCCCTCCCTTCCCCAAACTCTGAGGACCAATCACAACCTGCCACCATGTGGCCCATGACTTCAATCAATGGCTCAAATGTTAATTTGAGAGGGTTTGAGGAGTTGCTCGCCTCTGTTTTGGGCGAAAAGGGTCAAGAAGAGGGGTCTTTCAGGTTAGTCGAGGCGCAAGTATCAGCACAGACTTATGTGAAAATGGGGTTTGAGGTAGAGAAAAAGCTAATCGAGGGAGAAGTAAATTGGGATGCATACCCCGAATGGAGAACTCGTCCCCAGAAGGGTCGGGCCCACTTTGAGGTGCTTGCACGTGTCGAGGAGGGAGGGAAGGTTGTACCAGAGAGGATAGTCCCAGTAAAGCCCTTTGAGCCGCAAGAAACTGTGGCTGACAGTGTGGTCACTGGCAATGTTACCATGTCAAAAGTGGAAACTGTCCATCCAGCCCCGGTTTATTTCACTCTTTGAGAAAGTTGAGTTCACTTGAAGGGTGTAATTTGAAGAGCCGAAGGGTTGCATTTTGTTCTGATTTTTTTTTTCTTGTTTTTTTGTGTGTGTGTGTGTTCATAACTGACCATATACTAAATATCACTGATGTACGTTATTGAAAGAAAGAAATATGACAAAAACATGCCAACCTTCTGTGAATTAATAAAAGAAGCAAGAAGGGGTCATTTCTGGTCTGATGAGGTAACTTTGAAAGCTTATCTTTCTGCATGCATTTTGAAAGCTTAAATGTGCATTGATCTGCGATAAGTTGATTTTATATATGGGGTCATTTCTGGTCTGATGAGGTAACTTACTATGGTTGTCTGACAAGCTGAGTCCGTGTCGAGTTGAGTTCAGTTCCTTTGCCAAGATTTGTAGCATCTTTCCTAACTATAGCGGGTAAAGAAACAATTGTACGGTGAAAGAGAGGCTATTGTTTTCTGAAGCGTAGGCGTGCCAAGATTTGTAGCATCTTTCCTAACTATAGCGGGTATATTTCTTTTTCAAGAAAATGGACTATATTTCACCTCGACCATGTCACTTGACCCTGGCGCCCAACTTTGCCGGTCCTTCAGTCCCTCAGAAAAGAAAATACTGGAGAGACTCACTCTTAGTGTGTAAGAAAATGAAGCACTGTAGTAGTTCCTGTTAATTCTTGATTGTAAGAAATGCTTTGAAAATGTTTTAAGCACATGAGAAATTAGTCTATTCAAGACAATTGAGTCGGTCAATTCAGTTCAAAAGTGCAGTGAAGGGAAGTTATATTAACAATACCATTAGTCTTAATCAAATCCCATCCTTTCTTTTTCTGAGTATTTAGTTCAGAGATAAGACCAATCCATGAATGTATTCTAGCCATGTACCGAGTTGCCTATTAAGATAAGCCTGAAAGTGAAAGCTTTGATAAATACTGATCTTCTGTTTGTTTTCTCCTGGCGCAACCCTCTAGATCAAACAAATTTTATCAGGCAATATATATGTCAATTTCTTTGTGATGGTTCAGTTAATCTTGGTTCAAGTCCCACCAGAGAGGACTTCAGAAATGACAGCATATCCCCATTGAGAGCACTCCTATGCCAAAAGCTAGCAAGGTAATGCTCCTATAAATTATGAGTAATTAAGTACAATCCAAGCTCCAATTTTAGCTGAGTGATAGCTGCCTTATGTTATGTATCTGTATGCAAGAAGGATATATATCAACTACATACATCAATCACTTGAAAACTCAATGATATCTCTTCTGGCTCCTTAATACCGTTCAAGTTCCAGTGTTTCACAAATGATCACAAAGCCAAAAGAAATGGTCCTCATCAGGACTACGCACAAAGACATTAAATCACATCTTATTGTTTTTCTTTTATTCTGGGATCAATGGCAACCTAAACACGCCCGAACTTTTCAACAAGACCTCTCTCAATATCCAACCGCTTCTTCATTAACAGAGTGTAGTTTTGAAGTAACATTTTATCTGACTCTGTTTCTGCAGCTGGCACCGCAAGCTTCGAGCTTAAAGCTGTTTTATCTAGGCTTCCTTCATAAATCTGAGAAATTGGTATGAACTTGCCTTCTTTGTTGCACAACCAACCATGAGCTGCTCTCACTGCAGCACCAAGAGATGCTGAGTCTGGAAAACAAGGCGCTGTCAGTGAGCAATTCAAAAATGGTCCAGAGAAGTTTTAAATTAATGTCCTTAATTCAAGTTGGGGCTCCACTGCCAACTTTTTCTAAAATGGTTAGGATCAATTGACAAATGTTGATAATAACAACCTTGACGTTGTTGTTCAAAACAAATCAACAAAATTTCTACATCTGAAGCGTAGGCGTGCTATTATTTTCTATTAGTAGTTAGTAACTAAGTATGCAGTTTGAGCATCAGTTTATTTCCATCAAAGGTCATTAAGCACAGGCTGTTGAGTGCTGACAATAATGCCAAACTTTTAATTTGCCAAACATTATATTATTGCAATAAAAGAAGAAAGTTATTTTGCAATTTTGAAAAGCAGTTTCCACAGTAAATACCTGGCCTTTGAACAGTATAGACAGAAGAACCAAAAATTTGTGCAATCGATTTGAGAATGCTAGCATTAGCAGATGCACCACCAGTGGCTATAATCCTATTAGGAGGGCTGGGCATACCAAATCTCTCAGCATGGCCTCTCATAGATAGCAATTGGCCTTCTATAACAGCGCGTATCTATTGGTACAATCAATAAAGAAAATATGTTTATAAAGTTTCTGGAGATGGCATTACCAATTAGAATTTGTTTTTGAAGATATTTTAAAAGCATTGTTCGATGGAATGCTCTCGTGCCATAACTTTTCAATGCTCCTTTTGCATCAACAATTCAAAATCTAACATTCCACAAAGAATCTAAACGGTTTCATCACATATTCTACATTATTTGTAGTTAGTTTTGTACAAGATTAAGATGCCAAAGATTGAATGCAGTAAATAGTATCAATGACAATTAACCTGATCCATTCATTCCAACGCTTTGAATCTTGTGCAAAAGCAAAACCAAAAAATGACCAAATTATGTGTGGGCGCATCAGCATTGCCCATGAAGAAAAGTAAGATCAGTGGTTTAGATTTGTTGTCTAGATGTTGAATTTTGAATATGAACGGAAGGATAATCGTGGAAAGCAGGGGCACTCAAAAGTACAGTACCGGAATCCTAAATAACAATTAGGAATTACATCACAGACATTTTCTTTTCCTTTAGTGGTGACATGCTATAGTTTAACTTCAGAATTTGCCAATTCAGTGACACTAAGGTAGTAATCAGACTACATGCCCTTATGCAAATGAAACTCGCATATATAGATAACAAAAGTTCACCTCAGAGGGAGGATCAAATTCCTCAACTTCATGCTCTTTCATCTCATCTAATGAACCTTCGTCCCATCTGTCAAATACATACCTGCGATAACCGACTTTGAAATACATTTTTTTTTTTCAAAATTTTGTTAGTCCCATAAATCGAGAACAAGAAAATACATAATGAAAAAGAAAAATCAGGTAGAAGGGATTGGTTAATTTCTGATTACCTGGCAGAGGTGGCAAAATTTCATGCTCTTTGTAGTAGAAACCAAGTCTTCCACCTAGCATTAAAAGGAGGCAATATTCATATATTCACATATTTTGTACTAGATATGAATTAGCGAATTCTGTCTTAAAAATTGAGTGTTCTTTTTTCTTTCTTGGAACAGATGAAATGACAGAAAAGATAGATAGCACTATTCCTAAAATTAAGCGTTCTTTTTTCAAATTTCTTTTTTTTTTATGCCTTCAGTACCATTCAATGGTTCTGTATTCTCCAAATAGTGGTTGAACACATCCCAAGATTTGTCAGCATACTTGTTTCGTAAATCTGAAATATTGATGAGATACATAAGTTAGTGAGATTAGCAAATTTGCAAAGAAGTAGACGGAAAGATAATAATAAATATAAGTGCCTTCTCGAGTTAGAGAGCCATTTTTGTAAACAAGCATAACCATGTAACAGTTCGGGTCAACCGGGTTAGGGAAAACATGCCCTTCTAGACGGGGTTTAGCCTCCTCAGTAATACCAAATACCTGCACAAATCAAATAGCACTGTAAGATTGAAATGCATATTTGGAATATGTTTATCATAAAAACAACACAGAAAGTTTTGACTTATGTATCCTCCCGAACAACTTGAATAATTTTCCTCTATGATATTTCTTATTTAATTTTGCAAAGATAAAATCCTTAAAAAATCCTAATCATACAACTAATTAAATTTTTGAAGGGCTTATTATAAATGTGAAGTTTCTGGAGTAAGAAACAGAAGATGAATCTGACTTACAGTATCACTGGTACCAAGACTAATTGCTAGATCTCCAGGAGTGTTAAGTGTTAAACCTGTACCAGGTTTGAGTTGTCATGTAAGTTTTGTGATGTGATGATTAGAACAGATCAAGAAATCGAGATAGATAAACAAAAGAGGAAAAAATGATACAAACAACTGTACCAGCAAGGCTGTTAGGGTTATCTCCTGACCATTGAATGACCAGACAACTCTTATTGAAGTTAAATCTGCAAAGTAATGATAAAATCAACAAGCAGTTCAATTTCAAAACAAGTAGTTAGCTTAATTGTTACAACCTCACAAGAATTATTATCAGATTTTGGAAGTTAATTAGACTGCAAGCTTACCTGTCAACAAAATAAGGAGCTATTGTACCAGCAACAGCATGAGCTGGTGCCAACTTTCCAAGCTTTTCTTCTAGACCTGGTGCTGTTGCCTATTTAACCAAAAGATGTCAAAACAATGAACATCTACTAAGTTTTATAAGAGACAAAAATCTTATACCCTCTAAAAAGATCTACTCAGCATTATTTTTTCAAGCTCTAAACAAATGGATCTGACACATCAAAAGTTTTATTTGGGGTGTGGCCTTCGGCTTTCTTATTCCCTCCCTCTGCTTAACTTTTCAAATATCTTAAAAGGATAAAAATGTCCCGTTATTCTGGCACAAAAATTACCTGGACTCACTTCATAATTTTCTTCAAGTAAGAAACATGGGCAGTTCGCAAAAAGCCAAAACCCATAATAGATACTTAAAATTGTGTAAAAAAGATATGTTTTTATTTTCCTCCAATTTCTCGGTAATGTGTGTTATTTTTTTTTTTTTGCAAATGTCTATCAAGTGCAATTCTCTTTTAAAAAGAAAAGAAGCAAATAAATAAATCACAAAACTAACCTCCAAAGCAACTTTTGACCATACACGTGTTTTAATATCCATCAAGTTCATTCCAGCTCCATCGGTCTCATCTATACTTGCATATTTTCCGATTAAGATTGAGGCCATGAAAGAACTCACGAGAGAGATCCTATCAGTATTTTCATAAACACCCCTCTGATTTTCAAAAATCTTCTTTATCTGAGGGCCAGTATACCTCTCATGTGCGCGGGAGCCGGTAACCCGTGCCAGCTCAATGGCACCTCCGAAAGCATTCTCTATCTCTCTGCATTGCTTAGTTGTACTGCTATCCATCCATACAGGAGACTCCAGTATTGAAAATGCATCTTTCAGCTGAGGGGTCAATTTTTCATTATGGTCCAGAGAAGATAGTGTAACTTGGCTTCCCTTTTTCCAATAGACACTCCCATGTTGTTGGCCACTGCCTGAGATGGCACTAACTTTTGCAAAATCAACCGTGGACTTTAGTTTTTCGAGCAAGAGATCCAGGGCCTCTACCCACATAAGGGTCGGAGACACGATACGGCCATCCTCTTGGGGGTCTCTATACACGCCGTCTTTCGTCTTGTAATGAGGTAATTCAGAGTCGAAGTGCACAACTTGTGATGCAACAAGGGTGAGGTTACCATCTAGGACGGTGGCCTTCAGAGACCTGTTGATTGAAAAGAATAGATTTATTATCTCTAGTAAGCACCCATATCTACAACCTCATTTTATTATATATATCTACTTCCATACAAGTGAGAGCTCAAATGGATATGATTTCTATCCGTCAGCACAGAAACTCATCCTGATTCTTCTGATCAATTCTTGACATTGTTAAATTGAATGAATATCGCACATGCCCAAATTAAACAAATTATTGTACTTGTAATCCTGTCTAACCCCCCTCCAACTCTGAAAAGATGTCAGTGCAATTCACAGTGATGGGAAGAAATCCTTCATAAGAGTACCCCCCAAAGTCCAAATCTTTTACAACACCAGTAATAGAGAAATTTTCAAAGATTAATTCCAGTAAGTACTCACTGTGTGGAGCTATCGAAGCCCAGAAAAAGCGAATCCTCTGGAAATGCGAACCCCATCTTGTAATTGATTCTCCCGCAGAATTGAGAAAATGAAGCTTATACACCTACAATTTTTCTTCTTATATTTGGAATTTTGGATACAGCCAATATTAATTTTGAGCGAAGAAGCTGATCCTGATGGGATCTTTTGTGAATGTTATCGCCTAACTACTAAATTGCGAGTCTTTTTTTGAAAGCTTCTGACATGTTGCCATTCTTTATTTGTCATTCTACCAATTTCATATCATTTTATATTATTTTTAACAAACAGTAATAATTAGGATACATTTCATTACATTTTCAGAATCACTATTATTATACTCTTCAAATTTTTCTCTATTTTATATTTATCCATAAACTATTTAATATACTTTACATGTTTTTTAACTTCTTAAAGAGGAGGGGATCACTTGACAATGTTTATTTGACAGTCTTAGTAACGAGTTTTCAAATAATTTCGAAACAAAATATGAAAATCGAAAAAAATTCATGGACACACTCTTAAGCTTATAAATTTTATATAATTTAAGAATCAATTGATATTCTATTAAAAATTATTAAAATAAAGACTATTATAAATATCATGTAATTTTGATTCTTGATGAAATATTAAATGACACTCACGATTTTATGAAATTTAAAATACAATCAATTTATAAGTTCAAAAATATGTCTATAAATATTTTTCTATTTTTAAGAATTTATTTTGAATTTTTGGAAAAAAATATTTTCAAGATTATCAAAACAAAGTAATTCTTACTTTTTAAATCATCTCATATTTCTCAAAATATGATTAGCTCTTTAAGTTCTTTCACATTCATCCATGTTAACTATTCAACATACGTTGAACACCTTTGTGAAGCAGATAAGAAAAATGAGAAATGCTTTCGTTGAGAGTCGAACTCAAGACCTCCCGCTTACTAAACGGGTGCTCTAACCAACTGAGCTACGAAAGCTTGCTGTTTATTTTGCGACCTATGTAAAATCGTTGAGCAATTATTCACAATGCCAGATCAGATCGTCCGTGTATAATTCATCTGTACCGTTTACTTGACATTGATCGCACTGATATAATCGTTCGGGGCCACTTGGCTGTTGCCCCAGTTCACTCTATGGTTCCAAGTGCAATTTCGTCCATCTAAAAAGTAATTTTACAATTGGTCACCGGTTAAATAAATCTATAGTAGTATACAATTGGTCACGACTCGAGGAGCCGCCTCTTCTCCTCAAAAGCGAAAAACCGATTCTAGATTCCTTCTCTTCCTCCCTCTCTCTCACGATCTTCCCTCTTCTTTGGCTTTCGTTAATTCTTGACAGTTAAGGTATTCGATCTAAGAGGGTTTTGGCTGTCAGTGGATCTTTAAAGATGAAAATAGAGAGCAATCCTTCCTAAATTTTGCAAATAATATTAAAAAAGGTAAACAGGATTAAGGTGTGAAGAGATCAAGAGTCTTTTACAAACAAAGTTATTGAACGATTTCTTAGAATTAACGAGAGCTTCAGTTTGGAGTGTCAACTAATAATTCATTGAGAACTGATAATAGTCCTCAAATATTTGTTCCTAAAAAAAATCCCCAAAGTTGATCAAAACACGCTAAGAGGAACGTCAACGAAATGCTTCAACACTTAGTCCAACACTTCTGAACTTATTTGATGTCAACCAGATCATGATGAATATGAACTTGGATTTAGGCATCAAGGTTAAATGACATGCTAAGGAGGCATGGTTTGTTTGGAAATATCTCTCGTTAATTATTTAGGTGTGAATTATGTTTAGAGATTATTAGAGTTAAAAGAAGAGTTAATATTATGATGCTTTCGTGTTGTATTTTGTGGTCTCTAGGAGGTGATTAAATGGATTTTGATTAACAAGAATAGTTAAGAGTTATATTAATGTTTAGGTAGCTTTTGGAAATACTTAAGTCTATAAAAGAAACTAAATTTAGAGTTGAGTTTTTTTTTCATCTAGAGTGAATTCTTAGTTAAATTTATTTTATTCTTAAATAACTCTGTCCTAACCGATGTCATTTGGTATTAGAGCTGCAGGTTGGGATGGTGCATCCTAGAGCGTGCGAAAACACTGAACAACCTGAGCAAGAAGGCCAGGATCAGCGGGGCATTGGGTTCAACGAGTTGAGACAACTTGTCCAACAACTCCAGCAGCGTCTTGAGTGCGTGGAGGCCTCTCGGAAAGACTGTGATGACTCCTATCATGGCTCAAATGGTGAATATTCTAATGACGAAGACGAAGAGACTAACCCCTTCGACAACAACCACTTGGTTTTCCGTAAGACTTTCCATCATAACCACACCCGAAGGAATGCTCATTCCAACAGGCCCTTGATCTAAAGACGGATAACTCGGTGTACAAAGGTCGCACTCGGTCTGATAAGTTCATAGATTGGCTCAATACGGTTGAACGTGTCTTTGACTATCAAGATGTCCCTGAAGAAGAGAAGGTTAAGATTGTTGGCTTGTTGCCATCAAACTCAAGAAGCACGCTGCTATTTGGTGGGAGTAGTTGAAAATGAGGCAAACTTGAGAGGGCAAATCAAAGATCGGACCGTGGGAAAATAAAAAAAACAGTTGCAAAAGAAGTTGCTGCTCAATGGGTACTTGCGAGAGGCATTTCTCCACCTCCAAACTTTACTCAATGAGACCTAACTGTGGTATGCGGGACACAATTCTTGATTTTTTTTGATTCAAAACTAATTTTTTGTATTCGGGACTTAATTCTTGATTTTGTTGATGCAAAACTAGCTTTTTGTATTCGGTACACAATTCTTGACTTTCTTAATCAAAAACTGTTTTTTTGTACCCAGGACTCAATTCTTGATTTTCTTGATCCAAAACTAATTTTTTGTATTCGGAGCTCAATTCTTTATTTTCTTGATTCAAAAATAATTTTTTGTTTTTGGCCGTCAATTCTCGATTTTGTTGATCCAAAACTCATTTTTGGTATTCGGGACACAATTCTTGATTTTCTTGATCCAAAATCCATTTTTTCTATTCAGACACAATTCTTGATTTTCTTGATCAAAAACTCATTTTTAGTATTCGGGACACAATTCTTGATTTTTTTGATCCAAAACTCGTTTTTTGCATTCGGTACTCAATTCTTAATTTTCTTGATCCAAAACTAGTTTTTGCTATTCCGGACTCAATTCTTGATTTTCTTGATCCATAACTATTTTTTGGTATTCGGGACTCAATTCATGATTTTATTGATTCAAAACTAGTTTTTTTTTATTCGGCACACAATTCTTGATTTTCTTGATTCAAAGCTGGTTTTTTGTATTCGGGACTCAATTCTTGATTCTGTTGATCCAAAACTCGTTTTTGGTATTCGGGACATAATTCTTGATTTTCTTGATCCAAAACTCGTTTTTGGTATGCGGGACACAATTCTTGATTTTTTTGATTCAAAACTAGTTTTTTATATTCGGGACTCAATTCTTGATTTTGTTGATACAAAACTAGTTTTTGGTATTTAGAACTCAATTCTTGATTTTCTTGATTCAAAAC
Source organism: x Bolboschoenoplectus mariqueter (assembly GCA_037678475.1). Taxonomy (NCBI): domain Eukaryota; kingdom Viridiplantae; phylum Streptophyta; class Magnoliopsida; order Poales; family Cyperaceae; genus x Bolboschoenoplectus; species x Bolboschoenoplectus mariqueter. Next base: position 597,007 of record CM075268.1, on the reverse strand, counting down.
TGAACTTTTGTATCCGGAGCTCAATTTTTGATTTTCTTGATTCAAAACTAATTTTTCGTTTTCAGCTGTCAATTCTCGATTTTGGTGATCCAGAACTTATTTTTGTTATTTGGGATACAATTCTAGATTTTCTTTATCCAAAACTAGTGTTTGGTATTCGGGACACAACTCTTGATTTTCTTGATCCAAAATCCATTTTTTCTATTCGTGACACAATTCTTGATTTTTTTTATCTAAAACTTGTATTTTGTATTCGGCACTCAATTCATGATTTTCTTGATCAAAAACTAGTTTTTGTTATTCTGGACTCAATTCTTGATTTTCTTGATCCAAAACTAGTTTTTGCTATTTCAGACTCAATTCTTGATTTTCTTGATCCATAACTATTTTTTGGTATTCGGGACTCAATTCTTGATTTTTATTGATTCAAAACTAGTTTTTTGTATTCGACACACAATTCTTGATTTTTTTGATCAAAAACTAGTTTTTTGTATTTAGCACTCAATTCTTGATTTTCTTGATCCAAAACTCGTTTTTGGAATTCGGTACACAATTCTTGATTTTCTTGATAGAAAACTAGTTTTTGGTTGTCGGGACTCAGTTCTTCATTTTCTTGATCTAAAAAAAGATTTTTGTATTCGGAACTCAGTTCTTAATTTTTTGATCGAAACTCGTTTTTGGTACTCGGCACTCAATTCTTGATTTTCTTAATTCAAAACTCGTCTTTTGTATTGGGGACATACTTCTTGATTTTTTTGATTCAAAACTAGTTTTTTATATTCGGGACTCAATTCTTGATTTTGTTGATTCAAAACTAGTTTTTTGTATTCGGGACTGAATTCTTGATTTTCTTGATTCAAAACAAGTGTTTTGTATTCGAAACTACATTCTTGATTTTTATGATTCAAAACTGAATTTCTGTATCCGGAGCTCAATTTTTGATTTTCTTGATTCAAAACTAGTTTTTCATTTTTGGCCGTCAACTCTCGATTTTGGTGATCCAAAATTCATTTTTGGTATTCGGGATACAATTCTTGATTTTCTTGATTCAAAACTAATTTTTGGTATTCGGGACACAACTCTTGATTTTCTTGACCCAAAATTCGTTTTTCTATTCGTGACACAATTCTTGATTTTTTTGATCAAAAACTCGTTTTTTATATTCGGCACTCAATTCATGATTTTCTTGATCCCAAACTAGTTTTTGCTATTCCGGACTCAATTCTTGATTTTCTTGATCCATAACTATTTTTTTGGTATTCGGGACTCAATTCTTGATTTTATTGATTCAAAACAAGTTTTTTTATTCGGCACACAATTCTTGATTTTCTTGATTCAAAGCTGGTTTTTTGTATTCGGGACTCAATTCTTGATTCTATTGATCTAAAACTCATTTTTAGTATTCATGACACAATTCTTGATTTTTTTGATTCAAAACCCGTTTTTTGCATTCGGCACTCAATTCTTGATTTTCTTGATCCAAAACTGGTTTTTTGTATTCGGGGCTCAATTCTTGATTTTCATGATCCAAAACAGGTTTTTTGTATTCGGGCCTCAATTCTTGATTTTGTTGATCCAAAACTCGTTTTTGGTATGCGGGACACAATTCTTGATTTTTTGATTCAAAACTAGTTTTTTATATTCGGGACTTAATTCTTGATTTTGTTGATACAAAACTACTTTTTGGTATTTAGGACTCAATTCTTGATTTTCTTGATTCAAAACAAGTGTTTTGTATTCGAAACTACATTCTTGATTTTCTTGATTCAAAACTGAATTTCTGTATCCGGAGCTCAATTTTTTATTTTCTTGATTCAAAACTAGTTTTTCGTTTTCGGCCGTCAATTCTCGATTTTGGTGATCCAAAATTCATTTTTGGTATTCGGGACTCAATTCTTGATTTTCTTGATTCAAAACTAGTTTTTCGTTTTCAGCCGTCAATTCTTGATTTTGGTGATCCAAAATTCATTTTTGGTATTCGGGATACAATTCTTGATTTTCTTGATTCAAAACTAGTTTCTGGTATTCGGGACACAACTCTTGATTTTCTTGATCCAAAATCCGTTTTTCTATTCGTGACACTATTCTTGATTTTTTTGATCCAAAACTCATTTTTTGTATTGGCACTCGATTCATGATTTTCTTGATCCCAAACTAGTTTTTGCTATTCCGAATTCAATTCTTGATTTTCTTGATCCAAAACTAGTTTTTGCTACTTCGGACTCAATTCTTGATTTTCTTGATCCTTGGTATTCGGGACTCAATTCTTGGTTTTATTGATTCAAAACTATTTTTTAGTATTCGGCACACAATTCTTGATTTTTTTGATCAAAAACTAGATTTTTGTATTCAGTACTCAATTCTTGATTTTCTTGATAGAAAACAAGTTTTTGGTTTTCGGGACTCAGTTCTGGATTTTCTTAATCCAAAACAAGATTTTTGTATTCGGAACTCAGTTCTTCATTTTTCGATTGAAACTCGTTTTTGGTATTCGCCACTCAATTTTTGATTTTCTTAATCCAAAACTCGTCTTTCGTATTCGGGACATACTTCTTGATTTTTTTGATCCAAAACTCTTTTTTGGTATGCGGGACACAATTCTAGATTTTCTTGATTCAAAACTGGTTTTTTATATTTGGGACTCAATTCTTCATTTTGTTGATCCAAAACTCGTTTTTGGTATTCGGGACATAATTCTTGATTTTTTTGATACAAAACTAATTTTTGGTATTTAGGACTCAATTCTTGATTTTCTTGATTCAAAACTAGTTTTTTGTATTTGAAACTACATTCTTGATTTTCTTGATCCAAAATTAGTTTTTTGTATTCGGGGTTCTATTCTTGATTTTCTTGATCCAAAACTAGTTGTTTGTATTCGGGGCTCAATTCTTGATTTTGTTGATCCAAAACTCGTTTTTGGTATTCGGGACATAATTCTTGATTTTCTTGATTCAAAACTCGTTTTTGGTATGCGGGACACAATTCTTGATTTTGTTGATTCAAAACTAGTTTTTTTGTATTCGGGACTGAATTCTTGATTTTCTTGATTCAAAACTAGTTTTTGATATTTAGGACTCAATTCTTGATTTTCTTGATTCAAAATAAGTGTTTTGTATTCGAAACTACATTCTTGATTTTCTTGATTCAAAACTGAATTTCTGTATCCGGAGCTCAATTTTTGATTTTCTTGATTCAAAACTAGTTTTTCGTTTTCGGCCGTCAATTCTCGATTTTGGTGATCCAAAATTCATTTTTGGTATTCGGGTACAATTCTTGATTTTCTTGATTCAAAACTAGTTTCTGGTATTCGGGACACAACTCTTGATTTTCTTGATCCAAAATCCGTTTTTCTATTCGTGACACAATTCTTGATTTTTTTGATCCAAAACTCGTTTTTTGTATTCGGCACTCGATCCATGATTTTGTTGATCCCAAATTAGTTTTTGCTATTTCGGACTCAATTCTTGATTTTCTTGATCCTTGGTATTCGGGACTCAATTCTTGGTTTTATTGATTCAAAACTAGTTTTTTTGTATTCGGCACTCAATTCTTGATTTTTTTTGGATCCAAAACTCATTTTTGGAATTCGGTACACAATTCTTGATTTTCTTGATAGAAAACTAGTTTTTGGTTTTCGGGACTCAGTTCTGGATTTTCTTAATCCAAAACAAGATTTTTGTATTCGGAACTTAGTTCTTCATTTTTCGATCGAAACTCGTTTTTGGTATTCGCCACTCAATTCTTAATTTTCTTAATCCAAAACTCGTCTTTTGTATTCGGGACATACTTCTTGATTTTTTTGATCCAAAACTCTTTTTTGGTATGCGGGACACAATTCTAGATTTTCTTGATTCAAAACTGGTTTTTTGTATTTGGGACTCAATTCTTCATTTTGTTGATCCAAAACTCCTTTGTGGTATTCGGGACATAATTCTTGATTTTTTTGATACAAAACTAACTTTTGGTATTTAGGACTCAATTCTTGATTTTCTTGATTCAAAACTAGTTTTTTGTATTTGAAACTGCATTCTTGATTTTCTTGATTCAAAACTAGTTTTTTGTATTTGGGACTCAATTCTTGATTTTCTTGATCCAAAACTAGTTTTTTGTATTCGCGGCTCAATTCTTGATTTTGTTGATCAAAAACTTGTTTTTGGTATTCAGGGCATAATTCTTGATTTTCTTGATCCAAATCTCGTTTTTGGTATGCGGGACACAATTCTTAATTTTTTTGATTCAAACCTAGTTTTTTGTATTCGGAACTTAATTCTTGATTTTGTTGATAGAAAACTAGTTTTTGGTATTTAGGACTCAATTCTTGATTTTCTTGATTCAAAACAAGTTTTTTTTATTCGGGGCTCAATTATTGATTTTCTTGATCAAAAACTAGTTTTTGATAATCGGGCCTCAATTCTTGATTTTATTGATTCAAAACTAGTTTCTTGTATTCGCGACAAAATTCTTGATTTTCTTGATCCAAAACTAATTTTTGGTATTCGGGGCTCAATTCTTGATTTTTCTTGATCCGAAACTAGATTTTTGTATTCATGACTCAATTCTTGATTTTCTTGATCCGAAACTAGTTTTTGGTATTCTCGACTAAATACTTGATCTTCTTTATCCAAAACTAATTTTTGGTATTCGTGCTCAATTCTTGATTTTCTTGATGAAAAACTAATTTTTTGTATTCCGCACTTAGTTCTTTATTTTGTTGATCTAAGACTCTTTTTTTTTGGAATTTGGGACACAATTCTAGATTTTCTAGATCCAAAACTAGTTTTTGGTATTCGGGACTCAATTCTTGATTTTGTTGATTCCAAAACTAGTTTTTGGTATTGGCAAATCAATTCTTGATTTTTTGGAACCGAAACTAATTTTTTGTATTGAGCACTCAATTCTTCATTTTCTTGATCCAAAACTAGTTTTTTTATATTCGCGACTCATTTCGTGATTTTTCTTAATCCAAAAGTAGTTTTTAGTATTCTGGACTCAATTCTTGATTTGGTTGATCCAAAACTAGCTTTTTGTATTCCGGACTCAATTCTTTATTTTCTTGATCCAAAACTAGTTTTTGGTTTTCGTGACTCAATTCTTGATTTTTTTTTATCCAAAACTACTTTTTTGTATTCGCGACTCAATTCTTCATTTTCTTGATCCAAAATTGATTTTTTGTATTCGCGACTAAATTCTTGATTTTCTTGATCCGAAACTAGTTTTATGTATTGGGCACTCAATTCTTGATTTTCTTAATGTAAAACTAGTTTTTTGTATTCGGGACTAATTTAATTATTTTTTTCTTGACCCGAAACTAGTTTTTGGTATTCGGGACTCAATTCTTGCTTTTTTTTTATCCCAAACTAGTTTTTGGTATTCGCAACTCAATTCTTGATTTTCTTGTTCCGAAATTAGTTTTTTGTATTCGCGACAAAATTCTTCATTTTCTTGATCCCAAACTAATTTTTGGCATTCCGGGCTCAATTCCTGATTTTTCTTGATTCCAAACTAGATTTTTGTATTCGCGACTCAATTCTTGATTTTCTTGATCGAAAACTAGCTTTTTGTATTCGTGATACAAATTTTGGTTTTCCTGATCCAAAACTAGATTTTTGTATTCGCGACTCAATTTTTGATTATCTTGATCCAAAACTAATTTTTGTATTCGATACTGATTTCTTGATTTTCTTGATCCAAAACTAGTTTTTTTGTATTCGGAGCTCAATTCTTGAATTTCTTGTTGCAAAACTAGTTTTTTGTATTCGGGACATACTTCTTAATTTTCTTGATCCAAAACTGGTTTTTGTATTCGGGACTCAATTCTTGATTTTCTTGATCAAAAACTAATTTTTTGTACTCACGACTCAATTCCCGATTGTCTTAATCAAAAACTAATTTTTGGTATTCGGGGCCCAATTCTTGATTTTCTTGATCCAAACCTAGTTTTTTGCATTCACGACTCAATTCTTGATTGTCTTGATCCAAAAATTGTTTTTTGTATTCGGGACACAATTCTTGGTTTTCTTGATCCAAAATTGGTTTTTTGCATTCGCGACTCAGTTCTTGATTTTTTCGATCCGAAACTAGTTTTTTGTATTCCGGACTCAATTCTTGATTTTCTTAATTCAAAACTAGCTTTTTGTTTTCGCGACTCAATTCTTGATTTTGTTGATCCGAAGCTAGTTTTTTGTATTCCGGACTCAATTCTTGATTTTGTTGATCCCAACTAGCTTTTGTATTCCGGACTCAATTCTTGATTTCATGATCCGAAACTAGTTTTTTGTATTCGGGACTCAATTCTTGATTTTCTTGATCAAAAACAAATTTTTTGTATTCGCGACTCAATTCTTGATTTTCTTCATCCAAAACTAATTTTGGGTATTCGGGGCGCAGTTCTTCATTTTCTTGATCCGAAACTAGTTTTTGATATTCGGGGCTCAATTCTTGATTTTCTTGATCCAAAACTGGTTTTTTGTATTTGGGGCTCAATTCTTCATTATTTTTTGATCCAAAACTAGTTTTTTGTATTCGCGACGAAATTCTTAATTTTCTTGATCCAAAACTAATTTTTGGTATTCGGGGCTCAATTCTTCATTTTTCTTGATCCAGAACTAGTTTTTGGTATTCGCAACTCAATTCTTCATTTTCTTGATAACAAACTAGTTTTTTGTGTTTGCGACTCAATTCTAGATTTTCTTGATCCAAAACTAGCTTTTTGTATTCGGAAGACAATTCTTGATTTCTTGATCCGAAACTAGTTTTTTGTATTTGGGACTCAAATCTGAATTTTCTTGATCCGAAACTAGTTTTTTGTATTCGCGACAAAATTCTTGATTTTCTTGATCCAAAACTAATTTTTGGAATTCGGGGCTCAATTCCTAGTTTTTTGAATTCGCGACCAAATTCTTGATTTTCATGATCCAAAACATGTTTTTTGTATTCGCGATCAAATTCTTGATTTTCTTGATCCAAAACTAGATTTTTGAATTCGCGACCAAATTCTTAATATTCTTGATACAAAACTTGATTTTTGTATGCGCGATCAAATTCTTGATTTCCTTGATCCAAAACTAGATTTTTGTATTCGCGACAAAATTCTTGATTTTCTTAATACAAAACACGATTTTTGTATTCGCAATCAAATTCTTTAATTTCATGATCAAAAACTAGATTTTTGTATTCGAGACCAAATTCGTGATTTTTTTGATCCAAAACTAGATTTTTAAATTCGCGACCAAATTCTTGATTTTCTTGATCCAAAACTAGATTTTTGAATTCGAGACCAAATTCGTGATTTTCTTGATCCAAAACTAGATTTTTGTATTCGCGACCAAATTTTTGATTTTCTTGATCCAAAACTAGACTTTTGAATTCGCGACCAAATTCTTGATATTCTTGATCCAAAACTTGATTTTTGTATTCACGATCAAAATCTTGATATTCTTGATCCAAAACTAGTTTTTTGTATTCGCGACCAAATTCTTGCTTTTCATGATCCAAAATGAGATTTTTGAATTCGTGACCAAATTCTTGATTTTCTTGATCCAAAACTAGATTTTTGAATTCGAGACCAAATTCGTGATTTTCTTGATCCAAAACTAGATTTTTGTATTCGCGACCAAATTTTTGATTTTCTTGATCCAAAACTAGACTTTTGAATTCGCGACCAAATTCTTGATATTCTTGATCCAAAACTTGATTTTTGTATTCACGATCAAAATCTTGATATTCTTGATCCAAAACTAGTTTTTTGTATTCGCGACCAAATTTTTGATTTTCTTGATGCAAAACTTGATTTTTGTATTCGCGACCAAATTCTTGATATTCTTGATCCAAAACATGATTTTTGTATTCACGACTAAATTCTTGATTTTCTTGATTCAAAACTAGATTTTTGTATTCGCGACAAAATTCTTGCTTTTCATGATCCAAAATGAGATTTTTGAATTCGTGACCAAATTCTTGATTTTCTTGATCCAAAACTAGATTTTTGAATTCGCGACCAAATTCTTGATTTTCTTGATCCAAAACTTGTTTATAGTATTCGCGACCAAATTCTTGAATTTCTTGATCCAAAACTAGATTTTTGAATTCGCGACCAAATTCTTGATTTTCTTGATCCAAAACTAGATATTTGAATTCGGGACCAAATTCATGAATTTCTTGATCCAAAACTAGATTTTTGTATTCGCGACCAAATTCTTGATTTTCTAGAACCAAAACTAGATTTTTGAATTCGCGACCAAATTCTTGATTTTCTTGATCCAAAACTAGATTTTTGTATTCGAGACCAAATTCTTGATTTTCTTGATCCAAAACTAGATTTTTGAATTCGAGACCAAATTCGTGATTTTCTTGATCCAAAACTAGATTTTTGTATTCGCGACCAAATTCTTGATTTTCTTGATCCAAAACTAGATTTTTGAATTCGCGACCAAATTCTTGATTTTCATGATCCAAAACTTGTTTTTTGTATTGGCGACCAAATTCTTGATTTTCTTGATCCAAAACTAGATTTTTGTATTCGGGATCAAATTCTTTATTTTCTTGATCCAAACCTAGATTTTTGAAATTCGCGACCCAATTCTTGATTTTCTTGATCCAAAACTAGATTTTTGTATTCGCGACCGAATTCTTGATTTTCTTGATCCAATACTAGATTTTTGTATTGGCGACCAAATTGTTGATTTTCTTGATCCAAAACTAGATTTCTGTATTCGCGATAAAATTCATGCTTTTCTTGATCCAAAACTAGATTTTTGAATTCGCGACCAAATTTTTGATTTTCTTCATCCAAAACTTGTTTATAGTATTCGCGACCAAATTGTTTAATTTTTTGATCCAAAACTAGATTTTTGTATTCGCGACCAAATTCTTGATTTTCATGATCCAAAACTAGATTTTTGAATTCGCGTACAAATTCTTGATTTTCTTGATCCAAAAGTAGATTTTTTTATTCGCGACCAAATTCTTGATTTTCTTGATACAAAACACGATTTTTGTATTCGCGATCAAATTCTTGATTTTCATGATCAAAAACTAGATTTTTGTATTCGAGACCAAATTCGTGATTTTCTTGATCCACAAGTAGATTTTTAAATTCGCGACCAAATTCTTGATTTGCTTGATCCAAAACTTGTTTTTTGTATTGGCGACCAAATTCTTGATTTTCTTGCTCCAAAACTAGATTTTTGTATTTGGGACCAAATTCTTTATTTTCTTGATCCAAACCTAGATTTTTGAAATTCGCAACCAAATTCTTGATTTTCTTGATCCAAAACTAGATTTTTGTATTCGCGACCAAATTCTTGATTTTTTTGATACAATACTAGATTTTTGAATTCGCGACCAAATTCTTGATTTTCTTAATACAAAACACGATTTTTGTATTCGCAATCAAATTCTTTAATTTCATGATCAAAAACTAGATTTTTGTATTCGAGACCAAATTCGTGATTTTTTTGATCCAAAACTAGATTTTTAAATTCGCGACCAAATTCTTGATTTTCTTGATCCAAAACTAGATTTTTGAATTCGAGACCAAATTCGTGATTTTCTTGATCCAAAACTAGATTTTTGTATTCGCGACCAAATTTTTGATTTTCTTGATCCAAAACTAGACTTTTGAATTCGCGACCAAATTCTTGATATTCTTGATCCAAAACTTGATTTTTGTATTCACGATCAAAATCTTGATATTCTTGATCCAAAACTAGTTTTTTGTATTCGCGACCAAATTCTTGATTTTCTTGATGCAAAACTTGATTTTTGTATTCGCGACCAAATTCTTGATATTCTTGATCCAAAACATGATTTTTGTATTCACGACTAAATTCTTGATTTTCTTGATTCAAAACTAGATTTTTGTATTCGCGACAAAATTCTTGCTTTTCATGATCCAAAATGAGATTTTTGAATTCGTGACCAAATTCTTGATTTTCTTGATCCAAAACTAGATTTTTGAATTCGCGACCAAATTCTTGATTTTCTTGATCCAAAACTTGTTTATAGTATTCGCGACCAAATTCTTGAATTTCTTGATCCAAAACTAGATTTTTGAATTCGCGACCAAATTCTTGATTTTCTTGATCCAAAACTAGATATTTGAATTCGGGACCAAATTCATGAATTTCTTGATCCAAAACTAGATTTTTGTATTCGCGACCAAATTCTTGATTTTCTAGAACCAAAACTAGATTTTTGAATTCGCGACCAAATTCTTGATTTTCTTGATCCAAAACTAGATTTTTGTATTCGAGACCAAATTCTTGATTTTCTTGATCCAAAACTAGATTTTTGAATTCGAGACCAAATTCGTGATTTTCTTGATCCAAAACTAGATTTTTGTATTCGCGACCAAATTCTTGATTTTCTTGATCCAAAACTAGATTTTTGAATTCGCGACCAAATTCTTGATTTTCATGATCCAAAACTTGTTTTTTGTATTGGCGACCAAATTCTTGATTTTCTTGATCCAAAACTAGATTTTTGTATTCGGGATCAAATTCTTTATTTTCTTGATCCAAACCTAGATTTTTGAAATTCGCGACCCAATTCTTGATTTTCTTGATCCAAAACTAGATTTTTGTATTCGCGACCGAATTCTTGATTTTCTTGATCCAATACTAGATTTTTGTATTGGCGACCAAATTGTTGATTTTCTTGATCCAAAACTAGATTTCTGTATTCGCGATAAAATTCATGCTTTTCTTGATCCAAAACTAGATTTTTGAATTCGCGACCAAATTTTTGATTTTCTTCATCCAAAACTTGTTTATAGTATTCGCGACCAAATTGTTTAATTTTTTGATCCAAAACTAGATTTTTGTATTCGCGACCAAATTCTTGATTTTCATGATCCAAAACTAGATTTTTGAATTCGCGTACAAATTCTTGATTTTCTTGATCCAAAAGTAGATTTTTTTATTCGCGACCAAATTCTTGATTTTCTTGATACAAAACACGATTTTTGTATTCGCGATCAAATTCTTGATTTTCATGATCAAAAACTAGATTTTTGTATTCGAGACCAAATTCGTGATTTTCTTGATCCACAAGTAGATTTTTAAATTCGCGACCAAATTCTTGATTTGCTTGATCCAAAACTTGTTTTTTGTATTGGCGACCAAATTCTTGATTTTCTTGCTCCAAAACTAGATTTTTGTATTTGGGACCAAATTCTTTATTTTCTTGATCCAAACCTAGATTTTTGAAATTCGCAACCAAATTCTTGATTTTCTTGATCCAAAACTAGATTTTTGTATTCGCGACCAAATTCTTGATTTTCTTGATACAATACTAGATTTTTGAATTCGCGACCAAATTCTTGATTTTCATGATCCAAAACATGTTTTTTGTATTCGCGATCAAATTCTTGCTTTTCTTGATCCAAAACTAGATTTTTGAATTCGCGACCAAATGCTTGATATTCTTGATACAAAACTTGATTTTTGTATTCGGGATCAAATTGTTGATTTTCTTGATCCAAAACTAGATTTATGTATTCGCGATCAAATTCTTGCTTTTCTTGATCCTAAACTAGATTTTTGAATTCGCGACCAAATTCCTGATTTTCTTGATCGAAAACAAGATTTTTGAATTCGTGACCAAATTCTTGATTTTTCCTGATCCAAAACTAGATTTCTGTATTCGCGATCATATTCTTGCTTTTCTTGATCCAAAACTAGATTTTTGAATTCGCGACCAAATTCTTGATTTTCTTGATCCAAAACTTGTTTATAGTATTCGCGACCAAATTCTTTAATTTCTTGATCCAAAACTAGATTTTTGAATTCGCGACCAAATTCATGAATTTCTTGATCCAAAACTAGATTTTTTTATTCGCGACCAAATTCTTGATTTTCTTGATCCAAAACTAGATTTTTGAATTCGCGACCAAATTCTTGATTTTCTTGATCGAAAACTAGATTTTTGAATTCCCGACCAAATTCTTGATTTTCTTGATCCAAAACTAGATTTTTGAATTCGCGACCAAATTCTTGATTTTCGTGATCCAAAACTTGTTTTTTGTATTCGCGACCAAATTCTTGATTATCTTGATCCAAAACTAGATTTTTGAATTCGCGACCAAATTCTTGATTTTCTTGATCCAAAACTACATTTTTGAATTCGCGACCAAATTCATGATTTTCTTGATGCAAAACTATATTTTTGAATTCGCGACAAAATTCATTAATTTCTTGAGCCAAAACTAGATTTTTGTATTCGCGACCAAATTCTTGATTTTCTTGATCCAAAACTATATTTTTGTATTCGCGACCAAATTCATGAATTTCTTGATCCAAAACTAGATGTTTGTATTCGCGATCAAGTTCTTGCTTTTCTTGATCCAAAACTAGATTTTTGAATTCGCGACCAAATTCTAGATATTCTTGATTCAAAACTAGATTTTTGTATTCGCGGCCAAATTCTTGATTTTCTTGATCCAAAACTAGATTTTTGAATTCGCGACCAAATTCATGATTTTCTTGATCCAAAACTAGATTTTTGAATTCGCGACCAAATTCTTGATTTTCTTGATCCAAAACTAGATTTTTGTATTCGCGACCAAATTCTTGATTTTCTTGATACAATACTAGATTTTTGAATTCGCGACCAAATTCTTGATTTTCATGATCCAAAACATGTTTTTTGTATTCGCGATCAAATTCTTGCTTTTCTTGATCCAAAACTAGATTTTTGGATTCGCGACCAAATGCTTGATATTCTTGATACAAAACTTGATTTTTGTATTCGGGATCAAATTGTTGATTTTCTTGATCCAAAACTAGATTTATGTATTCGCGATCAAATTCTTGCTTTTCTTGATCCTAAACTAGATTTTTGAATTCGCGACCAAATTCCTGATTTTCTTGATCGAAAACAAGATTTTTGAATTCGTGACCAAATTCTTGATTTTTCCTGATCCAAAACTAGATTTCTGTATTCGCGATCATATTCTTGCTTTTCTTGATCCAAAACTAGATTTTTGAATTCGCGACCAAATTCTTGATTTTCTTGATCCAAAACTTGTTTATAGTATTCGCGACCAAATTCTTTAATTTCTTGATCCAAAACTAGATTTTTGAATTCGCGACCAAATTCATGAATTTCTTGATCCAAAACTAGATTTTTTTATTCGCGACCAAATTCTTGATTTTCTTGATCCAAAACTAGATTTTTGAATTCGCGACCAAATTCTTGATTTTCTTGATCGAAAACTAGATTTTTGAATTCCCGACCAAATTCTTGATTTTCTTGATCCAAAACTAGATTTTTGAATTCGCGACCAAATTCTTGATTTTCGTGATCCAAAACTTGTTTTTTGTATTCGCGACCAAATTCTTGATTATCTTGATCCAAAACTAGATTTTTGAATTCGCGACCAAATTCTTGATTTTCTTGATCCAAAACTACATTTTTGAATTCGCGACCAAATTCATGATTTTCTTGATGCAAAACTATATTTTTGAATTCGCGACAAAATTCATTAATTTCTTGAGCCAAAACTAGATTTTTGTATTCGCGACCAAATTCTTGATTTTCTTGATCCAAAACTATATTTTTGTATTCGCGACCAAATTCATGAATTTCTTGATCCAAAACTAGATGTTTGTATTCGCGATCAAGTTCTTGCTTTTCTTGATCCAAAACTAGATTTTTGAATTCGCGACCAAATTCTAGATATTCTTGATTCAAAACTAGATTTTTGTATTCGCGGCCAAATTCTTGATTTTCTTGATCCAAAACTAGATTTTTGAATTCGCGACCAAATTCATGATTTTCTTGATCCAAAACTAGATTTTTGAATTCGCGACCAAATTCTTGATTTTCTTGATCCAATACTAGATTTTGTATTCGCGACCAAATTCTTCATTTTCTTGATCCAATACTAGATTTTTGAATTCGCGACCAAATTCTTGATTTTCACGATCCAGAACATGTTTTTTGTATTCGCGATCAAATTCTTGCTTTTCTTGATCCAAAACTAGATATTTGAATTCGGGACCAAATTCATGAATTTCTTGATCCAAAACTAGATTTTTGTATTCGCGACCAAATTCTTGATTTTCTAGAACCAAAACTAGATTTTTGAATTCGCGACCAAATTCTTGATTTTCTTGATCCAAAACTAGATTTTTGTATTCGAGACCAAATTCTTGATTTTCTTGATCCAAAACTAGATTTTTGAATTCGAGACCAAATTCGTGATTTTCTTGATCCAAAACTAGATTTTTGTATTCGCGACCAAATTCTTGATTTTCTTGATCCAAAACTAGATTTTTGAATTCGCGACCAAATTCTTGATTTTCATGATCCAAAACTTGTTTTTTATATTGGCGACCAAATTCTTGATTTTCTTGATCCAAAACTAGATTTTTGTATTCGGGATCAAATTCTTTATTTTCTTGATCCAAACCTAGATTTTTGAAATTCGCGACCCAATTCTTGATTTTCTTGATCCAAAACTAGATTTTTGTATTCGCGACCGAATTCTTGATTTTCTTGATCCAATACTAGATTTTTGTATTGGCGACCAAATTGTTGATTTTCTTAATCCAAAACTAGATTTCTGTATTCGCGATAAAATTCATGCTTTTCTTGATCCAAAACTAGATTTTTGAATTCGCGACCAAATTTTTGATTTTCTTCATCCAAAACTTGTTTATAGTATTCGCGACCAAATTGTTTAATTTTTTGATCCAAAACTAGATTTTTGTATTCGCGACCAAATTCTTGATTTTCATGATCCAAAACTAGATTTTTGAATTCGCGTACAAATTCTTGATTTTCTTGATCCAAAAGTAGATTTTTTTATTCGCGACCAAATTCTTGATTTTCTTGATACAAAACACGATTTTTGTATTCGCGATCAAATTCTTGATTTTCATGATCAAAAACTAGATTTTTGTATTCGAGACCAAATTCGTGATTTTCTTGATCCACAAGTAGATTTTTAAATTCGCGACCAAATTCTTGATTTGCTTGATCCAAAACTTGTTTTTTGTATTGGCGACCAAATTCTTGATTTTCTTGCTCCAAAACTAGATTTTTGTATTTGGGACCAAATTCTTTATTTTCTTGATCCAAACCTAGATTTTTGAAATTCGCAACCAAATTCTTGATTTTCTTGATCCAAAACTAGATTTTTGTATTCGCGACCAAATTCTTGATTTTCTTGATACAATACTAGATTTTTGAATTCGCGACCAAATTCTTGATTTTCATGATCCAAAACATGTTTTTTGTATTCGCGATCAAATTCTTGCTTTTCTTGATCCAAAACTAGATTTTTGAATTCGCGACCAAATGCTTGATATTCTTGATACAAAACTTGATTTTTGTATTCGGGATCAAATTGTTGATTTTCTTGATCCAAAACTAGATTTATGTATTCGCGATCAAATTCTTGCTTTTCTTGATCCTAAACTAGATTTTTGAATTCGCGACCAAATTCCTGATTTTCTTGATCGAAAACAAGATTTTTGAATTCGTGACCAAATTCTTGATTTTTCCTGATCCAAAACTAGATTTCTGTATTCGCGATCATATTCTTGCTTTTCTTGATCCAAAACTAGATTTTTGAATTCGCGACCAAATTCTTGATTTTCTTGATCCAAAACTTGTTTATAGTATTCGCGACCAAATTCTTTAATTTCTTGATCCAAAACTAGATTTTTGAATTCGCGACCAAATTCATGAATTTCTTGATCCAAAACTAGATTTTTTTATTCGCGACCAAATTCTTGATTTTCTTGATCCAAAACTAGATTTTTGAATTCGCGACCAAATTCTTGATTTTCTTGATCGAAAACTAGATTTTTGAATTCCCGACCAAATTCTTGATTTTCTTGATCCAAAACTAGATTTTTGAATTCGCGACCAAATTCTTGATTTTCGTGATCCAAAACTTGTTTTTTGTATTCGCGACCAAATTCTTGATTATCTTGATCCAAAACTAGATTTTTGAATTCGCGACCAAATTCTTGATTTTCTTGATCCAAAACTACATTTTTGAATTCGCGACCAAATTCATGATTTTCTTGATGCAAAACTATATTTTTGAATTCGCGACAAAATTCATTAATTTCTTGAGCCAAAACTAGATTTTTGTATTCGCGACCAAATTCTTGATTTTCTTGATCCAAAACTATATTTTTGTATTCGCGACCAAATTCATGAATTTCTTGATCCAAAACTAGATGTTTGTATTCGCGATCAAGTTCTTGCTTTTCTTGATCCAAAACTAGATTTTTGAATTCGCGACCAAATTCTAGATATTCTTGATTCAAAACTAGATTTTTGTATTCGCGGCCAAATTCTTGATTTTCTTGATCCAAAACTAGATTTTTGAATTCGCGACCAAATTCATGATTTTCTTGATCCAAAACTAGATTTTTGAATTCGCGACCAAATTCTTGATTTTCTTGATCCAATACTAGATTTTGTATTCGCGACCAAATTCTTCATTTTCTTGATCCAATACTAGATTTTTGAATTCGCGACCAAATTCTTGATTTTCACGATCCAGAACATGTTTTTTGTATTCGCGATCAAATTCTTGCTTTTCTTGATCCAAAACTAGATATTTGAATTCGGGACCAAATTCATGAATTTCTTGATCCAAAACTAGATTTTTGTATTCGCGACCAAATTCTTGATTTTCTAGAACCAAAACTAGATTTTTGAATTCGCGACCAAATTCTTGATTTTCTTGATCCAAAACTAGATTTTTGTATTCGAGACCAAATTCTTGATTTTCTTGATCCAAAACTAGATTTTTGAATTCGAGACCAAATTCGTGATTTTCTTGATCCAAAACTAGATTTTTGTATTCGCGACCAAATTCTTGATTTTCTTGATCCAAAACTAGATTTTTGAATTCGCGACCAAATTCTTGATTTTCATGATCCAAAACTTGTTTTTTATATTGGCGACCAAATTCTTGATTTTCTTGATCCAAAACTAGATTTTTGTATTCGGGATCAAATTCTTTATTTTCTTGATCCAAACCTAGATTTTTGAAATTCGCGACCCAATTCTTGATTTTCTTGATCCAAAACTAGATTTTTGTATTCGCGACCGAATTCTTGATTTTCTTGATCCAATACTAGATTTTTGTATTGGCGACCAAATTGTTGATTTTCTTAATCCAAAACTAGATTTCTGTATTCGCGATAAAATTCATGCTTTTCTTGATCCAAAACTAGATTTTTGAATTCGCGACCAAATTTTTGATTTTCTTCATCCAAAACTTGTTTATAGTATTCGCGACCAAATTGTTTAATTTTTTGATCCAAAACTAGATTTTTGTATTCGCGACCAAATTCTTGATTTTCATGATCCAAAACTAGATTTTTGAATTCGCGTACAAATTCTTGATTTTCTTGATCCAAAAGTAGATTTTTTTATTCGCGACCAAATTCTTGATTTTCTTGATACAAAACACGATTTTTGTATTCGCGATCAAATTCTTGATTTTCATGATCAAAAACTAGATTTTTGTATTCGAGACCAAATTCGTGATTTTCTTGATCCACAAGTAGATTTTTAAATTCGCGACCAAATTCTTGATTTGCTTGATCCAAAACTTGTTTTTTGTATTGGCGACCAAATTCTTGATTTTCTTGCTCCAAAACTAGATTTTTGTATTTGGGACCAAATTCTTTATTTTCTTGATCCAAACCTAGATTTTTGAAATTCGCAACCAAATTCTTGATTTTCTTGATCCAAAACTAGATTTTTGTATTCGCGACCAAATTCTTGATTTTCTTGATACAATACTAGATTTTTGAATTCGCGACCAAATTCTTGATTTTCATGATCCAAAACATGTTTTTTGTATTCGCGATCAAATTCTTGCTTTTCTTGATCCAAAACTAGATTTTTGAATTCGCGACCAAATGCTTGATATTCTTGATACAAAACTTGATTTTTGTATTCGGGATCAAATTGTTGATTTTCTTGATCCAAAACTAGATTTATGTATTCGCGATCAAATTCTTGCTTTTCTTGATCCTAAACTAGATTTTTGAATTCGCGACCAAATTCCTGATTTTCTTGATCGAAAACTAGATTTTTGAATTCGTGACCAAATTCTTGATTTTTCCTGATCCAAAACTAGATTTCTGTATTCACGATCATATTCTTGCTTTTCTTGATCCAAAACTAGATTTTTGAATTCGCGACCAAATTCTTGATTTTCTTGATCCAAAACTTGTTTATAGTATTCGCGACCAAATTCTTTAATTTCTTGATCCAAAACTAGATTTTTGAATTCGCGACCAAATTCATGAATTTCTTGATCCAAAACTAGATTTTTTTATTCGCGACCAAATTCTTGATTTTCTTGATCCAAAACTAGATTTTTGAATTCGCGACCAAATTCTTGATTTTCTTGATCGAAAACTAGATTTTTGAATTCCCGACCAAATTCTTGATTTTCTTGATCCAAAACTAGATTTTTGAATTCGCGACCAAATTCTTGATTTTCGTGATCCAAAACTTGTTTTTTGTATTCGCGACCAAATTCTTGATTATCTTGATCCAAAACTAGATTTTTGAATTCGCGACCAAATTCTTGATTTTCTTGATCCAAAACTACATTTTTGAATTCGCGACCAAATTCATGATTTTCTTGATGCAAAACTATATTTTTGAATTCGCGACAAAATTCATTAATTTCTTGAGCCAAAACTAGATTTTTGTATTCGCGACCAAATTCTTGATTTTCTTGATCCAAAACTATATTTTTGTATTCGCGACCAAATTCATGAATTTCTTGATCCAAAACTAGATGTTTGTATTCGCGATCAAGTTCTTGCTTTTCTTGATCCAAAACTAGATTTTTGAATTCGTGACCAAATTCTAGATATTCTTGATTCAAAACTAGATTTTTGTATTCGCGGCCAAATTCTTGATTTTCTTGATCCAAAACTAGATTTTTGAATTCGCGACCAAATTCATGATTTTCTTGATCCAAAACTAGATTTTTGAATTCGCGACCAAATTCTTGATTTTCTTGATCCAATACTAGATTTTGTATTCGCGACCAAATTCTTCATTTTCTTGATCCAATACTAGATTTTTGAATTCGCGACCAAATTCTTGATTTTCACGATCCAGAACATGTTTTTTGTATTCGCGATCAAATTCTTGCTTTTCTTGATCCAAAACTAGATTTTTGAATTCGCGACGAAATTGTTGATTTTCTTGATCCAAAACTAGATTTTTCAATTCTCGACCAAATTCTTGATTTTCGTGATCCAAAACTAGATTTTTGAATTCGCGACCAAATTCTTGATTTTCTTGATCCAAAACTAGATTTTTGAACTCGCGACAAAATTCTTGATTTTCTTGACCCAAAACTAGATTTTTGAATTCGCGACCAAATTCTTGATTTTCTTGATCCAAATTTAGATTTTTGAATTCGCGACCAAATTCTTGATTTTCTTGATCCAAAACTTGTTTTTTGTATTAGCGACCAAATTCTTGATTTTCTTGATCGAAAACTAGATTTTTGTATTCTGGACCAAATTCTTTATTTTCTTGATCCAAACCTAGATTTTTGAAATTCGCGACCAAATTCTTGATTTTCTTGATCCAAAACTAGATTTTTGTATTCGCGATCAAATTCTTGATTTTCTTGATCCAATACTAGATTTTTGAATTCGCGACCAAATTCTTTATTTTCAAGATGCAGAAAATGTTTTTTGTATTCGCGATCAAATTCTTGCTTTTCTTGATCCAAAACTAGATTTTTGAATTCGCGACCAAATTATTGATATTCTTGATAAAAAACATGATTTTTGTATTCGCGATCAAATTCTTGATTTTCTTGATCCAAAACAAAATTATTGTATTCGCGATCAAATTCTTGCTTTTCTTGATCCAAAACTACATTTTTGAATTCGTGACCAAATTCTTGATATTCTTGATCCAAAACAAGATTTTTGTATTCGCGGCCATATTCTTGATTTTCTTGATCGAAATCTAGATTTTTGAATTCTCGACCAAATTCATGAATTTCTTGATCCAAAACTAGATTTTTGTATTGGCGACCAAATTCTTGATATTCTTGATCCAAAACTAGATTTTTGTATTCGCGACCAAATTCATGATTTTCATGATCCAAAACTAGATTTTTGAATTCTCGACCAAATTCATGAATTTCTTGATCCAAAACAAAATGTTTGTATTCGCGATCAAATTCTTGCTTTTCTTGATCCAAAACTAGATTTTTGAATTCGTGACCAAATTCTTGATATTCTTGATCCAAAACTAGATTTTTGTATTCGCGGCTATATTCTTGATTTTCTTGATCGAAATCTAGATTTTTGAATTCTCGACAAAGTCCTTGATTTTCTTGATCCAAAACTAGATTTTTGAATTCGCGACAAAATTCTTGATTTTCTTGATCCAAAACTAGATTTTTGAATTCTCGACCAAATTCTTGATTTTCGTGATCCAAAACTAGATTTTTGAATTCGCGACCAAATTCTTGATTTTCTTGATCCAAAACTAGATTTTTGAACTCGCGACAAAATTCTTGATTTTCTTGATCCAAAACTAGATTTTTGAACTCGCGACAAAATTCTTGATTTTCTTGATCCAAAACTAAATTTTTTTAATTCGGAACAAAATTCTTGATTTTCTTGATCCAAAAGTAGATTTTTCAATTCGCGACAAAATTCTTGATTTTCGTAATCCAAAACTAGATTTTTGAATTCGCGACCAAATTCTTGATTTTCTTGATCCAAAACTAGATTTTTGAATTCGCGACCAAATTCTTGATTTTTCTTGTTCCAAAATTTGTTTTTTGTATTGGCGACCAAATTCTTGATTTTCTTGATCCAAAATTAGATTTTTGAATTCACGACCAAATTCTCGATTTTCTTGATCGAAAACTAGATTTTTGTATTCTGGACCAAATTCTTTATTTTTTTGATCCAAACCTAGATTTTTGAAATTTGCGACAAAATTCTTGATTTTCTTGATCCAAAACTAGATTTTTGTATTGGCGACCAAATTCTTGATTTTCTTGATTCAAAACTATATTTTTGTATTCGCGACCAAATTCATTAATTTCTTGATCCAAAACTAGATGTTTGAATTCGTGATCAAATTCTTGCTTTTCTTGATCCAAAACTAGATTTTTGAATTCGCGACCAAATTCTTGATATTCTTGATCCAAAACTAGATTTTTGTATTCGCGGCCAAATTCTTGATTTTCTTGATCCAAAACTAGATTTTTGGATTAGCGATCAAATTCTTGATTTTCATGATCCAAAACTAGTTTTTTGAATTCGCGACCAAATTCTTGATTTTCTTGATCCAAAACTAGATATTTGAATTCTCGACCAAATTCATGAATTTCTTGATACAAAACTAGATTTTTGAATTCGCGACAAAATTCTTGATTTTCTTGATCCAAAACTAGATTTTTGTATTCGCGGACAAATTCTTGATTTTCTTGATCCAAAACTAAATTTTTGAATTCGCGACCAAATTCATGATTTTCATGATCCAAAACTAGATTTTTGAATTCTCGACTAAATTCATGAATTTCTTGATCCAAAACTAGATGTTTGAATTCGTGATCAAATTCTTGCTTTTCTTGAACCAAAACTAGATTTTGAATTCGCGACCAAATTCTTGATATTCTTGATCCAAAACTAGATTTTTGTATTCGAGGTCAAATTCTTGATATTCTTGATCCAAAACTAGATTTTTGGATTCGCGACCAAATTAATGATTTTCTTGATCCAAAACTAGATTTTTGAATTTGCGCCAAATTCTAGATTTTCTTGATCCAAAACTAGATTTTTGAATTCGCGACCTAATTCTTGATTTTCTTGATCCAAAATTAGATTTTTGTATTCGCGATCAAATTCTTGATTTTCTTGATCCAATACTAGATTTTTGAATTCGCGACCAAATTCTTTATTTTCAAGATGCAGAAAATGTTTTTTGTATTCGCGATCAAATTCTTGCTTTTCTTGATCCAAAACTAGATTTTTGAATTCGCGACCAAATTATTGATATTTTTGATAAAAAACATGATTTTTGTATTCGCGATCAAATTCTTGATTTTCTTGATCCAAAACAAAATGTTTGTATTCGCGATCAAATTCTTGCTTTTCTTGATCCAAAACTACATTTTTGAATTCGTGACCAAATTCTTGATATTCTTGATCCAAAACAAGATTTTTGTATTCGCGGCCATATTCTTGATTTTCTTGATCGAAATCTAGATTTTTGAATTCTCGACCAAATTCATGAATTTCTTGATCCAAAACTAGATTTTTGTATTGGCGACCAAATTCTTGATATTCTTGATCCAAAACTAGATTTTTGTATTCGCGACCAAATTCATGATTTTCATGATCCAAAACTAGATTTTTGAATTCTCGACCAAATTCATGAATTTCTTGATCCAAAACAAAATGTTTGTATTCGCGATCAAATTCTTGCTTTTCTTGATCCAAAACTAGATTTTTGAATTCGTGACCAAATTCTTGATATTCTTGATCCCAAACTAGATTTTTGTATTCGCGGCTATATTCTTGATTTTCTTGATCGAAATCTAGATTTTTGAATTCTCGACAAAATCCTCGATTTTCTTGATCCAAAACTAGATTTTTGAATTCGCGACAAAATTCTTGATTTTCTTGATCCAAAACTAGATTTTTGAATTCGCGACAAAATTCTTGATTTTCTTGATCCAAAACTAGATTTTTGAATTCTCGACCAAATTCTTGATTTTCGTGATCCAAAACTAGATTTTTGAATTCGCGACCAAATTCTTGATTTTCTTGATCCAAAACTAGATTTTTGAACTCGCGACAAAATTCTTGATTTTCTTGATCCAAAACTTGTTTTTTGTATTGGCGACCAAATTCTTGATTTTCTTGATCCAAAACTAAATTTTTTTAATTAGGAACAAAATTCTTGATTTTCTTGATCCAAAAGTAGATTTTTCAATTCGCGACAAAATTCTTGATTTTCGTGATCCAAAACTAGATTTTTGAATTCGCGACCAAATTCTTGATTTTCTTGATCCAAAACTAGATTTTTGAATTCGCGACCAAATTCTTGATTTTTCTTGTTCCAAAATTTGTTTTTTGTATTGGCGACCAAATTCTTGATTTTCTTGATCCAAAACTAGATTTTTGAATTCGCGACCAAATTCTCGATTTTCTTGATCGAAAACTAGATTTTTGTATTCTGGACCAAATTCTTTATTTTTTTGATCCAAACCTAGATTTTTGAAATTTGCGACAAAATTCTTGATTTTCTTGATCCAAAACTAGATTTTTGTATTGGCGACCAAATTCTTGATTTTCTTGATCCAAAACTATATTTTTGTATTCGCGACCAAATTCATTAATTTCTTGATCCAAAACAAGATGTTTGAATTCGTGATCAAATTCTTGCTTTTCTTGATCCAAAACTAGATTTTTGAATTCGCGACCAAATTCTTGATATTCTTGATCCAAAACTAGATTTTTGTATTCGCGGCCAAATTCTTGATTTTCTTGATCCAAAACTAGATTTTTGGATTAGCGATCAAATTCTTGATTTTCATGATCCAAAACTAGTTTTTTGAATTCGCGACCAAATTCTTGTTTTTCTTGATCCAAAACTAGATATTTGAATTCTCGACCAAATTCATGAATTTCTTGATCCAAAACTAGATTTTTGAATTCGCGACCAAATTCTCGATTTTCTTGATCCAAAACTAGATTTTTGAATTCGCGACAAAATTCTTGATTTTCTTGATCCAAAACTAGATTTTTGTTTTCGCGGCCAAATTCTTGATTTTCTTGATCCAAAACTAGATTTTTGAATTCGCGACCAAATTCATGATTTTCATGATCCAAAACTAGATTTTTGAATTCTCGACCAAATTCATGAATTTCTTGATCCAAAACTAGATGTTTGAATTCGTGATCAAATTCTTGCTTTTCTTGAACCAAAACTAGATTTTTGAATTCGCGACCAAATTCTTGATATTCTTGATCCAAAACTAGATTTTTGTATTCGAGGTCAAATTCTTGATTTTCTTGATCCAAAACTAGATTTTTGGATTCGCGACCAAATTAATGATTTTCTTGATCCAAAACTAGATTTTTGAATTTGCGCCAAATTCTAGATTTTCTTGATCCAAAACTAGATTTTTGAATTCGCGACCAAATTCTTGATTTTCTTGATCCAAAACTAGATTTTTGAATTCGCGACCAAATTCTCGATTTTCTTGATCCAAAACTAGATTTTTGAATTCGCGACAAAATTCTTGATTTTCTTGATCCAAAACTAGATTTTTGTATTCGCGGCCAAATTCTTGATTTTCTTGATCCAAAACTAGATTTTTGAATTCGCGACCAAATTCATGATTTTCTTGATCCAAAACTAGATTTTTGAATTCGCGACAAAATTCTTGATTTTCTTGATCCAAAACTAGATTTTTGTATTCGCGGCCAAATTCTTGATTTTCTTGATCCAAAACTAGATTTTTGAATTCGCGACCAAATTCTTGATTTTCGTGATCCAAAACTAGATTTTTGTATTCGAGGCCAAATTCTTGATTTTCTTGATCCAAAACTAGATTTTTGGATTCGCGACCAAATTCATGATTTTCTTGATCCAAAACTAGATTTTTGAATTCGCTCCAAATTCTTGATTTTCTTGATCCAAAACTAGATTTTTGAATTCGCGACCAAATTCTTGATTTTCTTGATCCAAAACTTGTTTTTTGTATTCGCGATCAAATCCTTGATTTTCTTGATCCAAAACAAAATGTTTGTATTCGCGATCAAATTCTTGCTTTTCTTTATCAAAAACTAGATTTTTGAATTCGTGACCAAATTCTTGATATTCTTGATCCAAAACTAGATTTTTGTATTCGCGGCTATATTCTTGATTTTCTTGATCGAAATCTAGATTTTTGAATTCTCGACAAAATCCTCGATTTTCTTGATCCAAAACTAGATTTTTGAATTCGCGACAAAATTCTTGATTTTCTTGATCCAAAACTAGATTTTTGAATTCGCGACTAAATTCTTGATTTTCTTGATCCAAAACTAGAATTTTGAATTCTCGACCAAATTCTTGATTTTCGTGATGCAAAACTAGATTTTTGAATTCGCAACCAAATTCTTGATTTTCTTGATCCAAAACTAGATTTTTGAACTCGCGACAAAATTCTTGATTTTCTTGATCCAAAACTTGTTTTTTGTATTGGCGACCAAATTCTTGATTTTCTTGATCCAAAACTAAATTTTTTTAATTCGGAACAAAATTCTTGATTTTCTTGATCCAAAAGTAGATTTTTCAATTCGCGACAAAATTCTTGATTTTCGTGATGCAAAACTAGATTTTTGAATTCGCGACCAAATTCTTGATTTTCTTGATCCAAAACTAGATTTTTGAATTCGCGACCAAATTCTTGATTTTTCTTGTTCCAAAATTTGTTTTTTGTATTGGCGACCAAATTCTTGATTTTCTTGATCCAAAACTAGATTTTTGAATTCGCGACCAAATTCTTGATTTTCGTGATCCAAAACTAGATTTTTGAATTCTCGACCAAATTCTTGATTTTCGTGATCCAAAACTAGATTTTTGAATTCGCGACCAAATTCTTGATTTTCTTGATCCAAAACTAGATTTTTGAACTCGCGACAAAATTCTTGATTTTCTTGATCCAAAACTTGTTTTTTGTATTGGCGACCAAATTCTTGATTTTCTTGATCCAAAACTAAATTTTTTTAATTCGGAACAAAATTCTTGATTTTCTTGATCCAAAAGTAGATTTTTCAATTCGCGACAAAATTCTTGATTTTCGTGATCCAAAACTAGATTTTTGAATTCGCGACCAAATTCTTGATTTTCTTGATCCAAAACTAGATTTTTGAATTCGCGACCAAATTCTTGATTTTTCTTGTTCCAAAATTTGTTTTTTCTCTTGGCGACCAAATTCTTGATTTTCTTGATCCAAAACTAGATTTTTGAATTCGCGACCAAATTCTCGATTTTCTTGATCGAAAACTAGATTTTTGTATTCTGGACCAAATTCTTTATTTTTTTGATCCAAACCTAGATTTTTGAAATTTGCGACAAAATTCTTGATTTTCTTGATCCAAAACTAGATTTTTGTATTGGCGACCAAATTCTTGATTTTCTTGATCCAAAACTATATTTTTGTATTCGCGACCAAATTCATTAATTTCTTGATCCAAAACTAGATGTTTGAATTCGTGATCAAATTCTTGCTTTTCTTGATCCAAAACTAGATTTTTGAATTCGCGACCAAATTCTTGATATTCTTGATCCAAAACTAGATTTTTGTATTCGCGGCCAAATTCTTGATTTTCTTGATCCAAAACTAGATTTTTGGATTAGCGATCAAATTCTTGATTTTCATGATCCAAAACTAGTTTTTTGAATTCGCGACCAAATTCTTGTTTTTCTTGATCCAAAACTAGATATTTGAATTCTCGACCAAATTCATGAATTTCTTGATCCAAAACTAGATTTTTGAATTCGCGACCAAATTCTCGATTTTCTTGATCCAAAACTAGATTTTTGAATTCGCGACAAAATTCTTGATTTTTTTGATCCAAAACTAGATTTTTGTTTTCGCGGCCAAATTCTTGATTTTCTTGATCCAAAACTAGATTTTTGAATTCGCGACCAAATTCATGATTTTCATGATCCAAAACTAGATTTTTGAATTCTCGACCAAATTCATGAATTTCTTGATCCAAAACTAGATGTTTGAATTCGTGATCAAATTCTTGCTTTTCTTGAACCAAAACTAGATTTTTGAATTCGCGACCAAATTCTTGATATTCTTGATCCAAAACTAGATTTTTGTATTCGAGGTCAAATTCTTGATTTTCTTGATCCAAAACTAGATTTTTGGATTCGCGACCAAATTAATGATTTTCTTGATCGAAAACTAGATTTTTGAATTTGCGCCAAATTCTAGATTTTCTTGATCAAAAACTAGATTTTTGAATTCGCGACCAAATTCTCGATTTTCTTGATCCAAAACTAGATTTTTGGATTCGCGACCAAATTCATGATTTTCTTGATCCAAAACTAGATTTTTGAATTCGCTCCAAATTCTTGATTTTCTTGATCCAAAACTAGATTTTTGAATTCGCGACCAAATTCTTGATTTTCTTGATCCAAAACTTGTTTTTTGTATTCGCGATCAAATCCTTGATTTTCTTGATCCAAAACAAAATGTTTGTATTCGCGATCAAATTCTTGCTTTTCTTTATCAAAAACTAGATTTTTGAATTCGTGACCAAATTCTTGATATTCTTGATCCAAAACTAGATTTTTGTATTCGCGGCTATATTCTTGATTTTCTTGATCGAAATCTAGATTTTTGAATTCTCGACAAAATCCTCGATTTTCTTGATCCAAAACTAGATTTTTGAATTCGCGACAAAATTCTTGATTTTCTTGATCCAAAACTAGATTTTTGAATTCGCGACTAAATTCTTGATTTTCTTGATCCAAAACTAGAATTTTGAATTCTCGACCAAATTCTTGATTTTCGTGATGCAAAACTAGATTTTTGAATTCGCAACCAAATTCTTGATTTTCTTGATCCAAAACTAAATTTTTGAACTCGCGACAAAATTCTTGATTTTCTTGATCCAAAACTTGTTTTTTGTATTGGCGACCAAATTCTTGATTTTCTTGATCCAAAACTAAATTTTTTTAATTCGGAACAAAATTCTTGATTTTCTTGATCCAAAAGTAGATTTTTCAATTCGCGACAAAATTCTTGATTTTCGTGATGCAAAACTAGATTTTTGAATTCGCGACCAAATTCTTGATTTTCTTGATCCAAAACTAGATTTTTGAATTCGCGACCAAATTCTTGATTTTTCTTGTTCCAAAATTTGTTTTTTGTATTGGCGACCAAATTCTTGATTTTCTTGATCCAAAACTAGATTTTTGAATTCGCGACCAAATTCTTGATTTTCGTGATCCAAAACTAGATTTTTGAATTCTCGACCAAATTCTTGATTTTCGTGATCCAAAACTAGATTTTTGAATTCGCGACCAAATTCTTGATTTTCTTGATCCAAAACTAGATTTTTGAACTCGCGACAAAATTCTTGATTTTCTTGATCCAAAACTTGTTTTTTGTATTGGCGACCAAATTCTTGATTTTCTTGATCCAAAACTAAATTTTTTTAATTCGGAACAAAATTCTTGATTTTCTTGATCCAAAAGTAGATTTTTCAATTCGCGACAAAATTCTTGATTTTCGTGATCCAAAACTAGATTTTTGAATTCGCGACCAAATTCTTGATTTTCTTGATCCAAAACTAGATTTTTGAATTCGCGACCAAATTCTTGATTTTTCTTGTTCCAAAATTTGTTTTTTGTATTGGCGACCAAATTCTTGATTTTCTTGATCCAAAACTAGATTTTTGAATTCGCGACCAAATTCTCGATTTTCTTGATCGAAAACTAGATTTTTGTATTCTGGACCAAATTCTTTATTTTTTTGATCCAAACCTAGATTTTTGAAATTTGCGACAAAATTCTTGATTTTCTTGATCCAAAACTAGATTTTTGTATTGGCGACCAAATTCTTGATTTTCTTGATCCAAAACTATATTTTTGTATTCGCGACCAAATTCATTAATTTCTTGATCCAAAACTAGATGTTTGAATTCGTGATCAAATTCTTGCTTTTCTTGATCCAAAACTAGATTTTTGAATTCGCGACCAAATTCTTGATATTCTTGATCCAAAACTAGATTTTTGTATTCGCGGCCAAATTCTTGATTTTCTTGATCCAAAACTAGATTTTTGGATTAGCGATCAAATTCTTGATTTTCATGATCCAAAACTAGTTTTTTGAATTCGCGACCAAATTCTTGTTTTTCTTGATCCAAAACTAGATATTTGAATTCTCGACCAAATTCATGAATTTCTTGATCCAAAACTAGATTTTTGAATTCGCGACCAAATTCTCGATTTTCTTGATCCAAAACTAGATTTTTGAATTCGCGACAAAATTCTTGATTTTTTTGATCCAAAACTAGATTTTTGTTTTCGCGGCCAAATTCTTGATTTTCTTGATCCAAAACTAGATTTTTGAATTCGCGACCAAATTCATGATTTTCATGATCCAAAACTAGATTTTTGAATTCTCGACCAAATTCATGAATTTCTTGATCCAAAACTAGATGTTTGAATTCGTGATCAAATTCTTGCTTTTCTTGAACCAAAACTAGATTTTTGAATTCGCGACCAAATTCTTGATATTCTTGATCCAAAACTAGATTTTTGTATTCGAGGTCAAATTCTTGATTTTCTTGATCCAAAACTAGATTTTTGGATTCGCGACCAAATTAATGATTTTCTTGATCCAAAACTAGATTTTTGAATTTGCGCCAAATTCTAGATTTTCTTGATCCAAAACTAGATTTTTGAATTCGCGACCAAATTCTCGATTTTCTTGATCCAAAACTAGATTTTTGAATTCGCGACCAAATTCTCGATTTTCTTGATCCAAAACTAGATTTTTGAATTCGCGACAAAATTCTTGATTTTCTTGATCCAAAACTAGATTTTTGTATTCGCGGCCAAATTCTTGATTTTCTTGATCCAAAACTAGATTTTTGAATTCGCGACCAAATTCATGATTTTCTTGATCCAAAACTAGATTTTTGAATTCGCGACAAAATTCTTGATTTTCTTGATCCAAAACTAGATTTTTGTATTCGCGGCCAAATTCTTGATTTTCTTGATCCAAAACTAGATTTTTCAATTCGCGACCAAATTCTTGATTTTCGTGATCCAAAACTAGATTTTTGTATTCGAGGCCAAATTCTTGATTTTCTTGATCCAAAACTAGATTTTTGGATTCGCGACCAAATTCATGATTTTCTTGATCCAAAACTAGATTTTTGAATTCGCTCCAAATTCTTGATTTTCTTGATCCAAAACTAGATTTTTGAATTCGCGACCAAATTCTTGATTTTCTTGATCCAAAACTTGTTTTTTGTATTCGCGATCAAATTCTTGATTTTCTTGATCCAAAACAAAATGTTTGTATTCGCGATCAAATTCTTGCTTTTCTTGATCAAAAACTAGATTTTTGAATTCGTGACCAAATTCTTGATATTCTTGATCCAAAACTAGATTTTTGTATTCGCGGCTATATTCTTGATTTTCTTGATCGAAATCTAGATTTTTGAATTCTCGACAAAATCCTCGATTTTCTTGATCCAAAACTAGATTTTTGAATTCGCGACAAAATTCTTGATTTTCTTGATCCAAAACTAGATTTTTGAATTCGCGACTAAATTCTTGATTTTCTTGATCCAAAACTAGATTTTTGAATTCTCGACCAAATTCTTGATTTTCGTGATCCAAAACTAGATTTTTGAATTCGCAACCAAATTCTTGATTTTCTTGATCCAAAACTAGATTTTTGAACTCGCGTCAAAATTCTTGATTTTCTTGATCCAAAACTTGTTTTTTGTATTGGCGACCAAATTCTTGATTTTCTTGATCCAAAACTTAATTTTTTTAATTCGGAACAAAATTCTTGATTTTCTTGATCCAAAAGTAGATTTTTCAATTCGCGACAAAATTCTTGATTTTCGTGATGCAAAACTAGATTTTTGAATTCGCGACCAAATTCTTGATTTTCTTGATCCAAAACTAGATTTTTGAATTCGCGACCAAATTCTTGATTTTTCTTGTTCCAAAATTTGTTTTTTGTATTGGCGACCAAATTCTTGATTTTCTTGATCCAAAACTAGATTTTTGAATTCGCGACCAAATTCTCGATTTTCTTGATCGAAAACTAGATTTTTGTATTCTGGACCAAATTCTTTATTTTCTTGATCCAAACCTAGATTTTTGAAATTCGCGACCAAATTCTTGATTTTCTTGATCCAAAACTAGATTTTTGTATTCGCGATCAAATTCTTGATTTTCTTGATCCAATACTAGATTTTTGAATTCGCGACCAAATTCTTTATTTTCAAGATGCAGAAAATGTTTTTTGTATTCGCGATCAAATTCTTGCTTTTCTTGATCCAAAACTAGATTTTTGAATTCGCGACCAAATTATTGATATTCTTGATAAAAAACATGATTTTTGTATTCGCGATCAAATTCTTGATTTTCTTGATCCAAAACAAAATTATTGTATTCGCGATCAAATTCTTGCTTTTCTTGATCCAAAACTACATTTTTGAATTCGTGACCAAATTCTTGATATTCTTGATCCAAAACAAGATTTTTGTATTCGCGGCCATATTCTTGATTTTCTTGATCGAAATCTAGATTTTTGAATTCTCGACCAAATTCATGAATTTCTTGATCCAAAACTAGATTTTTGTATTGGCGACCAAATTCTTGATATTCTTGATCCAAAACTAGATTTTTGTATTCGCGACCAAATTCATGATTTTCATGATCCAAAA
Organism: x Bolboschoenoplectus mariqueter; assembly: GCA_037678475.1. NCBI lineage: Eukaryota > Viridiplantae > Streptophyta > Magnoliopsida > Poales > Cyperaceae > x Bolboschoenoplectus > x Bolboschoenoplectus mariqueter. The sequence goes on along the minus strand of CM075268.1, from coordinate 565,538 downwards.
CTAGATTTTTGAATTCTCGACCAAATTCATGAATTTCTTGATCCAAAACAAAATGTTTGTATTCGCGATCAAATTCTTGCTTTTCTTGATCCAAAACTAGATTTTTGAATTCGTGACCAAATTCTTGATATTCTTGATCCAAAACTAGATTTTTGTATTCGCGGCTATATTCTTGATTTTCTTGATCGAAATCTAGATTTTTGAATTCTCGACAAAGTCCTTGATTTTCTTGATCCAAAACTAGATTTTTGAATTCGCGACAAAATTCTTGATTTTCTTGATCCAAAACTAGATTTTTGAATTCTCGACCAAATTCTTGATTTTCGTGATCCAAAACTAGATTTTTGAATTCGCGACCAAATTCTTGATTTTCTTGATCCAAAACTAGATTTTTGAACTCGCGACAAAATTCTTGATTTTCTTGATCCAAAACTAGATTTTTGAACTCGCGACAAAATTCTTGATTTTCTTGATCCAAAACTAAATTTTTTTAATTCGGAACAAAATTCTTGATTTTCTTGATCCAAAAGTAGATTTTTCAATTCGCGACAAAATTCTTGATTTTCGTGATCCAAAACTAGATTTTTGAATTCGCGACCAAATTCTTGATTTTCTTGATCCAAAACTAGATTTTTGAATTCGCGACCAAATTCTTGATTTTTCTTGTTCCAAAATTTGTTTTTTGTATTGGCGACCAAATTCTTGATTTTCTTGATCCAAAATTAGATTTTTGAATTCGCGACCAAATTCTCGATTTTCTTGATCGAAAACTAGATTTTTGTATTCTGGACCAAATTCTTTATTTTTTTGATCCAAACCTAGATTTTTGAAATTTGCGACAAAATTCTTGATTTTCTTGATCCAAAACTAGATTTTTGTATTGGCGACCAAATTCTTGATTTTCTTGATTCAAAACTATATTTTTGTATTCGCGACCAAATTCAGTAATTTCTTGATCCAAAACTAGATGTTTGAATTCGTGATCAAATTCTTGCTTTTCTTGATCCAAAACTAGATTTTTGAATTCGCGACCAAATTCTTGATATTCTTGATCCAAAACTAGATTTTTGTATTCGCGGCCAAATTCTTGATTTTCTTGATCCAAAACTAGATTTTTGGATTAGCGATCAAATTCTTGATTTTCATGATCCAAAACTAGTTTTTTGAATTCGCGACTAAATTCTTGATTTTCTTGATCCAAAACTAGATATTTGAATTCTCGACCAAATTCATGAATTTCTTGATACAAAACTAGATTTTTGAATTCGCGACAAAATTCTTGATTTTCTTGATCCAAAACTAGATTTTTGTATTCGCGGACAAATTCTTGATTTTCTTGATCCAAAACTAAATTTTTGAATTCGCGACCAAATTCATGATTTTCATGATCCAAAACTAGATTTTTGAATTCTCGACCAAATTCATGAATTTCTTGATCCAAAACTAGATGTTTGAATTCGTGATCAAATTCTTGCTTTTCTTGAACCAAAACTAGATTTTTGAATTCGCGACCAAATTCTTGATATTCTTGATCCAAAACTAGATTTTTGTATTCGAGGTCAAATTCTTGATATTCTTGATCCAAAACTAGATTTTTGGATTCGCGACCAAATTAATGATTTTCTTGATCCAAAACTAGATTTTTGAATTTGCGCCAAATTCTAGATTTTCTTGATCCAAAACTAGATTTTTGAATTCGCGACCAAATTCTTGATTTTCTTGATCCAAAATTAGATTTTTGTATTCGCGATCAAATTCTTGATTTTCTTGATCCAATACTAGATTTTTGAATTCGCGACCAAATTCTTTATTTTCAAGATGCAGAAAATGTTTTTTGTATTCGCGATCAAATTCTTGCTTTTTTTGATCCAAAACTAGATTTTTGAATTCGCGACCAAATTATTGATATTTTTGATAAAAAACATGATTTTTGTATTCGCGATCAAATTCTTGATTTTCTTGATCCAAAACAAAATGTTTGTATTCGCGATCAAATTCTTGCTTTTCTTGATCCAAAACTAGATTTTTGGATTCGCGACCAAATTAATGATTTTCTTGATCCAAAACTAGATTTTTGAATTCGCGACCAAATGCTTGATTTTCTTGATCCAAAACTAGAATTTTGAATTCGCGACAAAATTCTTGATTTTCTTGATCCAAAACTTGTTTTTTGTATTGGCGACCAAATTCTTGATTTTCTTGATCCAAAACTAAATTTTTTTAATTCGGAACAAAATTCTTGATTTTCTTGATCCAAAACTAGATTTTTCAATTCGCGACAAAATTCTTGATTTTCGTGATCCAAAACTAGATTTTTGAATTCGCGACCAAATTCTTGATTTTCTTGATCCAAAACTAGATTTTTGAATTCGCGATCAAATTCTTGATTTTTCTTGATCCAAAATTTGTTTTTTGTATTGGCGACCAAATTCTTGATTTTCTTGATCCAAAACTAGATTTTTGTATTCGCGGCCAAATTCTTGATTTTCTTGATCCAAAACTAGATTTTTGAATTCGCGACCAAATGCTTGATTTTCTTGATCCAAAACTAGAATTTTGAATTCGCGACAAAATTCTTGATTTTCTTGATCCAAAACTTGTTTTTTGTATTGGCGACCAAATTCTTGATTTTCTTGATCCAAAACTAAATTTTTTTAATTCGGAACAAAATTCTTGATTTTCTTGATCCAAAACTAGATTTTTCAAATCGCGACAAAATTCTTGATTTTCGTGATCCAAAACTAGATTTTTGAATTCGCGACCAAATTCTTGATTTTCTTGATCCAAAACTAGATTTTTGAATTCGCGAAAAAATTCTTGATTTTTCTTGATCCAAAATTTGTTTTTTGTATTGGCGACCAAATTCTTGATTTTCTTGATCCAAAACTAGATTTTTGAATTCGCGACCAAATTCTTGATTTTCTTGATCCAAAACTAGATTTTTGAATTCACGACCAAATTCTTGATTTTCTTGATCCAAAACTTGTTTTTTGTATTGGCGACCAAATTCATGATTTTCTTGATCGAAAACTAGATTTTTGTATTCTGGACCAAATTCTTTATTTTTTTGATCCAAACCTAGATTTTTGAAATTTGCGACAAAATTCTTGCTTTTCTTGATCCAAAACTAGATTTTTGAATTCGCGACCAAATTGTTGATATTCTTGATCCAAAACTAGATTTTTGTATTCGCGGCCAAATTAATGATTTTCTTGATCCAAAACTAGAATTTTGAATTCGCGACAAAATTCTTGATTTTCTTGATCCAAAACTTGTTTTTTGTATTGGCGACCAAATTCTTGATTTTCTTGATCCAAAACTAAATTTTTTTAATTCGGAACAAAATTCTTGATTTTCTTGATCCAAAACTAGATTTTTCAATTCGCGACAAAATTCTTGATTTTCGTGATCCAAAACTAGATTTTTGAATTCGCGACCAAATTCTTGATTTTCTTGATCCAAAACTAGATTTTTGAATTCGCGACCAAATGCTTGATTTTCTTGATCCAAAACTAGAATTTTGAATTCGCGACAAAATTCTTGATTTTCTTGATCCAAAACTTGTTTTTTGTATTGGCGACCAAATTCTTGATTTTCTTGATCCAAAACTAAATTATTTTAATTCGGAACAAAATTCTTGATTTTCTTGATCCAAAACTAGATTTTTCAATTCGCGACAAAATTCTTGATTTTCGTGATCCAAAACTAGATTTTTGAATTCGCGACCAAATTCTTGATTTTCTTGATCCAAAACTAGATTTTTGAATTCGCGATCAAATTCTTGATTTTTCTTGATCCAAAATTTGTTTTTTGTATTGGCGACCAAATTCTTGATTTTCTTGATCCAAAACTAGATTTTTGAATTCGCGACCAAATTCATAATTTTCTTGATCCAAAACTAGATTTTTGAATTCGCGACCAAATGCTTGATTTTCTTGATCCAAAACTAGAATTTTGAATTCGCGACAAAATTCTTGATTTTCTTGATCCAAAACTTGTTTTTTGTATTGGCGACCAAATTCTTGATTTTCTTGATCCAAAACAAAATTTTTTTAATTCGGAACAAAATTCTTGATTTTCTTGATCCAAAACTAGATTTTTCAATTCGCGACAAAATTCTTGATTTTCGTGATCCAAAACTAGATTTTTGAATTCGCGACCAAATTCTTGATTTTCTTGATCCAAAACTAGATTTTTGAATTCGCGACCAAATTCTTGATTTTTCTTGATCCAAAATTTGTTTTTTGTATTGGCGACCAAATTCTTGATTTTCTTGATCCAAAACTAGATTTTTGAATTCGCGACCAAATTCTTGATTTTCTTGATCCAAAACTAGATTTTTGAATTCACGACCAAATTCTTTATTTTCTTGATCCAAAACTTGTTTTTTGTATTGGCGACCAAATTCATGATTTTCTTGATCGAAAACTAGATTTTTGTATTCTGGACCAAATTCTTTATTTTTTTGATCCAAACCTAGATTTTTGAAATTTGCGACAAAATTCTTGCTTTTCTTGATCCAAAACTAGATTTTTGAATTCGCGACCAAATTGTTGATATTCTTGATCCAAAACTAGATTTTTGTATTCGCGGCCAAATTAATGATTTTCTTGATCCAAAACTAGAATTTTGAATTCGCGACAAAATTCTTGATTTTCTTGATCCAAAACTTGTTTTTTGTATTGGCGACCAAATTCTTGATTTTCTTGATCCAAAACTAAATTTTTTTAATTCGGAACAAAATTCTTGATTTTCTTGATCCAAAACTAGATTTTTCAATTCGCGACAAAATTCTTGATTTTCGTGATCCAAAACTAGATTTTTGAATTCGCGACCAAATTCTTGATTTTCTTGATCCAAAACTAGATTTTTGAATTCGCGACCAAATGCTTGATTTTCTTGATCCAAAACTAGAATTTTGAATTCGCGACAAAATTCTTGATTTTCTTGATCCAAAACTTGTTTTTTGTATTGGCGACCAAATTCTTGATTTTCTTGATCCAAAACTAAATTTTTTTAATTCGGAACAAAATTCTTGATTTTCTTGATCCAAAACTAGATTTTTCAATTCGCGACAAAATTCTTGATTTTCGTGATCCAAAACTAGATTTTTGAATTCGCGACCAAATTCTTGATTTTCTTGATCCAAAACTAGATTTTTGAATTCGCGATCAAATTCTTGATTTTTCTTGATCCAAAATTTGTTTTTTGTATTGGCGACCAAATTCTTGATTTTCTTGATCCAAAACTAGATTTTTGAATTCGCGACCAAATGCTTGATTTTCTTGATCCAAAACTAGAATTTTGAATTCGCGACAAAATTCTTGATTTTCTTGATCCAAAACTTGTTTTTTGTATTGGCGACCAAATTCTTGATTTTCTTGATCCAAAACAAAATTTTTTTAATTCGGAACAAAATTCTTGATTTTCTTGATCCAAAACTAGATTTTTCAATTCGCGACAAAATTCTTGATTTTCGTGATCCAAAACTAGATTTTTGAATTCGCGACCAAATTCTTGATTTTCTTGATCCAAAACTAGATTTTTGAATTCGCGACCAAATTCTTGATTTTTCTTGATCCAAAATTTGTTTTTTGTATTGGCGACCAAATTCTTGATTTTCTTGATCCAAAACTAGATTTTTGAATTCGCGACCAAATTCTTGATTTTCTTGATCCAAAACTAGATTTTTGAATTCACGACCAAATTCTTTATTTTCTTGATCCAAAACTTGTTTTTTGTATTGGCGACCAAATTCATGATTTTCTTGATCGAAAACTAGATTTTTGTATTCTGGACCAAATTCTTTATTTTTTTGATCCAAACCTAGATTTTTGAAATTTGCGACAAAATTATTGATTTTCTTGATCCAAAAATAGATTTTTGTATTGGCGACCAAATTCTTGATTTTCTTGATCCAAAACTATATTTTTGTATTCGCAACCAAATTCATTAATTTCTTGATCCAAAACTAGATGTTTGAATTCGTGATCAAATTCTTGCTTTTCTTGATCCAAAACTAGATTTTTGAATTCGCGACCAAATTCTTGATATTCTTGATCCAAAACTAGATTTTTGTATTCGCGGCCAAATTAATGATTTTCTTGATCCAAAACTAGATTTTTGGATTAGCGATCAAATTCTTGATTTTCATGATCCAAAACTAGTTTTTTGTATTCGCGACCAAATTCTTGATTTTCTTGATCCAAAACTAGATATTTGAATTCTCGACCAAATTCATGAATTTCTTGATCCAAAACTAGATTTTTGAATTCGCGACCAAATTCTCGATTTTCTTGATCCAAAACTAGATTTTTGAATTCGCGACAAAATTCTTGATTTTCTTGATCCAAAACTAGATTTTTGTTTTCGCGGCCAAATTCTTGATTTTCTTGATCCAAAACTAGATTTTTGAATTCGCGACCAAATTCATGATTTTCATGATCCAAAACTAGATTTTTGAATTCTCGACCAAATTCATGAATTTCTTGATCCAAAACTAGATGTTTGAATTCGTGATCAAATTCTTGCTTTTCTTGAACCAAAACTAGATTTTTGAATTCGCGACCAAATTCTTGATATTCTTGATCCAAAACTAGATTTTTGTATTCGAGGTCAAATTCTTGATTTTCTTGATCCAAAACTAGATTTTTGGATTCGCGACCAAATTAATGATTTTCTTGATCCAAAACTAGATTTTTGATTTGGCGCCAAATTCTAGATTTTCTTGATCCAAAACTAGATTTTTGGATTAGCGATCAAATTCTTGATTTTCATGATCCAAAACTAGTTTTTTGTATTCGCGACCAAATTCTTGATTTTCTTGATCCAAAACTAGATATTTGAATTCTCGACCAAATTCATGAATTTCTTGATCCAAAACTAGATTTTTGAATTCGCGACCAAATTCTCGATTTTCTTGATCCAAAACTAGATTTTTGAATTCGCGACAAAATTCTTGATTTTCTTGATCCAAAACTAGATTTTTGTTTTCGCGGCCAAATTCTTGATTTTCTTGATCCAAAACTAGATTTTTGAATTCGCGACCAAATTCATGATTTTCATGATCCAAAACTAGATTTTTGAATTCTCGACCAAATTCATGAATTTCTTGATCCAAAACTAGATGTTTGAATTCGTGATCAAATTCTTGCTTTTCTTGAACCAAAACTAGATTTTTGAATTCGCGACCAAATTCTTGATATTCTTGATCCAAAACTAGATTTTTGTATTCGAGGTCAAATTCTTGATTTTCTTGATCCAAAACTAGATTTTTGGATTCGCGACCAAATTAATGATTTTCTTGATCCAAAACTAGATTTTTGATTTGGCGCCAAATTCTAGATTTTCTTGATCCAAAACTAGATTTTTGAATTCGCGACCAAATTCATGATTTTCTTGATCCAAAACTAGATTTTTGAATTCGCGACAAAATTCTCGATTTTCTTGATCCAAAACTAGATTTTTGAATTCGCGACAAAATTCTTGATTTTCTTGATCCAAAACTAGATTTTTGTATTCGCGGCCAAATTCTTGATTTTCTTGATCCAAAACTAGATTTTTGAATTCGCGACCAAATTCATGATTTTCTTGATCCAAAACTAGATTTTTCAATTCGCGACAAAATTCTTGATTTTCTTGATCCAAAACTAGATTTTTGAATTCGCCACCAAATTCTTGATTTTCGTGATCCAAAACTAGATTTTTGTATTCGAGGCCAAATTCTTGATTTTCTTGATCCAAAACTAGATTTTTGGATTCGCGACCAAATTCATGATTTTCTTGATCCAAAACTAGATTTTTGAATTCGCTCCAAATTCTTGATTTTCTTGATCCAAAACTAGATTTTTGAATTCGCGACCAAATTCTTGATTTTCTTGATCCAAAACTTGTTTTTTGTATTCGCGATCAAATTCTTGATTTTCTTGATCCAAAACAAAATGTTTGTATTCGCGATCAAATTCTTGCTTTTCTTGATCAAAAACTAGATTTTTGAATTCGTGACCAAATTCTTGATATTCTTGATCCAAAACTAGATTTTTGTATTCGCGGCTATATTCTTGATTTTCTTTATCGAAATCTAGATTTTTGAATTCTCGACAAAATCCTCGATTTTCTTGATCCAAAACTAGATTTTTGAATTCGCGACAAAATTCTTGATTTTCTTGATCCAAAACTAGATTTTTGAATTCGCGACTAAATTCTTGATTTTCTTGATCCAAAACTAGATTTTTGAATTCTCGACCAAATTCTTGATTTTCGTGATCCAAAACTAGATTTTTGAATTCGCGACCAAATTCTTGATTTTCTTGATCCAAAACTAGATTTTTGAACTCGCGACAAAATTCTTGATTTTCTTGATCCAAAACTTGTTTTTTGTATTGGTGACCAAATTCTTGATTTTCTTGATCCAAAACTAAATTTTTTTATTTCGGAACAAAATTCTTGATTTTCTTGATCCAAAAGTAGATTTTTCAATTCGCGACAAAATTCTTGATTTTTCTTGATCCAAAACTAGATTTTTGAATTCGCGACCAAATTCTTGATTTTCTTGATCCAAAACTAGATTTTTGAATTCGCGACCAAATTCTTGATTTTCTTGATCCAAAACTTGTTTTTTGTATTGGCGACCAAATTCTTGATTTTCTTGATCGAAAACTAGATTTTTGTATTCTGGACCAAATTCTTTATTTTCTTGATCCAAACCTAGATTTTTGAAATTTGCGACAAAATTCTTGATTTTCTTGATCCAAAACTAGAATTTTGAATTCGCGACCAAATTGTTGATTTTCTTGATCCAAAACTAGATTTTTGAATTCGCGACCAAATGCTTGATTTTCTTGATCCAAAACTAGAATTTTGAATTCGCGACAAAATTCTTGATTGTCTTGATCCAAAACTTGTTTTTTGTATTGGCGACCAAATTCTTAATTTTCTTGATCCAAAACTGAATTTTTTTAATTCGGAACAAAATTCTTGATTTTCTTGATCCAAAACTAGATTTTTCAATTCGCGACAAAATTCTTGATTTTCGTGATCCAAAACTAGATTTTTGTATTGGCGACGAAATTCTAGATTTTCTTGATCGAAAACTAGATTTTTGTATTCTGGACCAAATTCTTTATTTTCTTGATCCAAACCTAGATTTTTGAAATTTGCGACAAAATTCTTGCTTTTCTTGATCCAAAACTAGATTTTTGAATTCGCGACCAAATTGTTGATTTTCTTGATCCAAAACTAGATTTTTGAATTCGCGACCAAATGCTTGATTTTCTTGATCCAAAACTAGAATTTTGAATTCGCGACCAAATTCATGATTTTCTTGATCCAAAACTAGATTTTTGAATTCGCGACCAAATTCTTGATTTTCTTGATCCAAAACTAGATTTTTGAATTCGCGACAAAATTCTTGATTTTCTTGATCCAAAACTAGATTTTTGTATTCGCGGCCAAATTCTTGATTTTCTTGATCCAAAACTAGATTTTTGAATTCGCGACCAAATTCATGATTTTCTTGATCCAAAACTAGATTTTTGAATTCGCGACCAAATTCTTGATTTTCTTGATCCAAAACTAGATTTTTGAATTCGCGACCAAATTCTTGATTTTCTTGATCCAAAACTACATTTTTGAATTCGCGACCAAATTCATGATTTTCTTGATGCAAAACTAGATTTTTGAATTCGCGACCAAATTCTTTATTTTCTTGATCCAAAACTTGTTTTTTGTATTGGCGACCAAATTCATGATTTTCTTGATCGAAAACTAGATTTTTGTATTCTGGACCAAATTCTTTATTTTTTTGATCCAAACCTAGATTTTTGAAATTTGCGACAAAATTATTGATTTTCTTGATCCAAAAATAGATTTTTGTATTGGCGACCAAATTCTTGATTTTCTTGATCCAAAACTATATTTTTGTATTCGCAACCAAATTCATTAATTTCTTGATCCAAAACTAGATGTTTGAATTCGTGATCAAATTCTTGCTTTTCTTGATCCAAAACTAGATTTTTGAATTCGCGACCAAATTCTTGATATTCTTGATCCAAAACTAGATTTTTGTATTCGCGGCCAAATTAATGATTTTCTTGATCCAAAACTAGATTTTTGGATTAGCGATCAAATTCTTGATTTTCATTATCCAAAACTAGTTTTTTGTATTCGCGACCAAATTCTTGATTTTCTTGATCCAAAAATAGATATTTGAATTCTCGACCAAATTCATGAATTTCTTGATCCAAAACTAGATTTTTGAATTCGCGACCAAATTCTCGATTTTCTTGATCCAAAACTAGATTTTTGAATTCGCGACAAAATTCTTGATTTTCTTGATCCAAAACTAGATTTTTGTTTTCGCGGCCAAATTCTTGATTTTCTTGATCCAAAACTAGATTTTTGAATTCGCGACCAAATTCATGATTTTCATGATCCAAAACTAGATTTTTGAATTCTCGACCAAATTCATGAATTTCTTGATCCAAAACTAGATGTTTGAATTCGTGATCAAATTCTTGCTTTTCTTGAACCAAAACTAGATTTTTGAATTCGCGACCAAATTCTTGATATTCTTGATCCAAAACTAGATTTTTGTATTCGAGGTCAAATTCTTGATTTTCTTGATCCAAAACTAGATTTTTGGATTCGCGACCAAATTAATGATTTTCTTGATCCAAAACTAGATTTTTGATTTGGCGCCAAATTCTAGATTTTCTTGATCCAAAACTAGATTTTTGAATTCGCGACCAAATTCATGATTTTCTTGATCCAAAACTAGATTTTTGAATTCGCGACAAAATTCTCGATTTTCTTGATCCAAAACTAGATTTTTGAATTCGCGACAAAATTCTTGATTTTCTTGATCCAAAACTAGATTTTTGTATTCGCGGCCAAATTCTTGATTTTCTTGATCCAAAACTAGATTTTTGAATTCGCGACCAAATTCATGATTTTCATGATCCAAAACTAGATTTTTCAATTCGCGACAAAATTCTTGATTTTCTTGATCCAAAACTAGATTTTTGAATTCGCCACCAAATTCTTGATTTTCGTGATCCAAAACTAGATTTTTGTATTCGAGGCCAAATTCTTGATTTTCTTGATCCAAAACTAGATTTTTGGATTCGCGACCAAATTCATGATTTTCTTGATCCAAAACTAGATTTTTGAATTCGCTCCAAATTCTTGATTTTCTTGATCCAAAACTAGATTTTTGAATTCGCGACCAAATTCTTGATTTTCTTGATCCAAAACTTGTTTTTTGTATTCGCGATCAAATTCTTGATTTTCTTGATCCAAAACAAAATGTTTGTATTCGCGATCAAATTCTTGCTTTTCTTGATCAAAAACTAGATTTTTGAATTCGTGACCAAATTCTTGATATTCTTGATCCAAAACTAGATTTTTGTATTCGCGGCTATATTCTTGATTTTCTTTATCGAAATCTAGATTTTTGAATTCTCGACAAAATCCTCGATTTTCTTGATCCAAAACTAGATTTTTGAATTCGCGACAAAATTCTTGATTTTCTTGATCCAAAACTAGATTTTTGAATTCGCGACTAAATTCTTGATTTTCTTGATCCAAAACTAGATTTTTGAATTCTCGACCAAATTCTTGATTTTCGTGATCCAAAACTAGATTTTTGAATTCGCGACCAAATTCTTGATTTTCTTGATCCAAAACTAGATTTTTGAACTCGCGACAAAATTCTTGATTTTCTTGATCCAAAACTTGTTTTTTGTATTGGTGACCAAATTCTTGATTTTCTTGATCCAAAACTAAATTTTTTTATTTCGGAACAAAATTCTTGATTTTCTTGATCCAAAAGTAGATTTTTCAATTCGCGACAAAATTCTTGATTTTTCTTGATCCAAAACTAGATTTTTGAATTCGCGACCAAATTCTTGATTTTCTTGATCCAAAACTAGATTTTTGAATTCGCGACCAAATTCTTGATTTTCTTGATCCAAAACTTGTTTTTTGTATTGGCGACCAAATTCTTGATTTTCTTGATCGAAAACTAGATTTTTGTATTCTGGACCAAATTCTTTATTTTCTTGATCCAAACCTAGATTTTTGAAATTTGCGACAAAATTCTTGATTTTCTTGATCCAAAACTAGAATTTTGAATTCGCGACCAAATTGTTGATTTTCTTGATCCAAAACTAGATTTTTGAATTCGCGACCAAATGCTTGATTTTCTTGATCCAAAACTAGAATTTTGAATTCGCGACAAAATTCTTGATTGTCTTGATCCAAAACTTGTTTTTTGTATTGGCGACCAAATTCTTAATTTTCTTGATCCAAAACTGAATTTTTTTAATTCGGAACAAAATTCTTGATTTTCTTGATCCAAAACTAGATTTTTCAATTCGCGACAAAATTCTTGATTTTCGTGATCCAAAACTAGATTTTTGTATTGGCGACGAAATTCTAGATTTTCTTGATCGAAAACTAGATTTTTGTATTCTGTACCAAATTCTTTATTTTCTTGATCCAAACCTAGATTTTTGAAATTTGCGACAAAATTCTTGCTTTTCTTGATCCAAAACTAGATTTTTGAATTCGCGACCAAATTGTTGATTTTCTTGATCCAAAACTAGATTTTTGAATTCGCGACCAAATGCTTGATTTTCTTGATCCAAAACTAGAATTTTGAATTCGCGACCAAATTCATGATTTTCTTGATCCAAAACTAGATTTTTGAATTCGCGACCAAATTCTTGATTTTCTTGATCCAAAACTAGATTTTTGAATTCGCGACAAAATTCTTGATTTTCTTGATCCAAAACTAGATTTTTGTATTCGCGGCCAAATTCTTGATTTTCTTGATCCAAAACTAGATTTTTGAATTCGCGACCAAATTCATGATTTTCTTGATCCAAAACTAGATTTTTGAATTCGCGACCAAATTCTTGATTTTCTTGATCCAAAACTAGATTTTTGAATTCGCGACCAAATTCTTGATTTTCTTGATCCAAAACTTGTTTTTTGTATTGGCGACGAAATTCTAGATTTTCTTGATCGAAATCTAGATTTTTGTATTCTGGACCAAATTCTTTATTTTCTTGATCCAAACCTAGATTTTTGAAATTTGCGACAAAATTCTTGATTTTCTTGATCCAAAACTAGATTTTTAAATTCGCGACCAAATTGTTGATTTTCTTGATCCAAAACTAGATTTTTGAATTCGCGACCAAATGCTTGATTTTCTTGATCCAAAACTAGAATTTTGAATTCGCGACAAAATTCTTGATTGTCTTGATCCAAAACTTGTTTTTTGTATTGGCGACCAAATTCTTGATTTTCTTGATCCAAAACTAAATTTTTTTAATTCGGAACAAAATTCTTGATTTTCTTGATCCAAAACTAGATTTTTCAATTCGCGACAAAATTCTTGATTTTCGTGATCCAAAACTAGATTTTTGTATTGGCGACGAAATTCTAGATTTTCTTGATCGAAAACTAGATTTTTGTATTCTGGACAAAATTCTTTATTTTCTTGATCCAAACCTAGATTTTTGAAATTTGCGACAAAATTCTTGCTTTTCTTGATCCAAAACTAGATTTTTGAATTCGCGACCAAATTGTTGATTTTCTTGATCTAAAACTAGATTTTTGAATTCGCGACCAAATGCTTGATTTTCTTGATCCAAAACTAGAATTTTGAATTCGCGACAAAATTCTTGATTTTCTTGATCCAAAACTAGATTTTTGAATTCGCGACCAAATGCTTGATTTTCTTGATCCAAAACTAGAATTTTGAATTCGCGACAAAATTCTTGATTGTCTTGATCCAAAACTTGTTTTTTGTATTGGCGACCAAATTCTTAATTTTCTTGATCCAAAACTGAATTTTTTTAATTCGGAACAAAATTCTTGATTTTCTTGATCCAAAACTAGATTTTTCAATTCGCGACAAAATTCTTGATTTTCGTGATCCAAAACTAGATTTTTGTATTGGCGACGAAATTCTAGATTTTCTTGATCGAAAACTAGATTTTTGTATTCTGGACCAAATTCTTTATTTTCTTGATCCAAACCTAGATTTTTGAAATTTGCGACAAAATTCTTGCTTTTCTTGATCCAAAACTAGATTTTTGAATTCGCGACCAAATTGTTGATTTTCTTGATCCAAAACTAGATTTTTGAATTCGCGACCAAATGCTTGATTTTCTTGATCCAAAACTAGAATTTTGAATTCGCGACAAAATTCTTGATTTTCTTGATCCAAAACTTGTTTTTTGTATTGGCGACCAAATTCTTGATTTTCTTGATCCAAAACTAAATTTTTTTAATTCGGAACAAAATTCTTGATTTTCTTGATCCAAAACTAGATTTTTCAATTCGCGACAAAATTCTTGATTTTCGTGATCCAAAACTAGATTTTTGTATTGGCGACGAAATTCTTGATTTTCTTGATCCAAAACTAGATTTTTGTATTCTGGACAAAATTCTTTATTTTCTTGATCCAAACCTAGATTTTTGAAATTTGCGACAAAATTCTTGCTTTTCTTGATCCAAAACTAGATTTTTGAATTCGCGACCAAATTGTTGATTTTCTTGATCCAAAACTAGATTTTTGAATTCGCGACCAAATGCTTGATTTTCTTGATCCAAAACTAGAATTTTGAATTCGCGACAAAATTCTTGATTTTCTTGATCCAAAACTTGTTTTTTGTATTGGCGACCAAATTCTTGATTTTCTTGATCCAAAACTAAATTTTTTTAATTCGGAACAAAATTCTTGATTTTCTTGATCCAAAACTAGATTTTTCAATTCGCGACAAAATTCTTGATTTTCGTGATCCAAAACTAGATTTTTGAATTCGCGACCAAATTCTTGATTTTCTTGATCCAAAACTAGATTTTTGAATTCGCGATCAAATTCTTGTTTTTCTTGATCCAAAACTTGTTTTTTGTATTGGCGACGAAATTCTAGATTTTCTTGATCGAAATCTAGATTTTTGTATTCTGGACCAAATTCTTTATTTTCTTGATCCAAACCTAGATTTTTGAAATTTGCGACAAAATTCTTGATTTTCTTGATCCAAAACTAGATTTTTAAATTCGCGACCAAATTGTTGATTTTCTTGATCCAAAACTAGATTTTTGAATTCGCGACCAAATGCTTGATTTTCTTGATCCAAAACTAGAATTTTGAATTCGCGACAAAATTCTTGATTGTCTTGATCCAAAACTTGTTTTTTGTATTGGCGACCAAATTCTTGATTTTCTTGATCCAAAACTAAATTTTTTTAATTCGGAACAAAATTCTTGATTTTCTTGATCCAAAACTAGATTTTTCAATTCGCGACAAAATTCTTGATTTTCGTGATCCAAAACTAGATTTTTGTATTGGCGACGAAATTCTAGATTTTCTTGATCGAAAACTAGATTTTTGTATTCTGGACAAAATTCTTTATTTTCTTGATCCAAACCTAGATTTTTGAAATTTGCGACAAAATTCTTGCTTTTCTTGATCCAAAACTAGATTTTTGAATTCGCGACCAAATTGTTGATTTTCTTGATCCAAAACTAGATTTTTGAATTCGCGACCAAATGCTTGATTTTCTTGATCCAAAACTAGAATTTTGAATTCGCGACAAAATTCTTGATTTTTCTTGATCCAAAATTTGTTTTTTGTATTGGCGACCAAATTCTTGATTTTCTTGATCCAAACCTAGATTTTTGAATTCGCGACCAAATTCTTGATTTTCTTGATCCAAAACTAGATTTTTGAATTCGCGACCAAATGCTTGATTTTCTTGATCCAAAACTAGAATTTTGAATTCGCGACAAAATTCTTGATTTTTCTTGATCCACAACATGTTTTTTGTATTGGCGACCAAATTCTTGATTTTCTTGATCCAAAACTAAATTTTTTTAATTCGGAACAAAATTCTTGATTTTCTTGATCCAAAACTAGATTTTTCAATTCGCCACAAAATTCTTGATTTTCGTGATCCAAAACTAGATTTTTGAATTCGCGACCAAATTCTTGATTTTCTTGATCCAAAACTAGATTTTTGAATTCGCGACCAAATTCTTGATTTTTCTTGATCCAAAATTTGTTTTTTGTATTGGCGACCAAATTCTTGATTTTCTTGATCCAAAACTAGATTTTTGAATTCGCGACCAAATTCTTGATTTTCTTGATCCAAAACTAGATTTTTGAATTCACGACCAAATTCTTGATTTTCTTGATCCAAAACTTGTTTTTTGTATTGGCGACCAAATTCATGATTTTCTTGATCGAAAACTAGATTTTTGTATTCTGGACCAAATTCTTTATTTTCTTGATCCAAACCTAGATTTTTGAAATTTGCGACAAAATTCTTGATTTTCTTGATCCAAAACTAGATTTTTGTATTGGCGACCAAATTCTTGATTTTCTTGATCCAAAACTATATTTTTGTATTCGCGACCAAATTCATTAATTTCTTGATCCAAAACTAGATGTTTGAATTCGTGATCAAATTCTTGCTTTTCTTGATCCAAAACTAGATTTTTGAATTCGCGACCAAATTCTTGATATTCTTGATCCAAAACTAGATTTTTGTATTCGCGGCCAAATTCTTGATTTTCTTGATCCAAAACTAGATTTTTGGATTAGCGATCAAATTCTTGATTTTCATGATCCAAAACTAGTTTTTTGAATTCGCGACCAAATTCTTGATTTTCTTGATCCAAAACTAGATATTTGAATTCTCGACCAAATTCATGAATTTCTTGATCCAAAACTAGATTTTTGAATTCGCGACCAAATTCTCGATTTTCTTGATCCAAAACTAGATTTTTGAATTCGCGACAAAATTCTTGATTTTCTTGATCCAAAACTAGATTTTTGTATTCGCGGCCAAATTCTTGATTTTCTTGATCCAAAACTAGATTTTTGAATTCGCGACCAAATTCATGATTTTCATGATCCAAAACTAGATTTTTGAATTCTCGACCAAATTCATGAATTTCTTGATCCAAAACTAGATGTTTGAATTCGTGATCAAATTCTTGCTTTTCTTGAACCAAAACTAGATTTTTGAATTCGCGACCAAATTCTTGATATTCTTGATCCAAAACTAGATTTTTGTATTCGAGGTCAAATTCTTGATTTTCTTGATCCAAAACTAGATTTTTGGATTCGCGACCAAATTAATGATTTTCTTGATCCAAAACTACATTTTTGAATTTGCGCCAAATTCTAGATTTTCTTGATCCAAAACTAGATTTTTGAATTCGCGACCAAATTCTGGATTTTCTTGATCCAAAACAAGATTTTTGAATTCGCGACCAAATTCTCGATTTTCTTGATCCAAAACTAGATTTTTGAATTCGCGACAAAATTCTTGATTTTCTTGATCCAAAACTAGATTTTTGTATTAGCGGCCAAATTCTTGATTTTCTTGATCCAAAACTAGATTTTTGAATTCGCGACCAAATTCATGATTTTCTTGATCCAAAACTAGATTTTTGAATTCGCGACCAAATTCATGAATTTCTTGAGCCAAAACTAGATTTATTATTCGCGACCAAATTCTTGATTTTCTTGATCCAAAACTTGATTTTTGAATTTGCGACAAAATTCTTTATTTTCTTGATCCAAAACTAGTTTTTTTGAATTCGCGACCAAATTCTTTATTTTCGTGATCCAAAACTAGATTTTTCAATTCGCGAGCAAATTCTTGATTTTCTTGATCCAAAACTAGATTTTTGAATTCGCGACGAAATTCTTGATTTTCTTGATCCAATACTAGATTTTGTATTCGCGACCAAATTCTTCATTTTCTTGATCCAATACTAGATTTTTGAATTCGCGACCAAATTCTTGATTTTCACGATCCAGAACATGTTTTTTGTATTTGCGATCAAATTCTTGCTTTTCTTGATCCAAAACTAGATTTTTGAATTAGCGACGAAATTGTTGATTTTCTTGATCCAAAACTAGATTTTTGAATTCTCGACCAAATTCTTGATTTTCGTGATCCAAAACTAGATTTTTGAATTCGCGACCAAATTCTTGATTTTCTTGATCCAAAACTAGATTTTTGAATTCGCGACCAAATTCTTGATTTTCATGATCCAAAACTTGTTTTTTGTATTAGCGACCAAATTCTTGATTTTCTTGATCGAAAAATAGATTTTTGTATGCTGGACCAAATTCTTTATTTTCTTGATCCAAACCTAGATTTTTGAAATTTGCGACAAAATTCTTGATTTTCTTGATCCAAAACTAGATTTTTAAATTCGCGACCAAATTGTTGATTTTCTTGATCCAAAACTAGATTTTTGAATTCGCGACCAAATGCTTGATTTTCTTGATCCAAAACTAGAATTTTGAATTCGCGACAAAATTCTTGATTGTCTTGATCCAAAACTTGTTTTTTGTATTGGCGACCAAATTCTTGATTTTCTTGATCCAAAACTAAATTTTTTTAATTCGGAACAAAATTCTTGATTTTCTTGATCCAAAACTAGATTTTTCAATTCGCGACAAAATTCTTGATTTTCGTGATCCAAAACTAGATTTTTGTATTGGCGACGAAATTCTAGATTTTCTTGATCGAAAACTAGATTTTTGTATTCTGGACAAAATTCTTTATTTTCTTGATCCAAACCTAGATTTTTGAAATTTGCGACAAAATTCTTGCTTTTCTTGATCCAAAACTAGATTTTTGAATTCGCGACCAAATTGTTGATTTTCTTGATCCAAAACTAGATTTTTGAATTCGCGACCAAATGCTTGATTTTCTTGATCCAAAACTAGAATTTTGAATTCGCGACAAAATTCTTGATTTTCTTGATCCAAAACTTGTTTTTTGTATTGGCGACCAAATTCTTGATTTTCTTGATCCAAAACTAAATTTTTTTAATTCGGAACAAAATTCTTGATTTTCTTGATCCAAAACTAGATTTTTCAATTCGCGACAAAATTCTTGATTTTCGTGATCCAAAACTAGATTTTTGAATTCGCGACCAAATTCTTGATTTTCTTGATCCAAAACTAGATTTTTGAATTCGCGATCAAATTCTTGATTTTTCTTGATCCAAAATTTGTTTTTTGTATTGGCGACCAAATTCTTGATTTTCTTGATCCAAACCTAGATTTTTGAATTCGCGACCAAATTCTTGATTTTCTTGATCCAAAACTAGATTTTTGAATTCGCGACCAAATGCTTGATTTTCTTGATCCAAAACTAGAATTTTGAATTCGCGACAAAATTCTTGATTTTTCTTGATCCACAACTTGTTTTTTGTATTGGCGACCAAATTCTTGATTTTCTTGATCCAAAACTAAATTTTTTTAATTCGGAACAAAATTCTTGATTTTCTTGATCCAAAACTAGATTTTTCAATTCGCCACAAAATTCTTGATTTTCGTGATCCAAAACTAGATTTTTGAATTCGCGACCAAATTCTTGATTTTCTTGATCCAAAACTAGATTTTTGAATTCGCGACCAAATTCTTGATTTTTCTTGATCCAAAATTTGTTTTTTGTATTGGCGACCAAATTCTTGATTTTCTTGATCCAAAACTAGATTTTTGAATTCGCGACCAAATTCTTGATTTTCTTGATCCAAAACTAGATTTTTGAATTCACGACCAAATTCTTGATTTTCTTGATCCAAAACTTGTTTTTTGTATTGGCGACCAAATTCATGATTTTCTTGATCGAAAACTAGATTTTTGTATTCTGGACCAAATTCTTTATTTTCTTGATCCAAACCTAGATTTTTGAAATTTGCGACAAAATTCTTGATTTTCTTGATCCAAAACTAGATTTTTGTATTGACGACCAAATTCTTGATTTTCTTGATCCAAAACTATATTTTTGTATTCGCGACCAAATTCATTAATTTCTTGATCCAAAACTAGATGTTTGAATTCGTGATCAAATTCTTGCTTTTCTTGATCCAAAACTAGATTTTTGAATTCGCGACCAAATTCTTGATATTCTTGATCCAAAACTAGATTTTTGTATTCGCGGCCAAATTCTTGATTTTCTTGATCCAAAACTAGATTTTTGGATTAGCGATCAAATTCTTGATTTTCATGATCCAAAACTAGTTTTTTGAATTCGCGACCAAATTCTTGATTTTCTTGATCCAAAACTAGATATTTGAATTCTCGACCAAATTCATGAATTTCTTGATCCAAAACTAGATTTTTGAATTCGCGACCAAATTCTCGATTTTCTTGATCCAAAACTAGATTTTTGAATTCGCGACAAAATTCTTGATTTTCTTGATCCAAAACTAGATTTTTGTATTCGCGGCCAAATTCTTGATTTTCTTGATCCAAAACTAGATTTTTGAATTCGCGACCAAATTCATGATTTTCATGATCCAAAACTAGATTTTTGAATTCTCGACCAAATTCATGAATTTCTTGATCCAAAACTAGATGTTTGAATTCGTGATCAAATTCTTGCTTTTCTTGAACCAAAACTAGATTTTTGAATTCGCGACCAAATTCTTGATATTCTTGATCCAAAACTAGATTTTTGTATTCGAGGTCAAATTCTTGATTTTCTTGATCCAAAACTAGATTTTTGGATTCGCGACCAAATTAATGATTTTCTTGATCCAAAACTACATTTTTGAATTTGCGCCAAATTCTAGATTTTCTTGATCCAAAACTAGATTTTTGAATTCGCGACCAAATTCTTGATTTTCATGATCCAAAACTTGTTTTTTGTATTAGCGACCAAATTCTTGATTTTCTTGATCGAAAAATAGATTTTTGTATGCTGGACCAAATTCTTTATTTTCTTGATCCAAACCTAGATTTTTGAAATTCGCGACCAAATTCTTGATTTTCTTGATCCAAAACTAGATTTTTGTATTCGCGATCAAATTCTTGCTTTTCTTGATCCAAAACTAGATTTTTGAATTCGCGACGAAATTGTTGATTTTCTTGATCCAAAACTAGATTTTTGAATTCTCGACCAAATTCTTGATTTTCGTGATCCAAAACTAGATTTTTGAATTCGCGACCAAATTCTTGATTTTCTTGATCCAAAACTAGATTTTTGAATTCGCGACCAAATTCTTGATTTTCATGATCCAAAACTTGTTTTTTGTATTAGCGACCAAATTCTTGATTTTCTTGATCGAAAAATAGATTTTTGTATGCTGGACCAAATTCTTTATTTTCTTGATCCAAACCTAGATTTTTGAAATTCGCGACCAAATTCTTGATTTTCTTGATCCAAAACTAGATTTTTGTATTCGCGATCAAATTCTTGATTTTCTTGATCCAATACTAGATTTTTGAATTCGCGACCAAATTCTTGATTTTAAAGATCCAGAACATGTTTTTTGTATTCGCGATCAAATTCTTGATTTTCTTGATCCAAAACTAGATTTTTGAATTCGCGACCAAATTCATGATTTTCTTGATCCAAAACTAGATTTTTGAATTCGCGACCAAATTAATGAATTTCTTGAGCCAAAACTAGATTTATTATTCGCGACCAAATTCTTGATTTTCTTGATCCAAAACTTAATTTTTGAATTTGCGACAAAATTCTTGATTTTCTTGATCCAAAACTAGTTTTTTGAATTCGCGACGAAATCTTTATTTTCGTGATCCAAAACTAGATTTTTCAATTCGCGAGCAAATTCTTGCTTTTCTTGATCCAAAACTAGATTTTTGAATTCGCGACCAAATTCTTGATTTTTCTTGATCCAAAATTTGTTTTTTGTATTGGCGACCAAATTCTTGATTTTCTTGATCCAAAACTAGATTTTTGAACTCGCGACAAAATTCTTGATTTTCTTGATCCAAAACTTGTTTTTTGTATTGGCGACCAAATTCTTGATTTTCTTGATCCAAAACTAAATTTTTTTAATTCGGAACAAAATTCTTGATTTTCTTGATCCAAAAGTAGATTTTTCAATTCGCGACAAAATTCTTGATTTTCGTGATCCAAAACTAGATTTTTGAATTCGCGACCAAATTCTTGATTTTCTTGATCCAAAACTAGATTTTTGAATTCGCGATCAAATTCTTGATTTTTCTTGATCCAAAATTTGTTTTTTGTATTGGCGACCAAATTCTTGATTTTCTTGATCCAAAACTAGATTTTTGAATTCGCGACCAAATGCTTGATTTTCTTGATCCAAAACTAGAATTTTGAATTCGCGACCAAATTCTTGATTTTCTTGATCCAAAACTTGTTTTTTGTATTGGCGACCAAATTCTTGATTTTCTTGATCCAAAACTAAATTTTTTTAATTCGGAACAAAATTCTTGATTTACTTGATCCAAAACTAGATTTTTCAATTCGCGACAAAATTCTTGATTTTCGTGATCCAAAACTAGATTTTTGAATTCGCGACCAAATTCTTGATTTTCTTGATCCAAAACTAGATTTTTGAATTCGCGACCAAATTCTTGATTTTTCTTGATCCAAAATTTGTTTTTTGTATTGGCGACCAAATTCTTGATTTTCTTGATCCAAAACTAGATTTTTGAATTCGCGACCAAATTCTTGATTTTCTTGATCCAAAACTAGATTTTTGAATTCCCGACCAAATTCTTGATTTTCTTGATCCAAAACTTGTTTTTTGTATTGGCGACCAAATTCATGATTTTCTTGATCGAAAACTAGATTTTTGTATTCTGGACCAAATTCTTTATTTTTTTGATCCAAAACTAGATTTTTGAAATTTGCGACAAAATTCTTGATTTTCTTGATCCAAAACTAGATTTTTGTATTGGCGACCAAATTCTTGATTTTCTTGATCCAAAACTATATTTTTGTATTCGCGACCAAATTCATTAATTTCTTGATCCAAAACTAGATGTTTGAATTCGTGATCAAATTCTTGCTTTTCTTGATCCAAAACTAGATTTTTGAATTCGCGACCAAATTCTTGATTTTCTTGATCGAAAACTAGATTTTTGTATTCTGGACCAAATTCATTATTTTTTTGATCCAAACCTAGATTTTTGAAATTTGCGACAAAATTCTTGATTTTCTTGATCCAAAACTAGATTTTTGTATTGGCGACCAAATTCTTGATTTTCTTGATCCAAAACTATATTTTTGTATTCGCGACCAAATTCATTAATTTCTTGATCCAAAACTAGATGTTTGAATTCGTGATCAAATTCTTGCTTTTCTTGATCCACAACTAGATTTTTGAATTCGCGACCAAATTCTTGATATTCTTGATCCAAAACTAGATTTTTGTATTCGCGGCCAAATTCCTGATTTTCTTGATCCAAAACTAGATTTTTGGATTAGCGATCAAATTCTTGATTTTCATGATCCAAAACTAGTTTTTTGAATTCGCGACCAAATTCTTGATTTTCTTGATCCAAAACTAGATATTTGAATTCTCGACCAAATTCATGAATTTCTTGATCCAAAACTAGATTTTTGAATTCGCGACCAAATTCTCGATTTTCTTGATCCAAAACTAGATTTTTGAATTCGCGACAAAATTCTTGATTTTCTTGATCCAAAACTAGATTTTTGTATTCGCGGCCAAATTCTTGATTTTCTTGATCCAAAACTAGATTTTTGAATTCGCGACCAAATTCATGATTTTCATGATCCAAAACTAGATTTTTGAATTCTCGACCAAATTCATGAATTTCTTGATCCAAAACTAGATGTTTGAATTCGTGATCAAATTCTTGATTTTCTTGAACCAAAACTAGATTTTTGAATTCGCGACCAAATTCTTGATATTCTTGATCCAAAACTAGATTTTTGTATTCGAGGTCAAATTCTTGAGTTTCTTGATCCAAAACTAGATTTTTGGATTCGCGACCAAATTAATGATTTTCTTGATCCAAAACTAGATTTTTGAATTGGCGCCAAATTCTAGATTTTCTTGATCCAAAACTAGATTTTTGAATTCGCGACCAAATTCTTGATTTTCTTGATCCAAAACTAGATTTTTGAATTCGCGACCAAATTCTCGATTTTCTTGATCCAAAACTAGATTTTTGAATTCGCGACAAAATTCTTGATTTTCTTGATCCAAAACTATATTTTTGTATTCGCGGCCAAATTCTTGATTTTCTTGATCCAAAACTAGATTTTTGAATTCGCGACCAAATTCTTGATTTTCTTGATCCAAAACTAGATATTTGAATTCTCGACCAAATTCATGAATTTCTTGATCCAAAACTAGATTTTTGAATTCGCGACCAAATTCTCGATTTTCTTGATCCAAAACTAGATTTTTGAATTCGCGACAAAATTCTTGATTTTCTTGATCCAAAACTAGATTTTTGTATTCGCGGCCAAATTCTTGATTTTCTTGATCCAAAACTAGATTTTTGAATTCGCGACCAAATTCATGATTTTCATGATCCAAAACTAGATTTTTGAATTCTCGACCAAATTCATGAATTTCTTGATCCAAAACTAGATGTTTGAATTCGTGATCAAATTCTTGATTTTCTTGAACCAAAACTAGATTTTTGAATTCGCGACCAAATTCTTGATATTCTTGATCCAAAACTAGATTTTTGTATTCGAGGTCAAATTCTTGAGTTTCTTGATCCAAAACTAGATTTTTGGATTCGCGACCAAATTAATGATTTTCTTGATCCAAAACTAGATTTTTGAATTGGCGCCAAATTCTAGATTTTCTTGATCCAAAACTAGATTTTTGAATTCGCGACCAAATTCTTGATTTTCTTGATCCAAAACTAGATTTTTGAATTCGCGACCAAATTCTCGATTTTCTTGATCCAAAACTAGATTTTTGAATTCGCGACAAAATTCTTGATTTTCTTGATCCAAAACTAAATTTTTGTATTCGCGGCCAAATTCTTGATTTTCTTGATCCAAAACTAGATTTTTGAATTCGCGACCAAATTCATTATTTTCTTGATCCAAAACTAGATTTTTGAATTCGCGACCATATTCATGAATTTCTTGAGCCAAAACTAGATTTATTATTCGCGACCAAATTCTTGATTTTCTTGATCCAAAACTTGATTTTTGAATTTGCGACAAAATTCTTGATTTTCTTGATCCAAAACTAGTTTTTTGAATTCGTGACCAAATTCTTTATTTTCTTGATCCAAAACTAGATTTTTGAATTCGCGAGCAAATTCTTGATTTTTTCTTGATCCAAAACTAGATTTTTGAATTCGCGACGAAATTCTTGATTTTCTTGATCCAATACTAGATTTTGTATTCGCGACCAAATTCTTCATTTTCTTGATCCAATACTAGATTTTTGAATTCGCGACCAAATTCTTGATTTTCACGATCCAAAACTAGATTTTTGTATTAGCGACCAAATTCTTGATTTTCTTGATCGAAAACTAGATTTTTGTATGCTGGACCAAATTCTTTATTTTCTTGATCCAAACCTAGATTTTGAAATTCGCGACCAAATTCTTGATTTTCTTGATCCAAAACTAGATTTTTGTATTCGCGATCAAATTTTTTATTTTCTTGATCCAATACTAGATTTTTGAATTCGCGACCAAATTCTTGATTTTAAAGATCCAGAACATGTTTTTTGTATTCGCGATCAAATTCTTGATTTTCTTGATCCAAAACTAGATTTTTGAATTCGCGACCAAATTCATGATTTTCTTGATCCAAAACTAGATTTTTGAATTCGCGACCAAATTAATGAATTTCTTGAGCCAAAACTAGATTTATTATTCGCGACCAAATTCTTGATTTTCTTGATCCAAAACTTGATTTTTGAATTTGCGACAAAATTCTTGATTTTCTTGATCCAAAACTAGTTTTTTGAATTCGCGACGAAATTCTTTATTTTCGTGATCCAAAACTAGATTTTTCAATTCGCGAGCAAATTCTTGATTTTCTTGATCCAAAACTAGATTTTTGAATTCGCGACCAAATTCATGATTTTCTTGATCCAAAACTAGATTTTTGAATTCGATCCAAATTCTTGATTTTCTTGATCCAAAACTTGTTTTTTGTATTCGCGATCAAATTCTTGATTTTCTTGATCCAAAACAAAATGTTTGTATTCGCGATCAAATTTTTGTTTTTCTTGATCCAAAACTAGATTTTTGAATTCGTGACCAAATTCTTGATTTTCTTGATCCAAAACTATATTTTTTAATTCGCGACCAAATTCTTGATATTCTTGATCCAAAACTAGATTTTTGTATTCGCGGCCAAATTCTTGATTTTCTTGATCCAAAACTAGATTTTTGGATTAGCGATCAAATTCTTGATTTTCATGATCCAAAACTAGTTTTTTGAATTCGCGACCAAATTCTGGATTTTCTTGATCCAAAACTAGATTTTTGAATTCTCGACCAAATTCATGAATTTCTTGATCCAAAACTAGATTTTTGAATTCGCGACCAAATTCTCGATTTTCTTGATCCAAAACTAGATTTTTGAATTCGCGACAAAATTCTTGATTTTCTTGATCCAAAACTATATTTTTGTATTCGCGGCCAAATTCTTGATTTTCTTGATCCAAAACTAGATTTTTGAATTCGCGACCAAATTCATGATTTTCATGATCCAAAACTTGATTTTTGAATTCTCGACCAAATTCATGAATTTCTTGATCCGAAACTAGATGTTTGAATTCGTGATCAAATTCTTGCTTTTCTTGAACCAAAACTAGATTTTTGAATTCGCGACCAAATTCTTGATATTCTTGATCCAAAACTAGATTTTTGTATTCGCGGCCAAATTCTTGATTTTCTTGATCCAAAACTAGATTTTTGGATTAGTGATCAAATTCTTGATTTTCATGATCCAAAACTAGTTTTTTGAATTCGCGACCAAATTCTGGATTTTCTTGATCCAAAACTAGATTTTTGAATTCTCGACCAAATTCATGAATTTCTTGATCCAAAACTAGATTTTTGAATTCGCGACCAAATTCTTGATATTCTTGATCCAAAACTAGATTTTTGTATTCGCGGCCAAATTCTTGATTTTCTTGATCCAAAACTAGATTTTTGTATTCGCGGCCAAATTCTTGATTTTCTTGATCCAAAACTAGATTTTTGAATTCGCGACCAAATTCATGATTTTCATGATCCAAAACTAGATTTTTGAATTCTCGACCAAATTCATGAATTTCTTGATCCGAAACTAGATGTTTGAATTCGTGATCAAATTCTTGCTTTTCTTGAACCAAAACTAGATTTTTGAATTCGCGACCAAATTCTTGATTTTTTCTTGATCCAAAACTAGATTTTTGAATTCGCGACGAAATTCTTGATTTTCTTGATCCAATACTAGATTTTGTATTCGCGACCAAATTCTTCATTTTCTTGATCCAATACTAGATTTTTGAATTCGCGACTAAATTCTTGATTTTCACGATCCAAAACTAGATTTTTGTATTAGTGACCAAATTCTTGATTTTCTTGATCGAAAACTAGATTTTTGTATGCTGGACCAAATTCATTATTTTCTTGATCCAAACCTAGATTTTTGAAATTCGCGACCAAATTCTTGATTTTCTTGATCCAAAACTAGATTTTTGTATTCGCGATCAAATTCTTGATTTTCTTGATCCAATACTAGATTTTTGAATTCGCGACCAAATTCTTGATTTTAAAGATCCAGAACATGTTTTTTGTATTCGCGATCAAATTCATGATTTTCTTGATCCAAAACTAGATTTTTGAATTCGCGACCAAATTCATGATTTTCTTGATCCAAAACTAGATTTTTGAATTCGCGACCAAATTAATGAATTTCTTGAGCCAAAACTAGATTTATTATTCGCGACCAAATTCTTGATTTTCTTTATTCCAAAACTTGATTTTTGAATTTGCGACAAAATTCTTGATTTTCTTGATCCAAAACTAGTTTTTTGAATTCGCGACGAAATTCTTTATTTTCGTGATCCAAAACTAGATTTTTCAATTCGCGAGCAAATTCTTGATTTTCTTGATCCAAAACTAGATTTTTGAATTCGCGACCAAATTCATGATTTTCTTGATCCAAAACTAGATTTTTGAATTCGATCCAAATTCTTGATTTTCTTGATCCAAAACTTGTTTTTTGTATTCGCGATCAAATTCTTGATTTTCTTGATCCAAAACAAAATGTTTGTATTCGCGATCAAATTTTTGTTTTTCTTGATCCAAAACTAGATTTTTGAATTCGCGACCAAATTC
This sequence comes from x Bolboschoenoplectus mariqueter, assembly GCA_037678475.1. Lineage (NCBI taxonomy): Eukaryota > Viridiplantae > Streptophyta > Magnoliopsida > Poales > Cyperaceae > x Bolboschoenoplectus > x Bolboschoenoplectus mariqueter. Next base: position 537,427 of record CM075268.1, on the reverse strand, counting down.
TGGATTTTCTTGATCCAAAACTAGATTTTTGAATTCTCGACCAAATTCTTGATATTCTTGATCCAAAACTAGATTTTTGTATTCGCGGCCAAATTCTTGATTTTCTTGATCCAAAACTAGATTTTTGGATTAGCGATCAAATTCTTCATTTTCATGATCCAAAACTAGTTTTTTGAATTCGCGACCAAATTCTGGATTTTCTTGATCCAAAACTAGATTTTTGAATTCGCGACCAAATTCATGATTTTCATGATCCAAAACTAGATTTTTGAATTCTCGACCAAATTCATGAATTTCTTGATCCGAAACTAGATGTTTGAATTCGTGATCAAATTCTTGCTTTTCTTGAACCAAAACTAGATTTTTGAATTCGCGACCAAATTCTTGATATTCTTGATCCAAAACTAGATTTTTGTATTCGCGGCCAAATTCTTGATTTTCTTGATCCAAAACTAGATTTTTGGATTAGCGATCAAATTCTTGATTTTCATGATCCAAAACTAGTTTTTTGAATTCGCGACCAAATTCTGGATTTTCTTGATCCAAAACTAGATTTTTGAATTCTCGACCAAATTCATGAATTTCTTGATCCAAAACTAGATTTTTGAATTCGTGACCAAATTCTTGATATTCTTGATCCAAAACTAGATTTTTGTATTCGCGGCCAAATTCTTGATTTTCTTGATCCAAAACTAGATTTTTGTATTCGCGGCCAAATTCTTGATTTTCTTGATCCAAAACTAGATTTTTGAATTCGCGACCAAATTCATGATTTTCATGATCCAAAACTAGATTTTTGAATTCTCGACCAAATTCATGAATTTCTTGATCCGAAACTAGATGTTTGAATTCGTGATCAAATTCTTACTTTTCTTGAACCAAAACTAGATTTTTGAATTCGCGACCAAATTCTTGATATTCTTGATCCAAAACTAGATTTTTGTATTCGCGGCCAAATTCTTGATTTTCTTGATCCAAAACTAGATTTTTGGATTAGCGATCAAATTCTTGATTTTCATGATCCAAAACTAGTTTTTTGAATTCGCGACCAAATTCTGGATTTTCTTGATCCAAAACTAGATTTTTGAATTCTCGACCAAATTCATGAATTTCTTGATCCAAAACTAGATTTTTGAATTCGCGACCAAATTCTTGATATTCTTGATCCAAAACTAGATTTTTGTATTCGCGGCCAAATTCTTGATTTTCTTGATCCAAAACTAGATTTTTGTATTCGCGGCCAAATTCTTGATTTTCTTGATCCAAAACTAGATTTTTGAATTCGCGACCAAATTCATGATTTTCATGATCCAAAACTAGATTTTTGAATTCTCGACCAAATTCATGAATTTCTTGATCCGAAACTAGATGTTTGAATTCGTGATCAAATTCTTGCTTTTCTTGAACCAAAACTAGATTTTTGAATTCGCGACCAAATTCTTGATATTCTTGATCCAAAACTAGATTTTTGTATTCGCGGTCAAATTCTTGATTTTCTTGATCCAAAACTAGATTTTTGGATTCGCGACCAAATTAATGATTTTCTTGATCCAAAACTAGATTTTTGAATTTGCGCCAAATTCTAGATTTTCTTGATCCAAAACTAGTTTTTTGTATTGGCGACCAAATTCATGATTTTCGTGATCCAAAACTAGATTTTTGATTTCGTGACCAAATTCTTGATTTTCTTGATCCAAAACTAGATTTTTGAATTCGCGACCAAATTCTTGATTTTTCTTGATCCAAAATTTGTTTTTTGTATTGGCGACCAAATTCTTGATTTTCTTGATCCAAAACTAGATTTTTGAATTCGCGACCAAATTCTTGATTTTCTTGATCCAAAACTAGATTTTTGAATTCCCGACCAAATTCTTGATTTTCTTGATCCAAAACTAGATTTTTGTATTCGCGGCCAAATTCTTGATTTTCTTGATCCAAAACTAGATTTTTGAATTCGCGACCAAATTCATGATTTTCTTGATCCAAAACTAGATTTTTGAATTCGCGACCAAATTCATGAATTTCTTGAGCCAAAACTAGATTTATTATTCGCGACCAAATTCTTGATTTTCTTGATCCAAAACTTGATTTTTGAATTTGCGACAAAATTCTTGATTTTCTTGATCCAAAACTAGTTTTTTGAATTCGTGACCAAATTCTTTATTTTCTTGATCCAAAACTAGATTTTTGAATTCGCGAGCAAATTCTTGATTTTCTTGATCCAAAACTAGATTTTTGAATTCGCGACGAAATTCTTGATTTTCTTGATCCAATACTAGATTTTGTATTCGCGACCAAATTCTTCATTTTCTTGATCCAATACTAGATTTTTGAATTCGCGACCAAATTCTTGATTTTCACGATCCAAAACTAGATTTTTGTATTAGCGACCAAATTCTTGATTTTCTTGATCGAAAACTAGATTTTTGTATGCTGGACCAAATTCTTTATTTTCTTGATCCAAACCTAGATTTTTGAAATTCGCGACCAAATTCTTGATTTTATTGATCCAAAACTAGATTTTTGTATTCGCGATCAAATTCTTGATTTTCTTGATCCAAAACTAGATTTTTGAATTCGCGACCAAATTCTTGATTTTAAAGATCCAGAACATGTTTTTTGTATTCGCGATCAAATTCTTGATTTTCTTGATCCAAAACTAGATTTTTGAATTCGCGACCAAATTCATGATTTTCTTGATCCAAAACTAGATTTTTGAATTCGCGACCAAATTAATGAATTTCTTGAGCCAAAACTAGATTTATTATTCGCGACCAAATTCTTGATTATCTTGATCCAAAACTTGATTTTTGAATTTGCGACAAAATTCTTGATTTTCTTGATCCAAAACTAGTTTTTTGAATTCGCGACGAAATTCTTTATTTTCGTGATCCAAAACTAGATTTTTCAATTCGCGAGCAAATTCTTGATTTTCTTGATCCAAAACTAGATTTTTGAATTCGCGACCAAATTCATGATTTTCTTGATCCAAAACTAGATTTTTGAATTCGATCCAAATTCTTGATTTTCTTGATCCAAAACTTGTTTTTTGTATTCGCGATCAAATTCTTGATTTTCTTGATCCAAAACAAAATGTTTGTATTCGCGATCAAATTTTTGCTTTTCTTGATCCAAAACTAGATTTTTGAATTCGTGACCAAATTCTTGATTTTCTTGATCCAAAACTATATTTTTTAATTCGCGACCAAATTCTTGATATTCTTGATCCAAAACTAGATTTTTGTATTCGCGGCCAAATTCTTGATTTTCTTGATCCAAAACTAGATTTTTGGATTAGCGATCAAATTCTTGATTTTCATGATCCAAAACTAGTTTTTTGAATTCGCGACCAAATTCTGGATTTTCTTGATCCAAAACTAGATTTTTGAATTCTCGACCAAATTCATGAATTTCTTGATCCAAAACTAGATTTTTGAATTCGCGACCAAATTCTCGATTTTCTTGATCCAAAACTAGAATTTTGAATTCGCGACAAAATTCTTGATTTTCTTGATCCAAAACTTGTTTTTTGTATTGGCGACCAAATTCTTGATTTTCTTGATCCAAAACTAAATTTTTTTAATTCGGAACAAAATTCTTGATTTACTTCATCCAAAACTAGATTTTTCAATTCGCGACAAAATTCTTGATTTTCGTGATCCAAAACTAGATTTTTGAATTCGCGACCAAATTCTTGATTTTCTTGATCCAAAACTAGATTTTGGAATTCACGACCAAATTCTTGATTTTCTTGATCCAAAAATTGTTTTTTGTATTGGCCACCAAATTCTTGATTTTCTTGATCGAAAACTAGATTTTTGTATTCTGGACCAACTTCTTTATTTTTTTGATCCAAAACTAGATTTTTGAATTCTCGACCAAATTCATGAATTTCTTGATCCAAAACTAAATTTTTGAATTCGCGACCAAATTCATGATTTTCTTGATCCAAAACTAGATTTTTGAATTCGCGACAAAATTCTTGATTTTCTTGATCCAAAACTAGATTTTTGTATTCGCGGCCAAATTCTTGATTTTCTTGATCCAAAACTAGATTTTTTAATTCGCGACCAAATTCATGATTTTCATGATCCAAAACTAGATTTTTGAATTCTCGACCAAATTCATGAATTTCTTGATCCAAAACTAGATGTTTGAATTCGTGATCAAATTCTTGCTTTTCTTGAACCAAAACTAGATTTTTGAATTCGCGACCAAATTCTTGATATTCTTGATCCAAAACTAGATTTTTGTATTCGAGGTCAAATTCTTGATTTTCTTGATCCAAAACTAGATTTTTGGATTCGCGACCAAATTAATGATTTTCTTGATCCAAAACCAGATTTTTGGATTCGCGACCAAATTAATGATTTTCTTGATCCAAAACTAGATTTTTGAATTTGCGCCAAATTCTAGATTTTCTTGATCCAAAACTAGATTTTTGAATTCGCGACCAAATTCTCGATTTTCTTGATCCAAAACTAGATTTTTGAATTCGCGACAAAATTCTTGATTTTCTTGATCCAAAACTAGATTTTTGTATTAGCGGCCAAATTCTTGATTTTCTTGATCCAAAACTAGATTTTTGAATTCGCGACCAAATTCATGATTTTCTTGATCGAAAACTAGATTTTTGAATTCGCGACCAAATTCATGAATTTCTTGAGCCAAAACTAGATTTATTATTCGCGACCAAATTCTTGATTTTCTTGATCCAAAACTTGATTTTTGAATTTGCGACAAAATTCTTTATTTTCTTGATCCAAAACTAGTTTTTTGAATTCGCGACCAAATTCTTTATTTTCGTGATCCAAAACTAGATTTTTCAATTCGCGAGCAAATTCTTGATTTTCTTGATCCAAAACTAGATTTTTGAATTCGCGACGAAATTCTTGAATTTCTTGATCCAATACTAGATTTTGTATTCGCGACCAAATTCTTCATTTTCTTGATCCAATACTAGATTTTTGAATTCGCGACCAAATTCTTGATTTTCACGATCCAGAACATGTTTTTTGTATTCGCGATCAAATTCTTGCTTTTCTTGATCCAAAACTAGATTTTTGAATTCGCGACGAAATTGTTGATTTTCTTGATCCAAAACTAGATTTTTGAATTCTCGACCAAATTCTTGATTTTCGTGATCCAAAACTAGATTTTTGAATTCGCGACCAAATTCTTGATTTTCTTGATCCAATACTAGATTTTTGAATTCGCGACCAAATTCTTGATTTTCATGATCCAAAACTTGTTTTTTGTATTAGCGACCAAATTCTTGATTTTCTTGATCGAAAAATAGATTTTTGTATGCTGGACCAAATTCTTTATTTTCTTGATCCAAACCTAGATTTTTGAAATTCGCGACCAAATTCTTGATTTTCTTGATCCAAAACTAGATTTTTGTATTCGCGATCAAATTCTTGATTTTCTTGATCCAATACTAGATTTTTGAATTCGCGACCAAATTCTTGATTTTAAAGATCCAGAACATGTTTTTTTTTTTTCGCGATCAAATTCTCGATTTTCTTGATCCAAAACTAGAATTTTGAATTCGCGACAAAATTCTTGATTTTCTTGATCCAAAACTTGTTTTTTGTATTGGCGACCAAATTCTTGATTTTCTTGATCCAAAACTAAATTTTTTTAATTCGGAACAAAATTCTTGATTTACTTGATCCAAAACTAGATTTTTCAATTCGCGACAAAATTCTTGATTTTCGTGATCCAAAACTAGATTTTTGAATTCGCGACCAAATTCTTGATTTTCTTGATCCAAAACTAGATTTTTGAATTCACGACCAAATTCTTGATTTTCTTGATCCAAAAATTGTTTTTTGTATTGGCGACCAAATTCTTGATTTTCTTGATCGAAAACTAGATTTTTGTATTCTGGACCAAATTCTTTATTTTTTTGATCCAAAACTAGATTTTTGAATTCTCGACCAAATTCATGAATTTCTTGATCCAAAACTAAATTTTTGAATTCGCGACCAAATTCATGATTTTCTTGATCCAAAACTAGATTTTTGAATTCGCGACAAAATTCTTGATTTTCTTGATCCAAAACTAGATTTTTGTATTCGCGGCCAAATTCTTGATTTTCTTGATCCAAAACTAGATTTTTTAATTCGCGACCAAATTCATGATTTTCATGATCCAAAACTAGATTTTTGAATTCTCGACCAAATTCATGAATTTCTTGATCCAAAACTAGATGTTTGAATTCGTGATCAAATTCTTGCTTTTCTTGAACCAAAACTAGATTTTTGAATTCGCGACCAAATTCTTGATATTCTTGATCCAAAACTAGATTTTTGTATTCGAGGTCAAATTCTTGATTTTCTTGATCCAAAACTAGATTTTTGGATTCGCGACCAAATTAATGATTTTCTTGATCCAAAACCAGATTTTTGGATTCGCGACCAAATTAATGATTTTCTTGATCCAAAACTAGATTTTTGAATTTGCGCCAAATTCTAGATTTTCTTGATCCAAAACTAGATTTTTGAATTCGCGACCAAATTCTCGATTTTCTTGATCCAAAACTAGATTTTTGAATTCGCGACAAAATTCTTGATTTTCTTGATCCAAAACTAGATTTTTGTATTAGCGGCCAAATTCTTGATTTTCTTGATCCAAAACTAGATTTTTGAATTCGCGACCAAATTCATGATTTTCTTGATCGAAAACTAGATTTTTGAATTCGCGACCAAATTCATGAATTTCTTGAGCCAAAACTAGATTTATTATTCGCGACCAAATTCTTGATTTTCTTGATCCAAAACTTGATTTTTGAATTTGCGACAAAATTCTTTATTTTCTTGATCCAAAACTAGTTTTTTGAATTCGCGACCAAATTCTTTATTTTCGTGATCAAAAACTAGATTTTTCAATTCGCGAGCAAATTCTTGATTTTCTTGATCCAAAACTAGATTTTTGAATTCGCGACGAAATTCTTGAATTTCTTGATCCAATACTAGATTTTGTATTCGCGACCAAATTCTTCATTTTCTTGATCCAATACTAGATTTTTGAATTCGCGACCAAATTCTTGATTTTCACGATCCAGAACATGTTTTTTGTATTCGCGATCAAATTCTTGCTTTTCTTGATCCAAAACTAGATTTTTGAATTCGCGACGAAATTGTTGATTTTCTTGATCCAAAACTAGATTTTTGAATTCTCGACCAAATTCTTGATTTTCGTGATCCAAAACTAGATTTTTGAATTCGCGACCAAATTCTTGATTTTCTTGATCCAATACTAGATTTTTGAATTCGCGACCAAATTCTTGATTTTCATGATCCAAAACTTGTTTTTTGTATTAGCGACCAAATTCTTGATTTTCTTGATCGAAAAATAGATTTTTGTATGCTGGACCAAATTCTTTATTTTCTTGATCCAAACCTAGATTTTTGAAATTCGCGACCAAATTCTTGATTTTCTTGATCCAAAACTAGATTTTTGTATTCGCGATCAAATTCTTGATTTTCTTGATCCAATACTAGATTTTTGAATTCGCGACCAAATTCTTGATTTTAAAGATCCAGAACATGTTTTTTGTATTCGCGATCAAATTCTTGATTTTCTTGATCCAAAACTAGATTTTTGAATTCGCGACCAAATTCATGATTTTCTTGATCCAAAACTAGATTTTTGAATACGCGACCAAATTCATGAATTTCTTGAGCCAAAACTAGATTTATTATTCGCGACCAAATTCTTGATTTTCTTGATCCAAAACTTGATTTTTGAATTTGCGACAAAATTCTTTATTTTCTTGATCCAAAACTAGTTTTTTGAATTCGCGACCAAATTCTTTATTTTCGTGATCCAAAACTAGATTTTTCAATTCGCGAGCAAATTCTTGATTTTCTTGATCCAAAACTAGATTTTTGAATTCGCGACGAAATTCTTGAATTTCTTGATCCAATAGTAGATTTTGTATTCGCGACCAAATTCTTCATTTTCTTGATCCAATACTAGATTTTTGAATTCGCGACCAAATTCTTGATTTTCACGATCCAGAACATGTTTTTTGTATTCGCGATCAAATTCTTGCTTTTCTTGATCCAAAACTAGATTTTTGAATTCGCGACGAAATTGTTGATTTTCTTGATCCAAAACTAGATTTTTGAATTCTCGACCAAATTCTTGATTTTCGTGATCCAAAACTAGATTTTTGAATTCGCGACCAAATTATTGATTTTCTTGATCCAATACTAGATTTTTGAATTCGCGACCAAATTCTTGATTTTCATGATCCAAAACTTGTTTTTTGTATTAGCGACCAAATTCTTGATTTTCTTGATCGAAAAATAGATTTTTGTATGCTGGACCAAATTCTTTATTTTCTTGATCCAAACCTAGATTTTTGAAATTCGCGACCAAATTCTTGATTTTCTTGATCCAAAACTAGATTTTTGTATTCGCGATCAAATTCTTGATTTTCTTGATCCAATACTAGATTTTTGAATTCGCGACCAAATTCTTGATTTTAAAGATCCAGAACATGTTTTTTGTATTCGCGATCAAATTCTTGATTTTCTTGATCCAAAACTAGATTTTTGAATTCGCGACCAAATTCATGATTTTCTTGATCCAAAACTAGATTTTTGAATACGCGACCAAATTCATGAATTTCTTGAGCCAAAACTAGATTTATTATTCGCGACCAAATTCTTGATTTTCTTGATCCAAAACTTGATTTTTGAATTTGCGACAAAATTCTTTATTTTCTTGATCCAAAACTAGTTTTTTGAATTCGCGACCAAATTCTTTATTTTCGTGATCCAAAACTAGATTTTTCAATTCGCGAGCAAATTCTTGATTTTCTTGATCCAAAACTAGATTTTTGAATTCGCGACGAAATTCTTGAATTTCTTGATCCAATAGTAGATTTTTCAATTCGCGAGCAAATTCTTGATTTTCTTGATCCAATACTAGATTTTTGAATTCGCGACCAAATTCTTGATTTTAAAGATCCAGAACATGTTTTTTGTATTCGCGATCAAATTCTTGATTTTCTTGATCCAAAACTAGATTTTTGAATTCGCGACCAAATTCATGATTTTCTTGATCCAAAACTAGATTTTTGAATTCGCGACCAAATTAATGAATTTCTTGAGCCAAAACTAGATTTATTATTCGCGACCAAATTCTTGATTTTCTTTATTCCAAAACTTGATTTTTGAATTTGCGACAAAATTCTTGATTTTCTTGATCCAAAACTAGTTTTTTGAATTCGCGACGAAATTCTTTATTTTCGTGATCCAAAACTAGATTTTTCAATTCGCGAGCAAATTCTTGATTTTCTTGATCCAAAACTAGATTTTTGAATTCGCGACCAAATTTATGATTTTCTTGATCCAAAACTAGATTTTTGAATTCAATCCAAATTCTTGATTTTCTTGATCCAAAACTTGTTTTTTGTATTCGCGATCATATTCTTGATTTTCTTGATCCAAAACAAAATGTTTGTATTCGCGATCAAATTTTTGTTTTTCTTGATCCAAAACTAGATTTTTGAATTCGCGACCAAATTCTGGATTTTCTTGATCCAAAACTAGATTTTTGAATTCTCGACCAAATTCTTGATATTCTTGATCCAAAACTAGATTTTTGTATTCGCGGCCAAATTCTTGATTTTCTTGATCCAAAACTAGATTTTTGGATTAGCGATCAAATTCTTCATTTTCATGATCCAAAACTAGTTTTTTGAATTCGCGACCAAATTCTGGATTTTCTTGATCCAAAACTAGATTTTTGAATTCGCGACCAAATTCATGATTTTCATGATCCAAAACTAGATTTTTGAATTCTCGACCAAATTCATGAATTTCTTGATCCGAAACTAGATGTTTGAATTCGTGATCAAATTCTTGCTTTTCTTGAACCAAAACTAGATTTTTGAATTCGCGACCAAATTCTTGATATTCTTGATCCAAAACTAGATTTTTGTATTCGCGGCCAAATTCTTGATTTTCTTGATCCAAAACTAGATTTTTGGATTAGCGATCAAATTCTTGATTTTCATGATCCAAAACTAGTTTTTTGAATTCGCGACCAAATTCTGGATTTTCTTGATCCAAAACTAGATTTTTGAATTCTCGACCAAATTCATGAATTTCTTGATCCAAAACTAGATTTTTGAATTCGCGACCAAATTCTTGATATTCTTGATCCAAAACTAGATTTTTGTATTCGCGGCCAAATTCTTGATTTTCTTGATCCAAAACTAGATTTTTGTATTCGCGGCCAAATTCTTGATTTTCTTGATCCAAAACTAGATTTTTGAATTCGCGACCAAATTCATGATTTTAATGATCCAAAACTAGATTTTTGAATTCTCGACCAAATTCATGAATTTCTTGATCCGAAACTAGATGTTTGAATACGTGATCAAATTCTTGCTTTTCTTGAACCAAAACTAGATTTTTGAATTCGCGACCAAATTCTTGATATTCTTGATCCAAAACTAGATTTTTGTATTCGCGGTCAAATTCTTGATTTTCTTGATCCAAAACTAGATTTTTGGATTCGCGACCAAATTAATGATTTTCTTGATGCAAAACTAGATTTTTGAATTTGCGCCAAATTCTAGATTTTCTTGATCCAAAACTAGATTTTTGAATTCGCGACCAAATTCATGATTTTCTTGATCCAAAACTAGATTTTTCAATTCGCGACAAAATTCTTGATTTTCGTGATCCAAAACTAGATTTTTGAATTCGTGACCAAATTCTTGATTTTCTTGATCCAAAACTAGATTTTTGAATTCGCGACCAAATTCTTGATTTTTTTGATCCAAAATTTGTTTTTTGTATTGGCGACCAAATTCTTGATTTTCTTGATCCAAAACTAGATTTTTGAATTCGCGACCAAATTCTTGATTTTCTTGATCCAAAACTAGATTTTTGAATTCACGACCAAATTCTTGATTTTCTTGATCCAAAACTAGATTTTTGTATTCGCGGCCAAATTCATGATTTTCTTGATCCAAAACTAGATTTTTGAATTCGCGACCAAATTCATGAATTTCTTGAGCCAAAACTAGATTTATTATTCGCGACCAAATTCTTGATTTTCTTGATCCAAAACTTGATTTTTGAATTGGCGACAAAATTCTTGATTTTCTTGATCCAAAACTAGATTTTTGAATTCGCGACGAAATTCATGATTTTCTTGATCCAAAACTAGATTTTTCAATTCGCGACCAAATTCTTCATTTTCTTGATCCAATACTAGATTTTTGAATTCGCGAGCAAATTCTTGATTTTCTTGATCCAAAACTAGATTTTTGAATTCGCGACGAAATTCATGATTTTCTTGATCCAATACTAGATTTTGTATTCGCGACCAAATTCTTCATTTTCTTGATCCAATACTAGATTTTTGAATTCGCCACCAAATTCTTGATTTTCACGATCCAAAACTAGATTTTTGTATTAGCGACCAAATTCTTGATTTTCTTGATCGAAAACTAGATTTTTGTATGCTGGACCAAATTCTTTATTTTCTTGATCCAAACCTAGATTTTTGAAATTCGCGACCAAATTCTTGATTTTATTGATCCAAAACTAGATTTTTGTATTCGCGATCAAATTCTTGATTTTCTTGATCCAATACTAGATTTTTGAATTCGCGACCAAATTCTTGATTTTAAAGATCCAGAACATGTTTTTTGTATTCGCGATCAAATTCTTGATTTTCTTGATCCAAAACTAGATTTTTGAATTCGCGACCAAATTCATGATTTTCTTGATCCAAAACTAGATTTTTGAATTCGCGACCAAATTAATGAATTTCTTGAGCCAAAACTAGATTTATTATTCGCGACCAAATTCTTGATTATCTTGATCCAAAACTTGATTTTTGAATTTGCGACAAAATTCTTGATTTTCTTGATCCAAAACTAGTTTTTTGAATTCGCGACGAAATTCTTTATTTTCGTGATCCAAAACTAGATTTTTCAATTCGCGAGCAAATTCTTGATTTTCTTGATCCAAAACTAGATTTTTGAATTCGCGACCAAATTCATGATTTTCTTGATCCAAAACTAGATTTTTGAATTCGATCCAAATTCTTGATTTTCTTGATCCAAAACTTGTTTTTTGTATTCGCGATCAAATTCTTGATTTTCTTGATCCAAAACAAAATGTTTGTATTCGCGATCAAATTTTTGCTTTTCTTGATCCAAAACTAGATTTTTGAATTCGTGACCAAATTCTTGATTTTCTTGATCCAAAACTATATTTTTTAATTCGCGACCAAATTCTTGATATTCTTGATCCAAAACTAGATTTTTGTATTCGCGGCCAAATTCTTGATTTTCTTGATCCAAAACTAGATTTTTGGATTAGCGATCAAATTCTTGATTTTCATGATCCAAAACTAGTTTTTTGAATTCGCGACCAAATTCTGGATTTTCTTGATCCAAAACTAGATTTTTGAATTCTCGACCAAATTCATGAATTTCTTGATCCAAAACTAGATTTTTGAATTCGCGACCAAATTCTCGATTTTCTTGATCCAAAACTAGAATTTTGAATTCGCGACAAAATTCTTGATTTTCTTGATCCAAAACTTGTTTTTTGTATTGGCGACCAAATTCTTGATTTTCTTGATCCAAAACTAAATTTTTTTAATTCGGATCAAAATTCTTGATTTACTTGATCCAAAACTAGATTTTTCAATTCGCGACAAAATTCTTGATTTTCGTGATCCAAAACTAGATTTTTGAATTCGCGACCAAATTCTTGATTTTCTTGATCCAAAACTAGATTTTTGAATTCACGACCAAATTCTTGATTTTCTTGATCCAAAAATTGTTTTTTGTATTGGCGACCAAATTCTTGATTTTCTTGATCGAAAACTAGATTTTTGTATTCTGGACCAAATTCTTTATTTTTTTGATCCAAAACTAGATTTTTGAATTCTCGACCAAATTCATGAATTTCTTGATCCAAAACTAAATTTTTGAATTCGCGACCAAATTCATGATTTTCTTGATCCAAAACTAGATTTTTGAATTCGCGACAAAATTCTTGATTTTCTTGATCCAAAACTAGATTTTTGTATTCGCGGCCAAATTCTTGATTTTCTTGATCCAAAACTAGATTTTTTAATTCGCGACCAAATTCATGATTTTCATGATCCAAAACTAGATTTTTGAATTCTCGACCAAATTCATGAATTTCTTGATCCAAAACTAGATGTTTGAATTCGTGATCAAATTCTTGCTTTTTTTGAACCAAAACTAGATTTTTGAATTCGCGACCAAATTCTTGATATTCTTGATCCAAAACTAGATTTTTGTATTCGAGGTCAAATTCTTGATTTTCTTGATCCAAAACTAGATTTTTGGATTCGCGACCAAATTAATGATTTTCTTGATCCAAAACCAGATTTTTGGATTCGCGACCAAATTAATGATTTTCTTGATCCAAAACTAGATTTTTGAATTTGCGCCAAATTCTAGATTTTCTTGATCCAAAACTAGATTTTTGAATTCGCGACCAAATTCTCGATTTTCTTGATCCAAAACTAGATTTTTGAATTCGCGACAAAATTCTTGATTTTCTTGATCCAAAACTAGATTTTTGTATTAGCGGCCAAATTCATGATTTTCTTGATCCAAAACTAGATTTTTGAATTCGCGACCAAATTCATGAATTTCTTGAGCCAAAACTAGATTTATTATTCGCGACCAAATTCTTGATTTTCTTGATCCAAAACTTGATTTTTGAATTGGCGACAAAATTCTTGATTTTCTTGATCCAAAACTAGATTTTTGAATTCGCGACGAAATTCATGATTTTCTTGATCCAAAACTAGATTTTTCAATTCGCGACCAAATTCTTCATTTTCTTGATCCAATACTAGATTTTTGAATTCGCGAGCAAATTCTTGATTTTCTTGATCCAAAACTAGATTTTTGAATTCGCGACGAAATTCATGATTTTCTTGATCCAATACTAGATTTTGTATTCGCGACCAAATTCTTCATTTTCTTGATCCAATACTAGATTTTTGAATTCGCCACCAAATTCTTGATTTTCACGATCCAAAACTAGATTTTTGTATTAGCGACCAAATTCTTGATTTTCTTGATCGAAAACTAGATTTTTGTATGCTGGACCAAATTCTTTATTTTCTTGATCCAAACCTAGATTTTTGAAATTCGCGACCAAATTCTTGATTTTATTGATCCAAAACTAGATTTTTGTATTCGCGATCAAATTCTTGATTTTCTTGATCCAATACTAGATTTTTGAATTCGCGACCAAATTCTTGATTTTAAAGATCCAGAACATGTTTTTTGTATTCGCGATCAAATTCTTGATTTTCTTGATCCAAAACTAGATTTTTGAATTCGCGACCAAATTCATGATTTTCTTGATCCAAAACTAGATTTTTGAATTCGCGACCAAATTAATGAATTTCTTGAGCCAAAACTAGATTTATTATTCGCGACCAAATTCTTGATTATCTTGATCCAAAACTTGATTTTTGAATTTGCGACAAAATTCTTGATTTTCTTGATCCAAAACTAGTTTTTTGAATTCGCGACGAAATTCTTTATTTTCGTGATCCAAAACTAGATTTTTCAATTCGCGAGCAAATTCTTGATTTTCTTGATCCAAAACTAGATTTTTGAATTCGCGACCAAATTCATGATTTTCTTGATCCAAAACTAGATTTTTGAATTCGATCCAAATTCTTGATTTTCTTGATCCAAAACTTGTTTTTTGTATTCGCGATCAAATTCTTGATTTTCTTGATCCAAAACAAAATGTTTGTATTCGCGATCAAATTTTTGCTTTTCTTGATCCAAAACTAGATTTTTGAATTCGTGACCAAATTCTTGATTTTCTTGATCCAAAACTATATTTTTTAATTCGCGACCAAATTCTTGATATTCTTGATCCAAAACTAGATTTTTGTATTCGCGGCCAAATTCTTGATTTTCTTGATCCAAAACTAGATTTTTGGATTAGCGATCAAATTCTTGATTTTCATGATCCAAAACTAGTTTTTTGAATTCGCGACCAAATTCTGGATTTTCTTGATCCAAAACTAGATTTTTGAATTCTCGACCAAATTCATGAATTTCTTGATCCAAAACTAGATTTTTGAATTCGCGACCAAATTCTCGATTTTCTTGATCCAAAACTAGAATTTTGAATTCGCGACAAAATTCTTGATTTTCTTGATCCAAAACTTGTTTTTTGTATTGGCGACCAAATTCTTGATTTTCTTGATCCAAAACTAAATTTTTTTAATTCGGATCAAAATTCTTGATTTACTTGATCCAAAACTAGATTTTTCAATTCGCGACAAAATTCTTGATTTTCGTGATCCAAAACTAGATTTTTGAATTCGCGACCAAATTCTTGATTTTCTTGATCCAAAACTAGATTTTTGAATTCACGACCAAATTCTTGATTTTCTTGATCCAAAAATTGTTTTTTGTATTGGCGACCAAATTCTTGATTTTCTTGATCGAAAACTAGATTTTTGTATTCTGGACCAAATTCTTTATTTTTTTGATCCAAAACTAGATTTTTGAATTCTCGACCAAATTCATGAATTTCTTGATCCAAAACTAAATTTTTGAATTCGCGACCAAATTCATGATTTTCTTGATCCAAAACTAGATTTTTGAATTCGCGACAAAATTCTTGATTTTCTTGATCCAAAACTAGATTTTTGTATTCGCGGCCAAATTCTTGATTTTCTTGATCCAAAACTAGATTTTTTAATTCGCGACCAAATTCATGATTTTCATGATCCAAAACTAGATTTTTGAATTCTCGACCAAATTCATGAATTTCTTGATCCAAAACTAGATGTTTGAATTCGTGATCAAATTCTTGCTTTTCTTGAACCAAAACTAGATTTTTGAATTCGCGACCAAATTCTTGATATTCTTGATCCAAAACTAGATTTTTGTATTCGAGGTCAAATTCTTGATTTTCTTGATCCAAAACTAGATTTTTGGATTCGCGACCAAATTAATGATTTTCTTGATCCAAAACCAGATTTTTGGATTCGCGACCAAATTAATGATTTTCTTGATCCAAAACTAGATTTTTGAATTTGCGCCAAATTCTAGATTTTCTTGATCCAAAACTAGATTTTTGAATTCGCGACCAAATTCTCGATTTTCTTGATCCAAAACTAGATTTTTGAATTCGCGACAAAATTCTTGATTTTCTTGATCCAAAACTAGATTTTTGTATTAGCGGCCAAATTCTTGATTTTCTTGATCCAAAACTAGATTTTTGAATTCGCGACCAAATTCATGATTTTCTTGATCGAAAACTAGATTTTTGAATTCGCGACCAAATTCATGAATTTCTTGAGCCAAAACTAGATTTATTATTCGCGACCAAATTCTTGATTTTTTTGATCCAAAACTTGATTTTTGAATTTGCGACAAAATTCTTTATTTTCTTGATCCAAAACTAGTTTTTTGAATTCGCGACCAAATTCTTTATTTTCGTGATCCAAAACTAGATTTTTCAATTCGCGAGCAAATTCTTGATTTTCTTGATCCAAAACTAGATTTTTGAATTCGCGACGAAATTCTTGAATTTCTTGATCCAATACTAGATTTTGTATTCGCGACCAAATTCTTCATTTTCTTGATCCAATACTAGATTTTTGAATTCGCGACCAAATTCTTGATTTTCACGATCCAGAACATGTTTTTTGTATTCGCGATCAAATTCTTGCTTTTCTTGATCCAAAACTAGATTTTTGAATTCGCGACGAAATTGTTGATTTTCTTGATCCAAAACTAGATTTTTGAATTCTCGACCAAATTCTTGATTTTCGTGATCCAAAACTAGATTTTTGAATTCGCGACCAAATTCTTGATTTTCTTGATCCAATACTAGATTTTTGAATTCGCGACCAAATTCTTGATTTTCATGATCCAAAACTTGTTTTTTGTATTAGCGACCAAATTCTTGATTTTCTTGATCGAAAAATAGATTTTTGTATGCTGGACCAAATTCTTTATTTTCTTGATCCAAACCTAGATTTTTGAAATTCGCGACCAAATTCTTGATTTTCTTGATCCAAAACTAGATTTTTGTATTCGCGATCAAATTCTTGATTTTCTTGATCCAATACTAGATTTTTGAATTCGCGACCAAATTCTTGATTTTAAAGATCCAGAACATGTTTTTTGTATTCGCGATCAAATTCTTGATTTTCTTGTTCCAAAACTAGATTTTTGAATTCGCGACCAAATTCATGATTTTCTTGATCCAAAACTAGATTTTTGAATACGCGACCAAATTCATGAATTTCTTGAGCCAAAACTAGATTTATTATTCGCGACCAAATTCTTGATTTTCTTGATCCAAAACTTGATTTTTGAATTTGCGACAAAATTCTTTATTTTCTTGATCCAAAACTAGTTTTCTGAATTCGCGACCAAATTCTTTATTTTCGTGATCCAAAACTAGATTTTTGAATTCGCGAGCAAATTCTTGATTTTCTTGATCCAAAACTAGATTTTTGAATTCGCGACGAAATTCTTGAATTTCTTGATCCAATAGTAGATTTTGTATTCGCGACCAAATTCTTCATTTTCTTGATCCAATACTAGATTTTTGAATTCGCGACCAAATTCTTGATTTTCACGATCCAGAACATGTTTTTTGTATTCGCGATCAAATTCTTGCTTTTCTTGATCCAAAACTAGATTTTTGAATTCGCGACGAAATTGTTGATTTTCTTGATCCAAAACTAGATTTTTGAATTCTCGACCAAATTCTTGATTTTCGTGATCCAAAACTAGATTTTTGAATTCGCGACCAAATTATTGATTTTCTTGATCCAATACTAGATTTTTGAATTCGCGACCAAATTCTTGATTTTCATGATCCAAAACTTGTTTTTTGTATTAGCGACCAAATTCTTGATTTTCTTGATCGAAAAATAGATTTTTGTATGCTGGACCAAATTCTTTATTTTCTTGATCCAAACCTAGATTTTTGAAATTCGCGACCAAATTCTTGATTTTCTTGATCCAAAACTAGATTTTTGTATTCGCGATCAAATTCTTGATTTTCTTGATCCAATACTAGATTTTTGAATTCGCGACCAAATTCTTGATTTTAAAGATCCAGAACATGTTTTTTGTATTCGCGATCAAATTCTTGATTTTCTTGATCCAAAACTAGATTTTTGAATTCGCGACCAAATTCATGATTTTCTTGATCCAAAACTAGATTTTTGAATTCGCGACCAAATTCATGAATTTCTTGAGCCAAAACTAGATTTATTATTCGCGACCAAATTCTTGATTTTCTTGATCCAAAACTTGATTTTTGAATTTGCGACAAAATTCTTGATTTTCTTGATCCAAAACTAGTTTTTTGAATTCGCGACGAAATCTTTATTTTCGTGATCCAAAACTAGATTTTTCAATTCGCGAGCAAATTCTTGCTTTTCTTGATCCAAAACTAGATTTTTGAATTCGCGACCAAATTCTTGATTTTTTCTTGATCCAAAATTTGTTTTTTGTATTGGCGACCAAATTCTTGATTTTCTTGATCCAAAACTAGATTTTTGAACTCGCGACAAAATTCTTGATTTTCTTGATCCAAAACTTGTTTTTTGTATTGGCGACCAAATTCTTGATTTTCTTGATCCAAAACTAAATTTTTTTAATTCGGAACAAAATTCTTGATTTTCTTGATCCAAAACTAGATTTTTCAATTCGCGACAAAATTCTTGATTTTCGTGATCCAAAACTAGAGTTTTGAATTCGCGACCAAATTCTTGATTTTCTTGATCCAAAACTAGATTTTTGAATTCGCGATCAAATTCTTGATTTTTCTTGATCCAAAATTTGTTTTTTGTATTGGCGACCAAATTCTTGATTTTCTTGATCCAAAACTAGATTTTTGAATTCGCGACCAAATTCTTGATTTTCTTGATCCAAAACTAGATTTTTGAATTCGCGACCAAATGCTTGATTTTCTTGATCCAAAACTAGAATTTTGAATTCGCGAAAAAATTCTTGATTTTCTTGATCCAAAACTTGTTTTTTGTATTGGCGACCAAATTCTTGATTTTCTTGATCCAAAACTAAATTTTTGTAATTCGGAACAAAATTCTTGATTTACTTGATCCAAAACTAGATTTTTGAATTCGCGACCAAATTCTTGATTTTCTTGATCCAAAACTAGATTTTTGAATTCGCGACCAAATTCTTGATTTTTCTTGATCCAAAATTTGTTTTTTGTATTGGCGACCAAATTCTTGATTTTCTTGATCCAAAACTAGATTTTTGAATTCGCGACCAAATTCTTGATTTTCTTGATCCAAAACTAGATTTTTGAATTCACGACCAAATTCTTGATTTTCTTGATCCAAAACATGTTTTTTGTATTGGCGACCAAATTCATGATTTTCTTGATCGAAAACTAGATTTTTGTATTCTGGACCAAATTCTTTATTTTTTTGATCCAAACCTAGATTTTTGAAATTTGCGACAAAATTCTTGATTTTCTTGATCCAAAACTAGATTTTTGTATTGGCGACCAAATTCTTGATTTTCTTGATCCAAAACTATATTTTTGTATTCGCGACCAAATTCATTAATTTCTTGATCCAAAACTAGATGTTTGAATTCGTGATCAAATTCTTGCTTTTCTTGATCCAAAACTAGATTTTTGAATTCGCGACAAAATTCTTGATTTTCTTGATCCAAAACTAGATTTTTGTATTCGCGGCCAAATTCTTGATTTTCTTGATCCAAAACTATATTTTTGTATTCGCGACCAAATTCATTAATTTCTTGATCCAAAACTAGATGTTTGAATTCGTGATCAAATTCTTGCTTTTCTTGATCCAAAACTAGATTTTTGAATTCGCGACAAAATTCTTGATTTTCTTGATCCAAAACTAGATTTTTGAATTCGCGACAAAATTCTTGATTTTCTTGATCCAAAACTAGATTTTTGAATTCGCGACCAAATTCTTGATATTCTTGATCCAAAACTAGATTTTTGTATTCGAGGTCAAATTCTTGAGTTTCTTGATCCAAAACTAGATTTTTGGATTCGCGACCAAATTAATGATTTTCTTGATCCAAAACTAGATTTTTGAATTTGCGCCAAATTCTAGATTTTCTTGATCCAAAACTAGATTTTTGAATTCGCGACCAAATTCTGGATTTTCTTGATCCAAAACTTGATTTTTGAATTTGCGACAAAATTCTTGATTTTCTTGATCCAAAACTAGTTTTTTGAATTCGCGACCAAATTCTTTATTTTCTTGATCCAAAACTAGATTTTTGAATTCGCGAGCAAATTCTTGATTTTCTTGATCCAAAACTAGATTTTTGAATTCGCGACGAAATTCTTGATTTTCTTGATCCAATACTAGATTTTGTATTCGTGACCAAATTCTTCATTTTCTTGATCCAATACTAGATTTTTGAATTCGCGACCAAATTTTTGATTTTCACGATCCAAAAATAGATTTTTGTATTAGCGACCAAATTCTTGATTTTCTTGATCGAAAACTAGATTTTTGTATGCTGGACCAAATTCTTTATTTTCTTGATCCAAACCTAGATTTTTGAAATTCGCGACCAAATTCTTGATTTTCTTGATCCAAAACTAGATTTTTGTATTCGCGATCAAATTCTTGATTTTCCTGATCCAATACTAGATTTTTGAATTCGCGACCAAATTCTTAATTTTAAAGATCCAGAACATGTTTTTTGTATTCACGATCAAATGCTTGATTTTCTTGATCCAAAACTAGATTTTTGAATTCGCGACCAAATTCATGATTTTCTTGATCCAAAACTAGATTTTTGAATTCACGACCAAATTCTTGATTTTCTTGATCCAAAAATTGTTTTTTGTATTGGCGACCAAATTCATGATTTTCTTGATCGAAAACTAGATTTTTGTATTCTGGACCAAATTCTTTATTTTTTTGATCCAAACCTAGATTTTTGAAATTTGCGACAAAATTCTTGATTTTCTTGATCCAAAACTAGATTTTTGTATTGGCGACCAAATTCTTGATTTTCTTGATCCAAAACTATATTTTTGTATTCGCGACCAAATTCATTAATTTCTTGATCCAAAACTAGATGTTTGAATTCGTGATCAAATTCTTGCTTTTCTTGATCCAAAACTAGATTTTTGAATTCGCGACCAAATTCTTGATATTCTTGATCCAAAACTAGATTTTTGTATTCGCGGCCAAATTCTTGATTTTCTTGATCCAAAACTAGATTTTTGGATTAGCGATCAAATTCTTGATTTTCATGATCCAAAACTAGTTTTTTGAATTCGCGACCAAATTCTTGATTTTCTTGATCCAAAACTAGATATTTGAATTCTCGACCAAATTTATGAATTTCTTGATCCAAAACTAGATTTTTGAATTCGCGACCAAATTCTCGATTTTCTTGATCCAAAACTAGATTTTTGAATTCGCGACAAAATTCTTGATTTTCTTGATCCAAAACTAGATTTTTGTATTCGCGGCCAAATTCTTGATTTTCTTGATCCAAAACTAGATTTTTGAATTCGCGACCAAATTCATGATTTTCATGATCCAAAACTAGATTTTTGAATTCTCGACCAAATTCATGAATTTCTTGATCCAAAACTAGATGTTTGAATTCGTGATCAAATTCTTGCTTTTCTTGAACCAAAACTAGATTTTTGAATTCGCGACCAAATTCTTGATATTCTTGATCCAAAACTAGATTTTTGTATTCGAGGTCAAATTCTTGAGTTTCTTGATCCAAAACTAGATTTTTGGATTCGCGACCAAATTAATGATTTTCTTGATCCAAAACTAGATTTTTGAATTTGCGCCAAATTCTAGATTTTCTTGATCCAAAACTAGATTTTTGAATTCGCGACCAAATTCTGGATTTTCTTGATCCAAAACTAGATTTTTTAATTTGCGACCAAATTCTCGATTTTCTTGATCTAAAACTAGATTTTTGAATTCGCGACAAAATTCTTGATTTTCTTGATCCAAAACTAGATTTTTGTATTCGCGGCCAAATTCTTGATTTTCTTGATCCAAAACTAGATTTTTGAATTCGCGACCAAATTCATGATTTTCTTGATCCAAAACTAGATTTTTGAATTCGCGACCAAATTCATGAATTTCTTGAGCCAAAACTAGATTTATTATTCGCGACCAAATTCTTGATTTTCTTGATCCAAAACTTGATTTTTGAATTTGCGACAAAATTCTTGATTTTCTTGATCCAAAACTAGTTTTTTGAATTCGCGACCATATTCTTTATTTTCTTGATCCAAAACTAGATTTTTGAATTCGCGAGCAAATTCTTGATTTTCTTGATCCAAAACTAGGTTTTTGAATTCGCGACGAAATTCTTGATTTTCTTGATCCAATACTAGATTTTGTATTCGCGACCAAATTCTTCATTTTCTTGATCCAATACTAGATTTTTGAATTCGCGACCAAATTCTTGATTTTCACGATCCAAAACTAGATTTTTGTATTAGCGACCAAATTCTTGATTTTCTTGATCGAAAACTAGATTTTTGTATGCTGGACCAAATTCTTTATTTTCTTGATCCAAACCTAGATTTTTGAAATTCGCGACCAAATTCTTGATTTTCTTGATCCAAAACTAGATTTTTGTATTCGCGATCAAATTCTTGATTTTCTTGATCCAATACTAGATTTTTGAATTCGCGACCAAATTCTTGATTTTAAAGATCCAGAACATGTTTTTTGTATTCGCGATCAAATTCTTGATTTTCTTGATCCAAAACTAGATTTTTGAATTCGCGACCAAATTCATGATTTTCTTGATCCAAAACTAGATTTTTGAATTCGCGACCAAATTAATGAATTTCTTGAGCCAAAACTAGATTTATTATTCGCGACCAAATTCTTGATTTTCTTGATCCAAAACTTGATTTTTGAATTTGCGACAAAATTCTTGATTTTCTTGATCCAAAACTAGTTTTTTGAATTCGCGACGAAATTCTTTATTTTCGTGATCCAAAACTAGATTTTTCAATTTGCGAGCAAATTCTTGATTTTCTTGATCCAAAACTAGATTTTTGAATTCGCGACCAAATTCTCGATTTTCTTGATCCAAAACTAGATTTTTTAATTCGCGACAAAATTCTTGATTTTCTTGATCCAAAACTAGATTTTTGTATTCGCGGCCAAATTCTTGATTTTCTTGATCCAAAACTAGATTTTTGAATTCGCGACCAAATTCATGATTTTCTTGATCCAAAACTAGATTTTTGAATTCGCGACCAAATTCATGAATTTCTTGAGCCAAAACTAGATTTATTATTCGCGACCAAATTCTTGATTTTCTTGATCCAAAACTTGATTTTTGAATTTGCGACAAAATTCTTGATTTTCTTGATCCAAAACTAGTTTTTTGAATTCGCGACCAAATTCTTTATTTTCTTGATCCAAAACTAGATTTTTGAATTCGCGAGCAAATTCTTGATTTTCTTGATCCAAAACTAGATTTTTGAATTCGCGACGAAATTCTTGATTTTCTTGATCCAATACTAGATTTTGTATTCGCGACCAAATTCTTCATTTTCTTGATCCAATACTAGATTTTTGAATTCGCGACCAAATTCTTGATTTTCACGATCCAAAACTAGATTTTTGTATTAGCGACCAAATTCTTGATTTTCTTGATCGAAAACTAGATTTTTGTATGCTGTACCAAATTCTTTATTTTCTTGATCCAAACCTAGATTTTTGAAATTCGCGACCAAATTCTTGATTTTCTTGATCCAAAACTAGATTTTTGTATTCGCGATCAAATTCTTGATTTTCTTGATCCAATACTAGATTTTTGAATTCGCGACCAAATTCATGAATTTCTTGAGCCAAAACTAGATTTATTATTCGCGACCAAATTCTTGATTTTCTTGATCCAAAACTTGATTTTTGAATTTGCGACAAAATTCTTTATTTTCTTGATCCAAAACTAGTTTTTTGAATTCGCGACCAAATTCTTTATTTTCTTGATCCAAAACTAGATTTTTGAATTCGCGAGCAAATTCATGATTT
Source organism: x Bolboschoenoplectus mariqueter (assembly GCA_037678475.1). Taxonomy (NCBI): domain Eukaryota; kingdom Viridiplantae; phylum Streptophyta; class Magnoliopsida; order Poales; family Cyperaceae; genus x Bolboschoenoplectus; species x Bolboschoenoplectus mariqueter. The sequence continues at coordinate 513,340 of CM075268.1, read as the reverse complement.
TCTTGATCCAAAACTAGATTTTTGAATTCGCGACCAAATTCATGAATTTCTTGAGCCAAAACTAGATTTATTATTCGCGACCAAATTCTTGATTTTCTTGATCCAAAACTTGATTTTTGAATTTGCGACAAAATTCTTTATTTTCTTGATCCAAAACTAGTTTTTTGAATTCGCGACCAAATTCTTTATTTTCTTGATCCAAAACTAGATTTTTGAATTCGCGAGCAAATTCTTGATTTTCTTGATCCAAAACTAGATTTTTGAATTCGCGACGAAATTCTTGATTTTCTTGATCCAATACTAGATTTTGTATTCGCGACCAAATTCTTCATTTTCTTGATCCAATACTAGATTTTTGAATTCGCGACCAAATTCTTGATTTTCACGATCCAAAAATAGATTTTTGTATTAGTGACCAAATTCTTGATTTTCTTGATCGAAAACTAGATTTTTGTATGCTGGACCAAATTCTTTATTTTCTTGATCCAAACCTAGATTTTTGAAATTCGCGACCAAATTCTTGATTTTCTTGATCCAAAACTAGATTTTTGTATTCGCGATCAAATTCTTAATTTTCTTGATCCAATACTAGATTTTTGAATTCGCGACCAAATTCTTGATTTTAAAGATCCAGAACATGTTTTTTGTATTCGCGATCAAATTCTTGATTTTCTTGATCCAAAACTAGATTTTTGAATTCGCGACCAAATTCATGATTTTCTTGATCCAAAACTAGATTTTTGAATTCACGACCAAATTCTTGATTTTCTTGATCCAAAAATTGTTTTTTGTATTGGCGACCAAATTCATGATTTTCTTGATCGAAAACTAGATTTTTGTATTCTGGACCAAATTCTTTATTTTTTTGATCCAAACCTAGATTTTTGAAATTTGCGACAAAATTCTTGATTTTCTTGATCCAAAACTAGATTTTTGTATTGGCGACCAAATTCTTGATTTTCTTGATCCAAAACTATATTTTTGTATTCGCGACCAAATTCATTAATTTCTTGATCCAAAACTAGATGTTTGAATTCGTGATCAAATTCTTGCTTTTCTTGATCCAAAACTAGATTTTTGAATTCGCGACCAAATTCTTGATATTCTTGATCCAAAACTAGATTTTTGTATTCGCGGCCAAATTCTTGATTTTCTTGATCCAAAACTAGATTTTTGGATTAGCGATCAAATTCTTGATTTTCATGATCCAAAACTAGTTTTTTGAATTCGCGACCAAATTCTTGATTTTCTTGATCCAAAACTAGATATTTGAATTCTCGACCAAATTTATGAATTTCTTGATCCAAAACTAGATTTTTGAATTCGCGACCAAATTCTCGATTTTCTTGATCCAAAACTAGATTTTTGAATTCGCGACAAAATTCTTGATTTTCTTGATCCAAAACTAAATTTTTGTATTCGCGGCCAAATTCTTGATTTTCTTGATCCAAAACTAGATTTTTTAATTCGCGACCAAATTCATGATTTTCATGATCCAAAACTAGATTTTTGAATTCTCGACCAAATTCATGAATTTCTTGATCCAAAACTAGATGTTTGAATTCGTGATCAAATTCTTGCTTTTCTTGAACCAAAACTAGATTTTTGAATTCGCGACCAAATTCTTGATATTCTTGATCCAAAACTAGATTTTTGTATTCGAGGTCAAATTCTTGAGTTTCTTGATCCAAAACTAGATTTTTGGATTCGCGACCAAATTAATGATTTTCTTGATCCAAAACTAGATTTTTGAATTTGCGCCAAATTCTAGATTTTCTTGATCCAAAACTAGATTTTTGAATTCGCGACCAAATTCTGGATTTTCTTGATCCAAAACTAGATTTTTGAATTCGCGACCAAATTCTCGATTTTCTTGATCCAAAACTAGATTTTTGAATTCGCGACAAAATTCTTGATTTTCTTGATCCAAAACTAGATTTTTGTATTCGCGGCCAAATTCTTGATTTTCTTGATCCAAAACTAGATTTTTGAATTCGCGACCAAATTCATGATTTTCTTGATCCAAAACTAGATTTTTGAATTCGCGACCAAATTCATGAATTTCTTGAGCCAAAACTAGATTTATTATTCGCGACCAAATTCTTGATTTTCTTGATCCAAAACTTGATTTTTGAATTTGCGACAAAATTCTTGATTTTCTTGATCCAAAACTAGTTTTTTGAATTCGCGACCAAATTCTTTATTTTCTTGATCCAAAACTAGATTTTTGAATTCGCGAGCAAATTCTTGATTTTCTTGATCCAAAACTAGATTTTTGAATTCGCGACGAAATTCTTGATTTTCTTGATCCAATACTAGATTTTGTATTCGCGACCGAATTCTTCATTTTCTTGATCCAATACTAGATTTTTGAATTCGCGACCAAATTCTTGATTTTCACGATCCAAAACTAGATTTTTGTATTAGCGACCAAATTCTTGATTTTCTTGATCGAAAACTAGATTTTTGTATGCTGGACCAAATTCTTTATTTTCTTGATCCAAACCTAGATTTTTGAAATTCGCGACCAAATTCTTGATTTTCTTGATCCAAAACTAGATTTTTGTATTCGCGATCAAATTCTTTATTTTCTTGATCCAATACTAGATTTTTGAATTCGCGACCAAATTCATGAATTTCTTGAGCCAAAACTAGATTTATTATTCGCGACCAAATTCTTGATTTTCTTGATCCAAAACTTGATTTTTGAATTTGCGACAAAATTCTTTATTTTCTTGATCCAAAATTAGTTTTTTGAATTCGCGACCAAATTCTTTATTTTCTTGATCCAAAACTAGATTTTTGAATTCGCGAGCAAATTCTTGATTTTCTTGATCCAAAACTAGATTTTTGAATTCGCGACGAAATTCTTGATTTTCTTGATCCAATACTAGATTTTGTATTCGCGACCAAATTCTTCATTTTCTTGATCCAATACTAGATTTTTGAATTCGCGACCAACTTCTTGATTTTCACGATCCAAAAATAGATTTTTGTATTAGCGACCAAATTCTTGATTTTCTTGATCGAAAACTAGATTTTTGTATGCTGGACCAAATTCTTTATTTTCTTGATCCAAACCTAGATTTTTGAAATTCGCGACCAAATTCTTGATTTTCTTAATCCAAAACTAGATTTTTGTATTCGCGATCAAATTCTTAATTTTCTTGATCCAATACTAGATTTTTGAATTCGCGACCAAATTCTTGATTTTAAAGATCCAGAACATGTTTTTTGTATTCGCGATCAAATTCTTGATTTTCTTGATCCAAAACTAGATTTTTGAATTCGCGACCAAATTCATGATTTTCTTGATCCAAAACTAGATTTTTGAATTCACGACCAAATTCTTGATTTTCTTGATCCAAAAATTGTTTTTTGTATTGGCGACCAAATTCATGATTTTCTTGATCGAAAACTAGATTTTTGTATTCTGGACCAAATTCTTTATTTTTTTGATCCAAACCTAGATTTTTGAAATTTGCGACAAAATTCTTGATTTTCTTGATCCAAAACTAGATTTTTGTATTGGCGACCAAATTCTTGATTTTCTTGATCTAAAACTATATTTTTGTATTCGCGACCAAATTCATTAATTTCTTGATCCAAAACTAGATGTTTGAATTCGTGATCAAATTCTTGCTTTTCTTGATCCAAAACTAGATTTTTGAATTCGCGACCAAATTCTTGATATTCTTGATCCAAAACTAGATTTTTGTATTCGCGGCCAAATTCTTGATTTTCTTGATCCAAAACTAGATTTTTGGATTAGCGATCAAATTCTTGATTTTCATGATCCAAAACTAGTTTTTTGAATTCGCGACCAAATTCTTGATTTTCTTGATCCAAAACTAGATATTTGAATTCTCGACCAAATTTATGAATTTCTTGATCCAAAACTAGATTTTTGAATTCGCGACCAAATTCTCGATTTTCTTGATCCAAAACTAGATTTTTGAATTCGCGACAAAATTCTTGATTTTCTTGATCCAAAACTAGATTTTTGTATTCGCGGCCAAATTCTTGATTTTCTTGATCCAAAACTAGATTTTTGAATTCGCGACCAAATTCATGATTTTCTTGATCCAAAACTAGATTTTTGAATTCGCGACCAAATTCATGAATTTCTTGAGCCAAAACTAGATGTTTGAATTCGTGATCAAATTCTTGCTTTTCTTGAACCAAAACTTGATTTTTGAATTCGCGACAAAATTCTTGATTTTCTTGATCCAAAACTAGTTTTTTGAATTCGAGGTCAAATTCTTGAGTTTCTTGATCCAAAACTAGATTTTTGGATTCGCGACCAAATTAATGATTTTCTTGATCCAAAACTAGATTTTTGAATTGGCGCCAAATTCTAGATTTTCTTGATCCAAAACTAGATTTTTGAATTCGCGACCAAATTCTGGATTTTCTTGATCCAAAACTAGATTTTTGAATTCGCGACCAAATTCTGGATTTTCTTGATCCAAAACTAGATTTTTGAATTCGCGACCAAATTCTCGATTTTCTTGATCCAAAACTAGATTTTTGAATTCGCGACAAAATTCTTGATTTTCTTGATCCAAAACTAGATTTTTGTATTCGCGGCCAAATTCTTGATTTTCTTGATCCAAAACTAGATTTTTGAATTCGCGACCAAATTCATGATTTTCTTGATCCAAAACTAGATTTTTGAATTCGCGACCAAATTCATGAATTTCTTGAGCCAAAACTAGATTTATTATTCGCGACCAAATTCTTGATTTTCTTGATCCAAAACTTGATTTTTGAATTTGCGACAAAATTCTTGATTTTCTTGATCCAAAACTAGTTTTTTGAATTCGCGACCAAATTCTTTATTTTCTTGATCCAAAACTAGATTTTTGAATTCGCGAGCAAATTCTTGATTTTCTTGATCCAAAACTAGATTTTTGTATTCGCGACGAAATTCTTGATTTTCTTGATCCAATACTAGATTTTGTATTCGCGACCAAATTCTTCATTTTCTTGATCCAATACTAGATTTTTGAATTCGCGACCAAATTCTTGATTTTCACGATCCAAAACTAGATTTTTGTATTAGCGACCAAATTCTTGATTTTCTTGATCGAAAACTAGATTTTTGTATGCTGGACCAAATTCTTTATTTTCTTGATCCAAACCTAGATTTTTGAAATTTGCGACCAAATTCTTGATTTTCTTGATCCAAAACTAGATTTTTGTATTCGCGATCAAATTCTTGATTTTCTTGATCCAATACTAGATTTTTGAATTCGCGACCAAATTCTTGATTTTAAAGATCCAGAACATGTTTTTTGTATTCGCGATCAAATTCTTGATTTTCTCGATCCAAAACTAGATTTTTGAATTCGCGACCAAATTCATGATTTTCTTGATCCAAAACTAGATTTTTGAATTCGCGACCAAATTAATGAATTTCTTGAGCCAAAACTAGATTTATTATTCGCGACCAAATTCATGATTTTCTTGATCCAAAACTTGATTTTTGAATTTGCGACAAAATTCTTGATTTTCTTGATCCAAAACTAGTTTTTTGAATTCGCGACGAAATTCTTTATTTTCGTGATCCAAAACTAGATTTTTCAATTCGCGAGCAAATTCTTGATTTTCTTGATCCAAAACTAGATTTTTGAATTCGCGACCAAATTCATGATTTTCTTGATCCAAAACTAGATTTTTGAATTCGATCCAAATTCTTGATTTTCTTGATCCAAAACTTGTTTTTTGTATTCGCGATCAAATTCTTGATTTTCTTGATCCAAAACAAAATGTTTGTATTCGCGATCAAATTTTTGCTTTTCTTGATCCAAAACTAGATTTTTGAATTCGTGACCAAATTCTTGATTTTCTTGATCCAAAACTATATTTTTTAATTCGCGACCAAATTCTTGATATTCTTGATCCAAAACTAGATTTTTGTATTCGCGGCCAAATTCTTGATTTTCTTGATCCAAAACTAGATTTTTGGATTAGCGATCAAATTCTTGATTTTCATGATCCAAAACTAGTTTTTTGAATTCACGACCAAATTCTGGATTTTCTTGATCCAAAACTAGATTTTTGAATTCTCGACCAAATTCATGAATTTCTTGATCCAAAACTAGATTTTTGAATTCGCGACCAAATTCTCGATTTTCTTGATCCAAAACTAGATTTTTGAATTCGCGACAAAATTCTTGATTTTCTTGATCCAAAACTAGATTTTTGTATTCGCGGCCAAATTCTTGATTTTCTTGATCCAAAACTACATTTTTGAATTCGCGACCAAATTCATGATTTTCATGATCCAAAACTAGATTTTTGAATTCTCGACCAAATTCATGAATTTCTTGATCCAAAACTAGATGTTTGAATTCGTGATCAAATTCTTGCTTTTCTTGAACCAAAACTAGATTTTTGAATTCGCGACCAAATTCTTGATATTCTTGATCCAAAACTAGATTTTTGTATTCGCGGCCAAATTCTTGATTTTCTTGATCCAAAACTAGATTTTTGGATTAGCGATCAAATTCTTGATTTTCATGATCCAAAACTAGTTTTTTGAATTCGCGACCAAATTCTGGATTTTCTAGATCCAAAACTAGATTTTTGAATTCTCGACCAAATTCATGAATTTCTTGATCCAAAACTAGATTTTTGAATTCGCGACCAAATTCTCGATTTTCTTGATCCAAAACTAGATTTTTGAATTCGCGACAAAATTCTTAATTTTCTTGATCCAAAACTAGATTTTTGTATTCGCGGCCAAATTCTTGATTTTCTTGATCCAAAACTAGATTTTTGAATTCGCGACCAAATTCATGATTTTCATGATCCAAAACTAGATTTTTGAATTCTCGACCAAATTCATGAATTTCTTGATCCGAAACTAGATGTTTGAATTCGTGATCAAATTCTTGCTTTTCTTGAACCAAAACTAGATTTTTGAATTCGCGACCAAATTCTTGATATTCTTGATCCAAAACTAGATTTTTGTATTCGCGGTCAAATTCTGGATTTTCTTGATCCAAAACTAGATTTTTGGATTCGCGACCAAATTCTCGATTTTCTTGATCCAAAACTAGATTTTTGAATTCGCGACAAAATTCTTGATTTTCTTGATCCAAAACTAGATTTTTGTATTCGCGGCCAAATTCTTGATTTTCTTGATCCAAAACTAGATTTTTGAATTCGCGACCAAATTCATGATTTTCATGATCCAAAACTAGATTTTTGAATTCTCGACCAAATTCATGAATTTCTTGATCCGAAACTAGATGTTTGAATTCGTGATCAAATTCTTGCTTTTCTTGAACCAAAACTAGATTTTTGAATTCGCGACCAAATTCTTGATATTCTTGATCCAAAACTAGATTTTTGTATTCGCGGTCAAATTCTTGATTTTCTTGATCCAAAACTAGATTTTTGGATTCGCGACCAAATTAATGATTTTCTTGATCCAAAACTAGATTTTTGAATTTGCGCCAAATTCTAGATTTTCTTGATCCAAAACTAGATTTTTGAATTCGCGACCAAATTCATGATTTTCTTGATCCAAAACTAGATTTTTCAATAAGCGACAAAATTCTTGATTTTCGTGATCCAAAACTAGATTTTTGAATTCGCGACCAAATTCTTGATTTTCTTGATCCAAAACTAGATTTTTGAATTCGCGACCAAATTCTTGATTTTTCTTGATCCAAAATTTGTTTTTTGTATTGGCGACCAAATTCTTGATTTTCTTGATCCAAAACTATATTTTTGAATTCGCGACCAAATTCTTGATTTTCTTGATCCAAAACTAGATTTTTGAATTCGCGACCAAATTCATGATTTTCTTGATCCAAAACTAGATGTTTGAATTCGCGACCAAATTCATGAATTTCTTGAGCCAAAACTAGATTTATTATTCGCGACCAAATTCTTGATTTTCTTGATCCAAAACTTGATTTTTGAATTTGCGACAAAATTCTTTATTTTCTTGATCCAAAACTAGTTTTTTGAATTCGCGACCAAATTCTTTATTTTCTTGATCCAAAACTAGATTTTTGAATTCGCGAGCAAATTCTTGATTTTCTTGATCCAAAACTAGATTTTTGAATTCGCGACGAAATTCTTGATTTTCTTGATCCAATACTAGATTTTGTATTCGCGACCAAATTCTTCATTTTCTTGATCCAATACTAGATTTTTGAATTCGCGACCAAATTCTTGATTTTCACGATCCAAAAATAGATTTTTGTATTAGCGACCAAATTCTTGATTTTCTTGATCGAAAACTAGATTTTTGTATGCTGGACCAAATTCTTTATTTTCTTGATCCAAACCTAGATTTTTGAAATTCGCGACCAAATTCTTGATTTTCTTGATCCAAAACTAGATTTTTGTATTCGCGATCAAATTCTTAATTTTCTTGATCCAATACTAGATTTTTGAATTCGCGACCAAATTCTTGATTTTAAAGATCCAAAAATTGTTTTTTGTATTGGCGACCAAATTCATGATTTTCTTGATCGAAAACTAGATTTTTGTATTCTGGACCAAATTCTTTATTTTTTTGATCCAAACCTAGATTTTTGAAATTTGCGACAAAATTCTTGATTTTCTTGATCCAAAACTAGATTTTTGTATTGGCGACCAAATTCTTGATTTTCTTGATCCAAAACTATATTTTTGTATTCGCGACCAAATTCATTAATTTCTTGATCCAAAACTAGATGTTTGAATTCGTGATCAAATTCTTGCTTTTCTTGATCCAAAACTAGATTTTTGAATTCGCGACCAAATTCTTGATATTCTTGATCCAAAACTAGATTTTTGTATTCGCGGCCAAATTCTTGATTTTCTTGATCCAAAACTAGATTTTTGGATTAGCGATCAAATTCTTGATTTTCATGATCCAAAACTAGTTTTTTGAATTCGCGACCAAATTCTTGATTTTCTTGATCCAAAACTAGATATTTGAATTCTCGACCAAATTTATGAATTTCTTGATCCAAAACTAGATTTTTGAATTCGCGACCAAATTCTCGATTTTCTTGATCCAAAACTAGATTTTTGAATTCGCGACAAAATTCTTGATTTTCTTGATCCAAAACTAGATTTTTGTATTCGCGGCCAAATTCTTGATTTTCTTGATCCAAAACTAGATTTTTGAATTCGCGACCAAATTCATGATTTTCATGATCCAAAACTAGATTTTTGAATTCTCGACCAAATTCATGAATTTCTTGATCCAAAACTAGATGTTTGAATTCGTGATCAAATTCTTGCTTTTCTTGAACCAAAACTAGATTTTTGAATTCGCGACCAAATTCTTGATATTCTTGATCCAAAACTAGATTTTTGTATTCGAGGTCAAATTCTTGAGTTTCTTGATCCAAAACTAGATTTTTGGATTCGCGACCAAATTAATGATTTTCTTGATCCAAAACTAGATTTTTGAATTTGCGCCAAATTCTAGATTTTCTTGATCCAAAACTAGATTTTTGAATTCGCGACCAAATTCTGGATTTTCTTGATCCAAAACTAGATTTTTGAATTCGCGACCAAATTCTCGATTTTCTTGATCCAAAACTAGATTTTTGAATTCGCGACAAAATTCTTGATTTTCTTGATCCAAAACTAGATTTTTGTATTCGCGGCCAAATTCTTGATTTTCTTGATCCAAAACTAGATTTTTGAATTCGCGACCAAATTCATGATTTTCTTGATCCAAAACTAGATTTTTGAATTCTCGACCAAATTCATGAATTTCTTGATCCAAAACTAGATGTTTGAATTCGTGATCAAATTCTTGCTTTTCTTGAACCAAAACTAGATTTTTGAATTCGCGACCAAATTCTTGATATTCTTGATCCAAAACTAGATTTTTGTATTCGCGGCCAAATTCTTGATTTTCTTGATCCAAAACTAGATTTTTGGATTAGCGATCAAATTCTTGATTTTCATGATCCAAAACTAGTTTTTTGAATTCGCGACCAAATTCTGGATTTTCTTGATCCAAAACTAGATTTTTGAATTCTCGACCAAATTCATGAATTTCTTGATCCAAAACTAGATTTTTGAATTCGCGACCAAATTCTCGATTTTCTTGATCCAAAACTAGATTTGTGAATTCGCGACAAAATTCTTGATTTTCTTGATCCAAAACTAGATTTTTGTATTCGCGGCCAAATTCTTGATTTTCTTGATCCAAAACTAGATTTTTGAATTCGCGACCAAATTCTTTATTTTCTTGATCCAAAACTAGATTTTTGAATTCGCGAGCAAATTCTTGATTTTCTTGATCCGAAACTAGATTTTTGAATTCGCGACGAAATTCTTGATTTTCTTGATCCAATACTAGATTTTGTATTCGCGACCAAATTCTTCATTTTCTTGATCCAATACTAGATTTTTGAATTCGCGACCAAATTCTTGATTTTCACGATCCAAAACTAGATTTTTGTATTAGCGACCAAATTCTTGATTTTCTTGATCGAAAACTAGATTTTTGTATGCTGGACCAAATTCTTTATTTTCTTGATCCAAACCTAGATTTTTGAAATTCGCGACCAAATTCTTGATTTTCTTGATCCAAAACTAGATTTTTGTATTCGCGATCAAATTCTTGATTTTCTTGATCCAATACTAGATTTTTGAATTCGCGACCAAATTCATGAATTTCTTGAGCCAAAACTAGATTTATTATTCGCGACCAAATTCTTGATTTTCTTGATACAAAACTTGATTTTTGAATTTGCGACAAAATTCTTTATTTTCTTGATCCAAAACTAGTTTTTTGAATTCGCGACCAAATTCTTTATTTTCTTGATCCAAAACTAGATTTTTGAATTCGCGAGCAAATTCTTGATTTTCTTGATCCAAAACTAGATTTTTGAATTCGCGACGAAATTCTTGATTTTCTTGATCCAATACTAGATTTTGTATTCGCGACCAAATTCTTCATTTTCTTGATCCAATACTAGATTTTTGAATTCGCGACCAAATTCTTGATTTTCACGATCCAAAAATAGATTTTTGTATTAGCGACCAAATTCTTGATTTTCTTGATCGAAAACTAGATTTTTGTATGCTGGACCAAATTCTTTATTTTCTTGATCCAAACCTAGATTTTTGAAATTCGCGACCAAATTCTTGATTTTCTTGATCCAAAACTAGATTTTTGTATTCGCGATCAAATTCTTAATTTTCTTGATCCAATACTAGATTTTTGAATTCGCGACTAAATTCTTGATTTTAAAGATCCAGAACATGTTTTTTGTATTCGCGATCAAATTCTTGATTTTCTTGATCCAAAACTAGATTTTTGAATTCGCGACCAAATTCATGATTTTCTTGATCCAAAACTAGATTTTTGAATTCACGACCAAATTCTTGATTTTCTTGATCCAAAAATTGTTTTTTGTATTGGCGACCAAATTCATGATTTTCTTGATCGAAAACTAGATTTTTGTATTCTGGACCAAATTCTTTATTTTTTTGATCCAAACCTAGATTTTTGAAATTTGCGACAAAATTCTTGATTTTCTTGATCCAAAACTAGATTTTTGTATTGGCGACCAAATTCTTGATTTTCTGGATCCAAAACTATATTTTTGTATTCGCGACCAAATTCATTAATTTCTTGATCCAAAACTAGATGTTTGAATTCGTGATCAAATTCTTGCTTTTCTTGATCCAAAACAAGATTTTTGAATTCGCGACCAAATTCTTGATATTCTTGATCCAAAACTAGATTTTTGTATTCGCGGCCAAATTCTTGATTTTCTTGATCCAAAACTAGATTTTTGGATTAGCGATCAAATTCTTGATTTTCATGATCCAAAACTAGTTTTTTGAATTCGCGACCAAATTCTTGATTTTCTTGATCCAAAACTAGATATTTGAATTCTCGACCAAATTTATGAATTTCTTGATCCAAAACTAGATTTTTGAATTCGCGACCAAATTCTCGATTTTCTTGATCCAAAACTAGATTTTTGAATTCGCGACAAAATTCTTGATTTTCTTGATCCAAAACTAGATTTTTGTATTCGCGGCCAAATTCTTGATTTTCTTGATCCAAAACTAGATTTTTGAATTCGCGACCAAATTCATGATTTTCATGATCCAAAACTAGATTTTTGAATTCTCGACCAAATTCATGAATTTCTTGATCCAAAACTAGATGTTTGAATTCGTGAACAAATTCTTGCTTTTCTTGAACCAAAACTAGATTTTTGAATTCGCGACCAAATTCTTGATATTCTTGATCCAAAACTAGATTTTTGTATTCGAGGTCAAATTCTTGAGTTTCTTGATCCAAAACTAGATTTTTGGATTCGCGACCAAATTAATGATTTTCTTGATCCAAAACTAGATTTTTGAATTTGCGCCAAATTCTAGATTTTCTTGATCCAAAACTAGATTTTTGAATTCGCGACCAAGTTCTGGATTTTCTTGATCCAAAACTAGATTTTTGAATTCGCGACCAAATTCTCGATTTTCTTGATCCAAAACTAGATTTTTGAATTCGCGACCAAATTCTCGATTTTCTTGATCCAAAACTAGATTTTTGAATTGGCGACAAAATTCTTGATTTTCTTGATCCAAAACTAGATTTTTGTATTCGCGGCCAAATTCTTGATTTTCTTGATCCAAAACTAGATTTTTGAATTCGCGACCAAATTCATGATTTTCTTGATCCAAAACTAGATTTTTGAATTCGCGACCAAATTCTTTATTTTCTTGATCCAAAACTAGATTTTTGAATTCGCGAGCAAATTCTTGATTTTTCTTGATCCAAAACTAGATTTTTGAATTCGCGACGAAATTCTTGATTTTCTTGATCCAATACTAGATTTTGTATTCGCGACCAAATTCTTCATTTTCTTGATCCAATACTAGATTTTTGAATTCGCGACCAAATTCTTGATTTTCACGATCCAAAACTAGATTTTTGTATTAGCGACCAAATTCTTGATTTTCTTGATCGAAAACTAGATTTTTGTATGCTGGACCAAATTCTTTATTTTCTTGATCCAAACCTAGATTTTTGAAATTCGCGACCAAATTCTTGATTTTCTTGATCCAAAACTAGATTTTTGTATTCGCGATCAAATTCTTGATTTTCTTGATCCAATACTAGATTTTTGAATTCGCGACCAAATTCATGAATTTCTTGAGCCAAAACTAGATTTATTATTCGCGACCAAATTCTTGATTTTCTTGATCCAAAACTATATTTTTGTATTCGCGACCAAATTCATTAATTTCTTGATCCAAAACTAGATGTTTGAATTCGTGATCAAATTCTTGCTTTTCTTGATCCAAAACAAGATTTTTGAATTCGCGACCAAATTCTTGATATTCTTGATCCAAAACTAGATTTTTGTATTCGCGGCCAAATTCTTGATTTTCTTGATCCAAAACTAGATTTTTGGATTAGCGATCAAATTCTTGATTTTCATGATCCAAAACTAGTTTTTTGAATTCGCGACCAAATTCTTGATTTTCTTGATCCAAAACTAGATATTTGAATTCTCGACCAAATTTATGAATTTCTTGATCCAAAACTAGATTTTTGAATTCGCGACCAAATTCTCGATTTTCTTGATCCAAAACTAGATTTTTGAATTCGCGACAAAATTCTTGATTTTCTTGATCCAAAACTAGATTTTTGTATTCGCGGCCAAATTCTTGATTTTCTTGATCCAAAACTAGATTTTTGAATTCGCGACCAAATTCATGATTTTCATGATCCAAAACTAGATTTTTGAATTCTCGACCAAATTCATGAATTTCTTGATCCAAAACTAGATGTTTGAATTCGTGAACAAATTCTTGCTTTTCTTGAACCAAAACTAGATTTTTGAATTCGCGACCAAATTCTTGATATTCTTGATCCAAAACTAGATTTTTGTATTCGAGGTCAAATTCTTGAGTTTCTTGATCCAAAACTAGATTTTTGGATTCGCGACCAAATTAATGATTTTCTTGATCCAAAACTAGATTTTTGAATTTGCGCCAAATTCTAGATTTTCTTGATCCAAAACTAGATTTTTGAATTCGCGACCAAGTTCTGGATTTTCTTGATCCAAAACTAGATTTTTGAATTCGCGACCAAATTCTCGATTTTCTTGATCCAAAACTAGATTTTTGAATTCGCGACCAAATTCTCGATTTTCTTGATCCAAAACTAGATTTTTGAATTCGCGACAAAATTCTTGATTTTCTTGATCCAAAACTAGATTTTTGTATTCGCGGCCAAATTCTTGATTTTCTTGATCCAAAACTAGATTTTTGAATTCGCGACCAAATTCATGATTTTCTTGATCCAAAACTAGATTTTTGAATTCGCGACCAAATTCTTTATTTTCTTGATCCAAAACTAGATTTTTGAATTCGCGAGCAAATTCTTGATTTTTCTTGATCCAAAACTAGATTTTTGAATTCGCGACGAAATTCTTGATTTTCTTGATCCAATACTAGATTTTGTATTCGCGACCAAATTCTTCATTTTCTTGATCCAATACTAGATTTTTGAATTCGCGACCAAATTCTTGATTTTCACGATCCAAAACTAGATTTTTGTATTAGCGACCAAATTCTTGATTTTCTTGATCGAAAACTAGATTTTTGTATGCTGGACCAAATTCTTTATTTTCTTGATCCAAACCTAGATTTTTGAAATTCGCGACCAAATTCTTGATTTTCTTGATCCAAAACTAGATTTTTGTATTCGCGATCAAATTCTTGATTTTCTTGATCCAATACTAGATTTTTGAATTCGCGACCAAATTCATGAATTTCTTGAGCCAAAACTAGATTTATTATTCGCGACCAAATTCTTGATTTTCTTGATACAAAACTTGATTTTTGAATTTGCGACAAAATTCTTTATTTTCTTGATCCAAAACTAGTTTTTTGAATTCGCGACCAAATTCTTTATTTTCTTGATCCAAAACTAGATTTTTGAATTCGCGACCAAATTCATGATTTTCTTGATCCAAAACTAGATTTTTGAATTCGCGACCAAATTCATGAATTTCTTGAGCCAAAACTAGATTTATTATTCGCGACCAAATTCTTGATTTTCTTGATCCAAAACTTGATTTTTGAATTTGCGACAAAATTCTTTATTTTCTTGATCCAAAACTAGTTTTTTGAATTCGCGACCAAATTCTTTATTTTCTTGATCCAAAACTAGATTTTTGAATTCGCGAGCAAATTCTTGATTTTCTTGATCCAAAACTAGATTTTTGAATTCGCGACGAAATTCTTGATTTTCTTGATCCAATACTAGATTTTGTATTCGCGACCAAATTCTTCAATTTCTTGATCCAATACTAGATTTTTGAATTCGCGACCAAATTCTTGATTTTCACGATCCAAAAATAGATTTTTGTATTAGCGACCAAATTCTTGATTTTCTTGATCGAAAACTAGATTTTTGTATGCTGGACCAAATTCTTTATTTTCTTGATCCAAACCTAGATTTTTGAAATTCGCGACCAAATTCTTGATTTTCTTGATCCAAAACTAGATTTTTGTATTCGCGATCAAATTCTTAATTTTCTTGATCCAATACTAGATTTTTGAATTCGCGACCAAATTCTTGATTTTAAAGATCCAGAACATGTTTTTTGTATTCGCGATCAACTTCTTGATTTTCTTGATCCAAAACTAGATTTTTGAATTCGCGACCAAATTCATGATTTTCTTGATCCAAAACTAGATTTTTGAATTCACGACCAAATTCTTGATTTTCTTGATCCAAAAATTGTTTTTTGTATTGGCGACCAAATTCATGATTTTCTTGATCGAAAACTAGATTTTTGTATTCTGGACCAAATTCTTTATTTTTTTGATCCAAACCTAGATTTTTGAAATTTGCGACAAAATTCTTGATTTTCTTGATCCAAAACTAGATTTTTGTATTGGCGACCAAATTCTTGATTTTCTTGATCCAAAACTATATTTTTGTATTCGCGACCAAATTCATTAATTTCTTGATCCAAAACTAGATGTTTGAATTCGTGATCAAATTCTTGCTTTTCTTGATCCAAAACAAGATTTTTGAATTCGCGACCAAATTCTTGATATTCTTGATCCAAAACTAGATTTTTGTATTCGCGGCCAAATTCTTGATTTTCTTGATCCAAAACTAGATTTTTGGATTAGCGATCAAATTCTTGATTTTCATGATCCAAAACTAGTTTTTTGAATTCGCGACCAAATTCTTGATTTTCTTGATCCAAAACTAGATATTTGAATTCTCGACCAAATTTATGAATTTCTTGATCCAAAACTAGATTTTTGAATTCGCGACCAAATTCTCGATTTTCTTGATCCAAAACTAGATTTTTGAATTCGCGACAAAATTCTTGATTTTCTTGATCCAAAACTAGATTTTTGTATTCGCGGCCAAATTCTTGATTTTCTTGATCCAAAACTAGATTTTTGAATTCGCGACCAAATTCATGATTTTCATGATCCAAAACTAGATTTTTGAATTCTCGACCAAATTCATGAATTTCTTGATCCAAAACTAGATGTTTGAATTCGTGAACAAATTCTTGCTTTTCTTGAACCAAAACTAGATTTTTGAATTCGCGACCAAATTCTTGATATTCTTGATCCAAAACTAGATTTTTGTATTCGAGGTCAAATTCTTGAGTTTCTTGATCCAAAACTAGATTTTTGGATTCGCGACCAAATTAATGATTTTCTTGATCCAAAACTAGATTTTTGAATTTGCGCCAAATTCTAGATTTTCTTGATCCAAAACTAGATTTTTGAATTCGCGACCAAATTCTGGATTTTCTTGATCCAAAACTAGATTTTTGAATTCGCGACCAAATTCTCGATTTTCTTGATCCAAAACTAGATTTTTGAATTCGCGACAAAATTCTTGATTTTCTTGATCCAAAACTAGATTTTTGTATTCGCGGCCAAATTCTTGATTTTCTTGATCCAAAACTAGATTTTTGAATTCGCGACCAAATTCATGATTTTCTTGATCCAAAACTAGATTTTTGAATTCGCGACCAAATTCTTTATTTTCTTGATCCAAAACTAGATTTTTGAATTCGCGAGCAAATTCTTGATTTTTCTTGATCCAAAACTAGATTTTTGAATTCGCGACGAAATTCTTGATTTTCTTGATCCAATACTAGATTTTGTATTCGCGACCAAATTCTTCATTTTCTTGATCCAATACTAGATTTTTGAATTCTCGACCAAATTTATGAATTTCTTGATCCAAAACTAGATTTTTGAATTCGCGACCAAATTCTCGATTTTCTTGATCCAAAACTAGATTTTTGAATTCGCGACAAAATTCTTGATTTTCTTGATCCAAAACTAGATTTTTGTATTCGCGGCCAAATTCTTGATTTTCTTGATCCAAAACTAGATTTTTGAATTCGCGACCAAATTCATGATTTTCATGATCCAAAACTAGATTTTTGAATTCTCGACCAAATTCATGAATTTCTTGATCCAAAACTAGATGTTTGAATTCGTGAACAAATTCTTGCTTTTCTTGAACCAAAACTAGATTTTTGAATTCGCGACCAAATTCTTGATATTCTTGATCCAAAACTAGATTTTTGTATTCGAGGTCAAATTCTTGAGTTTCTTGATCCAAAACTAGATTTTTGGATTCGCGACCAAATTAATGATTTTCTTGATCCAAAACTAGATTTTTGAATTTGCGCCAAATTCTAGATTTTCTTGATCCAAAACTAGATTTTTGAATTCGCGACAAAATTCTGGATTTTCTTGATCCAAAACTAGATTTTTGAATTCGCGACCAAATTCTCGATTTTCTTGATCCAAAACTAGATTTTTGAATTCGCGACAAAATTCTTGATTTTCTTGATCCAAAACTAGATTTTTGTATTCGCGGCCAAATTCTTGATTTTCTTGATCCAAAACTAGATTTTTGAATTCGCGACCAAATTCATGATTTTCTTGATCCAAAACTAGATTTTTGAATTCGCGACCAAATTCTTTATTTTCTTGATCCAAAACTAGATTTTTGAATTCGCGAGCAAATTCTTGATTTTTCTTGATCCAAAACTAGATTTTTGAATTCGCGACGAAATTCTTGATTTTCTTGATCCAATACTAGATTTTGTATTCGCGACCAAATTCTTCATTTTCTTGATCCAATACTAGATTTTTGAATTCGCGACCAAATTCTTGATTTTCACGATCCAAAACTAGATTTTTGTATTAGCGACCAAATTCTTGATTTTCTTGATCGAAAACTAGATTTTTGTATGCTGGACCAAATTCTTTATTTTCTTGATCCAAACCTAGATTTTTGAAATTCGCGACCAAATTCTTGATTTTCTTGATCCAAAACTAGATTTTTGTATTCGCGATCAAATTCTTGATTTTCTTGATCCAATACTAGATTTTTGAATTCGCGACCAAATTCATGAATTTCTTGAGCCAAAACTAGATTTATTATTCGCGACCAAATTCTTGATTTTCTTGATACAAAACTTGATTTTTGAATTTGCGACAAAATTCTTTATTTTCTTGATCCAAAACTAGTTTTTTGAATTCGCGACCAAATTCTTTATTTTCTTGATCCAAAACTAGATTTTTGAATTCGCGACCAAATTCATGATTTTCTTGATCCAAAACTAGATTTTTGAATTCGCGACCAAATTCATGAATTTCTTGAGCCAAAACTAGATTTATTATTCGCGACCAAATTCTTGATTTTCTTGATCCAAAACTTGATTTTTGAATTTGCGACAAAATTCTTTATTTTCTTGATCCAAAACTAGTTTTTTGAATTCGCGACCAAATTCTTTATTTTCTTGATCCAAAACTAGATTTTTGAATTCGCGAGCAAATTCTTGATTTTCTTGATCCAAAACTAGATTTTTGAATTCGCGACGAAATTCTTGATTTTCTTGATCCAATACTAGATTTTGTATTCGCGACCAAATTCTTCATTTTCTTGATCCAATACTAGATTTTTGAATTCGCGACCAAATTCTTGATTTTCACGATCCAAAAATAGATTTTTGTATTAGCGACCAAATTCTTGATTTTCTTGATCGAAAACTAGATTTTTGTATGCTGGACCAAATTCTTTATTTTCTTGATCCAAACCTAGATTTTTGAAATTCGCGACCAAATTCTTGATTTTCTTGATCCAAAACTAGATTTTTGTATTCGCGATCAAATTCTTAATTTTCTTGATCCAATACTAGATTTTTGAATTCGCGACCAAATTCTTGATTTTAAAGATCCAGAACATGTTTTTTGTATTCGCGATCAAATTCTTGATTTTCTTGATCCAAAACTAGATTTTTGAATTCGCGACCAAATTCATGATTTTCTTGATCCAAAACTAGATTTTTGAATTCACGACCAAATTCTTGATTTTCTTGATCCAAAAATTGTTTTTTGTATTGGCGACCAAATTCATGATTTTCTTGATCGAAAACTAGATTTTTGTATTCTGGACCAAATTCTTTATTTTTTTGATCCAAACCTAGATTTTTGAAATTTGCGACAAAATTCTTGATTTTCTTGATCCAAAACTAGATTTTTGTATTGGCGACCAAATTCTTGATTTTCTTGATCCAAAACTATATTTTTGTATTCGCGACCAAATTCATTAATTTCTTGATCCAAAACTAGATGTTTGAATTCGTGATCAAATTGTTGCTTTTCTTGATCCAAAACAAGATTTTTGAATTCGCGACCAAATTCTTGATATTCTTGATCCAAAACTAGATTTTTGTATTCGCGGCCAAATTCTTGATTTTCTTGATCCAAAACTAGATTTTTGGATTAGCGATCAAATTCTTGATTTTCATGATCCAAAACTAGTTTTTTGAATTCGCGACCAAATTCTTGATTTTCTTGATCCAAAACTAGATATTTGAATTCTCGACCAAATTTATGAATTTCTTGATCCAAAACTAGATTTTTGAATTCGTGACCAAATTCTCGATTTTCTTGATCCAAAACTAGATTTTTGAATTCGCGACAAAATTCTTGATTTTCTTGATCCAAAACTAGATTTTTGTATTCGCGGCCAAATTCTTGAT
This sequence comes from x Bolboschoenoplectus mariqueter, assembly GCA_037678475.1. NCBI lineage: Eukaryota > Viridiplantae > Streptophyta > Magnoliopsida > Poales > Cyperaceae > x Bolboschoenoplectus > x Bolboschoenoplectus mariqueter. The sequence goes on along the minus strand of CM075268.1, from coordinate 493,289 downwards.
TTTCTTGATCCAAAACTAGATTTTTGAATTCGCGACCAAATTCATGATTTTCATGATCCAAAACTAGATTTTTGAATTCTCGACCAAATTCATGAATTTCTTGATCCAAAACTAGATGTTTGAATTCGTGAACAAATTCTTGCTTTTCTTGAACCAAAACTAGATTTTTGAATTCGCGACCAAATTCTTGATATTCTTGATCCAAAACTAGATTTTTGTATTCGAGGTCAAATTCTTGAGTTTCTTGATCCAAAACTAGATTTTTGGATTCGCGACCAAATTAATGATTTTCTTGATCCAAAACTAGATTTTTGAATTTGCGCCAAATTCTAGATTTTCTTGATCCAAAACTAGATTTTTGAATTCGCGACCAAATTCTGGATTTTCTTGATCCAAAACTAGATTTTTGAATTCGCGACCAAATTCTCGATTTTCTTGATCCAAAACTAGATTTTTGAATTCGCGACAAAATTCTTGATTTTCTTGATCCAAAACTAGATTTTTGTATTCGCGGCCAAATTCTTGATTTTCTTGATCCAAAACTAGATTTTTGAATTCGCGACCAAATTCATGATTTTCTTGATCCAAAACTAGATTTTTGAATTCGCGACCAAATTCTTTATTTTCTTGATCCAAAACTAGATTTTTGAATTCGCGAGCAAATTCTTGATTTTTCTTGATCCAAAACTAGATTTTTGAATTCGCGACGAAATTCTTGATTTTCTTGATCCAATACTAGATTTTGTATTCGCGACCAAATTCTTCATTTTCTTGATCCAATACTAGATTTTTGAATTCGCGACCAAATTCTTGATTTTCACGATCCAAAACTAGATTTTTGTATTAGCGACCAAATTCTTGATTTTCTTGATCGAAAACTAGATTTTTGTATGCTGGACCAAATTCTTTATTTTCTTGATCCAAACCTAGATTTTTGAAATTCGCGACCAAATTCTTGATTTTCTTGATCCAAAACTAGATTTTTGTATTCGCGATCAAATTCTTGATTTTCTTGATCCAATACTAGATTTTTGAATTCGCGACCAAATTCATGAATTTCTTGAGCCAAAACTAGATTTATTATTTGCGACCAAATTCTTGATTTTCTTGATACAAAACTTGATTTTTGAATTTGCGACAAAATTCTTTATTTTCTTGATCCAAAACTAGTTTTTTGAATTCGCGACCAAATTCTTTATTTTCTTGATCCAAAACTAGATTTTTGAATTCGCGACCAAATTCATGATTTTCTTGATCCAAAACTAGATTTTTGAATTCGCGACCAAATTCATGAATTTCTTGAGCCAAAACTAGATTTATTATTCGCGACCAAATTCTTGATTTTCTTGATCCAAAACTTGATTTTTGAATTTGCGACAAAATTCTTTATTTTCTTGATCCAAAACTAGTTTTTTGAATTCGCGACCAAATTCTTTATTTTCTTGATCCAAAACTAGATTTTTGAATTCGCGAGCAAATTCTTGATTTTCTTGATCCAAAACTAGATTTTTGAATTCGCGACGAAATTCTTGATTTTCTTGATCCAATACTAGATTTTGTATTCGCGACCAAATTCTTCATTTTCTTGATCCAATACTAGATTTTTGAATTCGCGACCAAATTCTTGATTTTCACGATCCAAAAATAGATTTTTGTATTAGCGACCAAATTCTTGATTTTCTTGATCGAAAACTAGATTTTTGTATGCTGGACCAAATTCTTTATTTTCTTGATCCAAACCTAGATTTTTGAAATTCGCGACCAAATTCTTGATTTTCTTGATCCAAAACTAGATTTTTGTATTCGCGATCAAATTCTTAATTTTCTTGATCCAATACTAGATTTTTGAATTCGCGACCAAATTCTTGATTTTAAAGATCCAGAACATGTTTTTTGTATTCGCGATCAAATTCTTGATTTTCTTGATCCAAAACTAGATTTTTGAATTCGCGACCAAATTCATGATTTTCTTGATCCAAAACTAGATTTTTGAATTCACGACCAAATTCTTGATTTTCTTGATCCAAAAATTGTTTTTTGTATTGGCGACCAAATTCATGATTTTCTTGATCGAAAACTAGATTTTTGTATTCTGGACCAAATTCTTTATTTTTTTGATCCAAACCTAGATTTTTGAAATTTGCGACAAAATTCTTGATTTTCTTGATCCAAAACTAGATTTTTGTATTGGCGACCAAATTCTTGATTTTCTTGATCCAAAACTATATTTTTGTATTCGCGACCAAATTCATTAATTTCTTGATCCAAAACTAGATATTTGAATTCATGATCAAATTCTTGCTTTTCTTGATCCAAAACTAGATTTTTGAATTCGCGACCAAATTCTTGATATTCTTGATCCAAAACTAGATTTTTGTATTCGCGGCCAAATTCTTGATTTTCTTGATCCAAAACTAGATTTTTGGATTAGCGATCAAATTCTTGATTTTCATGATCCAAAACTAGTTTTTTGAATTCGCGACCAAATTCTTGATTTTCTTGATCCAAAACTAGATATTTGAATTCTCGACCAAATTCATGAATTTCTTGATCCAAAACTAGATTTTTGAATTCGCGACCAAATTCTCGATTTTCTTGATCCAAAACTAGATTTTTGAATTCGCGACAAAATTCTTGATTTTCTTGATCCAAAACTAGATTTTTGTATTCGCGGCCAAATTCTTGATTTTCTTGATCCAAAACTAGATTTTTGAATTCGCGACCAAATTCATGATTTTCATGATCCAAAACTAGATTTTTGAATTCTCGACCAAATTCATGAATTTCTTGATCCAAAACTAGATGTTTGAATTCGTGATCAAATTCTTGCTTTTCTTGAACCAAAACTAGATTTTTGAATTCGCGACCAAATTCTTGATATTCTTGATCCAAAACTAGATTTTTGTATTCGAGGTCAAATTCTTGAGTTTCTTGATCCAAAACTAGATTTTTGGATTCGCGACCAAATTAATGATTTTCTTGATCCAAAACTAGATTTTTGAATTTGCGCCAAATTCTAGATTTTCTTGATCCAAAACTAGATTTTTGAATTCGCGACCAAATTCTGGATTTTCTTGATCCAAAACTAGATTTTTGAATTCGCGACCAAATTCTCGATTTTCTTGATCCAAAACTAGATTTTTGAATTCGCGACAAAATTCTTGATTTTCTTGATCCAAAACTAGATTTTTGTATTCGCGGCCAAATTCTTGATTTTCTTGATCCAAAACTAGATTTTTGAATTCGCGACCAAATTCATGATTTTCTTGATCCAAAACTAGATTTTTGAATTCGCGACCAAATTCATGAATTTCTTGAGCCAAAACTAGATTTATTATTCGCGACCAAATTCTTGATTTTCTTGATCCAAAACTTGATTTTTGAATTTGCGACAAAATTCTTGATTTTCTTGATCCAAAACTAGTTTTTTGAATTCGCGACCAAATTCTTTATTTTCTTGATCCAAAACTAGATTTTTGAATTCGCGAGCAAATTCTTGATTTTCTTGATCCCAAACTAGATTTTTGAATTCGCGACGAAATTCTTGATTTTCTTAATCCAATACTAGATTTTGTATTCGCGACCAAATTCTTCATTTTCTTGATCCAATACTAGATTTTTGAATTCGCGACCAAATTCTTGATTTTCACGATCCAAAACTAGATTTTTGTATTAGCGACCAAATTCTTGATTTTCTTGATCGAAAACTAGATTTTTGTATGCTGGACCAAATTCTTTATTTTCTTGATCCAAACCTAGATTTTTGAAATTCGCGACCAAATTCTTGATTTTCTTGATCCAAAACTAGATTTTTGTATTCGCGATCAAATTCTTGATTTTCTTGATCCAATACTAGATTTTTGAATTCGCGACCAAATTCATGAATTTCTTGAGCCAAACCTAGATTTATTATTCGCGACCAAATTCTTGATTTTCTTGATACAAAACTTGATTTTTGAATTGGCGACAAAATTTTTTATTATCTTGATCCAAAACTAGTTTTTTGAATTCGCGACCAAATTCTTTATTTTCTTGATCCAAAACTAGATTTTTGAATTCGCGACCAAATTCATGATTTTCTTGATCCAAAACTAGATTTTTGAATTCGCGACCAAATTCATGAATTTCTTGAGCCAAAACTAGATTTATTATTCGCGACCAAATTCTTGATTTTCTTGATCCAAAACTTGATTTTTGAATTTGCGACAAAATTCTTTATTTTCTTGATCCAAAACTAGTTTTTTGAATTCGCGACCAAATTCTTTATTTTCTTGATCCAAAACTAGATTTTTGAATTCGCGAGCAAATTCTTGATTTTCTTGATCCAAAACTAGATTTTTGAATTCGCGACGAAATTCTTGATTTTCTTGATCCAATACTAGATTTTGTATTCGCGACCAAATTCTTCATTTTCTTGATCCAATACTAGATTTTTGAATTCGCGACCAAATTCTTGATTTTCACGATCCAAAAATAGATTTTTGTATTAGCGACCAAATTCTTGATTTTCTTGATCGAAAACTAGATTTTTGTATGCTGGACCAAATTCTTTATTTTCTTGATCCAAACCTAGATTTTTGAAATTCGCGACCAAATTCTTGATTTTCTTGATCCAAAACTAGATTTTTGTATTCGCGATCAAATTCTTAATTTTCTTGATCCAATACTAGATTTTTGAATTCGCGACCAAATTCTTGATTTTAAAGATCCAGAACATGTTTTTTGTATTCGCGATCAAATTCTTGATTTTCTTGATCCAAAACTAGATTTTTGAATTCGCGACCAAATTCATAATTTTCTTGATCCAAAACTAGATTTTTGAATTCACGACCAAATTCTTGATTTTCTTGATCCAAAAATTGTTTTTTGTATTGGCGACCAAATTCATGATTTTCTTGATCGAAAACTAGATTTTTGTATTCTGGACCAAATTCTTTATTTTTTTGATCCAAACCTAGATTTTTGAAATTTGCGACAAAATTCTTGATTTTCTTGATCCAAAACTAGATTTTTGTATTGGCGACCAAATTCTTGATTTTCTTGATCCAAAACTATATTTTTGTATTCGCGACCAAATTCATTAATTTCTTGATCCAAAACTAGATGTTTGAATTCATGATCAAATTCTTGCTTTTCTTGATCCAAAACTAGATTTTTGAATTCGCGACCAAATTCTTGATATTCTTGATCCAAAACTAGATTTTTGTATTCGCGGCCAAATTCTTGATTTTCTTGATCCAAAACTAGATTTTTGGATTAGCGATTAAATTCTTGATTTTCATGATCCAAAACTAGTTTTTTGAATTCGCGACCAAATTCTTGATTTTCTTGATCCAAAACTAGATATTTGAATTCTCGACCAAATTTATGAATTTCTTGATCCAAAACTAGATTTTTGAATTCGCGACCAAATTCTCGATTTTCTTGATCCAAAACTAGATTTTTGAATTCGCGACAAAATTCTTGATTTTCTTGATCCAAAACTAGATTTTTGTATTCGCGGCCAAATTCTTGATTTTCTTGATCCAAAACTAGATTTTTGAATTCGCGACCAAATTCATGATTTTCATGATCCAAAACTAGATTTTTGAATTCTCGACGAAATTCATGAATTTCTTGATCCAAAACTAGATGTTTGAATTCGTGATCAAATTCTTGCTTTTCTTGAACCAAAACTAGATTTTTGAATTCGCGACCAAATTCTTGATATTCTTGATCCAAAACTAGATTTTTGTATTCGAGGTCAAATTCTTGAGTTTCTTGATCCAAAACTAGATTTTTGGATTCGCGACCAAATTAATGATTTTCTTGATCCAAAACTAGATTTTTGAATTTGCGCCAAATTCTAGATTTTCTTGATCCAAAACTAGATTTTTGAATTCGCGACCAAATTCTGGATTTTCTTGATCCAAAACTAGATTTTTGAATTCGCGACCAAATTCTCGATTTTCTTGATCCAAAACTAGATTTTTGAATTCGCGACAAAATTCTTGATTTTCTTGATCCAAAACTAGATTTTTGTATTCGCGGCCAAATTCTTGATTTTCTTGATCCAAAACTAGATTTTTGAATTCGCGACCAAATTCATGATTTTCTTGATCCAAAACTAGATTTTTGAATTCGCGACCAAATTCATGAATTTCTTGAGCCAAAACTAGATTTATTATTCGCGACCAAATTCTTGATTTTCTTGATCCAAAACTTGATTTTTGAATTTGCGACAAAATTCTTGATTTTCTTGATCCAAAACTAGTTTTTTGAATTCGCGACCAAATTCTTTATTTTCTTGATCCAAAACTAGATTTTTGAATTCGCGAGCAAATTCTTGATTTTCTTGATCCAAAACTAGATTTTTGAATTCGCGACGAAATTCTTGATTTTCTTGATCCAATACTAGATTTTGTATTCGCGACCAAATTCTTCATTTTCTTGATCCAATACTAGATTTTTGAATTCGCGACCAAATTCTTGATTTTCACGATCCAAAACTAGATTTTTGTATTAGCGACCAAATTCTTGATTTTCTTGATCGAAAACTAGATTTTTGTATGCTGGACCAAATTCTTTATTTTCTTGATCCAAACCTAGATTTTTGAAATTCGCGACCAAATTCTTGATTTTCTTGATCCAAAACTAGATTTTTGTATTCGCGATCAAATTCTTGATTTTCTTGATCCAATACTAGATTTTTGAATTCGCGACCAAATTCTTGATTTTAAAGATCCAGAACATGTTTTTTGTATTCGCGATCAAATTCTTGATTTTCTTGATCCAAAACTAGATTTTTGAATTCGCGACCAAATTCATGATTTTCTTGATCCAAAACTAGATTTTTGAATTCGCGACCAAATTAATGAATTTCTTGAGCCAAAACTAGATTTATTATTCGCGACCAAATTCTTGATTTTCTTGATCCAAAACTTGATTTTTGAATTTGCGAAAAAATTCTTGATTTTCTTGATCCAAAACTAGTTTTTTGAATTCGCGACGAAATTCTTTATTTTCGTGATCCAAAACTAGATTTTTCAATTCGCGAGCAAATTCTTGATTTTCTTGATCCAAAACTAGATTTTTGAATTCGCGACCAAATTCATGATTTTCTTGATCCAAAACTAGATTTTTGAATTCGATCCAAATTCTTGATTTTCTTGATCCAAAACTTGTTTTTTGTATTCGCGATCAAATTCTTGAATTTCTTGATCCAAAACAAAATGTTTGTATTCGCGATCAAATTTTTGCTTTTCTTGATCCAAAACTAGATTTTTGAATTCGTGACCAAATTCTTGATTTTCTTGATCCAAAACTATATTTTTTAATTCGCGACCAAATTCTTGATATTCTTGATCCAAAACTAGATTTTTGTATTCGCGGCCAAATTCTTGATTTTCTTGATCCAAAACTAGATTTTTGGATTAGCGATCAAATTCTTGATTTTCATGATCCAAAACTAGTTTTTTGAATTCACGACCAAATTCTGGATTTTCTTGATCCAAAACTAGATTTTTGAATTCTCGACCAAATTCATGAATTTCTTGATCCAAAACTAGATTTTTGAATTCGCGACCAAATTCTCGATTTTCTTGATCCAAAACTAGATTTTTGAATTCGCGACAAAATTCTTGATTTTCTTGATCCAAAACTAGATTTTTGTATTCGCGGCCAAATTCTTGATTTTCTTGATCCAAAACTAGATTTTTGAATTCGCGACCAAATTCATGATTTTCATGATCCAAAACTAGATTTTTGAATTCTCGACCAAATTCATGAATTTCTTGATCCAAAACTAGATGTTTGAATTCGTGATCAAATTCTTGCTTTTCTTGAACCAAAACTAGATTTTTGAATTCGCGACCAAATTCTTGATATTCTTGATCCAAAACTAGATTTTTGTATTCGCGGCCAAATCCTTGATTTTCTTGATCCAAAACTAGATTTTTGGATTAGCGATCAAATTCTTGATTTTCATGATCCAAAACTAGTTTTTTGAATTCGCGACCAAATTCTTGATTTTCTTGATCCAAAACTAGATATTTGAATTCTCGACCAAATTTATGAATTTCTTGATCCAAAACTAGATTTTTGAATTCGCGACCAAATTCTCGATTTTCTTGATCCAAAACTAGATTTTTGAATTCGCGACAAAATTCTTGATTTTCTTGATCCAAAACTAGATTTTTGTATTCGCGGCCAAATTCTTGATTTTCTTGATCCAAAACTAGATTTTTGAATTCGCGACCAAATTCATGATTTTCATGATCCAAAACTAGATTTTTGAATTCTCGACCAAATTCATGAATTTCTTGATCCAAAACTAGATGTTTGAATTCGTGATCAAATTCTTGCTTTTCTTGAACCAAAACTAGATTTTTGAATTCGCGACCAAATTCTTGATATTCTTGATCCAAAACTAGATTTTTGTATTCGAGGTCAAATTCTTGAGTTTCTTGATCCAAAACTAGATTTTTGGATTCGCGACCAAATTAATGATTTTCTTGATCCAAAACTAGATTTTTGAATTTGCGCCAAATTCTAGATTTTCTTGATCCAAAACTAGATTTTTGAATTCGCGACCAAATTCTGGATTTTCTTGATCCAAAACTAGATTTTTGAATTCGCGACCAAATTCTCGATTTTCTTGATCCAAAACTAGATTTTTGAATTCGCGACAAAATTCTTGATTTTCTTGATCCAAAACTAGATTTTTGTATTCGCGGCCAAATTCTTGATTTTCTTGATCCAAAACTAGATTTTTGAATTCGCGACCAAATTCTTGATTTTTCTTGATCCAAAATTTGTTTTTTGTATTGGCGACCAAATTCTTGATTTTCTTGATCCAAAACTATATTTTTGAATTCGCGACCAAATTCTTGATTTTCTTGATCCAAAACTAGATTTTTGAATTCGCGACCAAATTCATGATTTTCTTGATCCAAAACTAGATTTTTGAATTCGCGACCAAATTCATGAATTTCTTGAGCCAAAACTAGATTTATTATTCGCGACCAAATTCTTGATTTTCTTGATCCAAAACTTGATTTTTGAATTTGCGACAAAATTCTTGATTTTCTTGATCCAAAACTAGTTTTTTGAATTCGCGACCAAATTCTTTATTTTCTTGATCCAAAACTAGATTTTTGAATTCGCGAGCAAATTCTTGATTTTCTTGATCCAAAACTAGATTTTTGAATTCGCGACGAAATTCTTGATTTTCTTGATCCAATACTAGATTTTGTATTCGCGACCAAATTCTTCATTTTCTTGATCCAATACTAGATTTTTGAATTCGCGACCAAATTCTTTATTTTCACGATCCAAAACTAGATTTTTGTATTAGCGACCAAATTCTTGATTTTCTTGATCGAAAACTAGATTTTTGTATGCTGGACCAAATTCTTTATTTTCTTGATCCAAACCTAGATTTTTGAAATTCGCGACCAAATTCTTGATTTTCTTGATCCAAAACTAGATTTTTGTATTCGCGATCAAATTCTTGATTTTCTTGATCCAATACTAGATTTTTGAATTCGCGACCAAATTCTTGATTTTAAAGATCCAGAACATGTTTTTTGTATTCGTGATCAAATTCTTGATTTTCTTGATCCAAAACTAGATTTTTGAATTCGCGACCAAATTCATGATTTTCTTGATCCAAAACTAGATTTTTGAATTCGCGACCAAATTAATGAATTTCTTGAGCCAAAACTAGATTTATTATTCGCGACCAAATTCTTGATTTTCTTGATCCAAAACTTGATTTTTGAATTTGCGACAAAATTCTTGATTTTCTTGATCCAAAACTACTTTTTTGAATTCGCGACGAAATTCTTTATTTTCGTGATCCAAAACTAGATTTTTCAATTCGCGAGCAAATTCTTGATTTTCTTGATCCAAAACTAGATTTTTGAATTCGCGACCAAATTCATGATTTTCTTGATCCAAAACTAGATTTTTGAATTCGATCCAAATTCTTGATTTTCTTGATCCAAAACTTGTTTTTTGTATTCGCGATCAAATTCTTGATTTTCTTGATCCAAAACAAAATGTTTGTATTCGCGATCAAATTTTTGCTTTTCTTGATCCAAAACTAGATTTTTGAATTCGTGACCAAATTCTTGATTTTCTTGATCCAAAACTATATTTTTTAATTCGCGACCAAATTCTTGATATTCTTGATCCAAAACTAGATTTTTGTATTCGCGGCCAAATTCTTGATTTTCTTGATCCAAAACTAGATTTTTGGATTAGCGATCAAATTCTTGATTTTCATGATCCAAAACTAGTTTTTTGAATTCACGACCAAATTCTGGATTTTCTTGATCCAAAACTAGATTTTTGAATTCTCGACCAAATTCATGAATTTCTTGATCCAAAACTAGATTTTTGAATTCGCGACCAAATTCTCGATTTTCTTGATCCAAAACTAGATTTTTGAATTCGCGACAAAATTCTTGATTTTCTTGATCCAAAACTAGATTTTTGTATTCGCGGCCAAATTCTTGATTTTCTTGATCCAAAATTAGATTTTTGAATTCGCGACCAAATTCATGATTTTCATGATCCAAAACTAGATTTTTGAATTCTCGACCAAATTCATGAATTTCTTGATCCAAAACTAGATGTTTGAATTCGTGATCAAATTCTTGCTTTTCTTGAACCAAAACTAGATTTTTGAATTCGCGACCAAATTCTTGATATTCTTGATCCAAAACTAGATTTTTGTATTCGCGGCCAAATCCTTGATTTTCTTGATCCAAAACTAGATTTTTGGATTAGCGATCAAATTCTTGATTTTCATGATCCAAAACTAGTTTTTTGAATTCGCGACCAAATTCTTGATTTTCTTGATCCAAAACTAGATATTTGAATTCTCGACCAAATTTATGAATTTCTTGATCCAAAACTAGATTTTTGAATTCGCGACCAAATTCTCGATTTTCTTGATCCAAAACTAGATTTTTGAATTCGCGACAAAATTCTTGATTTTCTTGATCCAAAACTAGATTTTTGTATTCGCGGCCAAATTCTTGATTTTCTTGATCCAAAACTAGATTTTTGAATTCGCGACCAAATTCATGATTTTCATGATCCAAAACTAGATTTTTGAATTCTCGACCAAATTCATGAATTTATTGATCCAAAACTAGATGTTTGAATTCGTGATCAAATTCTTGCTTTTCTTGAACCAAAACTAGATTTTTGAATTCGCGACCAAATTCTTGATATTCTTGATCCAAAACTAGATTTTTGTATTCGAGGTCAAATTCTTGAGTTTCTTGATCCAAAACTAGATTTTTGGATTCGCGACCAAATTAATGATTTTCTTGATCCAAAACTAGATTTTTGAATTTGCGCCAAATTCTAGATTTTCTTGATCCAAAACTAGATTTTTGAATTCGCGACCAAATTCTGGATTTTCTTGATCCAAAACTAGATTTTTGAATTCGCGACCAAATTCTCGATTTTCTTGATCCAAAACTAGATTTTTGAATTCGCGACAAAATTCTTGATTTTCTTGATCCAAAACTAGATTTTTGTATTCGCGGCCAAATTCTTGATTTTCTTGATCCAAAACTAGATTTTTGAATTCGCGACCAAATTCTTGATTTTTCTTGATCCAAAATTTGTTTTTTGTATTGGCGACCAAATTCTTGATTTTCTTGATCCAAAACTATATTTTTGAATTCGCGACCAAATTCTTGATTTTCTTGATCCAAAACTAGATTTTTGAATTCGCGACCAAATTCATGATTTTCTTGATCCAAAACTAGATTTTTGAATTCGCGACCAAATTCATGAATTTCTTGAGCCAAAACTAGATTTATTATTCGCGACCAAATTCTTGATTTTCTTGATCCAAAACTTGATTTTTGAATTTGCGACAAAATTCTTTATTTTCTTGATGCAAAACTAGTTTTTTGAATTCGCGACCAAATTCTTTATTTTCTTGATCCAAAACTAGATTTTTGAATTCGCGAGCAAATTCTTGATTTTCTTGATCCAAAACTAGATTTTTGAATTCGCGACGAAATTCTTGATTTTCTTGATCCAATACTAGATTTTGTATTCGCGACCAAATTCTTCATTTTCTTGATCCAATACTAGATTTTTGAATTCGCGACCAAATTCTTGATTTTCACGATCCAAAACTAGATTTTTGTATTAGCGACCAAATTCTTGATTTTCTTGATCGAAAACTAGATTTTTGTATGCTGGACCAAATTCTTTATTTTCTTGATCCAAACCTAGATTTTTGAAATTCGCGACCAAATTCTTGATTTTCTTGATCCAAAACTAGATTTTTGTATTCGCGATCAAATTCTTGATTTTCTTGATCCAATACTAGATTTTTGAATTCGCGACCAAATTCTTGATTTTAAAGATCCAGAACATGTTTTTTGTATTCGCGATCAAATTCTTGATTTTCTTGATCCAAAACTAGATTTTTGAATTCGCGACCAAATTCATGATTTTCTTGATCCAAAACTAGATTTTTGAATTCGCGACCAAATTAATGAATTTCTTGAGCCAAAACTAGATTTATTATTCGCGACCAAATTCTTGATTTTCTTGATCCAAAACTTGATTTTTGAATTTGCGACAAAATTCTTGATTTTCTTGATCCAAAACTAGTTTTTTGAATTCGCGACGAAATTCTTTATTTTCGTGATCCAAAACTATATTTTTTAATTCGCGACCAAATTCTTGATTTTCTTGATCCAAAACTATATTTTTGTATTCGCGGCCAAATTCTTGATTTTCTTGATCCAAAACTAGATTTTTGGATTAGCGATCAAATTCTTGATTTTCATGATCCAAAACTAGTTTTTTGAATTCACGACCAAATTCTGGATTTTCTTGATCCAAAACTAGATTTTTGAATTCTCGACCAAATTCATGAATTTCTTGATCCAAAACTAGATTTTTGAATTCGCGACCAAATTCTCGATTTTCTTGATCCAAAACTAGATTTTTGAATTCGCGACAAAATTCTTGATTTTCTTGATCCAAAACTAGATTTTTGTATTCGCGGCCAAATTCTTGATTTTCTTGATCCAAAACTAGATTTTTGAATTCGCGACCAAATTCATGATTTTCATGATCCAAAACTAGATTTTTGAATTCTCGACCAAATTCATGAATTTCTTGATCCAAAACTAGATGTTTGAATTCGTGATCAAATTCTTGCTTTTCTTGAACCAAAACTAGATTTTTGAATTCGCGACCAAATTCTTGATATTCTTGATCCAAAACTAGATTTTTGTATTCGCGGCCAAATCCTTGATTTTCTTGATCCAAAACTAGATTTTTGGATTAGCGATCAAATTCTTGATTTTCATGATCCAAAACTAGTTTTTTGAATTCGCGACCAAATTCTTGATTTTCTTGATCCAAAACTAGATATTTGAATTCTCGACCAAATTTATGAATTTCTTGATCCAAAACTAGATTTTTGAATTCGCGACCAAATTCTCGATTTTCTTGATCCAAAACTAGATTTTTGAATTCGCGACAAAATTCTTGATTTTCTTGATCCAAAACTAGATTTTTCTATTCGCGGCCAAATTCTTGATTTTCTTGATCCAAAACTAGATTTTTGAATTCGCGACCAAATTCATGATTTTCATGATCCAAAACTAGATTTTTGAATTCTCGACCAAATTCATGAATTTCTTGATCCAAAACTAGATGTTTGAATTCGTGATCAAATTCTTGCTTTTCTTGAACCAAAACTAGATTTTTGAATTCGCGACCAAATTCTTGATATTCTTGATCCAAAACTAGATTTTTGTATTCGAGGTCAAATTCTTGAGTTTCTTGATCCAAAACTAGATTTTTGGATTCGCGACCAAATTAATGATTTTCTTGATCCAAAACTAGATTTTTGAATTTGCGCCAAATTCTAGATTTTCTTGATCCAAAACTAGATTTTTGAATTCGCGACCAAATTCTGGATTTTCTTGATCCAAAACTAGATTTTTGAATTCGCGACCAAATTCTCGATTTTCTTGATCCAAAACTAGATTTTTGAATTCGCGACAAAATTCTTGATTTTCTTGATCCAAAACTAGATTTTTGTATTCGCGGCCAAATTCTTGATTTTCTTGATCCAAAACTAGATTTTTGAATTCGCGACCAAATTCTTGATTTTTCTTGATCCAAAATTTGTTTTTTGTATTGGCGACCAAATTCTTGATTTTCTTGATCCAAAACTATATTTTTGAATTCGCGACCAAATTCTTGATTTTCTTGATCCAAAACTAGATTTTTGAATTCGCGACCAAATTCATGATTTTCTTGATCCAAAACTAGATTTTTGAATTCGCGACCAAATTCATGAATTTCTTGAGCCAAAACTAGATTTATTATTCGCGACCAAATTCTTGATTTTCTTGATCCAAAACTTGATTTTTGAATTTGCGACAAAATTCTTGATTTTCTTGATCCAAAACTAGTTTTTTGAATTCGCGACCAAATTCATTATTTTCTTGATCCAAAACTAGATTTTTGAATTCGCGAGCAAATTCTTGATTTTCTTGATCCAAAACTAGATTTTTGAATTCGCGACGAAATTCTTGATTTTCTTGATCCAATACTAGATTTTGTATTCGCGACCAAATTCTTCATTTTCTTGATCCAATACTAGATTTTTGAATTCGCGACCAAATTCTTGATTTTCACGATCCAAAACTAGATTTTTGTATTAGCGACCAAATTCTTGATTTTCTTGATCGAAAACTAGATTTTTGTATGCTGGACCAAATTCTTTATTTTCTTGATCCAAACCTAGATTTTTGAAATTCGCGACCAAATTCTTGATTTTCTTGATCCAAAACTAGATTTTTGTATTCGCGATCAAATTCTTGATTTTCTTGATCCAATACTAGATTTTTGAATTCGCGACCAAATTCTTGATTTTAAAGATCCAGAACATGTTTTTTGTATTCGCGATCAAATTCTTGATTTTCTTGATCCAAAACTAGATTTTTGAATTCGCGACCAAATTCATGATTTTCTTGATCCAAAACTAGATTTTTGAATTCGCGACCAAATTAATGAATTTCTTGAGCCAAAACTAGATTTATTATTCGCGACCAAATTCTTGATTTTCTTGATCCAAAACTTGATTTTTGAATTTGCGACAAAATTCTTGATTTTCTTGATCCAAAACTAGTTTTTTGAATTCGCGACGAAATTCTTTATTTTCGTGATCCAAAACTATATTTTTTAATTCGCGACCAAATTCTTGATTTTCTTGATCCAAAACTATATTTTTGTATTCGCGGCCAAATTCTTGATTTTCTTGATCCAAAACTAGATTTTTGGATTAGCGATCAAATTCTTGATTTTCATGATCCAAAACTAGTTTTTTGAATTCACGACCAAATTCTGGATTTTCTTGATCCAAAACTAGATTTTTGAATTCTCGACCAAATTCATGAATTTCTTGATCCAAAACTAGATTTTTGAATTCGTGACCAAATTCTTGATTTTCTTGATCCAAAACTATATTTTTTAATTCGCGACCAAATTCTTGATATTCTTGATCCAAAACTAGATTTTTGTATTCGCGGCCAAATTCTTGATTTTCTTGATCCAAAACTAGATTTTTGGATTAGCGATCAAATTCTTGATTTTCATGATCCAAAACTAGTTTTTTGAATTCACGACCAAATTCTGGATTTTCTTGATCCAAAACTAGATTTTTGAATTCTCGACCAAATTCATGAATTTCTTGATCCAAAACTAGATTTTTGAATTCGCGACCAAATTCTCGATTTTCTTGATCCAAAACTAGATTTTTGAATTCGCGACAAAATTCTTGATTTTCTTGATCCAAAACTAGATTTTTGTATTCGCGGCCAAATTCTTGATTTTCTTGATCCAAAACTAGATTTTTGAATTCGCGACCAAATTCATGATTTTCATGATCCAAAACTAGATTTTTGAATTCTCGACCAAATTCATGAATTTCTTGATCCAAAACTAGATGTTTGAATTCGTGATCAAATTCTTGCTTTTCATGAACCAAAACTAGATTTTTGAATTCGCGACCAAATTCTTGATATTCTTGATCCAAAACTTGATTTTTGTATTCGCGGCCAAATCCTTGATTTTCTTGATCCAAAACTAGATTTTTGGATTAGCGATCAAATTCTTGATTTTCATGATCCAAAACTAGTTTTTTGAATTCGCGACCAAATTCTGGATTTTCTTGATCCAAAACTAGATTTTTGAATTCTCGACCAAATTCATGAATTTCTTGATCCAAAACTAGATTTTTGAATTCGCGACCAAATTCTCGATTTTCTTGATCCAAAACTAGATTTTTGTATTCGCGGCCAAATTCTTGATTTTCTTGATCCAAAACTAGATTTTTGAATTCGCGACCAAATTCATGATTTTCATGATCCAAAACTAGATTTTTGAATTCTCGACCAAATTCATGAATTTCTTGATCCGAAACTAGATGTTTGAATTCGTGATCAAATTCTTGCTTTTCTTGAACCAAAACTAGATTTTTGAATTCGCGACCAAATTCTTGATATTCTTGATCCAAAACTAGATTTTTGTATTCGCGGCCAAATCCTTGATTTTCTTGATCCAAAACTAGATTTTTGGATTAGCGATCAAATTCTTGATTTTCATGATCCAAAACTAGTTTTTTGAATTCGCGACCAAATTCTGGATTTTCTTGATCCAAAACTAGATTTTTGAATTCTCGACCAAATTCATGAATTTCTTGATCCGAAACTAGATGTTTGAATTCGTGATCAAATTCTTGCTTTTCTTGAACCAAAACTAGATTTTTGAATTCGCGACCAAATTCTTGATATTCTTGATCCAAAACTAGATTTTTGTATTCGGGCCAAATCCTTGATTTTTTTGATCCAAAACTAGATTTTTGGATTAGCGATCAAATTCTTGATTTTCATGATCCAAAACTAGTTTTTTGAATTCGCGACAAAATTCTTGATTTTCTTGATCCAAAACTAGTTTTTTGAATTCGCGACCAAATTCTTTATTTTCTTGATCCAAAACTAGATTTTTGAATTCGCGAGCAAATTCTTGATTTTCTTGATCCAAAACTAGATTTTTGAATTCGCGACGAAATTCTTGATTTTCTTGATCCAATACTAGATTTTGTATTCGCGACCAAATTCTTCATTTTCTTGATCCAATACTAGATTTTTGAATTCGCGACCAAATTCTTGATTTTCACGATCCAAAACTAGATTTTTGTATTAGCGACCAAATTCTTGATTTTCTTGATCGAAAACTAGATTTTTGTATGCTGGACCAAATTCTTTATTTTCTTGATCCAAACCTAGATTTTTGAAATTCGCGACCAAATTCTTGATTTTCTTGATCCAAAACTAGATTTTTGTATTCGCGATCAAATTCTTGATTTTCTTGATCCAATACTAGATTTTTGAATTCGCGACCAAATTCTTGATTTTAAAGATCCAGAACATGTTTTTTGTATTCGCGATCAAATTCTTGATTTTCTTGATCCAAAACTAGATTTTTGAATTCGCGACCAAATTCATGATTTTCTTGATCCAAAACTAGATTTTTGAATTCGCGACCAAATTAATGAATTTCTTGAGCCAAAACTAGATTTATTATTCGCGACCAAATTCTTGATTTTCTTGATCCAAAACTTGATTTTTGAATTTGCGACAAAATTCTTGATTTTCTTGATCCAAAACTAGTTTTTTGAATTCGCGACGAAATTCTTTATTTTCGTGATCCAAAACTAGATTTTTCAATTCGCGAGCAAATTCTTGATTTTCTTGATCCAAAACTAGATTTTTGAATTCGCGACCAAATTCATGATTTTCTTGATCCAAAACTAGATTTTTGAATTCGATCCAAATTCTTGATTTTCTTGATCCAAAACTTGTTTTTTGTATTCGCGATCAAATTCTTGATTTTCTTGATCCAAAACAAAATGTTTGTATTCGCGATCAAATTTTTGCTTTTCTTGATCCAAAACTAGATTTTTGAATTCGTGACCAAATTCTTGATTTTCTTGATCCAAAACTATATTTTTTAATTCGCGACCAAATTCTTGATATTCTTGATCCAAAACTAGATTTTTGTATTCGCGGCCAAATTCTTGATTTTCTTGATCCAAAACTAGATTTTTGGATTAGCGATCAAATTCTTGATTTTCATGATCCAAAACTAGTTTTTTGAATTCACGACCAAATTCTGGATTTTCTTGATCCAAAACTAGATTTTTGAATTCTCGACCAAATTCATGAATTTCTTGATCCAAAACTAGATTTTTGAATTCGCGACCAAATTCTCGATTTTCTTGATCCAAAACTAGATTTTTGAATTCGCGACAAAATTCTTGATTTTCTTGATCCAAAACTAGATTTTTGTATTCGCGGCCAAATTCTTGATTTTCTTGATCCAAAACTAGATTTTTGAATTCGCGACCAAATTCATGATTTTCATGATCCAAAACTAGATTTTTGAATTCTCGACCAAATTCATGAATTTCTTGATCCAAAACTAGATGTTTGAATTCGTGATCAAATTCTTGCTTTTCATGAACCAAAACTAGATTTTTGAATTCGCGACCAAATTCTTGATATTCTTGATCCAAAACTAGATTTTTGTATTCGCGGCCAAATCCTTGATTTTCTTGATCCAAAACTAGATTTTTGGATTAGCGATCAAATTCTTGATTTTCATGATCCAAAACTAGTTTTTTGAATTCGCGACCAAATTCTGGATTTTCTTGATCCAAAACTAGATTTTTGAATTCTCGACCAAATTCATGAATTTCTTGATCCAAAACTAGATTTTTGAATTCGCGACCAAATTCTCGATTTTCTTGATCCAAAACTAGATTTTTGAATTCGCGACAAAATTCTTGATTTTCTTGATCCAAAACTAGATTTTTGTATTCGCGGCCAAATTCTTGATTTTCTTGATCCAAAACTAGATTTTTGAATTCGCGACCAAATTCATGATTTTCATGATCCAAAACTACATTTTTGAATTCTCGACCAAATTCATGAATTTCTTGATCCGAAACTAGATGTTTGAATTCGTGATCAAATTCTTGCTTTTCTTGAACCAAAACTAGATTTTTGAATTCGCGACCAAATTCTTGATATTCTTGATCCAAAACTAGATTTTTGTATTCGCGGCCAAATCCTTGATTTTCTTGATCCAAAACTAGATTTTTGGATTAGCGATCAAATTCTTGATTTTCATGATCCAAAACTAGTTTTTTGAATTCGCGACCAAATTCTGGATTTTCTTGATCCAAAACTAGATTTTTGAATTCTCGACCAAATTCATGAATTTCTTGATCCGAAACTAGATGTTTGAATTCGTGATCAAATTCTTGCTTTTCTTGAACCAAAACTAGATTTTTGAATTCGCGACCAAATTCTTGATATTCTTGATCCAAAACTAGATTTTTGTATTCGGGCCAAATCCTTGATTTTCTTGATCCAAAACTAGATTTTTGGATTAGCGATCAAATTCTTGATTTTCATGATCCAAAACTAGTTTTTTGAATTCGTGACAAAATTCTTGATTTTCTTGATCCAAAACTAGTTTTTTGAATTCGCGACCAAATTCTTTATTTTCTTGATCCAAAACTAGATTTTTGAATTCGCGAGCAAATTCTTGATTTTCTTGATCCAAAACTAGATTTTTGAATTCGCGACGAAATTCTTGATTTTCTTGATCCAATACTAGATTTTGTATTCGCGACCAAATTCTTCATTTTCTTGATCCAATACTAGATTTTTGTATTGGCGACCAAATTCTTGATTTTCTAGATCCAAAACTATATTTTTGTATTCGCGACCAAATTCATTAATTTCTTGATCCAAAACTAGATGTTTGAATTCGTGATCAAATTCTTGCTTTTCTTGATCCAAAACTAGATTTTTGAATTCGCGACCAAATTCTTGATATTCTTGATCCAAAACTAGATTTTTGTATTCGCGGCCAAATTCTTGATTTTCTTGATCCAAAACTAGATTTTTGGATTAGCGATCAAATTCTTGATTTTCATGATCCAAAACTAGTTTTTTGAATTCGCGACCAAATTCTTGATTTTCTTGATCCAAAACTAGATACTTGCATTCTCGACCAAATTCATGAATTTCTTGATCCAAAACTAGATTTTTGAATTCGCGACCAAATTCTCGATTTTCTTGATCCAAAACTAGATTTTTGAATTCGCGACAAAATTCTTGATTTTCTTGATCCAAAACTAGATTTTTGTATTCGCGGCCAAATTCTTGATTTTCTTGATCCGAAACTAGATTTTTGAATTCGCGACCAAATTCATGATTTTCATGATCCAAAACTAGATTTTTGAATTCTCGACCAAATTCATGAATTTCTTGATCCAAAACTAGATGTTTGAATTCGTGATCAAATTCTTGCTTTTCTTGAACCAAAACTAGATTTTTGAATTCGCGACCAAATTCTTGATATTCTTGATCCAAAACTAGATTTTTGTATTCGAGGTCAAATTCTTGAGTTTCTTGATCCAAAACTAGATTTTTGGATTCGCGACCAAATTAATGATTTTCTTGATCCAAAACTAGATTTTTGAATTTGCGCCAAATTCTAGATTTTCTTGATCCAAAACTAGATTTTTGAATTCGCGACCAAATTCTGGATTTTCTTGATCCAAAACTAGATTTTTGAATTCGCGACCAAATTCTCGATTTTCTTGATCCAAAACTAGATTTTTGAATTCGCGACAAAATTCTTGATTTTCTTGATCCAAAACTAGATTTTTGTATTCGCGGCCATATTCTTGATTTTCTTGATCCAAAACTAGATTTTTGAATTCGCGACCAAATTCATGATTTTCTTGATCCAAAACTAGATTTTTGAATTCGCGACCAAATTCATGAATTTCTTGAGCCAAAACTAGATTTATTATTCGCGACCAAATTCTTGATTTTCTTGATCCAAAACTTGATTTTTGAATTGGCGACAAAATTCTTGATTTTCTTGATCCAAAACTAGTTTTTTGAATTCGCGACCAAATTCTTTATTTTCTTGATCCAAAACTAGATTTTTGAATTCGCGAGCAAATTCTTGATTTTCTTGATCCAAAACTAGATTTTTGAATTCGCGACGAAATTCTTGATTTTCTTGATCCAATACTAGATTTTGTATTCGCGACCAAATTCTTCATTTTCTTGATCCAATACTAGATTTTGAATTCGCGACCAAATTCTTGATTTTCACGATCCAAAACTAGATTTTTGTATTAGCGACCAAATTCTTGATTTTCTTGATCGAAAACTAGATTTTTGTATGCTGGACCAAATTCTTTATTTTCTTGATCCAAACCTAGATTTTTGAAATTCGCGACCAAATTCTTGATTTTCTTGATCCAAAACTAGATTTTTGTATTCGCGATCAAATTCTTGATTTTCTTGATCCAATACTAGATTTTTGAATTCGCGACCAAATTCTTGATTTTAAAGATCCAGAACATGTTTTTTGTATTCGCGATCAAATTCTTGATTTTCTTGATCCAAAACTAGATTTTTGAATTCGCGACCAAATTCATGATTTTCTTGATCCAAAACTAGATTTTTGAATTCGCGACCAAATTCATGAATTTCTTTATCCGAAACTAGATGTTTGAATTCGCGACCAAATTCTTGATTTTCTTGATCCAAAACTTGATTTTTGAATTTGCGACAAAATTCTTGATTTTCTTGATCCAAAACTAGTTTTTTGAATTCGCGACGAAATTCTTTATTTTCGTGATCCAAAACTAGATTTTTCAATTCGCGAGCAAATTCTTGATTTTCTTGATCCAAAACTAGATTTTTGAATTCGCGACCAAATTCATGATTTTCTTGATCCAAAACTAGATTTTTGAATTCGATCCAAATTCTTGATTTTCTTGATCCAAAACTTGTTTTTTGTATTCGCGATCAAATTCTTGATTTTCTTGATCCAAAACAAAATGTTTGTATTCGCGATCAAATTTTTGCTTTTCTTGATCCAAAACTAGATTTTTGAATTCGTGACCAAATTCTTGATTTTCTTGATCCAAAACTATATTTTTTAATTCGCGACCAAATTCTTGATATTCTTGATCCAAAACTAGATTTTTGTATTCGCGGCCAAATTCTTGATTTTCTTGATCCAAAACTAGATTTTTGGATTAGCGATCAAATTCTTGATTTTCATGATCCAAAACTAGTTTTTTGAATTCGCGACCAAATTCTGGATTTTCTTGATCCAAAACTAGATTTTTGAATTCTCGACCAAATTCATGAATTTCTTGATCCAAAACTAGATTTTTGAATTCGCGACCAAATTCTCGATTTTCTTGATCCAAAACTAGATTTTTGAATTCGCGACAAAATTCTTGATTTTCTTGATCCAAAACTAGATTTTTGTATTCGCGGCCAAATTCTTGATTTTCTTGATCCAAAACTATATTTTTTAATTCGCGACCAAATTCTTGATATTCTTGATCCAAAACTAGATTTTTGTATTCGCGGCCAAATTCTTGATTTTCTTGATCCAAAACTAGATTTTTGGATTAGCGATCAAATTCTTGATTTTCATGATCCAAAACTAGTTTTTTGAATTCGCGACCAAATTCTGGATTTTCTTGATCCAAAACTAGATTTTTGAATTCTCGACCAAATTCATGAATTTCTTGATCCAAAACTAGATTTTTGAATTCGCGACCAATTTCTCGATTTTCTTGATCCAAAACTAGATTTGTGAATTCGCGACAAAATTCTTGATTTTCTTGATCCAAAACTAGATTTTTGAATTCGCGACCAAATTCTCGATTTTCTTGATCCAAAACTAGATTTTTGAATTCGCGACAAAATTCTTGATTTTCTTGATCCAAAACTAGATTTTTGTATTCGCGGCCAAATTCTTGATTTTCTTGAGCCAAAACTAGATTTTTGAATTCGCGACCAAATTCATGATTTTCATGATCCAAAACTAGATTTTTGAATTCTCGACCAAATTCATGAATTTCTTTATCCGAAACTAGATGTTTGAATTCGCGACCAAATTCTTGATTTTCTTGATCCAAAACTTGATTTTTGAATTTGCGACAAAATTCTTGATTTTCTTGATCCAAAACTAGTTTTTTGAATTCGCGACGAAATTCTTTATTTTCGTGATCCAAAACTAGATTTTTCAATTCGCGAGCAAATTCTTGATTTTCTTGATCCAAAACTAGATTTTTGAATTCGCGACCAAATTCATGATTTTCTTGATCCAAAACTAGATTTTTGAATTCGATCCAAATTCTTGATTTTCTTGATCCAAAACTTGTTTTTTGTATTCGCGATCAAATTCTTGATTTTCTTGATCCAAAACAAAATGTTTGTATTCGCGATCAAATTTTTGCTTTTCTTGATCCAAAACTAGATTTTTGAATTCGTGACCAAATTCTTGATTTTCTTGATCCAAAACTATATTTTTTAATTCGCGACCAAATTCTTGATATTCTTGATCCAAAACTAGATTTTTGTATTCGCGACAAAATTCTTGATTTTCTTGATCCAAAACTAGATTTTTGAATTCGCGACGAAATTCTTTATTTTCGTGATCCAAAACTAGATTTTTCAATTCGCGAGCAAATTCTTGATTTTCTTGATCCAAAACTAGATTTTTGAATTCGCGACCAAATTCATGATTTTCTTGATCCAAAACTAGATTTTTGAATTCGATCCAAATTCTTGATTTTCTTGATCCAAAACTTGTTTTTTGTATTCGCGATCAAATTCTTGATTTTCTTGATCCAAAACAAAATGTTTGTATTCGCGATCAAATTTTTGCTTTTCTTGATCCAAAACTAGATTTTTGAATTCGTGACCAAATTCTTGATTTTCTTGATCCAAAACTATATTTTTTAATTCGCGACCAAATTCTTGATATTCTTGATCCAAAACTAGATTTTTGTATTCGCGGCCAAATTCTTGATTTTCTTGATCCAAAACTAGATTTTTGGATTAGCGATCAAATTCTTGATTTTCATGATCCAAAACTAGTTTTTTGAATTCGCGACCAAATTCTGGATTTTCTTGATCCAAAACTAGATTTTTGAATTCTCGACCAAATTCATGAATTTCTTGATCCAAAACTAGATTTTTGAATTCGCGACCAAATTCTCGATTTTCTTGATCCAAAACTAGATTTTTGAATTCGCGACAAAATTCTTGATTTTCTTGATCCAAAACTAGATTTTTGTATTCGCGGCCAAATTCTTGATTTTCTTGATCCAAAACTAGATTTTTGAATTCGCGACCAAATTCATGATTTTCATGATCCAAAACTAGATTTTTGAATTCTCGACCAAATTCATGAATTTCTTTATCCGAAACTAGATATTTGAATTCGCGACCAAATTCTTGATTTTCTTGATCCAAAACTTGATTTTTGAATTTGCGACAAAATTCTTGATTTTCTTGATCCAAAACTAGTTTTTTGAATTCGCGACGAAATTCTTTATTTTCGTGATCCAAAACTAGATTTTTCAATTCGCGAGCAAATTCTTGATTTTCTTGATCCAAAACTAGATTTTTGAATTCGCGACCAAATTCATGATTTTCTTTATCCAAAACTAGATTTTTGAATTCGATCCAAATTCTTGATTTTCTTGATCCAAAACTTGTTTTTTGTATTCGCGATCAAATTCTTGATTTTCTTGATCCAAAACAAAATGTTTGTATTCGCGATCAAATTTTTGCTTTTCTTGATCCAAAACTAGATTTTTGAATTCGTGACCAAATTCTTGATTTTCTTGATCCAAAACTATATTTTTTAATTCGCGACCAAATTCTTGATATTCTTGATCCAAAACTAGATTTTTGTATTCGCGGCCAAATTCTTGATTTTCTTGATCCAAAACTAGATTTTTGGATTAGCGATCAAATTCTTGATTTTCATGATCCAAAACTAGTTTTTTGAATTCGCGACCAAATTCTGGATTTTCTTGATCCAAAACTAGATTTTTGAATTCTCGACCAAATTCATGAATTTCTTGATCCAAAACTAGATTTTTGAATTCGCGACCAAATTCTCGATTTTCTTGATCCAAAACTAGATTTTTGAATTCGCGACAAAATTCTTGATTTTCTTGATCCAAAACTAGATTTTTGTATTCGCGGCCAAATTCTTGATTTTCTTGATCCAAAACTATATTTTTTAATTCGCGACCAAATTCTTGATATTCTTGATCCAAAACTAGATTTTTGTATTCGCGGCCAAATTCTTGATTTTCTTGATCCAAAACTAGATTTTTGGATTAGCGATCAAATTCTTGATTTTCATGATCCAAAACTAGTTTTTTGAATTCGCGACCAAATTCTGGATTTTCTTGATCCAAAACTAGATTTTTGAATTCTCGACCAAATTCATGAATTTCTTGATCCAAAACTAGATTTTTGAATTCGCGACCAATTTCTCGATTTTCTTGATCCAAAACTAGATTTGTGAATTCGCGACAAAATTCTTGATTTTCTTGATCCAAAACTAGATTTTTGAATTCGCGACCAAATTCTCGATTTTCTTGATCCAAAACTAGATTTTTGAATTCGCGACAAAATTCTTGATTTTCTTGATCCAAAACTAGATTTTTGTATTCGCGGCCAAATTCTTGATTTTCTTGAGCCAAAACTAGATTTTTGAATTCGCGACCAAATTCATGATTTTCATGATCCAAAACTAGATTTTTGAATTCTCGACCAAATTCATGAATTTCTTTATCCGAAACTAGATGTTTGAATTCGCGACCAAATTCTTGATTTTCTTGATCCAAAACTTGATTTTTGAATTTGCGACAAAATTCTTGATTTTCTTGATCCAAAACTAGTTTTTTGAATTCGCGACGAAATTCTTTATTTTCGTGATCCAAAACTAGATTTTTCAATTCGCGAGCAAATTCTTGATTTTCTTGATCCAAAACTAGATTTTTGAATTCGCGACCAAATTCATGATTTTCTTGATCCAAAACTAGATTTTTGAATTCGATCCAAATTCTTGATTTTCTTGATCCAAAACTTGTTTTTTGTATTCGCGATCAAATTCTTGATTTTCTTGATCCAAAACAAAATGTTTGTATTCGCGATCAAATTTTTGCTTTTCTTGATCCAAAACTAGATTTTTGAATTCGTGACCAAATTCTTGATTTTCGTGATCCAAAACTATATTTTTTAATTCGCGACCAAATTCTTGATATTCTTGATCCAAAACTAGATTTTTGTATTCGCGGCCAAATTCTTGATTTTCTTGATCCAAAACTAGATTTTTGGATTAGCGATCAAATTCTTGATTTTCATGATCCAAAACTAGTTTTTTGAATTCGCGACCAAATTCTGGATTTTCTTGATCCAAAACTAGATTTTTGAATTCTCGACCAAATTCATGAATTTCTTGATCCAAAACTAGATTTTTGAATTCGCGACCAAATTCTCGATTTTCTTGATCCAAAACTAGATTTTTGAATTCGCGACCAAATTCTTGATATTCTTGATCCAAAACTAGATTTTTGTATTCGCGGCCAAATTCTTGATTTTCTTGATCCAAAACTAGATTTTTGTATTCGCGGCCAAATTCTTGATTTTCTTGATCCAAAACTAGATTTTTGGATTAGCGATCAAATTCTTGATTTTCATGATCCAAAACTAGTTTTTTGAATTCGCGACCAAATTCTGGATTTTCTTGATCCAAAACTAGATTTTTGAATTCTCGACCAAATTCATGATTTTCTTGATCCAAAACTAGATTTTTGAATTCGATCCAAATTCTTGATTTTCTTGATCCAAAACTTGTTTTTTGTATTCGCGATCAAATTCTTGATTTTCTTGATCCAAAACAAAATGTTTGTATTCGCGATCAAATTTTTGCTTTTCTTGATCCAAAACTAGATTTTTGAATTCGTGACCAAATTCTTGATTTTCGTGATCGAAAACTATATTTTTTAATTCGCGACCAAATTCTTGATATTCTTGATCCAAAACTAGATTTTTGTATTCGCGGCCAAATTCTTGATTTTCTTGATCCAAAACTAGATTTTTGGATTAGCGATCAAATTCTTGATTTTCATGATCCAAAACTAGTTTTTTGAATTCGCGACCAAATTCTGGATTTTCTTGATCCAAAACTAGATTTTTGAATTCTCGACCAAATTCATGAATTTCTTGATCCAAAACTAGATTTTTGAATTCGCGACCAAATTCTCGATTTTCTTGATCCAAAACTAGATTTTTGAATTCGCGACCAAATTCTTGATATTCTTGATCCAAAACAAGATTTTTGTATTCGCGGCCAAATTCTTGATTTTCTTGATCCAAAACTAGATTTTTGTATTCGCGGCCAAATTCTTGATTTTCTTGATCCAAAACTAGATTTTTGGATTAGCGATCAAATTCTTGATTTTCATGATCCAAAACTAGTTTTTTGAATTCGCGACCAAATTCTGGATTTTCATGATCCAAAACTAGTTTTTTGAATTCGCGACCAAATTCTGGATTTTCTTGATCCAAAACTAGATTTTTGTATTCGCGATCAAATTCTTGATTTTCTTGATCCAATACTAGATTTTTGAATTCGCGACCAAATTCTTGATTTTAAAGATCCAGAACATGTTTTTTGTAATCGCGATCAAATTCTTGATTTTCTTGATCCAAAACTAGATTTTTGAATTCGCGACCAAATTCATGATTTTCTTGATCCAAAACTAGATTTTTGAATTCGCGACCTAATTAATGAATTTCTTGAGCCAAAACTAGATTTATTATTCGCGACCAAATTCTTGATTTTCTTGATCCAAAACTTGATTTTTGAATTTGCGACAAAATTCTTGATTTTCTTGATCCAAAACTAGTTTTTTGAATTCGCGACGAAATTCTTTATTTTCGTGATCCAAAACTAGATTTTTCAATTCGCGAGCAAATTCTTGATTTTCTTGATCCAAAACTAGATTTTTGAATTCGCGACCAAATTCTCGATTTTCTTGATCCAAAACTAGATTTTTGAATTCGCGACAAAATTCTTGATTTTCTTGATCCAAAACTAGATTTTTGTATTCGCGGCCAAATTCTTGATTTTCTTGATCCAAAACTAGATTTTTGAATTCTCGACCAAATTCATGAATTTCTTGATCCGAAACTAGATGTTTGAATTCGTGATCAAATTCTTGCTTTTCTTGAAGTAAAACTAGATTTTTGAATTCGCGACCAAATTCTTGATATTCTTGATCCAAAACTAGATTTTTGTATTCGCGGCCAAATTCTTGATTTTCTTGATCCAAAACTAGATTTTTGGATTAGCGATCAAATTCTTGATTTTCATGATCCAAAACTAGTTTTTTGAATTCGCGACCAAATTCTGGATTTTCTTGATCCAAAACTAGATTTTTGAATTCTCGACCAAATTCATGAATTTCTTGATCATAAACTAGATTTTTGAATTCGCGACCAAATTCTCGATTTTCTTGATCCAAAACTAGATTTTTGAATTCGCGACAAAATTCTTGATTTTCTTGATCCAAAACTAGATTTTTGTATTCGCGGCCAAATTCTTGATTTTCTTCATCCAAAACTAGATTTTTGAATTCGCGACCAAATTCATGATTTTCATGATCCAAAACTAGATTTTTGAATTCTCGACCAAATTCATGAATTTCTTGATCCGAAACTAGATGTTTGAATTCGTGATCAAATTCTTGCTTTTCTTGAACCAAAACTAGATTTTTGAATTCGCGACCAAATTCTTGATATTCTTGATCCAAAACTAGATTTTTGTATTCGCGGTCAAATTCTTGATTTTCTTGATCCAAAACTAGATTTTTGGATTCGCGACCAAATTAATGATTTTCTTGATCCAAAACTAGATTTTTGAATTTGCGCCAAATTCTGGATTTTTTCTTGATCCAAAACTAGATTTTTGAATTCGCGACCAAATTCATGATTTTCTTGATCCAAAACTAGATTTTTGAATTCGCGACCAAATTCTCGATTTTCTTGATCCAAAACTAGATTTTTGAATTCGCGACAAAATTCTTGATTTTCTTGATCCAAAACTAGATTTTTGTATTCGCGACCAAATTCTTGATTTTCGTGATCCAAAACTTGATTTTTGAATTTGCGACAAAATTCTTGATTTTCTTGATCCAAAACTAGTTTTTTCAATTCGCGACAAAATTCTTGATTTTCGTGATCCAAAACTAGATTTTTGAATTCGCGACCAAATTCTTGATTTTCTTGATCCAAAACTTGTTATTTGTATTCGCGACCAAATTCTTGATTTTCTTTATCCAAAACTAGATTTTTGTATTCGCGAAAAAATTCTTGATTTTCTTGATCCAAAACTAGATTTTTGTATTCGCGGCTATATTCTTGATTTTCATGATCCAAAACTAGTTTTTTGAATTCGCGACCAAATTCAGGATTTTCTTGATCCAAAACTAGATTTTTGAATTCTCGACCAAATTCATGAATTTCTTGATCATAAACTAGATTTTTGAATTCGCGACCAAATTCTCGATTTTCTTGATCCAAAACTAGATTTTTGAATTCGCGACAAAATTCTTGATTTTCTTGATCCAAAACTAGATTTTTGTATTCGCGGCCAAATTCTTGATTTTCTTGATCCAAAACTAGATTTTTGAATTCGCGACCAAATTCATGATTTTCATGATCCAAAACTAGATTTTTGAATTCTCGACCAAATTCATGAATTTCTTTATCCGAAACTAGATGTTTGAATTCGCGACCAAATTCTTGATTTTCTTGATCCAAAACTTGATTTTTGAATTCACGACTAAATTCTTGATTTTCTTGATCCAAAACTAGATTTTTGAATTCTCGACCAAATTCTTGATTTTCGTGATCCAAAACTAGATTTTTGAATTCGCGACCAAATTCTTGATTTTCTTGATCCAAAACTAGATTTTTGAACTCGCGACAAAATTCTTGATTTTCTTGATCCAAAACTTGTTTTTTGTATTGGCGACCAAATTCTTGATTTTCTTGATCCAAAACTAAATTTTTTTAATTCGGAACAAAATACTTGATTTTCTTGATCCAAAACTAGATTTTTCAATTCGCGACAAAATTCTTGATTTTCGTGATCCAAAACTAGATTTTTGAATTCGCGACCAAATTCATGATTTTCATGATCCAAAACTAGATTTTTGAATTCTCGACCAAATTCATGAATTTCTTGATCCAAAACTAGATGTTTGAATTCGTGATCAAATTCTTGCTTTTCTTGAACCAAAACTAGATTTTTGAATTCGCGATCAAATTCTTGATATTCTTGATCCAAAACTAGATTTTTGTATTCGAGGTCAAATTCTTGAGTTTCTTGATCCAAAACTAGATTTTTGGATTCGCGACCAAATTAATGATTTTCTTGATCCAAAACTAGATTTTTGAATTTGCGCCAAATTCTAGATTTTCTTGATCCAAAACTAGATTTTTGAAGTCGCGACCAAATTCTTGATTTTCTTGATCCAAAACTAGATTTTTGAATTCGCGACCAAATTCTCGATTTTCTTGATCCAAAACTAGATTTTTCAATTCGCGACAAAATTCTTGATTTTCTTGATCCAAAACTAGATTTTTGTATTCGCGGCCAAATTCTTGATTTTCTTGATCCAAAACTAGATTTTTGAATTCGCGACCAAATTCATGATTTTCTTGATCCAAAACTAGATTTTTGAATTCGCGACCAAATTCATGAATTTCTTGAGCCAAAACTAGATTTATTATTCGCGACCAAATTCTTGATTTTCTTGATCCAAAACTTGATTTTTGAATTTGCGACAAATTTTTGATTTTCCTGATCCAAAACTAGTTTTTTGAATTCGCGACCAAATTCTTTATTTTCTTGATCCAAAACTAGATTTTTGAATTCGCGAGCAAATTCTTGATTTTCTTGATCCAAAACTAGATTTTTGAATTCGCGACGAAATTCTTGATTTTCTTGATCCAATACTAGATTTTGTATTCGCGACCAAATTCTTCATTTTCTTGATCCAATACTAGATTTTTGAATTCGCGACCAAATTCTTGATTTTCACGATCCAAAACTAGATTTTTGTATTAGCGACCAAATTCTTGATTTTCTTGATCGAAAACTAGATTTTTGTATGCTGGACCAAATTCTTTATTTTCTTGATCCAAACCTAGATTTTTGAAATTCGCGACCAAATTCTTGATTTTCTTGATCCAAAACTAGATTTTTGTATTCGCGATCAAATTCTTGATTTTCTTGATCCAATACTAGATTTTTGAATTCGCGACCAAATTCTTGATTTTAAAGATCCAGAACATGTTTTTTGTATTCGCGATCAAATTCTTGATTTTCTTGATCCAAAACTAGATTTTTGAATTCGCGACTAAATTCATGATTTTCTTGATCCAAAACTAGATTTTTGAATTCGCGACCTAATTAATGAATTTCTTGAGCCAAAACTAGATTTATTATTCGCGACCAAATTCTTGATTTTCTTGATCCAAAACTTGATTTTTGAATTTGCGACAAAATTCTTGATTTTCTTGATCCAAAACTAGTTTTTTGAATTCGCGACAAATTCTTTATTTTCGTGATCCAAAATTAGATTTTTCAATTCGCGAGCAAATTATTGATTTTCTTGATCCAAAACTAGATTTTTGAATTCGCGACCAAATTCATGATTTTCTTGATCCAAAACTAGATTTTTGAATTCGATCCAAATTCTTGATTTTCTTGATCCAAAACTTGTTTTTTGTATTCGCGATCAAATTCTTGATTTTCTTGATCCAAAACAAAATGTTTGTATTCGCGATCAAATTTTTGCTTTTCTTGATCCAAAACTAGATTTTTGAATTCGTGACCAAATTCTTGATTTTCTTGAACCAAAACTATATTTTTTAATTCGCGACCAAATTCTTGATATTCTTGATCCAAAACTAGATTTTTGTATTCGCGGCCAAATTCTTGATTTTCTTGATCGAAAACTAGATTTTTGGATTAGCGATCAAATTCTTGATTTTCATGATCCAAAACTAGTTTTTTGAATTCGCGACCAAATTCTGGATTTTCTTGATCCAAAACTAGATTTTTGAATTCTCGACCAAATTCATGAATTTCTTGATCCAAAACTAGATTTTTGAATTCGCGACCAAATTCTCGATTTTCTTGATCCAAAACTAGATTTTTGAATTCGCGACAAAATTCTTGATTTTCTTGATCCAAAACTAGATTTTTGTATTCGCGGCCAAATTCTTGATTTTCTTGATCCAAAACTATATTTTTTAATTCGCGACCAAATTCTTGATATTCTTGATCCAAAACTAGATTTTTGTATTCGCGGCCAAATTCTTGATTTTCTTGATCCAAAACTAGATTTTTGGATTAGCGATCAAATTCTTGATTTTCATGATCCAAAACTAGTTTTTTGAATTCGCGACCAAATTCTGGATTTTCTTGATCCAAAACTAGATTTTTGAATTCTCGACCAAATTCATGAATTTCTTGATCCAAAACTAGATTTTTGAATTCGCGACCAAATTCTCGATTTTCTTGATCCAAAACTAGATTTTTGAATTCGCGACAAAATTCTTGATTTTCTTGATCCAAAACTAGATTTTTGTATTCGCGGCCAAATTCTTGATTTTCTTGATCCAAAACTAGATTTTTGAATTCGCGACCAAATTCATGATTTTCATGATCCAAAACTAGATTTTTGAATTCTCGACCAAATTCATGAATTTCTTGATCCGAAACTAGATGTTTGAATTCGTGATCAAATTCTTGCTTTTCTTGAACCAAAACTAGATTTTTGAATTCGCGACCAAATTCTTGATATTCTTGATCCAAAACTAGATTTTTGTATTCGCGGCCAAATTCTTGATTTTCTTGATCCAAAACTAGATTTTTGGATTAGCGATCAAATTCTTGATTTTCATGATCCAAAACTAGTTTTTTGAATTCGCGACCAAATTCAGGATTTTCTTGATCCAAAACTAGATTTTTGAATTCTCGACCAAATTCATGAATTTCTTGATCATAAACTAGATTTTTGAATTCGCGACCAAATTCTCGATTTTCTTGATCCAAAACTAGATTTTTGAATTCGCGACAAAATTCTTGATTTTCTTGATCCAAAACTAGATTTTTGTATTCGCGGCCAAATTCTTGATTTTCTTGATCCAAAACTAGATTTTTGAATTCGCGACCAAATTCATGATTTTCATGATCCAAAACTAGATTTTTGAATTCTCGACCAAATTCATGAATTTCTTTATCCGAAACTAGATGTTTGAATTCGCGACCAAATTCTTGATTTTCTTGATCCAAAACTTGATTTTTGAATTCACGACTAAATTCTTGATTTTCTTGATCCAAAACTAGATTTTTGAATTCTCGACCAAATTCTTGATTTTCGTGATCCAAAACTAGATTTTTGAATTCGCGACCAAATTCTTGATTTTCTTGATCCAAAACTAGATTTTTGAACTCGCGACAAAATTCTTGATTTTCTTGATCCAAAACTTGTTTTTTGTATTGGCGACCAAATTCTTGATATTCTTGATCCAAAACTAAATTTTTTTAATTCGGAACAAAATACTTGATTTTCTTGATCCAAAACTAGATTTTTCAATTCGCGACAAAATTCTTGATTTTCGTGATCCAAAACTAGATTTTTGAATTCGCGACCAAATTCATGATTTTCATGATCCAAAACTAGATTTTTGAATTCTCGACCAAATTCATGAATTTCTTGATCCAAAACTAGATGTTTGAATTCGTGATCAAATTCTTGCTTTTCTTGAACCAAAACTAGATTTTTGAATTCGCGATCAAATTCTTGATATTCTTGATCCAAAACTAGATTTTTGTATTCGAGGTCAAATTCTTGAGTTTCTTGATCCAAAACTAGATTTTTGGATTCGCGACCAAATTAATGATTTTCTTGATCCAAAACTAGATTTTTGAATTTGCGCCAAATTCTAGATTTTCTTGATCCAAAACTAGATTTTTGAATTCGCGACCAAATTCTTGATTTTCTTGAACCAAAACTAGATTTTTGAATTCGCGATCAAATTCTTGATATTCTTGATCCAAAACTAGATTTTTCAATTCGCGGTCAAATTCTTGAGTTTCTTGATCCAAAACTAGATTTTTGGATTCGCGACCAAATTAATGATTTTCTTGATCCAAAACTAGATTTTTGAATTTGCGCCAAATTCTAGATTTTCTTGATCCAAAACTAGATTTTTGAATTCGCGACAAAATTCTTGATTTTCTTGATCCAAAACTAGATTTTTGTATTCGCGGCCAAATTCTTGATTTTCTTGATCCAAAACTAGATTTTTGGATTAGCGATCAAATTCTTGATTTTCATGATCCAAAACTAGTTTTTTGAATTCGCGACCAAATTCTGGATTTTCTTGATCCAAAACTAGATTTTTGAATTCTCGACCAAATTCATGAATTTCTTGATCCAAAACTAGATTTTTGAATTCGCGACCAAATTCTCGATTTTCTAGATCCAAAACTAGATTTTTGAATTCGCGACAAAATTCTTGATTTTCTTGATCCAAAACTAGATTTTTGTATTCGCGGCCAAATTCTTGATTTTCTTGATCCAAAACTAGATTTTTGAATTCGCGACCAAATTCATGATTTTCATGATCCAAAACTAGATTTTTGAATTCTCGACCAAATTCATGAATTTCTTGATCCGAAACTAGATGTTTGAATTCGTGATCAAATTCTTGCTTTTCTTGAACCAAAACTAGATTTTTGAATTCGCGACCAAATTCTTGATATTCTTGATCCAAAACTAGATTTTTGTATTCGCGGCCAAATTCTTGATTTTCTTGATCCAAAACTAGATTTTTGGATTAGCGATCAAATTCTTGATTTTCATGATCCAAAACTAGTTTTTTGAATTCGCGACCAAATTCAGGATTTTCTTGATCCAAAACTAGATTTTTGAATTCTCGACCAAATTCATGAATTTCTTGATCATAAACTAGATTTTTGAATTCGCGACCAAATTCTCGATTTTCTTGATCCAAAACTAGATTTTTGAATTCGCGACAAAATTCTTGATTTTCTTGATCCAAAACTAGATTTTTGTATTCGCGGCCAAATTCTTGATTTTCTTGATCCAAAACTAGATTTTTGAATTCGCGACCAAATTCATGATTTTCATGATCCAAAACTAGATTTTTGAATTCTCGACCAAATTCATGAATTTCTTTATCCGAAACTAGATGTTTGAATTCGCGACCAAATTCTTGATTTTCTTGATCCAAAACTTGATTTTTGAATTCACGACTAAATTCTTGATTTTCTTGATCCAAAACTAGATTTTTGAATTCTCGACCAAATTCTTGATTTTCGTGATCCAAAACTAGATTTTTGAATTCGCGACCAAATTCTTGATTTTCTTGATCCAAAACTAGATTTTTGAACTCGCGACAAAATTCTTGATTTTCTTGATCCAAAACTTGTTTTTTGTATTGGCGACCAAATTCTTGATATTCTTGATCCAAAACTAAATTTTTTTAATTCGGAACAAAATACTTGATTTTCTTGATCCAAAACTAGATTTTTCAATTCGCGACAAAATTCTTGATTTTCGTGATCCAAAACTAGATTTTTGAATTCGCGACCAAATTCATGATTTTCATGATCCAAAACTAGATTTTTGAATTCTCGACCAAATTCATGAATTTCTTGATCCAAAACTAGATGTTTGAATTCGTGATCAAATTCTTGCTTTTCTTGAACCAAAACTAGATTTTTGAATTCGCGATCAAATTCTTGATATTCTTGATCCAAAACTAGATTTTTGTATTCGAGGTCAAATTCTTGAGTTTCTTGATCCAAAACTAGATTTTTGGATTCGCGACCAAATTAATGATTTTCTTGATCCAAAACTAGATTTTTGAATTTGCGCCAAATTCTAGATTTTCTTGATCCAAAACTAGATTTTTGAATTCGCGACCAAATTCTTGATTTTCTTGATCCAAAACTAGATTTTTGAATTCGCGACCAAATTCTCGATTTTCTTGATCCAAAACTAGATTTTTCAATTCGCGACAAAATTCTTGATTTTCTTGATCCAAAACTAGATTTTTGTATTCGCGGCCAAATTCTTGATTTTCTTGATCCAAAACTAGATTTTTGAATTCGCGACCAAATTCATGATTTTCTTGATCCAAAACTAGATTTTTGAATTCGCGACCAAATTCATGAATTTCTTGAGCCAAAACTAGATTTATTATTCGCGACCAAATTCTTGATTTTCTTGATCCAAAACTTGATTTTTGAATTTGCGACAAATTTTTGATTTTCCTGATCCAAAACTAGTTTTTTGAATTCGCGACCAAATTCTTTATTTTCTTGATCCAAAACTAGATTTTTGAATTCGCGAGCAAATTCTTGATTTTCTTGATCCAAAACTAGATTTTTGAATTCGCGACGAAATTCTTGATTTTCTTGATCCAATACTAGATTTTGTATTCGCGACCAAATTCTTCATTTTCTTGATCCAATACTAGATTTTTGAATTCGCGACCAAATTCTTGATTTTCACGATCCAAAACTAGATTTTTGTATTAGCGACCAAATTCTTGATTTTCTTGATCGAAAACTAGATTTTTGTATGCTGGACCAAATTCTTTATTTTCTTGATCCAAACCTAGATTTTTGAAATTCGCGACCAAATTCTTGATTTTCTTGATCCAAAACTAGATTTTTGTATTCGCGATCAAATTCTTGATTTTCTTGATCCAATACTAGATTTTTGAATTCGCGACCAAATTCTTGATTTTAAAGATCCAGAACATGTTTTTTGTATTCGCGATCAAATTCTTGATTTTCTTGATCCAAAACTAGATTTTTGAATTCGCGACTAAATTCATGATTTTCTTGATCCAAAACTAGATTTTTGAATTCGCGACCTAATTAATGAATTTCTTGAGCCAAAACTAGATTTATTATTCGCGACCAAATTCTTGATTTTCTTGATCCAAAACTTGATTTTTGAATTTGCGACAAAATTCTTGATTTTCTTGATCCAAAACTAGTTTTTTGAATTCGCGACAAATTCTTTATTTTCGTGATCCAAAATTAGATTTTTCAATTCGCGAGCAAATTATTGATTTTCTTGATCCAAAACTAGATTTTTGAATTCGCGACCAAATTCATGATTTTCTTGATCCAAAACTAGATTTTTGAATTCGATCCAAATTCTTGATTTTCTTGATCCAAAACTTGTTTTTTGTATTCGCGATCAAATTCTTGATTTTCTTGATCCAAAACAAAATGTTTGTATTCGCGATCAAATTTTTGCTTTTCTTGATCCAAAACTAGATTTTTGTATTCGCGGCCAAATTCTTGATTTTCTTGATCCAAAACTATATTTTTTAATTCGCGACCAAATTCTTGATATTCTTGATCCAAAACTAGATTTTTGTATTCGCGGCCAAATTCTTGATTTTCTTGATCCAAAACTAGATTTTTGGATTAGCGATCAAATTCTTGATTTTCATGATCCAAAACTAGTTTTTTGAATTCGCGACCAAATTCTGGATTTTCTTGATCCAAAACTAGATTTTTGAATTCTCGACCAAATTCATGAATTTCTTGATCCAAAACTAGATTTTTGAATTCGCGACCAAATTCTCGATTTTCTTGATCCAAAACTAGATTTTTGAATTCGCGACAAAATTCTTGATTTTCTTGATCCAAAACTAGATTTTTGTATTCGCGGCCAAATTCTTGATTTTCTTGATCCAAAACTAGATTTTTGAATTCGCGACCAAATTCATGATTTTCATGATCCAAAACTAGATTTTTGAATTCTCGACCAAATTCATGAATTTCTTGATCCGAAACTAGATGTTTGAATTCGTGATCAAATTCTTGCTTTTCTTGAACCAAAACTAGATTTTTGAATTCGCGACCAAATTCTTGATATTCTTGATCCAAAACTAGATTTTTGTATTCGCGGCCAAATTCTTGATTTTCTTGATCCAAAACTAGATTTTTTGGATTAGCGATCAAATTCTTGATTTTCATGATCCAAAACTAGTTTTTTGAATTCGCGACCAAATTCAGGATTTTCTTGATCCAAAACTAGATTTTTGAATTCTCGACCAAATTCATGAATTTCTTGATCATAAACTAGATTTTTGAATTCGCGACCAAATTCTCGATTTTCTTGATCCAAAACTAGATTTTTGAATTCGCGACAAAATTCTTGATTTTCTTGATCCAAAACTAGATTTTTGTATTCGCGACAAAATTCTTGATTTTCTTGATCCAAAACTAGATTTTTGAATTCGCGACGAAATTCTTTATTTTCGTGATCCAAAACTAGATTTTTCAATTCGCGAGCAAATTCTTGATTTTCTTGATCCAAAACTAGATTTTTGAATTCGCGACCAAATTCATGATTTTCTTGATCCAAAACTAGATTTTTGAATTCGATCCAAATTCTTGATTTTCTTGATCCAAAACTTGTTTTTTGTATTCGCGATCAAATTCTTGATTTTCTTGATCCAAAACAAAATGTTTGTATTCGCGATCAAATTTTTGCTTTTCTTGATCCAAAACTAGATTTTTGAATTCGTGACCAAATTCTTGATTTTCTTGATCCAAAACTATATTTTTTAATTCGCGACCAAATTCTTGATATTCTTGATCCAAAACTAGATTTTTGTATTCGCGGCCAAATTCTTGATTTTCTTGATCCAAAACTAGATTTTTGGATTAGCGATCAAATTCTTGATTTTCATGATCCAAAACTAGTTTTTTGAATTCGCGACCAAATTCTGGATTTTCTTGATCCAAAACTAGATTTTTGAATTCTCGACCAAATTCATGAATTTCTTGATCCAAAACTAGATTTTTGAATTCGCGACCAAATTCTCGATTTTCTTGATCCAAAACTAGATTTTTGAATTCGCGACAAAATTCTTGATTTTCTTGATCCAAAACTAGATTTTTGTATTCGCGGCCAAATTCTTGATTTTCTTGATCCAAAACTAGATTTTTGAATTCGCGACCAAATTCATGATTTTCATGATCCAAAACTAGATTTTTGAATTCTCGACCAAATTCATGAATTTCTTTATCCGAAACTAGATATTTGAATTCGCGACCAAATTCTTGATTTTCTTGATCCAAAACTTGATTTTTGAATTTGCGACAAAATTCTTGATTTTCTTGATCCAAAACTAGTTTTTTGAATTCGCGACGAAATTCTTTATTTTCGTGATCCAAAACTAGATTTTTCAATTCGCGAGCAAATTCTTGATTTTCTTGATCCAAAACTAGATTTTTGAATTCGCGACCAAATTCATGATTTTCTTTATCCAAAACTAGATTTTTGAATTCGATCCAAATTCTTGATTTTCTTGATCCAAAACTTGTTTTTTGTATTCGCGATCAAATTCTTGATTTTCTTGATCCAAAACAAAATGTTTGTATTCGCGATCAAATTTTTGCTTTTCTTGATCCAAAACTAGATTTTTGAATTCGTGACCAAATTCTTGATTTTCTTGATCCAAAACTATATTTTTTAATTCGCGACCAAATTCTTGATATTCTTGATCCAAAACTAGATTTTTGTATTCGCGGCCAAATTCTTGATTTTCTTGATCCAAAACTAGATTTTTGGATTAGCGATCAAATTCTTGATTTTCATGATCCAAAACTAGTTTTTTGAATTCGCGACCAAATTCTGGATTTTCTTGATCCAAAACTAGATTTTTGAATTCTCGACCAAATTCATGAATTTCTTGATCCAAAACTAGATTTTTGAATTCGCGACCAAATTCTCGATTTTCTTGATCCAAAACTAGATTTTTGAATTCGCGACAAAATTCTTGATTTTCTTGATCCAAAACTAGATTTTTGTATTCGCGGCCAAATTCTTGATTTTCTTGATCCAAAACTATATTTTTTAATTCGCGACCAAATTCTTGATATTCTTGATCCAAAACTAGATTTTTGTATTCGCGGCCAAATTCTTGATTTTCTTGATCCAAAACTAGATTTTTGGATTAGCGATCAAATTCTTGATTTTCATGATCCAAAACTAGTTTTTTGAATTCGCGACCAAATTCTGGATTTTCTTGATCCAAAACTAGATTTTTGAATTCTCGACCAAATTCATGAATTTCTTGATCCAAAACTAGATTTTTGAATTCGCGACCAAATTCTCGATTTTCTTGATCCAAAACTAGATTTTTGAATTCGCGACAAAATTCTTGATTTTCTTGATCCAAAACTAGATTTTTGTATTCGCGTCCAAATTCTTGATTTTCTTGATCCAAAACTAGATTTTTGAATTCGCGACCAAATTCATGATTTTCATGATCCAAAACTAGATTTTTGAATTCTCGACCAAATTCATGAATTTCTTGATCCGAAACTAGATGTTTGAATTCGTGATCAAATTCTTGCTTTTCTTGAACCAAAACTAGATTTTTGAATTCGCGACCAAATTCTTGATTTTCTTGATCCAAAACTAGATTTTTGTATTCGCGGCCAAATTCTTGATTTTCTTGATCCAAAACTAGATTTTTGAATTCGCGACCAAATTCATGATTTTCATGATCCAAAACTAGATTTTTGAATTCTCGACCAAATTCATGAATTTCTTGATCCAAAACTAGATTTTTGAATTCGCGACCAAATTCTCGATTTTCTTGTTCCAAAACTAGATTTTTGAATTCGCGACAAAATTCTTGATTTTCTTGATCCAAAACTAGATTTTTGAATTCGCGACCAAATTCATGATTTTCTTGATCCAAAACTAGATTTTTGAATTCGCGACAAAATTCTTGATTTTCTTGATCCAAAACTAGATTTTTGTATTTGCGACCAAA
The DNA here is from genome assembly GCA_037678475.1 of x Bolboschoenoplectus mariqueter. Classification (NCBI taxonomy): domain Eukaryota; kingdom Viridiplantae; phylum Streptophyta; class Magnoliopsida; order Poales; family Cyperaceae; genus x Bolboschoenoplectus; species x Bolboschoenoplectus mariqueter. The sequence goes on along the minus strand of CM075268.1, from coordinate 452,394 downwards.
TTCTTGATTTTCTTGATCCAAAACTTGATTTTTGAATTTGCCACAAAATTCTTGATTTTCTTGATCCAAAACTAGTTTTTTCAATTCGCGACAAAATTCTTGATTTTCGTGATCCAAAACTAGATTTTTGAATTCGCGACCAAATTCTTGATTTTCTTGATCCAAAACTTGTTATTTGTATTCGCGACCAAATTCTTGATTTTCTTTATCCAAAACTAGATTTTTGTATTCGCGAAAAAATTCTTGCTTTTCTTGATCCAAAACAAAATGTTTGTATTCGCGATCAAATTTTTGCTTTTCTTGATCCAAAACTAGATTTTTGAATTCGTGACCAAATTCTTGATTTTCTTGATCCAAAACTATATTTTTTAATTCGCGACCAAATTCTTGATATTCTTGATCCAAAACTAGATTTTTGTATTCGCGGCCAAATTCTTGATTTTCTTGATCCAAAACTAGATTTTTGGATTAACGATCAAATTCTTGATTTTCATGATCCAAAACTAGTTTTTTGAATTCGCGACCAAATTCTGGATTTTCTTGATCCAAAACTAGATTTTTGAATTCTCGACCAAATTCATGAATTTCTTGATCCATAACTAGATTTTTGAATTCGCGACCAAATTCTCGATTTTCTTGATCCAAAACTAGATTTTTGAATTCTCGACCAAATTCATGAATTTCTTGATCCAAAACTAGATTTTTGAATTCGCGACCAAATTCTCGATTTTCTTGATCCAAAACTAGATTTTTGAATTCGCGACAAAATTCTTGATTTTCTTGATCCAAAACTAGATTTTTGTATTCGCGACAAAATTCTTGATTTTCTTGATCCAAAACTAGATTTTTGAATTCGCGACGAAATTCTTTATTTTCGTGATCCAAAACTAGATTTTTCAATTCGCGAGCAAATTCTTGATTTTCTTGATCCAAAACTAGATTTTTGAATTCGCGACCAAATTCATGATTTTCTTGATCCAAAACTAGATTTTTGAATTCGATCCAAATTCTTGATTTTCTTGATCCAAAACTTGTTTTTTGTATTCGCGATCAAATTCTTGATTTTCTTGATCCAAAACAAAATGTTTGTATTCGCGATCAAATTTTTGCTTTTCTTGATCCAAAACTAGATTTTTGAATTCGTGACCAAATTCTTGATTTTCTTGATCCAAAACTATATTTTTTAATTCGCGACCAAATTCTTGATATTCTTGATCCAAAACTAGATTTTTGTATTCGCGGCCAAATTCTTGATTTTCTTGATCCAAAACTAGATTTTTGGATTAGCGATCAAATTCTTGATTTTCATGATCCAAAACTAGTTTTTTGAATTCGCGACCAAATTCTGGATTTTCTTGATCCAAAACTAGATTTTTGAATTCTCGACCAAATTCATGAATTTCTTGATCCAAAACTAGATTTTTGAATTCGCGACCAAATTCTCGATTTTCTTGATCCAAAACTAGATTTTTGAATTCGCGACAAAATTCTTGATTTTCTTGATCCAAAACTAGATTTTTGTATTCGCGGCCAAATTCTTGATTTTCTTGATCCAAAACTAGATTTTTGAATTCGCGACCAAATTCATGATTTTCATGATCCAAAACTAGATTTTTGAATTCTCGACCAAATTCATGAATTTCTTTATCCGAAACTAGATATTTGAATTCGCGACCAAATTCTTGATTTTCTTGATCCAAAACTTGATTTTTGAATTTGCGACAAAATTCTTGATTTTCTTGATCCAAAACTAGTTTTTTGAATTCGCGACGAAATTCTTTATTTTCGTGATCCAAAACTAGATTTTTCAATTCGCGAGCAAATTCTTGATTTTCTTGATCCAAAACTAGATTTTTGAATTCGCGACCAAATTCATGATTTTCTTTATCCAAAACTAGATTTTTGAATTCGATCCAAATTCTTGATTTTCTTGATCCAAAACTTGTTTTTTGTATTCGCGATCAAATTCTTGATTTTCTTGATCCAAAACAAAATGTTTGTATTCGCGATCAAATTTTTGCTTTTCTTGATCCAAAACTAGATTTTTGAATTCGTGACCAAATTCTTGATTTTCTTGATCCAAAACTATATTTTTTAATTCGCGACCAAATTCTTGATATTCTTGATCCAAAACTAGATTTTTGTATTCGCGGCCAAATTCTTGATTTTCTTGATCCAAAACTAGATTTTTGGATTAGCGATCAAATTCTTGATTTTCATGATCCAAAACTAGTTTTTTGAATTCGCGACCAAATTCTGGATTTTCTTGATCCAAAACTAGATTTTTGAATTCTCGACCAAATTCATGAATTTCTTGATCCAAAACTAGATTTTTGAATTCGCGACCAAATTCTCGATTTTCTTGATCCAAAACTAGATTTTTGAATTCGCGACAAAATTCTTGATTTTCTTGATCCAAAACTAGATTTTTGTATTCGCGGCCAAATTCTTGATTTTCTTGATCCAAAACTATATTTTTTAATTCGCGACCAAATTCTTGATATTCTTGATCCAAAACTAGATTTTTGTATTCGCGGCCAAATTCTTGATTTTCTTGATCCAAAACTAGATTTTTGGATTAGCGATCAAATTCTTGATTTTCATGATCCAAAACTAGTTTTTTGAATTCGCGACCAAATTCTGGATTTTCTTGATCCAAAACTAGATTTTTGAATTCTCGACCAAATTCATGAATTTCTTGATCCAAAACTAGATTTTTGAATTCGCGACCAAATTCTCGATTTTCTTGATCCAAAACTAGATTTTTGAATTCGCGACAAAATTCTTGATTTTCTTGATCCAAAACTAGATTTTTGTATTCGCGTCCAAATTCTTGATTTTCTTGATCCAAAACTAGATTTTTGAATTCGCGACCAAATTCATGATTTTCATGATCCAAAACTAGATTTTTGAATTCTCGACCAAATTCATGAATTTCTTGATCCGAAACTAGATGTTTGAATTCGTGATCAAATTCTTGCTTTTCTTGAACCAAAACTAGATTTTTGAATTCGCGACCAAATTCTTGATTTTCTTGATCCAAAACTAGATTTTTGTATTCGCGGCCAAATTCTTGATTTTCTTGATCCAAAACTAGATTTTTGAATTCGCGACCAAATTCATGATTTTCATGATCCAAAACTAGATTTTTGAATTCTCGACCAAATTCATGAATTTCTTGATCCAAAACTAGATTTTTGAATTCGCGACCAAATTCTCGATTTTCTTGTTCCAAAACTAGATTTTTGAATTCGCGACAAAATTCTTGATTTTCTTGATCCAAAACTAGATTTTTGAATTCGCGACCAAATTCATGATTTTCTTGATCCAAAACTAGATTTTTGAATTCGCGACAAAATTCTTGATTTTCTTGATCCAAAACTAGATTTTTGTATTTGCGACCAAATTCTTGATTTTCTTGATCCAAAACTTGATTTTTGAATTTGCCACAAAATTCTTGATTTTCTTGATCCAAAACTAGTTTTTTCAATTCGCGACAAAATTCTTGATTTTCGTGATCCAAAACTAGATTTTTGAATTCGCGACCAAATTCTTGATTTTCTTGATCCAAAACTTGTTATTTGTATTCGCGACCAAATTCTTGATTTTCTTTATCCAAAACTAGATTTTTGTATTCGCGAAAAAATTCTTGCTTTTCTTGATCCAAAACAAAATGTTTGTATTCGCGATCAAATTTTTGCTTTTCTTGATCCAAAACTAGATTTTTGAATTCGTGACCAAATTCTTGATTTTCTTGATCCAAAACTATATTTTTTAATTCGCGACCAAATTCTTGATATTCTTGATCCAAAACTAGATTTTTGTATTCGCGGCCAAATTCTTGATTTTCTTGATCCAAAACTAGATTTTTGGATTAACGATCAAATTCTTGATTTTCATGATCCAAAACTAGTTTTTTGAATTCGCGACCAAATTCTGGATTTTCTTGATCCAAAACTAGATTTTTGAATTCTCGACCAAATTCATGAATTTCTTGATCCATAACTAGATTTTTGAATTCGCGACCAAATTCTCGATTTTCTTGATCCAAAACTAGATTTTTGAATTCTCGACCAAATTCATGAATTTCTTGATCCAAAACTAGATTTTTGAATTCGCGACCAAATTCTCGATTTTCTTGATCCAAAACTAGATTTTTGAATTCGCGACAAAATTCTTGATTTTCTTGATCCAAAACTAGATTTTTGTATTCGCGGCCAAATTCTTGATTTTCTTGATCCAAAACTAGATTTTTGAATTCGCGACCAAATTCATGATTTTCATGATCCAAAACTAGATTTTTGAATTCTCGACCAAATTCATGAATTTCTTTATCCGAAACTAGATATTTGAATTCGCGACCAAATTCTTGATTTTCTTGATCCAAAACTTGATTTTTTAATTTGCGACAAAATTCTTGATTTTCTTGATCCAAAACTAGTTTTTTGAATTCGCGACGAAATTCTTTATTTTCGTGATCCAAAACTAGATTTTTCAATTCGCGAGCAAATTCTTGATTTTCTTGATCCAAAACTAGATTTTTGAATTCGCGACCAAATTCATGATTTTCTTGATCCAAAATTAGATTTTTGAATTCGATCCAAATTCTTGATTTTCTTGATCCAAAACTTGTTTTTTGTATTCGCGATCAAATTCTTGATTTTCTTGATCCAAAACAAAATGTTTGTATTCGCGATCAAATTTTTGCTTTTCTTGATCCAAAACTAGATTTTTGAATTCGTGACCAAATTCTTGATTTTCTTGATCCAAAACTATATTTTTTAATTCGCGACCAAATTCTTGATATTCTTGATCCAAAACTAGATTTTTGTATTCGCGGCCAAATTCTTGATTTTCTTGATCCAAAACTAGATTTTTGGATTAGCGATCAAATTCTTGATTTTCATGATCCAAAACTAGTTTTTTGAATTCGCGACCAAATTCTGGATTTTCTTGATCCAAAACTAGATTTTTGAATTCTCGACCAAATTCATGAATTTCTTGATCCAAAACTAGATTTTTGAATTCGCGACCAAATTCTCGATTTTCTTGATCCAAAACTAGATTTTTGAATTCGCGACCAAATTCTCGATTTTCTTGATCCAAAACTAGATTTTTGAATTCGCGACAAAATTCTTGATTTTCTTGATCCAAAACTAGATTTTTGTATTCGCGGCCAAATTCTTGATTTTCTTGATCCAAAACTAGATTTTTGAATTCGCGACCAAATTCATGATTTTCATGATCCAAAACTAGATTTTTGAATTCTCGACCAAATTCATGAATTTCTTGATCCGAAACTAGATGTTTGAATTCGTGATCAAATTCTTGCTTTTCTTGAACCAAAACTAGATTTTTGAATTCGCGACCAAATTCTTGATATTCTTATTCCAAAACTAGATTTTTGTATTCGCGGCCAAATTCTTGATTTTCTTGATCCAAAACTAGATTTTTGGATTAGCGATCAAATTCTTGATTTTCATGATCCAAAACTAGTTTTTTGAATTCGCGACCAAATTCTGGATTTTCTTGATCCAAAACTAGATTTTTGAATTCTCGACCAAATTCATGAATTTCTTGATCATAAACTAGATTTTTGAATTCGCGACCAAATTCTCGATTTTCTTGATCCAAAACTAGATTTTTGAATTCGCGACAAAATTCTTGATTTTCTTGATCCAAAACTAGATTTTTGTATTCGCGGCCAAATTCTTGATTTTCTTGAGCCAAAACTAGATTTTTGAATTCGCGACCAAATTCATGATTTTCATGATCCAAAACTAGATTTTTGAATTCTCGACCAAATTCATGAATTTCTTTATCCGAAACTAGATGTTTGAATTCGCGACCAAATTCTTGATTTTCTTGATCCAAAACTTGATTTTTGAATTTGCGACAAAATTCTTGATTTTCTTGATCCAAAACTAGTTTTTTGAATTCGCGACGAAATTCTTTATTTTCGTGATCCAAAACTAGATTTTTCAATTCGCGAGCAAATTCTTGATTTTCTTGATCCAAAACTAGATTTTTGAATTCGCGACCAAATTCATGATTTTCTTTATCCAAAACTAGATTTTTGAATTCGATCCAAATTCTTGATTTTCTTGATCCAAAACTTGTTTTTTGTATTCGCGATCAAATTCTTGATTTTCTTGATCCAAAACAAAATGTTTGTATTCGCGATCAAATTTTTGCTTTTCTTGATCCAAAACTAGATTTTTGAATTCGTGACCAAATTCTTGATTTTCTTGATCCAAAACTATATTTTTTAATTCGCGACCAAATTCTTGATATTCTTGATCCAAAACTAGATTTTTGTATTCGCGGCCAAATTCTTGGTTTTCTTGATCCAAAACTAGATTTTTTGATTAGCGATCAAATTCTTGATTTTCAAGATCCAAAACTAGTTTTTTGAATTCGCGACCAAATTCTGGATTTTCTTGATCCAAAACTAGATTTTTGAATTCTCGACCAAATTCATGATTTTCTTGATCCAAAACTAGATTTTTGAATTCGATCCAAATTCTTGATTTTCTTGATCCAAAACTTGTTTTTTGTATTCGCGATCAAATTCTTGATTTTCTTGATCCAAAACAAAATGTTTGTATTCGCGATCAAATTTTTGCTTTTCTTGATCCAAAACTAGATTTTTGAATTCGTGACCAAATTCTTGATTTTCTTGATCCAAAACTATATTTTTTAATTCGCGACCAAATTCTTGATATTCTTGATCCAAAACTAGATTTTTGTATTCGCGGCCAAATTCTTGATTTTCTTGATCCAAAACTAGATTTTTGGATTAGCGATCAAATTCTTGATTTTCATGATCCAAAACTAGTTTTTTGAATTCGCGACCAAATTCTGGATTTTCTTGATCCAAAACTAGATTTTTGAATTCTCGACCAAATTCATGAATTTCTTGATCCAAAACTAGATTTTTGAATTCGCGACCAAATTCTCGATTTTCTTGTTCCAAAACTAGATTTTTGAATTCGCGACAAAATTCTTGATTTTCTTGATCCAAAACTAGATTTTTGAATTCGCGACCAAATTCATGATTTTCTTGATCCAAAACTAGATTTTTGAATTCGCGACCAAATTCTCGATTTTCTTGATCCAAAACTAGATTTTTGAATTCGCGACAAAATTCTTGATTTTCTTGATCCAAAACTAGATTTTTGTATTCGCGACCAAATTCTTGATGTTCTTGATCCAAAACTTGATTTTTGAATTTGCGACAAAATTCTTGATTTTCTTGATCCAAAACTAGTTTTTTCAATTCGCGACAAAATTCTTGATTTTCGTGATCCAAAACTAGATTTTTGAATTCGCGACCAAATTCTTGATTTTCTTGATCCAAAACTTGTTATTTGTATTCGCGACCAAATTCTTGATTTTCTTTATCCAAAACTAGATTTTTGTATTCGCGAAAAAATTCTTGATTTTCTTGATCCAAAACTAGATTTTTGTATTCGCGGCTATATTCATGATTTTCTTGATAGAAATCTAGATTTTTGAATTCTCGACCAAATCCTCGATTTTCTTGATCCAAAACTAGATTTTTTAATTCGCGACAAAATTCTTGATTTTCTTGATCCAAAACTAGATTTTTGAATTCACGACTAAATTCTTGATTTTCTTGATCCAAAACTAGATTTTTGAATTCGCGACCAAATTCTTGATTTTCGTGATCCAAAACTAGATTTTTGAATTCGCGACCAAATTCTTGTTTTTCTTGATCCAAAACTAGATTTTTGAACTCGCGACAAAATTCTTGATTTTCTTGATCCAAAACTTGTTTTTTGTATTGGCGACCAAATTCTTGATTTTCTTGATCCAAAACTAAATTTTTGAATTCGCGACGAAATTCCTGATTTTCTTGATCCAAAACTAGATTTTTGAATTCACGACTAAATTCTTGATTTTCTTGATCCAAAACTAGATTTTTGAATTCTCGACCAAATTCTTGATTTTCGTGATCCAAAACTAGATTTTTGAATTCGCGACCAAATTCTTGATTTTCTTGATCCAAAACTAGATTTTTGAACTCGCGACAAAATTCTTGATTTTCTTGATCCAAAACTTGTTTTTTGTATTGGCGACCAAATTCTTGATTTTCTTGATCCAAAACTAAATTTTTTTAATTCGGAACAAAATACTTGATTTTCTTGATCCAAAACTAGATTTTTCAATTCGCGACAAAATTCTTGATTTTCGTGATCCAAAACTAGATTTTTGAATTCGCGACCAAATTCTTGATTTTCTTGATCCAAAACAAGATTTTTGTATTCGCGACCAAATTCTTGATTTTTCTTGATCCAAAATTTGTTTTTTGTATTGGCGACCAAATTCTTTATTTTCTTGATCCAAAACTAGATTTTTGAATTCGCGAGCAAATTCTTGATTTTCTTGATCCAAAACTAGATTTTTGAATTCGCGACGAAATTCTTGATTTTCTTGATCCAATACTAGATTTTGTATTCGCGACCAAATTCTTCATTTTCTTGATCCAATACTAGATTTTTGAATTCGCGACCAAATTCTTGATTTTCACGATCCAAAACTAGATTTTTGTATTAGCGACCAAATTCTTGATTTTCTTGATCGAAAACAAGATTTTTGTATGCTGGACCAAATTCTTTATTTTCTTGATCCAAACCTAGATTTTTGAAATTCGCGACCAAATTCTTGATTTTCTTGATCCAAAACTAGATTTTTGTATTCGCGATCAAATTCTTGATTTTCTTGATCCAATACTAGATTTTTGAATTCGCGACGAAATTCTTGATTTTCTTGATCCAATACTAGATTTTGTATTCGCGACCAAATTCTTCATTTTCTTGATCCAATACTAGATTTTTGAATTCGCGACCAAATTCTTGATTTTCACGATCCAAAACTAGATTTTTGTATTAGCGACCAAATTCTTGATTTTCTTGATCGAAAACAAGATTTTTGTATGCTGGACCAAATTCTTTATTTTCTTGATCCAAACCTAGATTTTTGAAATTCGCGACCAAATTCTTGATTTTCTTGATCCAAAACTAGATTTTTGTATTCGCGATCAAATTCTTGATTTTCTTGATCCAATACTAGATTTTTGAATTCGCGACCAAATTCTTGATTTTAAAGATCCAGAACATGTTTTTTGTATTCGCGATCAAATTCTTGATTTTCTTGATCCAAAACTAGATTTTTGAATTCGCGACCAAATTCATGATTTTCTTGATCCAAAACTAGATTTTTGAATTCGCGACCAAATTAATGAATTTCTTGAGCCAAAACTAGATTTATTATTCGCGACCAAATTCTTGATTTTCTTGATCCAAAACTTGATTTTTGAATTTGCGACAAAATTCTTGATTTTCTTGATCCAAAACTAGTTTTTTGAATTCGTGACGAAATTCTTTATTTTCGTGATCCAAAACTAGATTTTTCAATTCGCGAGCAAATTTTTGATTTTCTTGATCCAAAACTAGATTTTTGAATTCGCGACCAAATTCATGATTTTCTTGATCCAAAACTAGATTTTTGAATTCGATCCAAATTCTTGATTTTCTTGATCCAAAACTTGTTTTTTGTATTCGCGATCAAATTCTTGATTTTCTTTATCCAAAACAAAATGTTTGTATTCGCGATCAAATTTTTGCTTTTCTTGTTCCAAAACTAGATTTTTGAATTCGTGACCAAATTCTTGATTTTCTTGATCCAAAACTATAATTTTTAATTCGCGACCAAATTCTTGATATTCTTGATCCAAAACTAGATTTTTGTATTCGCGGCCAAATTCTTGGTTTTCTTGATCCAAAACTAGATTTTTGGATTAGCGATCAAATTCTTGATTTTCAAGATCCAAAACTAGTTTTTTGAATTCGCGACCAAATTCTGGATTTTCTTGATCCAAAACTAGATTTTTGAATTCTCGACCAAATTCATGATTTTCTTGATCCAAAACTAGATTTTTGAATTCGATCCAAATTCTTGATTTTCTTGATCCAAAACTTGTTTTTTGTATTCGCGATCAAATTCTTGATTTTCTTGATCCAAAACAAAATGTTTGTATTCGCGATCAAATTTTTGCTTTTCTTGATCCAAAACTAGATTTTTGAATTCGTGACCAAATTCTTGATTTTCTTGATCCAAAACTATATTTTTTAATTCGCGACCAAATTCTTGATATTCTTGATCCAAAACTAGATTTTTGTATTCGCGGCCAAATTCTTGATTTTCTTGATCCAAAACTAGATTTTTGGATTAGCGATCAAATTCTTGATTTTCATGATCCAAAACTAGTTTTTTGAATTCGCGACCAAATTCTGGATTTTCTTGATCCAAAACTAGATTTTTGAATTCTCGACCAAATTCATGAATTTCTTGATCCAAAACTAGATTTTTGAATTCGCCACCAAATTCTCGATTTTCTTGTTCCAAAACTAGATTTTTGAATTCGCGACAAAATTCTTGATTTTCTGGATCCAAAACTAGATTTTTGTATTCGCGGCCAAATTCTTGATTTTCTTGATCCAAAACTAGATTTTTGAATTCGCGACCAAATTCATGATTTTCATGATCCAAAACTAGATTTTTGAATTCTCGACCAAATTCATGAATTTCTTGATCCGAAACTAGATGTTTGAATTCGTGATCAAATTCTTGCTTTTCTTGAACCAAAACTAGATTTTTGAATTCGCGACCAAATTCTTGATATTCTTGATCCAAAACTAGATTTTTGTATTCGCGGCCAAATTCTTGATTTTCTTGATCCAAAACTAGATTTTTGGATTAGCGATCAAATTCTTGATTTTCAAGATCCAAAACTAGTTTTTTGAATTCGCGACCAAATTCTGGATTTTCTTGATCCAAAACTAGATTTTTGAATTCTCGACCAAATTCATGAATTTCTTGATCATAAACTAGATTTTTGAATTCGCGACCAAATTCTCGATTTTCTTGATCCAAAACTAGATTTTTGAATTCGCGACAAAATTCTTGATTTTCTTGATCCAAAACTAGATTTTTGTATTCGCGGCCAAATTCTTGATTTTCTTGATCCAAAACTAGATTTTTGAATTCGCGACCAAATTCATGATTTTCATGATCCAAAACTAGATTTTTGAATTCTCGACCAAATTCATGAATTTCTTGATCCGAAACTAGATGTTTGAATTCGTGATCAAATTCTTGCTTTTCTTGAACCAAAACTAGATTTTTGAATTCGCGACCAAATTCTTGATATTCTTGATCCAAAACTAGATTTTTGTATTCGCGGTCAAATTCTTGATTTTCTTGATCCAAAACTAAATTTTTGGATTCGCGACCAAATTAATGATTTTCTTGATCCAAAACTAGATTTTTGAATTTGCGCCAAATTCTAGATTTTCTTGATCCAAAACTAGATTTTTGAATTCGCAACCAAATTCATGATTTTCTTGATCCAAAACTAGATTTTTGAATTCGCGACCAAATTCTCGATTTTCTTGATCCAAAACTAGATTTTTGAATTCGCGACAAAATTCTTGATTTTCTTGATCCAAAACTAGATTTTTGTATTCGCGACCAAATTCTTGATTTTCTTGATCCAAAACTTGATTTTTGAATTTGCGACAAAATTCTTGATTTTCTTGATCCAAAACTAGTTTTTTCAATTCGCGACAAAATTCTTGATTTTCGTGATCCAAAACTAGATTTTTGAATTCGCGACCAAATTCTTGATTTTCTTGATCCAAAACTTGTTATTTGTATTCGCGACCAAATTCTTGATTTTCTTTATCCAAAACTAGATTTTTGTATTCGCGAAAAAATTCTTGATTTTCTTGATCCAAAACTAGATTTTTGTATTCGCGGCTATATTCTTGATTTTCTTGATAGAAATCTAGATTTTTGAATTCTCGACCAAATCCTCGATTTTCTTGATCCAAAACTAGATTTTTGAATTCGCGACAAAATTCTTGATTTTCTTGATCCAAAACTAGATTTTTGAATTCACGACTAAATTCTTGATTTTCTTGATCCAAAACTAGATTTTTGAATTCTCGACCAAATTCTTGATTTTCGTGATCCAAAACTAGATTTTTGAACTCGCGACAAAATTCTTGATTTTCTTGATCCAAAACTTGTTTTTTGTATTGGCGACCAAATTCTTGATTTTCTTGATCCAAAACTAAATTTTTTTAATTCGGAACAAAATTCCTGATTTTCTTGATCCAAAACTAGATTTTTGAATTCACGACTAAATTCTTGATTTTCTTGATCCAAAACTAGATTTTTGAATTCTCGACCAAATTCTTGATTTTCGTGATCCAAAACTAGATTTTTGAATTCGCGACCAAATTCTTGATTTTCTTGATCCAAAACTAGATTTTTGAACTCGCGACAAAATTCTTGATTTTCTTGATCCAAAACTTGTTTTTTGTATTGGCGACCAAATTCTTGATTTTCTTGATCCAAAACTAAATTTTTTTAATTCGGAACAAAATACTTGATTTTCTTGATCCAAAACTAGATTTTTCAATTCGCGACAAAATTCTTGATTTTCGTGATCCCAAACTAGATTTTTGAATTCGCGACCAAATTCTTGATTTTCTTGATCCAAAACAAGATTTTTGTATTCGCGACCAAATTCTTGATTTTTCTTGATCCAAAATTTGTTTTTTGTATTGGCGACCAAATTCTTGATTTTCTTGATCCAAAACTAGATTTTTGAAGTCGCGACCAAATTCTTGATTTTCTTGATCCAAAACTAGATTTTTGAACTCGCGACAAAATTCTTGATTTTCTTGATCCAAAACTTGTTTTTTGTATTGGCGACCAAATTCTAGATTTTCTTGATCGAAAACTAGATTTTTGTATTCTGTGCCAAATTCTTTATTTTCTTGTTCCAAACCTAGATTTTTGAAATTTGCGACAAAATTCTTGATTTTCTTGATCCAAAACTAGATTTTTGAATTCGCGACCAAATTGTTGATTTTCTTGATCCAAAACTAGATTTTTGAATTCGCGACCAAATTCTTGATTTTAAAGATCCAGAACATGTTTTTTGTATTCGCGATCAAATTCTTGATTTTCTTGATCCAAAACTAGATTTTTGAATTCGCGACCAAATTCATGATTTTCTTGATCCAAAACTAGATTTTTGAATTCGCGACCAAATTAATGAATTTCTTGAGCCAAAACTAGATTTATTATTCGCGACCAAATTCTTGATTTTCTTGATCCAAAACTTGATTTTTGAATTCGCGACCAAATGCTTGATTTTCTTGATCCAAAACTAGAATTTTGAATTCGCGACAAAATTCTTGATTTTCTTGATCCAAAACTAGAATTTTGAATTCGCGACAAAATTCTTGATTTTCTTGATCCAAAACTAGATTTTTGAATTCACGACTAAATTCTTGATTTTCTTGATCCAAAACTATATTTTTTAATTCGCGACCAAATTCTTGATATTCTTGATCCAAAACTAGATTTTTGTATTCGCGGCCAAATTCTTGATTTTCTTGATCCAAAACTAGATTTTTGGATTAGCGATCAAATTCTTTATTTTCATGATCCAAAACTAGTTTTTTGAATTCGCGACCAAATTCTTGATTTTCTTGATCCAAAACTAGATTTTTGAATTCACGACTAAATTCTTGATTTTCTTGATCCAAAACTAGATTTTTTAATTCTCGACCAAATTCTTGATTTTCGTGATCCAAAACTAGATTTTTGAATTCGCGACCAAATTCTTGATTTTCTTGATCCAAAACTAGATTTTTGAACTCGCGACAAAATTCTTGATTTTCTTGATCCAAAACTTTTTTTTTGTATTGGCGACCAAATTCTTGATTTTCTTGATCCAAAACTAAATTTTTTTAATTCGGAACAAAATTCCTGATTTTCTTGATCCAAAACTAGATTTTTCAATTCGCAAAAAAATTCTTGATTTTCGTGATCCAAAACTAGATTTTTGAATTCGCGACCAAATTCTTGATTTTCTTGATCCAAAACTAGATTTTTGAATTCGCGACCAAATTCTTGATTTTTCTTGATCCAAAATTTGTTTTTTGTATTGGCGACCAAATTCTTGATTTTCTTGATCCAAAACTAGATTTTTGAATTCGCGACCAAATTCTTGATTTTCTTGATCCAAAACTAGATTTTTGAACTCGCGACAAAATTCTTGATTTTCTTGATCCAAAACTTGTTTTTTGTATTGGCGACCAAATTCTTGATTTTCTTGATCCAAAACTAAATTTTTTTAATTCGGAACAAAATTCCTGATTTTCTTGATCCAAAACTAGATTTTTCAATTCGCGACAAAATTCTTGATTTTCGTGATCCAAAACTAGATTTTTGAATTCGCGACCAAATTCTTGATTTTCTTGATCCAAAACTAGATTTTTGAATTCGCGACCAAATTCTTGATTTTTCTTGATCCAAAATTTGTTTTTTGTATTGGCGACCAAATTCTTGATTTTCTTGATCCAAAACTAGATTTTTGAATTCGCGACCAAATTCTTGATTTTCTTGATCCAAAACTAGATTTTTGAACTCGCGACAAAATTCTTGATTTTCTTGATCCTAAACTAGTTTTTTGAATTCGCGACCAAATTCTGGATTTTCTTGATCCAAAACTAGATTTTTGAATTCTCGACCAAATTCATGAATTTCTTGATCCAAAACTAGATTTTTGAATTCGCGACCAAATTCTCGATTTTCTTGATCCAAAACTTGTTTTTTGTATTGGCGACCAAATTCTAGATTTTCTTGATCGAAAACTAGATTTTTGTATTCTGGACCAAATTCTTTATTTTCTTGTTCCAAACCTAGATTTTTGAAATTTGCGACAAAATTCTTGATTTTCTTGATCCAAAACTAGATTTTTGAATTCGCGACCAAATTTTTGATTTTCTTGATCCAAAACTAGATTTTTGAACTCTCGACCAAATTCATTAATTTCTTGATCCAAAACTAGATTTTTGAATTCGCGACCAAATTCTCGATTTTCTTGATCCAAAACTAGATTTTTGAATTCGCGACAAAATTCTTGATTTTCTTGATCCAAAACTAGATTTTTGTATTCGCGGCCAAATTCTTGATTTTCTTGATCCAAAACTAGATTTTTGGATTAGCGATCAAATTCTTGATTTTCATGATCCAAAACTAGTTTTTTGAATTCGCGACCAAATTCTGGATTTTCTTGATCCAAAACTAGATTTTTTAATTCGCGACCAAATTCATGAATTTCTTGATCCAAAACTAGATTTTTGAATTCGCGACCAAATTCTCGATTTTCTTGATCCAAAACTTGTTTTTTGTATTGGCGACCAAATTCTAGATTTTCTTGATCGAAAACTAGATTTTTGTATTCTGGACCAAATTCTTTATTTTCTTGTTCCAAACCTAGATTTTTGAAATTTGCGACAAAATTCTTGATTTTCTTGATCCAAAACTAGATTTTTGAATTCGCGACCAAATTTTTGATTTTCTTGATCCAAAACTAGATTTTTGAATTCGCGACCAAATGCTTGATTTTCTTGATCCAAAACTAGAATTTTGAATTCGCGACAAAATTCTTGATTTTCTTGATCCAAAACTAGATTTTTGAATTCGCGACAAAATTCTTGATTTTCTTGATCCAAAACTAGATTTTTGAATTCACGACTAAATTCTTGATTTTCTTGATCCAAAACTAGATTTTTGAATTGTCGACCAAATTTTTGATTTTCGTGATCCAAAACTAGATTTTTGAATTCGCGACCAAATTCTTGATTTTCTTGATCCAAAACTAGATTTTTGAACTCGCGACAAAATTCTTGATTTTCTTGATCCAAAACTTGTTTTTTGTATTGGCGACCAAATTCTTGATTTTCTTGATCCAAAACTAAATTTTTTTAATTCGGAACAAAATTCCTGATTTTCTTGATCCAAAACTAGATTTTTGAATTCACGACTAAATTCTTGATTTTCTTGATCCATAACTAGATTTTTGAATTCTCGACCAAATTCTTGATTTTCGTGATCCAAAACTAGATTTTTGAAGTCGCGACCAAATTCTTGATTTTCTTGATCCAAAACTAGATTTTTGAACTCGCGACAAAATTCTTGATTTTCTTGATCCAAAACTTGTTTTTTGTATTGGCGACCAAATTCTTGATTTTCTTGATCCAAAACTAAATTTTTTTAATTCGGAACAAAATACTTGATTTTCTTGATCCAAAACTAGATTTTTCAATTCGCGACAAAATTCTTGATTTTCGTGATCCAAAACTAGATTTTTGAATTCGCGACCAAATTCTTGATTTTTCTTGATCCAAAATTTGTTTTTTGTATTGGCGACCAAATTCTTGATTTTCTTGATCCAAAACTAGATTTTTGAAGTCGCGACCAAATTCTTGATTTTCTTGATCCAAAACTAGATTTTTGAACTCGCGACAAAATTCTTGATTTTCTTGATCCAAAACTTGTTTTTTGTATTGGCGACCAAATTCTTGATTTTCTTGATCCAAAACTAAATTTTTTTAATTCGGAACAAAATTCCTGATTTTCTTGATCCAAAACTAGATTTTTATATTCACGACTAAATTCTTGATTTTCTTGATCCAAAACTAGATTTTTGAATTCTCGACCAAATTCCTGATTTTCGTGATCCAAAACTAGATTTTTGAATTCGCGACCAAATTCTTGATTTTCTTGATCCAAAACTAGATTTTTGAACTCGCGACAAAATTCTTGATTTTCTTGATCCAAAAATTGTTTTTTGTATTGGCGACCAAATTCTTGATTTTCTTGATCCAAAACTAAATTTTTTTAATTCGGAACAAAATTCCTGATTTTCTTGATCCAAAACTAGATTTTTGAATTCGCGACAAAATTCTTGATTTTCGTGATCCAAAACTAGATTTTTGAATTCGCGACCAAATTCTTGATTTTCTTGATCCAAAACTAGTTTTTTGAATTCGCGACCAAATTTTGGATTTTCTTGATCCAAAACTAGATTTTTGAATTCTCGACCAAATTCATTAATTTCTTGATCCAAAACTAGATTTTTGAATTCGCGACCAAATTCTCGATTTTCTTGATCCAAAACTAGATTTTTGAATTCGCGACAAAATTCTTGATTTTCTTGATCCAAAACTAGATTTTTGTATTCGCGGCCAAATTCTTGATTTTCTTGATCCAAAACTAGATTTTTGGATTAGCGATCAAATTCTTGATTTTCATGATCCAAAACTAGTTTTTTGAATTCGCGACCAAATTCTGGATTTTCTTGATCCAAAACTAGATTTTTGAATTCTCGACCAAATTCATGAATTTCTTGATCCAAAACTAGATTTTTGAATTCGCGACCAAATTCTAGATTTTCTTGATCGAAAACTAGATTTTTGTATTCTGGACCAAATTCTTTATTTTCTTGTTCCAAACCTAGATTTTTGAAATTTGCGACAAAATTCTTGATTTTCTTGATCCAAAACTAGATTATTGAATTCGCGACCAAATTGTTGATTTTCTTGATCCAAAACTAGATTTTTGAATTCGCGACCAAATGCTTGATTTTCTTGATCCAAAAGTAGAATTTTGAATTCGCGACAAAATTCTTGATTTTCTTGATCCAAAACTAGATTTTTGAATTCGCGACAAAATTCTTGATTTTCTTGATCCAAAACTAGATTTTTGAATTCCCGACTAAATTCTTGATTTTCTTGATCCAAAACTATATTTTTTAATTCGCGACCAAATTCTTGATATTCTTGATCCAAAACTAGATTTTTGTATTCGCGGCCAAATTCTTGATTTTCTTGATCCAAAACTAGATTTTTGGATTAGCGATCAAATTCTTGATTTTCATGATCCAAAACTAGTTTTTTGAATTCGCGACCAAATTCTGGATTTTCTTGATCCAAAACTAGATTTTTGAATTCTCGACCAAATTCATTAATTTCTTGATCCAAAACTAGATTTTTGAATTCGCGACCAAATTCTCGATTTTCTTGATCCAAAACTAGATTTTTGAATTCGCGACAAAATTCTTGATTTTCTTGATCCAAAACTAGATTTTTGTATTCGCGGCCAAATTCTTGATTTTCTTGATCCAAAACTAGATTTTTGGATTAGCGATCAAATTCTTGATTTTCATGATCCAAAACTAGTTTTTTGAATTCGCGACCAAATTCTGGATTTTCTTGATCCAAAACTAGATTTTTGAATTCTCGACCAAATTCATGAATTTCTTGATCCAAAACTAGATTTTTGAATTCGCGACCAAATTCTCGATTTTCTTGATCCAAAACTTGTTTTTTGTATTGGCGACCAAATTCTGGATTTTCTTGATCCAAAACTAGATTTTTGAATTCTCGACCAAATTCATTAATTTCTTGATCCAAAACTAGATTTTTGAATTCGCGACCAAATTCTCGATTTTCTTGATCCAAAACTAGATTTTTGAATTCGCGACAAAATTCTTGATTTTCTTGATCCAAAACTAGATTTTTGTATTCGCGGCCAAATTCTTGATTTTCTTGATCCAAAACTAAATTTTTTTAATTCGGAACAAAATACTTGATTTTCTTGATCCAAAACTAGATTTTTCAATTCGCGACAAAATTCTTGATTTTCGTGATCCAAAACTAGATTTTTGAATTCGCGACCAAATTCTTGATTTTTCTTGATCCAAAATTTGTTTTTTGTATTGGCGACCAAATTCTTGATTTTCTTGATCCAAAACTAGATTTTTGAAGTCGCGACCAAATTCTTGATTTTCTTGATCCAAAACTAGATTTTTGAACTCGCGACAAAATTCTTGATTTTCTTGATCCAAAACTTGTTTTTTGTATTGGCGACCAAATTCTTGATTTTCTTGATCCAAAACTAAATTTTTTTAATTCGGAACAAAATTCCTGATTTTCTTGATCCAAAACTAGATTTTTATATTCACGACTAAATTCTTGATTTTCTTGATCCAAAACTAGATTTTTGAATTCTCGACCAAATTCCTGATTTTCGTGATCCAAAACTAGATTTTTGAATTCGCGACCAAATTCTTGATTTTCTTGATCCAAAACTAGATTTTTGAACTCGCGACAAAATTCTTGATTTTCTTGATCCAAAAATTGTTTTTTGTATTGGCGACCAAATTCTTGATTTTCTTGATCCAAAACTAAATTTTTTTAATTCGGAACAAAATTCCTGATTTTCTTGATCCAAAACTAGATTTTTGAATTCGCGACAAAATTCTTGATTTTCGTGATCCAAAACTAGATTTTTGAATTCGCGACCAAATTCTTGATTTTCTTGATCCAAAACTAGTTTTTTGAATTCGCGACCAAATTTTGGATTTTCTTGATCCAAAACTAGATTTTTGAATTCTCGACCAAATTCATTAATTTCTTGATCCAAAACTAGATTTTTGAATTCGCGACCAAATTCTCGATTTTCTTGATCCAAAACTAGATTTTTGAATTCGCGACAAAATTCTTGATTTTCTTGATCCAAAACTAGATTTTTGTATTCGCGGCCAAATTCTTGATTTTCTTGATCCAAAACTAGATTTTTGGATTAGCGATCAAATTCTTGATTTTCATGATCCAAAACTAGTTTTTTGAATTCGCGACCAAATTCTGGATTTTCTTGATCCAAAACTAGATTTTTGAATTCTCGACCAAATTCATGAATTTCTTGATCCAAAACTAGATTTTTGAATTCGCGACCAAATTCTAGATTTTCTTGATCGAAAACTAGATTTTTGTATTCTGGACCAAATTCTTTATTTTCTTGTTCCAAACCTAGATTTTTGAAATTTGCGACAAAATTCTTGATTTTCTTGATCCAAAACTAGATTATTGAATTCGCGACCAAATTGTTGATTTTCTTGATCCAAAACTAGATTTTTGAATTCGCGACCAAATGCTTGATTTTCTTGATCCAAAAGTAGAATTTTGAATTCGCGACAAAATTCTTGATTTTCTTGATCCAAAACTAGATTTTTGAATTCGCGACAAAATTCTTGATTTTCTTGATCCAAAACTAGATTTTTGAATTCCCGACTAAATTCTTGATTTTCTTGATCCAAAACTATATTTTTTAATTCGCGACCAAATTCTTGATATTCTTGATCCAAAACTAGATTTTTGTATTCGCGGCCAAATTCTTGATTTTCTTGATCCAAAACTAGATTTTTGGATTAGCGATCAAATTCTTGATTTTCATGATCCAAAACTAGTTTTTTGAATTCGCGACCAAATTCTGGATTTTCTTGATCCAAAACTAGATTTTTGAATTCTCGACCAAATTCATTAATTTCTTGATCCAAAACTAGATTTTTGAATTCGCGACCAAATTCTCGATTTTCTTGATCCAAAACTAGATTTTTGAATTCGCGACAAAATTCTTGATTTTCTTGATCCAAAACTAGATTTTTGTATTCGCGGCCAAATTCTTGATTTTCTTGATCCAAAACTAGATTTTTGGATTAGCGATCAAATTCTTGATTTTCATGATCCAAAACTAGTTTTTTGAATTCGCGACCAAATTCTGGATTTTCTTGATCCAAAACTAGATTTTTGAATTCTCGACCAAATTCATGAATTTCTTGATCCAAAACTAGATTTTTGAATTCGCGACCAAATTCTCGATTTTCTTGATCCAAAACTTGTTTTTTGTATTGGCGACCAAATTCTGGATTTTCTTGATCCAAAACTAGATTTTTGAATTCTCGACCAAATTCATTAATTTCTTGATCCAAAACTAGATTTTTGAATTCGCGACCAAATTCTCGATTTTCTTGATCCAAAACTAGATTTTTGAATTCGCGACAAAATTCTTGATTTTCTTGATCCAAAACTAGATTTTTGTATTCGCGGCCAAATTCTTGATTTTCTTGATCCAAAACTAGATTTTTGGATTAGCGATCAAATTCTGGATTTTCATGATCCAAAACTAGTTTTTTGAATTCGCGACCAAATTCTGGATTTTCTTGATCCAAAACTAGATTTTTGTATTCGCGGCCAAATTCTTGATTTTCTTGATCCAAAATTTGTTTTTTGTATTGGCGACCAAATTCTTGATTTTTTTGATCCAAAACTAGATTTTTGAATTCGCGACCAAATTCTTGATTTTCTTGATCCAAAACTAGATTTTTGAACTCGCGACAAAATTCTTGATTTTCTTGATCCAAAACTTGTTTTTTGTATTGGCGACCAAATTCTAGATTTTCTTGATCGAAAACTAGATTTTTGTATTCTGGACCAAATTCTTTATTTTCTTGTTCCAAACCTAGATTTTTGAAATTTGCGACAAAATTCTTGATTTTCTTGATCCAAAACTAGATTATTGAATTCGCGACCAAATTGTTGATTTTCTTGATCCAAAACTAGATTTTTGAATTCGCGACCAAATGCTTGATTTTCTTGATCCAAAACTAGAATTTTGAATTCGCGACAAAATTCTTGATTTTCTTGATCCAAAACTAGATTTTTGAATTCGCGACAAAATTCTTGATTTTCTTGATCCAAAACTAGATTTTTGAATTCCCGACTAAATTCTTGATTTTCTTGATCCAAAACTATATTTTTTAATTCGCGACCAAATTCTTGATATTCTTGATCCAAAACTAGATTTTTGTATTCGCGGCCAAATTCTTGATTTTCTTGATCCAAAACTAGATTTTTGGATTAGCGATCAAATTCTTGATTTTCATGATCCAAAACTAGTTTTTTGAATTCGCGACCAAATTCTGGATTTTCTTGATCCAAAACTAGATTTTTGAATTCTCGACCAAATTCATTAATTTCTTGATCCAAAACTAGATTTTTGAATTCGCGACCAAATTCTCGATTTTCTTGATCCAAAACTAGATTTTTGAATTCGCGACAAAATTCTTGATTTTCTTGATCCAAAACTAGATTTTTGTATTCGCGGCCAAATTCTTGATTTTCTTGATCCAAAACTAGATTTTTGGATTAGCGATCAAATTCTTGATTTTCATGATCCAAAACTAGTTTTTTGAATTCGCGACCAAATTCTGGATTTTCTTGATCCAAAACTAGATTTTTGAATTCTCGACCAAATTCATGAATTTCTTGATCCAAAACTAGATTTTTGAATTCGCGACCAAATTCTCGATTTTCTTGATCCAAAACTTGTTTTTTGTATTGGCGACCAAATTCTAGATTTTCTTGATCGAAAACTAGATTTTTGTATTCTGGACCAAATTCTTTATTTTCTTGTTCCAAACCTAGATTTTTGAAATTTGCGACAAAATTCTTGATTTTCTTGATCCAAAACTAGATTTTTGAATTCGCGACCAAATTTTTGATTTTCTTGATCCAAAACTAGATTTTTGAATTCGCGACCAAATGCTTGATTTTCTTGATCCAAAACTAGAATTTTGAATTCGCGACAAAATTCTTGATTTTCTTGATCCAAAACTAGATTTTTGAATTCGCGACAAAATTCTTGATTTTCTTGATCCAAAACTAGATTTTTGAATTCACGACTAAATTCTTGATTTTCTTGATCCAAAACTAGATTTTTGAATTGTCGACCAAATTTTTGATTTTCGTGATCCAAAACTAGATTTTTGAATTCGCGACCAAATTCTTGATTTTCTTGATCCAAAACTAGATTTTTGAACTCGCGACAAAATTCTTGATTTTCTTGATCCAAAACTTGTTTTTTGTATTGGCGACCAAATTCTTGATTTTCTTGATCCAAAACTAAATTTTTTTAATTCGGAACAAAATTCCTGATTTTCTTGATCCAAAACTAGATTTTTGAATTCACGACTAAATTCTTGATTTTCTTGATCCATAACTAGATTTTTGAATTCTCGACCAAATTCTTGATTTTCGTGATCCAAAACTAGATTTTTGAAGTCGCGACCAAATTCTTGATTTTCTTGATCCAAAACTAGATTTTTGAACTCGCGACAAAATTCTTGATTTTCTTGATCCAAAACTTGTTTTTTGTATTGGCGACCAAATTCTTGATTTTCTTGATCCAAAACTAAATTTTTTTAATTCGGAACAAAATACTTGATTTTCTTGATCCAAAACTAGATTTTTCAATTCGCGACAAAATTCTTGATTTTCGTGATCCAAAACTAGATTTTTGAATTCGCGACCAAATTCTTGATTTTTCTTGATCCAAAATTTGTTTTTTGTATTGGCGACCAAATTCTTGATTTTCTTGATCCAAAACTAGATTTTTGAAGTCGCGACCAAATTCTTGATTTTCTTGATCCAAAACTAGATTTTTGAACTCGCGACAAAATTCTTGATTTTCTTGATCCAAAACTTGTTTTTTGTATTGGCGACCAAATTCTTGATTTTCTTGATCCAAAACTAAATTTTTTTAATTCGGAACAAAATTCCTGATTTTCTTGATCCAAAACTAGATTTTTATATTCACGACTAAATTCTTGATTTTCTTGATCCAAAACTAGATTTTTGAATTCTCGACCAAATTCTTGATTTTCGTGATCCAAAACTAGATTTTTGAATTCGCGACCAAATTCTTGATTTTCTTGATCCAAAACTAGATTTTTGAACTCGCGACAAAATTCTTGATTTTCTTGATCCAAAAATTGTTTTTTGTATTGGCGACCAAATTCTTGATTTTCTTGATCCAAAACTAAATTTTTTTAATTCGGAACAGAATTCCTGATTTTCTTGATCCAAAACTAGATTTTTCAATTCGCGACAAAATTCTTGATTTTCGTGATCCAAAACTAGATTTTTGAATTCGCGACCAAATTCTTGATTTTCTTGATCCAAAACTAGATTTTTGAAGTCGCGACCAAATTCTTGATTTTCTTGATCCAAAACTAGATTTTTGAACTCGCGACAAAATTCTTGATTTTCTTGATCCAAAACTTGTTTTTTGTATTGGCGACCAAATTCTTGATTTTCTTGATCCAAAACTAAATTTTTTTAATTCGGAACAAAATACTTGATTTTCTTGATCCAAAACTAGATTTTTCAATTCGCGACAAAATTCTTGATTTTCGTGATCCAAAACTAGATTTTTGAATTCGCGACCAAATTCTTGATTTTTCTTGATCCAAAATTTGTTTTTTGTATTGGCGACCAAATTCTTGATTTTCTTGATCCAAAACTAGATTTTTGAAGTCGCGACCAAATTCTTGATTTTCTTGATCCAAAACTAGATTTTTGAACTCGCGACAAAATTCTTGATTTTCTTGATCCAAAACTTGTTTTTTGTATTGGCGACCAAATTCTTGATTTTCTTGATCCAAAACTAAATTTTTTTAATTCGGAACAAAATTCCTGATTTTCTTGATCCAAAACTAGATTTTTATATTCACGACTAAATTCTTGATTTTCTTGATCCAAAACTAGATTTTTGAATTCTCGACCAAATTCTTGATTTTCGTGATCCAAAACTAGATTTTTGAATTCGCGACCAAATTCTTGATTTTCTTGATCCAAAACTAGATTTTTGAACTCGCGACAAAATTCTTGATTTTCTTGATCCAAAAATTGTTTTTTGTATTGGCGACCAAATTCTTGATTTTCTTGATCCAAAACTAAATTTTTTTAATTCGGAACAGAATTCCTGATTTTCTTGATCCAAAACTAGATTTTTCAATTCGCGACAAAATTCTTGATTTTCGTGATCCAAAACTAGATTTTTGAATTCGCGACCAAATTCTTGATTTTCTTGATCCAAAACTAGATTTTTGAACTCGCGACAAAATTCTTGATTTTCTTGATCCAAAACTTGTTTTTTGTATTGGCGACCAAATTCTTGATTTTCTTGATCCAAAACTAAATTTTTTTAATTCGGAACAAAATTCCTGATTTTCTTGATCCAAAACTAGATTTTTGAATTCACGACTAAATTCTTGATTTTCTTGATCCATAACTAGATTTTTGAATTCTCGACCAAATTCTTGATTTTCGTGATCCAAAACTAGATTTTTGAAGTCGCGACCAAATTCTTGATTTTCTTGATCCAAAACTAGATTTTTGAACTCGCGACAAAATTCTTGATTTTCTTGATCCAAAACTTGTTTTTTGTATTGGCGACCAAATTCTTGATTTTCTTGATCCAAAACTAAATTTTTTTAATTCGGAACAAAATACTTGATTTTCTTGATCCAAAACTAGATTTTTCAATTCGCGACAAAATTCTTGATTTTCGTGATCCAAAACTAGATTTTTGAATTCGCGACCAAATTCTTGATTTTTCTTGATCCAAAATTTGTTTTTTGTATTGGCGACCAAATTCTTGATTTTCTTGATCCAAAACTAGATTTTTGAAGTCGCGACCAAATTCTTGATTTTCTTGATCCAAAACTAGATTTTTGAACTCGCGACAAAATTCTTGATTTTCTTGATCCAAAACTAAATTTTTTTAATTCGGAACAAAATTCCTGATTTTCTTGATCCAAAACTAGATTTTTATATTCACGACTAAATTCTTGATTTTCTTGATCCAAAACTAGATTTTTGAATTCTCGACCAAATTCTTGATTTTCGTGATCCAAAACTAGATTTTTGAATTCGCGACCAAATTCTTGATTTTCTTGATCCAAAACTAGATTTTTGAACTCGCGACAAAATTCTTGATTTTCTTGATCCAAAAATTGTTTTTTGTATTGGCGACCAAATTCTTGATTTTCTTGATCCAAAACTAAATTTTTTTAATTCAGAACAAAATTCCTGATTTTCTTGATCCAAAACTAGATTTTTCAATTCGCGACAAAATTCTTGATTTTCGTGATCCAAAACTAGATTTTTGAATTCGCGACCAAATTCTTGATTTTCTTGATCCAAAAC
The DNA here is from genome assembly GCA_037678475.1 of x Bolboschoenoplectus mariqueter. Classification (NCBI taxonomy): domain Eukaryota; kingdom Viridiplantae; phylum Streptophyta; class Magnoliopsida; order Poales; family Cyperaceae; genus x Bolboschoenoplectus; species x Bolboschoenoplectus mariqueter. The sequence continues at coordinate 426,613 of CM075268.1, read as the reverse complement.
TAGATTTTTGAATTCGCGACCAAATTCTTGATTTTTCTTGATCCAAAATTTGTTTTTTGTATTGGCGACCAAATTCTTGATTTTTTTGATCCAAAACTAGATTTTTGAATTCGCGACCAAATTCTTGATTTTCTTGATCCAAAACTAGATTTTTGAACTCGCGACAAAATTCTTGATTTTCTTGATCCAAAACTTGTTTTTTGTATTGGCGACCAAATTCTAGATTTTCTTGATCGAAAACTAGATTTTTGTATTCTGGACCAAATTCTTTATTTTCTTGTTCCAAACCTAGATTTTTGAAATTTGCGACAAAATTCTTGATTTTCTTGATCCAAAACTAGATTATTGAATTCGCGACCAAATTGTTGATTTTCTTGATCCAAAACTAGATTTTTGAATTCGCGACCAAATGCTTGATTTTCTTGATCCAAAACTAGAATTTTGAATTCGCGACAAAATTCTTGATTTTCTTGATCCAAAACTAGATTTTTGAATTCGCGACAAAATTCTTGATTTTCTTGATCCAAAACTAGATTTTTGAATTCCCGACTAAATTCTTGATTTTCTTGATCCAAAACTATATTTTTTAATTCGCGACCAAATTCTTGATATTCTTGATCCCAAACTAGATTTTTGTATTCGCGGCCAAATTCTTGATTTTCTTGATCCAAAACTAGATTTTTGGATTAGCGATCAAATTCTTGATTTTCATGATCCAAAACTAGTTTTTTGAATTCGCGACCAAATTCTGGATTTTCTTGATCCAAAACTAGATTTTTGAATTCTCGACCAAATTCATTAATTTCTTGATCCAAAACTAGATTTTTGAATTCGCGACCAAATTCTCGATTTTCTTGATCCAAAACTAGATTTTTGAATTCGCGACAAAATTCTTGATTTTCTTGATCCAAAACTAGATTTTTGTATTCGCGGCCAAATTCTTGATTTTCTTGATCCAAAACTAGATTTTTGGATTAGCGATCAAATTCTTGATTTTCATGATCCAAAACTAGTTTTTTGAATTCGCGACCAAATTCTGGATTTTCTTGATCCAAAACTAGATTTTTGAATTCTCGACCAAATTCTTTATTTTCTTGTTCCAAACCTAGATTTTTGAAATTTGCGACAAAATTCTTGATTTTCTTGATCCAAAACTAGATTATTGAATTCGCGACCAAATTGTTGATTTTCTTGATCCAAAACTAGATTTTTGAATTCGCGACCAAATGCTTGATTTTCTTGATCCAAAACTAGAATTTTGAATTCGCGACAAAATTCTTGATTTTCTTGATCCAAAACTAGATTTTTGAATTCGCGACAAAATTCTTGATTTTCTTGATCCAAAACTAGATTTTTGAATTCCCGACTAAATTCTTGATTTTCTTGATCCAAAACTATATTTTTTAATTCGCGACCAAATTCTTGATATTCTTGATCCAAAACTAGATTTTTGTATTCGCGGCCAAATTCTTGATTTTCTTGATCCAAAACTAGATTTTTGGATTAGCGATCAAATTCTTGATTTTCATGATCCAAAACTAGTTTTTTGAATTCGCGACCAAATTCTGGATTTTCTTGATCCAAAACTAGATTTTTGAATTCTCGACCAAATTCATTAATTTCTTGATCCAAAACTAGATTTTTGAATTCGCGACCAAATTCTCGATTTTCTTGATCCAAAACTAGATTTTTGAATTCGCGACAAAATTCTTGATTTTCTTGATCCAAAACTAGATTTTTGTATTCGCGGCCAAATTCTTGATTTTCTTGATCCAAAACTAGATTTTTGGATTAGCGATCAAATTCTTGATTTTCATGATCCAAAACTAGTTTTTTGAATTCGCGACCAAATTCTGGATTTTCTTGATCCAAAACTAGATTTTTGAATTCTCGACCAAATTCATGAATTTCTTGATCCAAAACTAGATTTTTGAATTCGCGACCAAATTCTCGATTTTCTTGATCCAAAACTAGATTTTTGAATTCGCGACAAAATTCTTGATTTTCTTGATCCAAAACTAGATTTTTGAATTCGCGACCAAATTCTCGATTTTCTTGATCCAAAACTAGATTTTTGAATTCGCGACCAAATTCTCGATTTTCTTGATCCAAAACTAGATTTTTGAATTCGCGACCAAATTCTCGATTTTCTTGATCCAAAACTAGATTTTTGAATTCGCGACAAAATTCTTGATTTTCTTGATCCAAAACTAGATTTTTGTATTCGCGGCCAAATTCTTGATTTTCTTGATCCAAAACTAGATTTTTGAATTCGCGACCAAATTCATGATTTTCATGATCCAAAACTAGATTTTTGAATTCTCGACCAAATTCATGTATTTCTTGATCCAAAACTAGATGTTTGAATTCGTGATCAAATTCTTGCTTTTCTTGAACCAAAACTAGATTTTTGAATTCGCGACCAAATTCTTGATATTCTTGATCCAAAACTAGATTTTTGTATTCGCGGTCAAATTCTTGATTTTCTTGATCCAAAACTAGATTTTTGGATTCGCGACCAAATTAATGATTTTCTTGATCCAAAACTTGATTTTTGAATTTGCGACAAAATTCTTGATTTTCTTGATCCAAAACTAGTTTTTTCAATTCGCGACAAAATTCTTGATTTTCGTGATCCAAAACTAGATTTTTGAATTCGCGACCAAATTCTTGATTTTCTTGATCCAAAACTTGTTATTTGTATTCGCGACCAAATTCTTGATTTTTCTTTATCCAAAACTAGATTTTTGTATTCGCGAAAAAATTCTTGATTTTCTTGATCCAAAACTAGATTTTTGTATTCGCGGCTATATTCTTGATTTTCTTGATAGAAATCTAGATTTTTGAATTCTCGACCAAATCCTCGATTTTCTTGATCCAAAACTAGATTTTTGAATTCGCGACAAAATTCTTGATTTTCTTGATCCAAAACTAGATTTTTGAATTCACGACTAAATTCTTGATTTTCTTGATCCAAAACTAGATTTTTGAATTCACGACTAAATTCTTGATTTTCTTGATCCATAACTAGATTTTTGAATTCTCGACCAAATTCTTGATTTTCGTGATCCAAAACTAGATTTTTGAAGTCGCGACCAAATTCTTGATTTTCTTGATCCAAAACTAGATTTTTGAACTCGCGACAAAATTCTTGATTTTCTTGATCCAAAACTTGTTTTTTGTATTGGCGACCAAATTCTTGATTTTCTTGATCCAAAACTAAATTTTTTTAATTTGGAACAAAATACTTGATTTTCTTGATCCAAAACTAGATTTTTCAATTCGCGACAAAATTCTTGATTTTCGTGATCCAAAACTAGATTTTTGAATTCGCGACCAAATTCTTGATTTTTCTTGATCCAAAATTTGTTTTTTGTATTAGCGACCAAATTCTTGATTTTCTTGATCCAAAACTAGATTTTTGAAGTCGCGACCAAATTCTTGATTTTCTTGATCCAAAACTAGATTTTTGAACTCGCGACAAAATTCTTGATTTTCTTGATCCAAAACTAAATTTTTTTAATTCGGAACAAAATTCCTGATTTTCTTGATCCAAAACTAGATTTTTATATTCACGACTAAATTCTTGATTTTCTTGATCCAAAACTAGATTTTTGAATTCTCGACCAAATTCTTGATTTTCGTGATCCAAAACTAGATTTTTGAATTCGCGACCAAATTCTTGATTTTCTTGATCCAAAACTAGATTTTTGAACTCGCGACAAAATTCTTGATTTTCTTGATCCAAAACTTGTTTTTTGTATTGGCGACCAAATTCTTGATTTTCTTGATCCAAAACTAAATTTTTTTAATTCGGAACAAAATTCCTGATTTTCTTGATCCAAAACTAGATTTTTCAATTCGCGACAAAATTCTTGATTTTCGTGATCCAAAATTAGATTTTTGAATTCGCGACCAAATTCTTGATTTTCTTGATCCAAAACTAGATTTTTGAATTCGCGACCAAATTCTTGATTTTTCTTGATCCAAAATTTGTTTTTTGTATTGGCGACCAAATTCTTGATTTTCTTGATCCAAAACTAGATTTTTGAATTCGCGACCAAATTCTTGATTTTCTTGATCCAAAACTAGATTTTTGAACTCGCGACAAAATTCTTGATTTTCTTGATCCAAAACTTGTTTTTTGTATTGGCGACCAAATTCTTGATTTTCTTGATCCAAAACTAAATTTTTTTAATTCGGAACAAAATTCTTGATTTTCTTGATCCAAAACTAGATTTTTCAATTCGCGACAAAATTCTTGATTTTCGTGATCCAAAACTAGATTTTTGAATTCGCGACCAAATTCTTGATTTTCTTGATCCAAAACTAGATTTTTGAATTCGCGACCAAATTCTTGATTTTTCTTGATCCAAAATTTGTTTTTTGTATTGGCGACCAAATTCTTGATTTTCTTGATCCAAAAATAGATTTTTGAATTCGCGACCAAATTCTTGATTTTCTTGATCCAAAACTAGATTTTTGAACTCGCGACAAAATTCTTGATTTTCTTGATCCAAAACTTGTTTTTTGTATTGGCGACCAAATTCTTGATTTTCTTGATCCAAAACTAAATTTTTTTAATTCGGAACAAAATTCTTGATTTTCTTGATCCAAAACTAGATTTTTCAATTCGCGACAAAATTCTTGATTTTCGTGATCCAAAACTAGATTTTTGAATTCGCGACCAAATTCTTGATTTTCTTGATCCAAAACTAGATTTTTGAATTCGCGACCAAATTCTTGATTTTTCTTGATCCAAAATTTGTTTTTTGTATTGGCGACCAAATTCTTGATTTTCTTGATCCAAAACTAGATTTTTGAATTCGCGACCAAATTCTTGATTTTCTTGATCCAAAACTAGATTTTTGAACTCGCGACAAAATTCTTGATTTTCTTGATCCAAAACTTGTTTTTTGTATTGGCGACCAAATTCTAGATTTTCTTGATCGAAAACTAGATTTTTGTATTCTGGACCAAATTCCTTATTTTCTTGTTCCAAACCTAGATTTTTGAAATTTGCGACAAAATTCTTGATTTTCTTGATCCAAAACTAGATTATTGAATTCGCGACCAAATTGTTGATTTTCTTGATCCAAAACTAGATTTTTGAATTCGCGACCAAATGCTTGATTTTCTTGATCCAAAACTAGATTTTTGAATTCCCGACTAAATTCTTGATTTTCTTGATCCAAAACTATATTTTTTAATTCGCGACCAAATTCTTGATATTCTTGATCCAAAACTAGATTTTTGTATTCGCGGCCAAATTCTTGATTTTCTTGATCCAAAACTAGATTTTTGGATTAGCGATCAAATTCTTGATTTTCATGATCCAAAACTAGTTTTTTGAATTCGCGACAAAATTCTTGATTTTCGTGATCCAAAACTAGATTTTTGAATTCGCGACCAAATTCTTGATTTTCTTGATCCAAAACTAGATTTTTGAATTCGCGACCAAATTCTTGATTTTTCTTGATCCAAAATTTGTTTTTTGTATTGGCGACCAAATTCTTGATTTTCTTGATCCAAAACTAGATTTTTGAATTCGCGACCAAATTCTTGATTTTCTTGATCCAAAACTAGATTTTTGAACTCGCGACAAAATTCTTGATTTTCTTGATCCAAAACTTGTTTTTTGTATTGGCGACCAAATTCTAGATTTTCTTGATCGAAAACTAGATTTTTGTATTCTGGACCAAATTCCTTATTTTCTTGTTCCAAACCTAGATTTTTGAAATTTGCGACAAAATTCTTGATTTTCTTGATCCAAAACTAGATTATTGAATTCGCGACCAAATTGTTGATTTTCTTGATCCAAAACTAGATTTTTGAATTCGCGACCAAATGCTTGATTTTCTTGATCCAAAACTAGAATTTTGAATTCGCGACAAAATTCTTGATTTTCTTGATCCAAAACTAGATTTTTGAATTCGCGACAAAATTCTTGATTTTCTTGATCCAAAACTAGATTTTTGAATTCCCGACTAAATTCTTGATTTTCTTGATCCAAAACTATATTTTTTAATTCGCGACCAAATTCTTGATATTCTTGATCCAAAACTAGATTTTTGTATTCGCGGCCAAATTCTTGATTTTCTTGATCCAAAACTAGATTTTTGGATTAGCGATCAAATTCTTGATTTTCATGATCCAAAACTAGTTTTTTGAATTCGCGACCAAATTCTGGATTTTCTTGATCCAAAACTAGATTTTTGAATTCTCGACCAAATTCATTAATTTCTTGATCCAAAACTAGATTTTTGAATTCGCGACCAAATTCTCGATTTTCTTGATCCAAAACTAGATTTTTGAATTCGCGACAAAATTCTTGATTTTCTTGATCCAAAACTAGATTTTTGTATTCGCGGCCAAATTCTTGATTTTCTTGATCCAAAACTAGATTTTTGGATTAGCGATCAAATTCTTGATTTTCATGATCCAAAACTAGTTTTTTGAATTCGCGACCAAATTCTGGATTTTCTTGATCCAAAACTAGATTTTTGAATTCTCGACCAAATTCATGAATTTCTTGATCCAAAACTAGATTTTTGAATTCGCGACCAAATTCTCGATTTTCTTGATCCAAAACTAGATTTTTGAATTCGCGACAAAATTCTTGATTTTCTTGATCCAAAACTAGATTTTTGAATTCGCGACCAAATTCTCGATTTTCTTGATCCAAAACTAGATTTTTGAATTCGCGACCAAATTCTCGATTTTCTTGATCCAAAACTAGATTTTTGAATTCGCGACCAAATTCTCGATTTTCTTGATCCAAAACTAGATTTTTGAATTCGCGACAAAATTCTTGATTTTCTTGATCCAAAACTAGATTTTTGTATTCGCGGCCAAATTCTTGATTTTCTTGATCCAAAACTAGATTTTTGAATTCGCGACCAAATTCATGATTTTCATGATCCAAAACTAGATTTTTGAATTCTCGACCAAATTCATGTATTTCTTGATCCAAAACTAGATGTTTGAATTCGTGATCAAATTCTTGCTTTTCTTGAACCAAAACTAGATTTTTGAATTCGCGACCAAATTCTTGATATTCTTGATCCAAAACTAGATTTTTGTATTCGCGGTCAAATTCTTGATTTTCTTGATCCAAAACTAGATTTTTGGATTCGCGACCAAATTAATGATTTTCTTGATCCAAAACTTGATTTTTGAATTTGCGACAAAATTCTTGATTTTCTTGATCCAAAACTAGTTTTTTCAATTCGCGACAAAATTCTTGATTTTCGTGATCCAAAACTAGATTTTTGAATTCGCGACCAAATTCTTGATTTTCTTGATCCAAAACTTGTTATTTGTATTCGCGACCAAATTCTTGATTTTTCTTTATCCAAAACTAGATTTTTGTATTCGCGAAAAAATTCTTGATTTTCTTGATCCAAAACTAGATTTTTGTATTCGCGGCTATATTCTTGATTTTCTTGATAGAAATCTAGATTTTTGAATTCTCGACCAAATCCTCGATTTTCTTGATCCAAAACTAGATTTTTGAATTCGCGACAAAATTCTTGATTTTCTTGATCCAAAACTAGATTTTTGAATTCACGACTAAATTCTTGATTTTCTTGATCCAAAACTAGATTTTTTAATTCTCGACCAAATTCTTGATTTTCGTGATCCAAAACTAGATTTTTGAATTCGCGACCAAATTCTTGATTTTCTTGATCCAAAACTAGATTTTTGAACTCGCGACAAAATTCTTGATTTTCTTGATCCAAAACTTGTTTTTTGTATTGGCGACCAAATTCTTGATTTTCTTGATCCAAAACTAAATTTTTTTAATTCGGAACAAAATTCCCGATTTTCTTGATCCAAAACTAGATTTTTCAATTCGCGACAAAATTCTTGATTTTCGTGATCCAAAACTAGATTTTTGAATTCGCGACCAAATTCTTGATTTTCTTGATCCAAAACTAGATTTTTGAATTCGCGACCAAATTCTTGATTTTTCTTGATCCAAAATTTGTTTTTTGTATTGGCGACCAAATTCTTGATTTTCTTGATCCAAAACTAGATTTTTGAATTCGCGACCAAATTCTTGATTTTCTTGATCCAAAACTAGATTTTTGAACTCGCGACAAAATTCTTGATTTTCTTGATCCAAAACTTGTTTTTTGTATTGGCGACCAAATTCTTCATTTTCTTGATCCAAAACTAAATTTTTTTAATTCGGAACAAAATTCCTGATTTTCTTGATCCAAAACTAGATTTTTCAATTCGCGACAAAATTCTTGATTTTCGTGATCCAAAACTAGATTTTTGAATTCGCGACCAAATTCTTGATTTTCTTGATCCAAAACTAGATTTTTGAATTCGCGACCAAATTCTTGATTTTTCTTGATCCAAAATTTGTTTTTTGTATTGGCGACCAAATTCTTGATTTTCTTGATCCAAAACTAGATTTTTGAATTCGCGACCAAATTCTTGATTTTCTTGATCCAAAACTAGATTTTTGAACTCGCGACAAAATTCTTGATTTTCTTGATCCAAAACTTGTTTTTTGTATTGGCGACCAAATTCTAGATTTTCTTGATCGAAAACTAGATTTTTGTATTCTGGACCAAATTCTTTATTTTCTTGTTCCAAACCTAGATTTTTGAAATTTGCGACAAAATTCTTGATTTTCTTGATCCAAAACTAGATTATTGAATTCGCGACCAAATTGTTGATTTTCTTGATCCAAAACTAGATTTTTGAATTCGCGACCAAATGCTTGATTTTCTTGATCCAAAACTAGAATTTTGAATTCGCGACAAAATTCTTGATTTTCTTGATCCAAAACTAGATTTTTGAATTCGCGACAAAATTCTTGATTTTCTTGATCCAAAACTAGATTTTTGAATTCCCGACTAAATTCTTGATTTTCTTGATCCAAAACTATATTTTTTAATTCGCGACCAAATTCTTGATATTCTTGATCCAAAACTAGATTTTTGTATTCGCGGCCAAATTCTTGATTTTCTTGATCCAAAACTAGATTTTTGGATTAGCGATCAAATTCTTGATTTTCATGATCCAAAACTAGTTTTTTGAATTCGCGACCAAATTCTGGATTTTCTTGATCCAAAACTAGATTTTTGAATTCTCGACCAAATTCATTAATTTCTTGATCCAAAACTAGATTTTTGAATTCGCGACCAAATTCTCGATTTTCTTGATCCAAAACTAGATTTTTGAATTCGCGACAAAATTCTTGATTTTCTTGATCCAAAACTAGATTTTTGTATTCGCGGCCAAATTCTTGATTTTCTTGATCCAAAACTAGATTTTTGGATTAGCGATCAAATTCTTGATTTTCATGATCCAAAACTAGTTTTTTGAATTCGCGACCAAATTCTGGATTTTCTTGATCCAAAACTAGATTTTTGAATTCTCGACCAAATTCATGAATTTCTTGATCCAAAACTCGATTTTTGAATTCGCGACCAAATTCTCGATTTTCTTGATCCAAAACTAGATTTTTGAATTCGCGACAAAATTCTTGATTTTCTTGATCCAAAACTAGATTTTTGAATTCGCGACCAAATTCTCGATTTTCTTGATCCAAAACTAGATTTTTGAATTCGCGACAAAATTCTTGATTTTCTTGATCCAAATCTAGATTTTTGAATTCGCGACCAAATTCTCGATTTTCTTGATCCAAAACTAGATTTTTGAATTCGCGACAAAATTCTTGATTTTCTTGATCCAAAACTAGATTTTTGTATTCGCGGCCAAATTCTTGATTTTCTTGATCCAAAACTAGATTTTTGAATTCGCGACCAAATTCATGATTTTCATGATCCAAAACTTGATTTTTGAATTCTCGACCAAATTCATGTATTTCTTGATCCAAAACTAGATGTTTGAATTCGTGATCAAATTCTTGCTTTTCTTGAACCAAAACTAGATTTTTGAATTCGCGACCAAATTCTTGATATTCTTGATCCAAAACTAGATTTTTGTATTCGCGGTCAAATTCTTGATTTTCTTGATCCAAAACTAGATTTTTGGATTCACGACCAAATTAATGATTTTCTTGATCCAAAACTTGATTTTTGAATTTGCGACAAAATTCTTGATTTTCTTGATCCAAAACTAGTTTTTTCAATTCGCGACAAAATTCTTGATTTTCGTGATCCAAAACTAGATTTTTGAATTCGCGACCAAATTCTTGATTTTCTTTATCCAAAACTAGATTTTTGTATTCGCGAAAAAATTCTTGATTTTCTTGATCCAAAACTAGATTTTTGTATTCGCGGCTATATTCTTGATTTTCTTGATAGAAATCTAGATTTTTGAATTCTCGACCAAATGCTCGATTTTCTTGATCCAAAACTAGATTTTTGAATTCGCGACAAAATTCTTGATTTTCTTGATCCAAAACTAGATTTTTGAATTCACGACTAAATTCTTGATTTTCTTGATCCAAAACTAGATTTTTTAATTCTCGACCAAATTCTTGATTTTCGTGATCCAAAACTAGATTTTTGAATTCGCGACCAAATTCTTGATTTTCTTGATCCAAAACTAGATTTTTGAACTCGCGACAAAATTCTTGATTTTCTTGATCCAAAACTTGTTTTTTGTATTGGCGACCAAATTCTTGATTTTCTTGATCCAAAACTAAATTTTTTTAATTCGGAACAAAATTCCTGATTTTCTTGATCCAAAACTAGATTTTTCAATTCGCGACAAAATTCTTGATTTTCGTGATCCAAAACTAGATTTTTGAATTCGCGACCAAATTCTTGATTTTCTTGATCCAAAACTAGATTTTTGAATTCGCGACCAAATTCTTGATTTTTCTTGATCCAAAATTTGTTTTTTGTATTGGCGACCAAATTCTTGATTTTCTTGATCCAAAACTAGATTTTTGAATTCGCGACCAAATTCTTGATTTTCTTGATCCAAAACTAGATTTTTGAACTCGCGACAAAATTCTTGATTTTCTTGATCCAAAACTTGTTTTTTGTATTGGCGACCAAATTCTTGATTTTCTTGATCCAAAACTAAATTTTTTTAATTCGGAACAAAATTCCTGATTTTCTTGATCCAAAACTAGATTTTTCAATTCGCGACAAAATTCTTGATTTTCGTGATCCAAAACTAGATTTTTGAATTCGCGACCAAATTCTTGATTTTCTTGATCCAAAACTAGATTTTTGAATTCGCGACCAAATTCTTGATTTTTCTTGATCCAAAATTTGTTTTTTGTATTGGCGACCAAATTCTTGATTTTCTTGATCCAAAACTAGATTTTTGAATTCGCGACCAAATTCTTGATTTTCTTGATCCAAAACTAGATTTTTGAACTCGCGACAAAATTCTTGATTTTCTTGATCCAAAACTTGTTTTTTGTATTGGCGACCAAATTCTAGATTTTCTTGATCGAAAACTAGATTTTTGTATTTTGGACCAAATTCTTGATTTTCTTGATACAATACTAGATTTTTGAATTCGCGACCAAATTGTTGATTTTCTTGATCCAAAACTAGATTTTTGAATTCGCGACCAAATGCTTGATTTTCTTGATCCAAAACTAGAATTTTGAATTCGCGACCAAATGCTTGATTTTTTTGATCCAAAACTAGAATTTTGAATTCGCGACAAAATTCATGATTTTCTTGATCCAAAACTAGATTTTTGAATTCGCGACAAAATTCTTGATTTTCTTGATCCAAAACTAGATTTTTTAATTCACGACTAAATTCATGATTTTCTTGATCCAAAACTATATTTTTTAATTCGCGACCAAATTTTTGATATTCTTGATACAAAACTAGATTTTTGTATTCGCGGCCAAATTCTTGATTTTCTTGATCCAAAACTAGATTTTTGGATTAGCGATCAAATTCTTGATTTTCATGATCCAAAACTAGTTTTTTGAATTCGCGACCAAATTCTTGATTTTCTTGATCCAAAACTAGATTTTTGAATTCTCGACCAAATTCATGAATTTCTTGATCCAAAACTAGATTTTTGAATTCGCGACCAAATTCTCGATTTTCTTGATCCAAAACTAGAATTTTGAATTCGCGACAAAATTCTTGATTTTCTTGATCCAAAACTAGATTTTTGAACTCGCGACAAAATTCTTGATTTTCTTGATCCAAAACTTGTTTTTTGTATTGGCGACCAAATTCTTGATTTTCTTGATCCAAAACTAAATTTTTTTAATTCGGAACAAAATTCCTGATTTTCTTGATCCAAAACTAGATTTTTGAATTCGCGACCAAATTCATGATTTTCATGATCCAAAACTAGATTTTTGAATTCTCGACCAAATTCATGAATTTCTTGATCCAAAACTAGATGTTTGAATTCGTGATCAAATTCTTGCTTTTCTTGAACCAAAACTAGATTTTTGAATTCGCGACCAAATTCTTGATATTCTTGATCCAAAACTAGATTTTTGCATTCGCGGTCAAATTCTTGATTTTCTTGATCCAAAACTAGATTTTTGGATTCGCGACCAAATTAATGATTTTCTTGATCCAAAACTTGATTTTTGAATTTGCGACAAAATTATTGATTTTCTTGATCCAAAACTAGTTTTTTCAATTCGCGACAAAATTCTTGATTTTCGTGATCCAAAACTAGATTTTTGAATTCGCGACCAAATTCTTGATTTTCTTGATCCAAAACTTGTTATTTGTATTCGCGACCAAATTCTTGATTTTCTTTATCCAAAACTAGATTTTTGTATTCGCGAAAAAATTCTTGATTTTCTTGATCCAAAACTAGATTTTTGTATTCGCGGCTATATTCTTGATTTTCTTGATAGAAATCTAGATTTTTGAATTCTCGACCAAATCCTCGATTTTCTTGATCCAAAACTAGATTTTTGAATTCGCGACAAAATTCTTGATTTTCTTGATCCAAAACTAGATTTTTGAATTCACGACTAAATTCTTGATTTTCTTGATCCAAAACTATATTTTTGAATTCGCGACAAAATTCTTGATTTTCTTGATCCAAAACTAGATTTTTGTATTCGCGGCCAAATTCTTGATTTTCTTGATCCAAAACTAGATTTTTGGATTAGCGATCAAATTCTTGATTTTCATGATCCAAAACTAGTTTTTTGAATTCGCGACCAAATTCTGGATTTTCTTGATCCAAAACTAGATTTTTGAATTCTCGACCAAATTCATGAATTTCTTGATCCAAAACTCGATTTTTGAATTCGCGACCAAATTCTCGATTTTCTTGATCCAAAACTAGATTTTTGAATTCGCGACAAAATTCTTGATTTTCTTGATCCAAAACTAGATTTTTGAATTCGCGACCAAATTCTCGATTTTCTTGATCCAAAACTAGATTTTTGAATTCGCGACAAAATTCTTGATTTTCTTGATCCAAAACTAGATTTTTGAATTCGCGACCAAATTCTCGATTTTCTTGATCCAAAACTAGATTTTTGAATTCGCGACAAAATTCTTGATTTTCTTGATCCAAAACTAGATTTTTGTATTCGCGGCCAAATTCTTGATTTTCTTGATCCAAAACTAGATTTTTGAATTCGCGACCAAATTCATGATTTTCATGATCCAAAACTTGATTTTTGAATTCTCGACCAAATTCATGTATTTCTTGATCCAAAACTAGATGTTTGAATTCGTGATCAAATTCTTGCTTTTCTTGAACCAAAACTAGATTTTTGAATTCGCGACCAAATTCTTGATATTCTTGATCCAAAACTAGATTTTTGTATTCGCGGTCAAATTCTTGATTTTCTTGATCCAAAACTAGATTTTTGGATTCACGACCAAATTAATGATTTTCTTGATCCAAAACTTGATTTTTGAATTTGCGACAAAATTCTTGATTTTCTTGATCCAAAACTAGTTTTTTCAATTCGCGACAAAATTCTTGATTTTCGTGATCCAAAACTAGATTTTTGAATTCGCGACCAAATTCTTGATTTTCTTTATCCAAAACTAGATTTTTGTATTCGCGAAAAAATTCTTGATTTTCTTGATCCAAAACTAGATTTTTGTATTCGCGGCTATATTCTTGATTTTCTTGATAGAAATCTAGATTTTTGAATTCTCGACCAAATCCTCGATTTTCTTGATCCAAAACTAGATTTTTGAATTCGCGACAAAATTCTTGATTTTCTTGATCCAAAACTAGATTTTTGAATTCACGACTAAATTCTTGATTTTCTTGATCCAAAACTAGATTTTTTAATTCTCGACCAAATTCTTGATTTTCGTGATCCAAAACTAGATTTTTGAATTCGCGACCAAATTCTTGATTTTCTTGATCCAAAACTAGATTTTTGAACTCGCGACAAAATTCTTGATTTTCTTGATCCAAAACTTGTTTTTTGTATTGGCGACCAAATTCTTGATTTTCTTGATCCAAAACTAAATTTTTTTAATTCGGAACAAAATTCCTGATTTTCTTGATCCAAAACTAGATTTTTCAATTCGCGACAAAATTCTTGATTTTCGTGATCCAAAACTAGATTTTTGAATTCGCGACCAAATTCTTGATTTTCTTGATCCAAAACTAGATTTTTGAATTCGCGACCAAATTCTTGATTTTTCTTGATCCAAAATTTGTTTTTTGTATTGGCGACCAAATTCTTGATTTTCTTGATCCAAAACTAGATTTTTGAATTCGCGACCAAATTCTTGATTTTCTTGATCCAAAACTAGATTTTTGAACTCGCGACAAAATTCTTGATTTTCTTGATCCAAAACTTGTTTTTTGTATTGGCGACCAAATTCTTGATTTTCTTGATCCAAAACTAAATTTTTTTAATTCGGAACAAAATTCCTGATTTTCTTGATCCAAAACTAGATTTTTGAATTCGCGACCAAATTCATGATTTTCTTGATCCAAAACTAGATTTTTGAATTCGCGACCAAATTCTCGATTTTCTTGATCCAAAACTAGATTTTTGAATTCGCGACAAAATTCTTGATTTTCTTGATCCAAAACTAGATTTTTGTATTCGCGGCCAAATTCTGGATTTTCTTGATCCAAAACTAGATTTTTGAATTCGCGACCAAATTCTCGATTTTCTTGATCCAAAACTAGATTTTTGAATTCGCGACAAAATTCTTGATTTTCTTGATCCAAAACTAGATTTTTGAATTCGCGACCAAATTCATGAATTTCTTGAGCCAAAACTAGATTTATTTTTCGCGACCAAATTCTTGATTTTCTTGATCCAAAACATGATTTTTGAATTTGCGACAAAATTCTTGATTTTCTTGATCCAAAACTAGTTTTTTCAATTCGCGACAAAATTCTTGATTTTCGTGATCCAAAACTAGATTTTTGAATTCGCGACCAAATTCTTGATTTTCTTGATCCAAAACTAGATTTTTGAATTCGCGACCAAATTCTTGATTTTTCTTGATCCAAAATTTGTTTTTTGTATTGGCGACCAAATTCTTGATTTTCTTGATCCAAAACTAGATTTTTGAACTCGCGACAAAATTCTTGATTTTCTTGATCCAAAACTTGTTTTTTGTATTGGCGACCAAATTCTTGATTTTCTTGATCCAAAACTAAATTTTTTTAATTCGGAACAAAATTCTTGATTTTCTTGATCCAAAACTAGATTTTTCAATTCGCGACAAAATTCTTGATTTTCGTGATCCAAAACTAGATTTTTGAATTCGCGACCAAATTCTTGATTTTCTTGATCCAAAACTAGATTTTTGAATTCGCGACCAAATTCTTGATTTTTCTTGATCCAAAATTTGTTTTTTGTATTGGCGACCAAATTCTTGATTTTCTTGATCCAAAACTAGATTTTTGAATTCGCGACCAAATTCTTGATTTTCTTGATCCAAAACTAGATTTTTGAATTCTCGACCAAATTCATGAATTTCTTGATCCAAAACTAGATTTTTGAATTCGCGACCAAATTCTCGATTTTCTTGATCCAAAACTAGAATTTTGAATTCGCGACAAAATTCTTGATTTTCTTGATCCAAAACTAGTTTTTTCAATTCGCGACAAAATTCTTGATTTTCGTGATCCAAAACTAGATTTTTGAATTCGCGACCAAATTCTTGATTTTCTTGATCCAAAACTAGATTTTTGAATTCGCGACCAAATTCTTGATTTTTCTTGATCCAAAATTTGTTTTTTGTATTGGCGACCAAATTCTTGATTTTCTTGATCCAAAACTAGATTTTTGAACTCGCGACAAAATTCTTGATTTTCTTGATCCAAAACTTGTTTTTTGTATTGGCGACCAAATTCTTGATTTTCTTGATCCAAAACTAAATTTTTTTAATTCGGAACAAAATTCCTGATTTTCTTGATCCAAAACTAGATTTTTGAATTCGCGACAAAATTCTTGATTTTCGTGATCCAAAACTAGATTTTTGAATTCGCGACCAAATTCTTGATTTTCTTGATCCAAAACTAGATTTTTGAATTCGCGACCAAATTCTTGATTTTTCTTGATCCAAAATTTGTTTTTTGTATTGGCGACCAAATTCTTGATTTTCTTGATCCAAAACTAGATTTTTGAATTCGCGACCAAATTCTTGATTTTCTTGATCCAAAACTAGATTTTTGAACTCGCGACAAAATTCTTGATTTTCTTGATCCAAAACTTGTTTTTTGTATTGGCGACCAAATTCTTGATTTTCTTGATCCAAAACTAAATTTTTTTAATTCGGAACAAAATTCCTGATTTTCTTGATCCAAAACTAGATTTTTCAATTCGCGACAAAATTCTTGATTTTCGTGATCCAAAACTAGATTTTTGAATTCGCGACCAAATTCTTGATTTTCTTGATCCAAAACTAGATTTTTGAATTCGCGACCAAATTCTTGATTTTTCTTGATCCAAAATTTGTTTTTTGTATTGGCGACCAAATTCTTGATTTTCTTGATCCAAAACTAGATTTTTGAATTCGCGACCAAATTCTTGATTTTCTTGATCCAAAACTAGATTTTTGAACTCGCGACAAAATTCTTGATTTTCTTGATCCAAAACTTGTTTTTTGTATTGGCGACCAAATTCTTGATTTTCTTGATCCAAAACTAAATTTTTTTAATTCGGAACAAAATTCTTGATTTTCTTGATCCAAAACTAGATTTTTCAATTCGCGACAAAATTCTTGATTTTCGTGATCCAAAACTAGATTTTTGAATTCGCGACCAAATTCTTGATTTTCTTGATCCAAAACTAGATTTTTGAATTCGCCACCAAATTCTTGATTTTTCTTGATCCAAAATTTGTTTTTTGTATTGGCGACCAAATTCTTGATTTTCTTGATCCAAAACTAGATTTTTGAATTCGCGACCAAATTCTTGATTTTCTTGATCCAAAACTAGATTTTTGAATTCGCGACCAAATTCTTGATTTTTCTTGATCCAAAATTTGTTTTTTGTATTGGCGACCAAATTCTTGATTTTCTTGATCCAAAACTAGATTTTTGAATTCGCGACCAAATTCTTGATTTTCTTGATCCAAAACTAGATTTTTGAACTCGCGACAAAATTCTTGATTTTCTTGATCCAAAACTTGTTTTTTGTATTGGCGACCAAATTCTAGATTTTCTTGATCGAAAACTAGATTTTTGTATTCTGGACCAAATTCTTTATTTTCTTGTTCCAAACCTAGATTTTTGAAATTTGCGACAAAATTCTTGATTTTCTTGATCCAAAACTAGATTATTGAATTCGCGACCAAATTGTTGATTTTCTTGATCCAAAACTAGATTTTTGAATTCGCGACCAAATGCTTGATTTTCTTGATCCAAAACTAGAATTTTGAATTCGCGACAAAATTCTTGATTTTCTTGATCCAAAACTAGATTTTTGAATTCGCGACAAAATTCTTGATTTTCTTGATCCAAAACTAGATTTTTGAATTCCCGACTAAATTCTTGATTTTCTTGATCCAAAACTATATTTTTTAATTCGTGACCAAATTCTTGATATTCTTGATCCAAAACTAGATTTTTGTATTCGCGGCCAAATTCTTGATTTTCTTGATCCAAAACTAGATTTTTGGATTAGCGATCAAATTCTTGATTTTCATGATCCAAAACTAGTTTTTTGAATTCGCGACCAAATTCTGGATTTTCTTGATCCAAAACTAGATTTTTGAATTCTCGACCAAATTCATTAATTTCTTGATCCAAAACTAGATTTTTGAATTCGCGACCAAATTCTCGATTTTCTTGATCCAAAACTAGATTTTTGAATTCGCGACAAAATTCTTGATTTTCTTGATCCAAAACTAGATTTTTGTATTCGCGGCCAAATTCTTGATTTTCTTGATCCAAAACTAGATTTTTGGATTAGCGATCAAATTCTTGATTTTCATGATCCAAAACTAGTTTTTTGAATTCGCGACCAAATTCTGGATTTTCTTGATCCAAAACTAGATTTTTGAATTCTCGACCAAATTCATGAATTTCTTGATCCAAAACTAGATTTTTGAATTCGCGACCAAATTCTCGATTTTCTTGATCCAAAACTAGATTTTTGAATTCGCGACAAAATTCTTGATTTTCTTGATCCAAAACTAGATTTTTGAATTCGCGACCAAATTCTCGATTTTCTTGATCCAAAACTAGATTTTTGAATTCTCGACCAAATTCTCGATTTTCTTGATCCAAAACTAGAATTTTGAATTCGCGACAAAATTCTTGATTTTCTTGATCCAAAACTAGATTTTTGAACTCGCGACAAAATTCTTGATTTTCTTGATCCAAAACTTGTTTTTTGTATTGGCGACCAAATTCTTGATTTTCTTGATCCAAAACTAAATTTTTTTAATTCGGAACAAAATTCCTGATTTTCTTGATCCAAAACTAGATTTTTGAATTCGCGACAAAATTCTTGATTTTCGTGATCCAAAACTAGATTTTTGAATTCGCGACCAAATTCTTGATTTTCTTGATCCAAAACTAGATTTTTGAATTCGCGACCAAATTCTTGATTTTTCTTGATCCAAAATTTGTTTTTTGTATTGGCGACCAAATTCTTGATTATCTTGATCCAAAACTAGATTTTTGAATTCGCGACCAAATTCTTGATTTTCTTGATCCAAAACTAGATTTTTGAACTCGCGACAAAATTCTTGATTTTCTTGATCCAAAACTTGTTTTTTGTATTGGCGACCAAATTCTTGATTTTCTTGATCCAAAACTAAATTTTTTTAATTCGGAACAAAATTCCTGATTTTCTTGATCCAAAACTAGATTTTTCAATTCGCGACAAAATTCTTGATTTTCGTGATCCAAAACTAGATTTTTGAATTCGCGACCAAATTCTTGATTTTCTTGATCCAAAACTAGATTTTTGAATTCGCGACCAAATTCTTGATTTTTCTTGATCCAAAATTTGTTTTTTGTATTGGCGACCAAATTCTTGATTTTCTTGATCCAAAACTAGATTTTTGAATTCGCGACCAAATTCTTGATTTTCTTGATCCAAAACTAGATTTTTGAACTCGCGACAAAATTCTTGATTTTCTTGATCCAAAACTTGTTTTTTGTATTGGCGACCAAATTCTTGATTTTCTTGATCCAAAACTAAATTTTTTTAATTCGGAACAAAATTCTTGATTTTCTTGATCCAAAACTAGATTTTTCAATTCGCGACAAAATTCTTGATTTTCGTGATCCAAAACTAGATTTTTGAATTCGCGACCAAATTCTTGATTTTCTTGATCCAAAACTAGATTTTTGAATTCGCGACCAAATTCTTGATTTTTCTTGATCCAAAATTTGTTTTTTGTATTGGCGACCAAATTCTTGATTTTCTTGATCCAAAACTAGATTTTTGAATTCGCGACCAAATTCTTGATTTTCTTGATCCAAAACTAGATTTTTGAACTCGCGACAAAATTCTTGATTTTCTTGATCCAAAACTTGTTTTTTGTATTGGCGACCAAATTCTTGATTTTCTTGATCCAAAACTAAATTTTTTTAATTCGGAACAAAATTCTTGATTTTCTTGATCCAAAACTAGATTTTTCAATTCGCGACAAAATTCTTGATTTTCGTGATCCAAAACTAGATTTTTGAATTCGCGACCAAATTCTTGATTTTCTTGATCCAAAACTAGATTTTTGAATTCGCGACCAAATGCTTGATTTTCTTGATCCAAAACTAGAATTTTGAATTCGCGACAAAATTCTTGATTTTCTTGATCCAAAACTAGATTTTTGAATTCGCGACAAAATTCTTGATTTTCTTGATCCAAAACTAGATTTTTGAATTCCCGACTAAATTCTTGATTTTCTTGATCCAAAACTATATTTTTTAATTCGTGACCAAATTCTTGATATTCTTGATCCAAAACTAGATTTTTGTATTCGCGGCCAAATTCTTGATTTTCTTGATCCAAAACTAGATTTTTGGATTAGCGATCAAATTCTTGATTTTCATGATCCAAAACTAGTTTTTTGAATTCGCGACCAAATTCTGGATTTTCTTGATCCAAAACTAGATTTTTGAATTCTCGACCAAATTCATGAATTTCTTGATCCAAAACTAGATTTTTGAATTCGCGACCAAATTCTCGATTTTCTTGATCCAAAACTAGATTTTTGAATTCGCGACAAAATTCTTGATTTTCTTGATCCAAAACTAGATTATTGAATTCGCGACCAAATTGTTGATTTTCTTGATCCAAAACTAGATTTTTGAATTCGCGACCAAATGCTTGATTTTCTTGATCCAAAACTAGAATTTTGAATTCGCGACAAAATTCTTGATTTTCTTGATCCAAAACTAGATTTTTGAATTCGCGACAAAATTCTTGATTTTCTTGATCCAAAACTAGATTTTTGAATTCCCGACTAAATTCTTGATTTTCTTGATCCAAAACTATATTTTTTAATTCGTGACCAAATTCTTGATATTCTTGATCCAAAACTAGATTTTTGTATTCGCGGCCAAATTCTTGATTTTCTTGATCCAAAACTAGATTTTTGGATTAGCGATCAAATTCTTGATTTTCATGATCCAAAACTAGTTTTTTGAATTCGCGACCAAATTCTGGATTTTCTTGATCCAAAACTAGATTTTTGAATTCTCGACCAAATTCATTAATTTCTTGATCCAAAACTAGATTTTTGAATTCGCGACCAAATTCTCGATTTTCTTGATCCAAAACTAGATTTTTGAATTCGCGACAAAATTCTTGATTTTCTTGATCCAAAACTAGATTTTTGTATTCGCGGCCAAATTCTTGATTTTCTTGATCCAAAACTAGATTTTTGGATTAGCGATCAAATTCTTGATTTTCATGATCCAAAACGAGTTTTTTGAATTCGCGACCAAATTCTGGATTTTCTTGATCCAAAACTAGATTTTTGAATTCTCGACCAAATTCATGAATTTCTTGATCCAAAACTAGATTTTTGAATTCGCGACCAAATTCTCGATTTTCTTGATCCAAAACTAGATTTTTGAATTCGCGACAAAATTCTTGATTTTCTTGATCCAAAACTAGATTTTTGAATTCGCGACCAAATTCTCGATTTTCTTGATCCAAAACTAGATTTTTGAATTCGCGACAAAATTCTTGATTTTCTTGATCCAAAACTAGATTTTTGTATTCGCGGCCAAATTCTTGATTTTCTTGATCCAAAACTAGATTTTTGAATTCGCGACCAAATTCATGATTTTCATGATCCAAAACTTGATTTTTGAATTCTCGACCAAATTCATGTATTTCTTGATCCAAAACTAGATGTTTGAATTCGTGATCAAATTCTTGCTTTTCTTGAACCAAAACTAGATTTTTGAATTCGCGACCAAATTCTTGATATTCTTGATCCAAAACTAGATTTTTGTATTCGCGGTCAAATTCTTGATTTTCTTGATCCAAAACTAGATTTTTGGATTCGCGACCAAATTAATGATTTTCTTGATCCAAAACTTGATTTTTGAATTTGCGACAAAATTCTTGATTTTCTTGATCCAAAACTAGTTTTTTCAATTCGCGACAAAATTCTTGATTTTCGTGATCCAAAACTAGATTTTTGAATTCGCGACCAAATTCTTGATTTTCTTGATCCAAAACTTGTTATTTGTATTCGCGACCAAATTCTTGATTTTCTTTATCCAAAACTAGATTTTTGTATTCGCGAAAAAATTCTTGATTTTCTTGATCCAAAACTAGATTTTTGTATTCGCGGCTATATTCTTGATTTTCTTGATAGAAATCTAGATTTTTGAATTCTCGACCAAATCCTCGATTTTCTTGATCCAAAACTAGATTTTTGAATTCGCGACAAAATTCTTGATTTTCTTGATCCAAAACTAGATTTTTGAATTCACGACTAAATTCTTGATTTTCTTGATCCAAAACTAGATTTTTTAATTCTCGACCAAATTCTTGATTTTCGTGATCCAAAACTAGATTTTTGAATTCGCGACCAAATTCTTGATTTTCTTGATCCAAAACTAGATTTTTGAACTCGCGACAAAATTCTTGATTTTCTTGATCCAAAACTTGTTTTTTGTATTGGCGACCAAATTCTTGATTTTCTTGATCCAAAACTAAATTTTTTTAATTCGGAACAAAATTCCTGATTTTCTTGATCCAAAACTAGATTTTTCAATTCGCGACAAAATTCTTGATTTTCGTGATCCAAAACTAGATTTTTGAATTCGCGACCAAATTCTTGATTTTCTTGATCCAAAACTAGATTTTTGAATTCGCGACCAAATTCTTGATTTTTTTCTTGATCCAAAATTTGTTTTTTGTATTGGCGACCAAATTCTTGATTTTCTTGATCCAAAACTAGATTTTTGAATTCGCGACCAAATTCTTGATTTTCTTGATCCAAAACTAGATTTTTGAACTCGCGACAAAATTCTTGATTTTCTTGATCCAAAACTTGTTTTTTGTATTGGCGACCAAATTCTTGATTTTCTTGATCCAAAACTAAATTTTTTTAATTCGGAACAAAATTCCTGATTTTCTTGATCCAAAACTAGATTTTTCAATTCGCGACAAAATTCTTGATTTTCGTGATCCAAAACTAGATTTTTGAATTCGCGACCAAATTCTTGATTTTCTTGATCCAAAACTAGATTTTTGAATTCGCGACCAAATTCTTGATTTTTCTTGATCCAAAATTTGTTTTTTGTATTGGCGACCAAATTCTTGATTTTCTTGATCCAAAACTAGATTTTTGAATTCGCGACCAAATTCTTGATTTTCTTGATCCAAAACTAGATTTTTGAACTCGCGACAAAATTCTTGATTTTCTTGATCCAAAACTTGTTTTTTGTATTGGCGACCAAATTCTAGATTTTCTTGATCGAAAACTAGATTTTTGTATTCTGGACCAAATTCTTGATTTTCTTGATCCAATACTAGATTTTTGAATTCGCGACCAAATTGTTGATTTTCTTTATCCAAAACTAGATTTTTGAATTCGCGACCAAATGCTTGATTTTCTTGATCCAAAACTAGAATTTTGAATTCGCGACCAAATGCTTGATTTTCTTGATCCAAAACTAGAATTTTGAATTCGCGACAAAATTCATGATTTTCTTGATCCAAAACTAGATTTTTGAATTCGCGACAAAATTCTTGATTTTCTTGATCCAAAACTAGATTTTTTAATTCACGACTAAATTCATGATTTTCTTGATCCAAAACTATATTTTTTAATTCGCGACCAAATTTTTGATATTCTTGATACAAAACTAGATTTTTGTATTCGCGGCCAAATTCTTGATTTTCTTGATCCAAAACTAGATTTTTGGATTAGCGATCAAATTCTTGATTTTCATGATCCAAAACTAGTTTTTTGAATTCGCGACCAAATTCTTGATTTTCTTGATCCAAAACTAGATTTTTGAATTCTCGACCAAATTCATGAATTTCTTGATCCAAAACTAGATTTTTGAATTCGCGACCAAATTCTCGATTTTCTTGATCCAAAACTAGAATTTTGAATTCGCGACAAAATTCTTGATTTTCTTGATCCAAAACTAGATTTTTGTATTCGCGGCCAAATTCTTGATTTTCTTGATCCAAAACTAGATTTTTGAATTCGCGACCAAATTCATGATTTTCATGATCCAAAACTAGATTTTTGAATTCTCGACCAAATTCATGAATTTCTTGATCCAAAACTAGATGTTTGAATTCGTGATCAAATTCTTGCTTTTCTTGAACCAAAACTAGATTTTTGAATTCGCGACCAAATTCTTGATATTCTTGATCCAAAACTAGATTTTTGCATTCGCGGTCAAATTCTTGATTTTCTTGATCCAAAACTAGATTTTTGGATTCGCGACCAAATTAATGATTTTCTTGATCCAAAACTAGATTTTTGAATTGGCGCCAAATTCTAGATTTTCTTGACCCAAAACTAGATTTTTGAATTCGCGACCAAATTCATGATTTTCTTGATCCAAAACTAGATTTTTGAATTCGCGACCAAATTCTCGATTTTCTTGATCCAAAACTAGATTTTTGAATTCGCGACAAAATTCTTGATTTTCTTGATCCAAAACTAGATTTTTGAATTCGCGACCAAATTCATGAATTTCTTGAGCCAAAACTAGATTTATTTTTCGCGACCAAATTCTTGATTTTCTTGATCCAAAACTTGATTTTTGAATTTGCGACAAAATTCTTGATTTTCTTGATCCAAAACTAGTTTTTTCAATTCGCGACAAAATTCATGATTTTCGTGATCCAAAACTAGATTTTTGAATTCGCGACCAAATTCTTGATTTTCTTGATCCAAAACTAGATTTTTGAATTCGCGACCAAATTCTTGATTTTTCTTGATCCAAAATTTGTTTTTTGTATTGGCGACCAAATTCTTGATTTTCTTGATCCAAAACTAGATTTTTGAATTCGCGACCAAATTCTTGATTTTCTTGATCCAAAACTAGATTTTTGAACTCGCGACAAAATTCTTGATTTTCTTGATCCAAAACTTGTTTTTTGTATTGGCGACCAAATTCTAGATTTTCTTGATCGAAAACTAGATTTTTGTATTCTGGACCAAATTCTTGATTTTCTTGATCCAATACTAGATTTTTGAATTCGCGACCAAATTGTTGATTTTCTTTATCCAAAACTAGATTTTTGAATTCGCGACCAAATGCTTGATTTTCTTGATCCAAAACTAGAATTTTGAATTCGCGACCAAATGCTTGATTTTCTTGATCCAAAACTAGAATTTTGAATTCGCGACAAAATTCATGATTTTCTTGATCCAAAACTAGATTTTTGAATTCGCGACAAAATTCTTGATTTTCTTGATCCAAAACTAGATTTTTTAATTCACGACTAAATTCATGATTTTCTTGATCCAAAACTATATTTTTTAATTCGCGACCAAATTTTTGATATTCTTGATACAAAACTAGATTTTTGTATTCGCGGCCAAATTCTTGATTTTCTTGATCCAAAACTAGATTTTTGGATTAGCGATCAAATTCTTGATTTTCATGATCCAAAACTAGTTTTTTGAATTCGCGACCAAATTCTTGATTTTCTTGATCCAAAACTAGAT
Source organism: x Bolboschoenoplectus mariqueter (assembly GCA_037678475.1). Lineage (NCBI taxonomy): Eukaryota > Viridiplantae > Streptophyta > Magnoliopsida > Poales > Cyperaceae > x Bolboschoenoplectus > x Bolboschoenoplectus mariqueter. The sequence continues at coordinate 401,115 of CM075268.1, read as the reverse complement.
TTTTGAATTCTCGACCAAATTCATGAATTTCTTGATCCAAAACTAGATTTTTGAATTCGCGACCAAATTCTCGATTTTCTTGATCCAAAACTAGAATTTTGAATTCGCGACAAAATTCTTGATTTTCTTGATCCAAAACTAGATTTTTGTATTCGCGGCCAAATTCTTGATTTTCTTGATCCAAAACTAGATTTTTGAATTCGCGACCAAATTCATGATTTTCATGATCCAAAACTAGATTTTTGAATTCTCGACCAAATTCATGAATTTCTTGATCCAAAACTAGATGTTTGAATTCGTGATCAAATTCTTGCTTTTCTTGAACCAAAACTAGATTTTTGAATTCGCGACCAAATTCTTGATATTCTTGATCCAAAACTAGATTTTTGCATTCGCGGTCAAATTCTTGATTTTCTTGATCCAAAACTAGATTTTTGGATTCGCGACCAAATTAATGATTTTCTTGATCCAAAACTAGATTTTTGAATTGGCGCCAAATTCTAGATTTTCTTGATCCAAAACTAGATTTTTGAATTCGCGACCAAATTCATGATTTTCTTGATCCAAAACTAGATTTTTGAATTCGCGACCAAATTCTCGATTTTCTTGATCCAAAACTAGATTTTTGAATTCGCGACAAAATTCTTGATTTTCTTGATCCAACACTAGATTTTTGTATTCGCGGCCAAATTCTGGATTTTCTTGATCCAAAACTAGATTTTTGTATTCGCGGCCAAATTCTGGATTTTCTTGATCCAAAACTAGATTTTTGAATTCGCGACAAAATTCTTGATTTTCTTGATCCAAAACTAGATTTTTGAATTCGCGACCAAATTCATGAATTTCTTGAGCCAAAACTAGATTTATTTTTCGCGACCAAATTCTTGATTTTCTTGATCCAAAACTTGATTTTTGAATTGGCGACAAAATTTTTGATTTTCTTGATCCAAAACTAGTTTTTTCAATTCGCGACAAAATTCATGATTTTCGTGATCCAAAACTAGATTTTTGAATTCGCGACCAAATTCTTGATTTTCTTGATCCAAAACTAGATTTTTGAATTCGCGACCAAATTCTTGATTTTTCTTGATCCAAAATTTGTTTTTTGTATTGGCGACGAAATTCTTGATTTTCTTGATCCAAAACTAGATTTTTGAACTCGCGACAAAATTCTTGATTTTCTTGATCCAAAACTTGTTTTTTGTATTGGCGACCAAATTCTTGATTTTCTTGATCCAAAACTAAATTTTTTTAATTCGGAACAAAATTCTTGATTTTCTTGATCCAAAACTAGATTTTTCAATTCGCGACAAAATTCTTGATTTTCGTGATCCAAAACTAGATTTTTGAATTCGCGACCAAATTCTTGATTTTCTTGATCCAAAACTAGATTTTTGAATTCGCGACCAAATTCTTGATTTTTCTTGATCCAAAATTTGTTTTTTGTATTGCCGACCAAATTCTTGATTTTCTTGATCCAAAACTAGATTTTTGAATTCGCGACCAAATTCTTGATTTTCTTGATCCAAAACTAGATTTTTGAATTCTCGACCAAATTCATGAATTTCTTGATCCAAAACTAGATTTTTGAATTGGCGACCAAATTCTCGATTTTCTTGATCCAAAACTAGAATTTTGAATTCGCGACAAAATTCTTGATTTTCTTGATCCAAAACTAGATTTTTGAACTCGCGACAAAATTCTTGATTTTCTTGATCCAAAACTTGTTTTTTGTATTGGCGACCAAATTCTTGATTTTCTTGATCCAAAACTAAATTTTTTTAATTCGGAACAAAATTCCTGATTTTCTTGATCCAAAACTAGATTTTTGAATTCGCGACAAAATTCTTGATTTTCGTGATCCAAAACTAGATTTTTGAATTCGCGACCAAATTCTTGATTTTCTTGATCCAAAACTAGATTTTTGAATTCGCGACCAAATTCTTGATTTTTCTTGATCCAAAATTTGTTTTTTGTATTGGCGACCAAATTCTTGATTTTCTTGATCCAAAACTAGATTTTTGAATTCGCGACCAAATTCTTGATTTTCTTGATCCAAAACTAGATTTTTGAACTCGCGACAAAATTCTTGATTTTCTTGATCCAAAACTTGTTTTTTGTATTGGCGACCAAATTCTTGATTTTCTTGATCCAAAACTAAATTTTTTTAATTCGGAACAAAATTCTTGATTTTCTTGATCCAAAACTAGATTTTTCAATTCGCGACAAAATTCTTGATTTTCGTGATCCAAAACTAGATTTTTGAATTCGCGACCAAATTCTTGATTTTCTTGATCCAAAACTAGATTTTTGAATTCGCGACCAAATTCTTGATTTTTCTTGATCCAAAATTTGTTTTTTGTATTGGCGACCAAATTCTTGATTTTCTTGATCCAAAACTAGATTTTTGAATTCGCGACCAAATTCTTGATTTTCTTGATCCAAAACTAGATTTTTGAACTCGCGACAAAATTCTTGATTTTCTTGATCCAAAACTTGTTTTTTGTATTGGCGACCAAATTCTTGATTTTCTTGATCCAAAACTAAATTTTTTTAATTCGGAACAAAATTCTTGATTTTCTTGATCCAAAACTAGATTTTTCAATTCGCGACAAAATTCTTGATTTTCGTGATCCAAAACTAGATTTTTGAATTCGCGACCAAATTCTTGATTTTCTTGATCCAAAACTAGATTTTTGAATTCGCGACCAAATTCTTGATTTTTCTTGATCCAAAATTTGTTTTTTGTATTGGCGACCAAATTCTTGATTTTCTTGATCCAAAACTAGATTTTTGAATTCGCGACCAAATTCTTGATTTTCTTGATCCAAAACTAGATTTTTGAATTCGCGACCAAATTCTTGATTTTTCTTGATCCAAAATTTGTTTTTTGTATTGGCGACCAAATTCTTGATTTTCTTGATCCAAAACTAGATTTTTGAATTCGCGACCAAATTCTTGATTTTCTTGATCCAAAACTAGATTTTTGAACTCGCGACAAAATTCTTGATTTTCTTGATCCAAAACTTGTTTTTTGTATTGGCGACCAAATTCTAGATTTTCTTGATCGAAAACTAGATTTTTGTATTCTGGACCAAATTCTTTATTTTCTTGTTCCAAACCTAGATTTTTGAAATTTGCGACAAAATTCTTGATTTTCTTGATCCAAAACTAGATTATTTAATTCGCGACCAAATTGTTGATTTTCTTGATCCAAAACTAGATTTTTGAATTCGCGACCAAATGCTTGATTTTCTTGATCCAAAACTAGAATTTTGAATTCGCGACAAAATTCTTGATTTTCTTGATCCAAAACTAGATTTTTGAATTCGCGACAAAATTCTTGATTTTCTTGATCCAAAACTAGATTTTTGAATTCCCGACTAAATTCTTGATTTTCTTGATCCAAAACTATATTTTTTAATTCGCGACCAAATTCTTGATATTCTTGATCCAAAACTAGATTTTTGTATTCGCGGCCAAATTATTGATTTTCTTGATCCAAAACTAGATTTTTGGATTAGCGATCAAATTCTTGATTTTCATGATCCAAAACTAGTTTTTTGAATTCGCGACCAAATTCTGGATTTTCTTGATCCAAAACTAGATTTTTGAATTCTCGACCAAATTCATTAATTTCTTGATCCAAAACTAGATTTTTGAATTCGCGACCAAATTCTCGATTTTCTTGATCCAAAACTAGATTTTTGAATTCGCGACAAAATTCTTGATTTTCTTGATCCAAAACTAGATTTTTGTATTCGCGGCCAAATTCTTGATTTTCTTGATCCAAAACTAGATTTTTGGATTAGCGATCAAATTCTTGATTTTCATGATCCAAAACTAGTTTTTTGAATTCGCGACCAAATTCTGGATTTTCTTGATCCAAAACTAGATTTTTGAATTCTCGACCAAATTCATGAATTTCTTGATCCAAAACTAGATTTTTGAATTCGCGACCAAATTCTCGATTTTCTTGATCCAAAACTAGATTTTTGAATTCGCGACAAAATTCTTGATTTTCTTGATTCAAAACTAGATTTTTGAATTCGCGACCAAATTCTCGATTTTCTTGATCCAAAACTAGATTTTTGAATTCGCGACAAAATTCTTGATTTTCTTGATCCAAAACTAGATTTTTGTATTCGCGGCCAAATTCTTGATTTTCTTGATCCAAAACTAGATTTTTGAATTCGCGACCAAATTCATGATTTTCATGATCCAAAACTTGATTTTTGAATTCTCGACCAAATTCATGTATTTCTTGATCCAAAACTAGATGTTTGAATTCGTGATCAAATTCTTGCTTTTCTTGAACCAAAACTAGATTTTTGAATTCGCGACCAAATTCTTGATATTCTTGATCCAAAACTAGATTTTTGTATTCGCGGTCAAATTCTTGATTTTCTTGATCCAAAACTAGATTTTTGGATTCGCGACCAAATTAATGATTTTCTTGATCGAAAACTTGATTTTTGAATTTGCGACAAAATTCTTGATTTTCTTGATCCAAAACTAGTTTTTTCAATTCGCGACAAAATTCTTGATTTTCGTGATCCAAAACTAGATTTTTGAATTCGCGACCAAATTCTTGATTTTCTTGATCCAAAACTTGTTATTTGTATTCGCGACCAAATTCATGATTTTCTTTATCCAAAACTAGATTTTTGTATTCGCGAAAAAATTCTTGATTTTCTTGATCCAAAACTAGATTTTTGTATTCGCGGCTATATTCTTGATTTTCTTGATAGAAATCTAGATTTTTGAATTCTCGACCAAATCCTCGATTTTCTTGATCCAAAACTAGATTTTTGAATTCGCGACAAAATTCTTGATTTTCTTGATCCAAAACTAGATTTTTGAATTCACGACTAAATTCTTGATTTTCTTGATCCAAAACTAGATTTTTTAATTCTCGACCAAATTCTTGATTTTCGTGATCCAAAACTAGATTTTTGAATTCGCGACCAAATTCTTGATTTTCTTGATCCAAAACTAGATTTTTGAACTCGCGACAAAATTCTTGATTTTCTTGATCCAAAACTTGTTTTTTGTATTGGCGACAAAATTCTTGATTTTCTTGATCCAAAACTAAATTTTTTTAATTCGGAACAAAATTCCTGATTTTCTTGATCCAAAACTAGATTTTTCAATTCGCGACAAAATTCTTGATTTTCGTGATCCAAAACTAGATTTTTGAATTCGCGACCAAATTCTTAATTTTTTTATTCCAAACTAGATTTTTGAATTCGCGACCAAATTCTTGATTTTTCTTGATCCAAAATTTGTTTTTTGTATTGGCGACCAAATTCTTGATTTTCTTGATCCAAAACTAGATTTTTGAATTCGCGACCAAATTCTTGATTTTCTTGATCCAAAACTAGATTTTTGAACTCGCGACAAAATTCTTGATTTTCTTGATCCAAAACTTGTTTTTTGTATTGGCGACCAAATTCTTGATTTTCTTGATCCAAAACTAAATTTTTTTAATTCGGAACAAAATTCCTGATTTTCTTGATCCAAAACTAGATTTTTCAATTCGCGACAAAATTCTTGATTTTCGTGATCCAAAATTAGATTTTTGAATTCGCGACCAAATTCTTGATTTTCTTGATCCAAAACTAGATTTTTGAATTCGCGACCAAATTCTTGATTTTTCTTGATCCAAAATTTGTTTTTTGTATTGGCGACCAAATTCTTGATTTTCTTGATCCAAAACTAGATTTTTGAATTCGCGACCAAATTCTTGATTTTCTTGATCCAAAACTAGATTTTTGAACTCGCGACAAAATTCTTGATTTTCTTGATCCAAAACTTGTTTTTTGTATTGGCGACCAAATTCTTGATTTTCTTGATCCAAAACTAAATTTTTTTAATTCGGAACAAAATTCTTGATTTTCTTGATCCAAAACTAGATTTTTCAATTCGCGACAAAATTCTTGATTTTCGTGATCCAAAACTAGATTTTTGAATTCGCGACCAAATTCTTGATTTTCTTGATCCAAAACTAGATTTTTGAATTCGCGACCAAATTCTTGATTTTTCTTGATCCAAAATTTGTTTTTTGTATTGGCGACCAAATTCTTGATTTTCTTGATCCAAAACTAGATTTTTGAATTCGCGACCAAATTCTTGATTTTCTTGATCCAAAACTAGATTTTTGAACTCGCGACAAAATTCTTGATTTTCTTGATCCAAAACTTGTTTTTTGTATTGGCGACCAAATTCTTGATTTTCTTGATCCAAAACTAAATTTTTTTAATTCGGAACAAAATTCTTGATTTTCTTGATCCAAAACTAGATTTTTGGATTAGCGATCAAATTCTTGATTTTCATGATCCAAAACTAGTTTTTTGAATTCGCGACCAAATTCTTGATTTTCTTGATCCAAAACTAGATTTTTGAACTCGCGACCAAATTCTTGATTTTTCTTGATCCAAAATTTGTTTTTTGTATTGGCGACCAAATTCTTGATTTTCTTGATCCAAAACTAGATTTTTGAATTCGCGACCAAATTCTTGATTTTCTTGATTCAAAACTAGATTTTTGAACTCGCGACAAAATTCTTGATTTTCTTGATCCAAAACTTGTTTTTTGTATTGGCGACCAAATTCTTGATTTTCTTGATCCAAAACTAAATTTTTTTAATTCGGAACAAAATTCCTGATTTTCTTGATCCAAAACTAGATTTTTCAATTCGCGACAAAATTCTTGATTTTCGTGATCCAAAACTAGATTTTTGAATTCGCGACCAAATTCTTGATTTTCTTGATCCAAAACTAGATTTTTGAATTCGCGACCAAATTCTTGATTTTTCTTGATCCAAAATTTGTTTTTTGTATTGGCGACCAAATTCTTGATTTTCTTGATCCAAAACTAGATTTTTGAATTCGCGACCAAATTCTTGATATTCTTGATCCAAAACTAGATTTTTGAACTCGCGACAAAATTCTTGATTTTCTTGATCCAAAACTTGTTTTTTGTATTGGCGACCAAATTCTAGATTTTCTTGATCGAAAACTAGATTTTTGTATTCTGGACCAAATTCTTGATTTTCTTGATCCAATACTAGATTTTTGAATTCGCGACCAAATTGTTGATTTTCTTGATCCAAAACTAGATTTTTGAATTCGCGACCAAATGCTTGATTTTCTTGATCCAAAACTAGAATTTTGAATTCGCGACCAAATGCTTGATTTTCTTGATCCAAAACTAGAATTTTGAATTCGCGACAAAATTCATGATTTTCTTGATCCAAAACTAGATTTTTGAATTCGCGACAAAATTCTTGATTTTCTTGATCCAAAACTAGATTTTTTAATTCACGACTAAATTCATGATTTTCTTGATCCAAAACTATATTTTTTAATTCGCGACCAAATTTTTGATATTCTTGATACAAAACTAGATTTTTGTATTCGCGGCCAAATTCTTGATTTTCTTGATCCAAAACTAGATTTTTGGATTAGCGATCAAATTCTTGATTTTCATGATCCAAAACTAGTTTTTTGAATTCGCGACCAAATTCTTGATTTTCTTGATCCAAAACTAGATTTTTGAATTCTCGACCAAATTCATGAATTTCTTGATCCAAAACTAGATTTTTGAATTCGCGACCAAATTCTCGATTTTCTTGATCCAAAACTAGAATTTTGAATTCGCGACAAAATTCTTGATTTTCTTGATCCAAAACTAGATTTTTGTATTCGCGGCCAAATTCTTGATTTTCTTGATCCAAAACTAGATTTTTGAATTCGCGACCAAATTCATGATTTTCATGATCCAAAACTAGTTTTTTGAATTCTCGACCAAATTCATGAATTTCTTGATCCAAAACTAGATGTTTGAATTCGTGATCAAATTCTTGCTTTTCTTGAACCAAAACTAGATTTTTGAATTCGCGACCAAATTCTTGATATTCTTGATCCAAAACTAGATTTTTGCATTCGCGGTCAAATTCTTGATTTTCTTGATCCAAAACTAGATTTTTGGATTCGCGACCAAATTAATGATTTTCTTGATCCAAAACTAGATTTTTGAATTGGGGCCAAATTCTAGATTTTCTTGATCCAAAACTAGATTTTTGAATTCGCGACCAAATTCATGATTTTCTTGATCCAAAACTAGATTTTTGAATTCGCGACCAAATTCTCGATTTTCTTGATCCAAAACTAGATTTTTGAATTCGCGACAAAATTCTTGATTTTCTTGATCCAAAACTAGATTTTTGAATTCGCGACCAAATTCATGAATTTCTTGAGCCAAAACTAGATTTATTTTTCGCGACCAAATTCTTGATTTTCTTGATCCAAAACTTGATTTTTGAATTTGCGACAAAATTCTTGATTTTCTTGATCCAAAACTAGTTTTTTCAATTCGCGACAAAATTCTTGATTTTCGTGATCCAAAACTAGATTTTTGAATTCGCGACCAAATTCTTGATTTTCTTGATCCAAAACTAGATTTTTGAATTCGCGACCAAATTCTTGATTTTTCTTGATCCAAAATTTGTTTTTTGTATTGGCGACGAAATTCTTGATTTTCTTGATCCAAAACTAGATTTTTGAACTCGCGACAAAATTCTTGATTTTCTTGATCCAAAACTTGTTTTTTGTATTGGCGACCAAATTCTTGATTTTCTTGATCCAAAACTAAATTTTTTTAATTCGGAACAAAATTCTTGATTTTCTTGATCCAAAACTAGATTTTTGAATTCGCGACCAAATTCTCGATTTTCTTGATCCAAAACTAGATTTTTGAATTCGCGACAAAATTCTTGATTTTCTTGATCCAAAACTAGATTTTTGAATTCGCGACCAAATTCATGAATTTCTTGAGCCAAAACTAGATTTATTTTTCGCGACCAAATTCTTGATTTTCTTGATCCAAAACTTGATTTTTGAATTTGCGACAAAATTCTTGATTTTCTTGATCCAAAACTAGATTTTTCAATTCGCGACAAAATTCTTGATTTTCGTGATCCAAAACTAGATTTTTGAATTCGCGACCAAATTCTTGATTTTCTTGATCCAAAACTAGATTTTTGAATTCGCGACCAAATTCTTGATTTTTCTTGATCCAAAATTTGTTTTTTGTATTGGCGACCAAATTCTTGATTTTCTTGATCCAAAACTAGATTTTTGAATTCGCGACCAAATTCTTGATATTCTTGATCCAAAACTAGATTTTTGAACTCGCGACAAAATTCTTGATTTTCTTGATCCAAAACTATATTTTTTAATTCGCGACCAAATTTATGATATTCTTGATCCAAAACTAGATTTTTGTATTCGCGGCCAAATTCTTGATTTTCTTGATCCAAAACTAGATTTTTGGATTAGCGATCAAATTCTTGATTTTCATGATCCAAAACTAGTTTTTTGAATTCGCGACCAAATTCTTGATTTTCTTGATCCAAAACTAGATTTTTGAATTCTCGACCAAATTCATGAATTTCATGATCCAAAACTAGATTTTTGAATTCGCGACCAAATTCTCGATTTTCTTGATCCAAAACTAGAATTTTGAATTCTCGACAAAATTCTTGATTTTCTTGATCCAAAACTAGATTTTTGTATTCGCGGCGAAATTCTTGATTTTCTTGATCCAAAACTAGATTTTTGAATTCGTGACCAAATTCATGATTTTCATGATCCAAAACTAGATTTTTGAATTCTCGACCAAATTCATGAATTTCTTGATCCAAAACTAGATGTTTGAATTCGTGATCAAATTCTTGCTTTTCTTGATCCAAAACTAGATTTTTGAATTCGCGACCAAATTCATGATTTTCTTGATCCAAAACTAGATTTTTGAATTCGCGACCAAATTCTCGATTTTCTTGATCCAAAACTAGATTTTTGAATTCGCGACAAAATTCTTGATTTTCTTGATCGAAAACTAGATTTTTGTATTCGCGGCCAAATTCTGGATTTTCTTGATCCAAAACTAGATTTTTGAATTCGCGACCAAATTCTCGATTTTCTTGATCCAAAACTAGATTTTTGAATTCGCGACAAAATTCTTGATTTTCTTGATCCAAAACTAGATTTTTGAATTCGCGACCAAATTCTCGATTTTCTTGATCCAAAACTAGATTTTTGAATTCGCGACAAAATTCTTGATTTTCTTGATCGAAAACTAGATTTTTGTATTCGCGGCCAAATTCTGGATTTTCTTGATCCAAAACTAGATTTTTGAATTCGCGACCAAATTCTCGATTTTCTTGATCCAAAACTAGATTTTTGAATTCGCGACAAAATTCTTGATTTTCTTGATCCAAAACTTGTTTTTTGTATTGGCGACCAAATTCTAGATTTTCTTGATCGAAAACTAGATTTTTGTATTCTGGACCAAATTCTTGATTTTCTTGATCCAATACTAGATTTTTGAATTCGCGACCAAATTGTTGATTTTCTTGATCCAAAACTAGATTTTTGAATTCGCGACCAAATGCTTGATTTTCTTGATCCAAAACTAGAATTTTGAATTCGCGACCAAATGCTTGATTTTCTTGATCCAAAACTAGAATTTTGAATTCGCGACAAAATTCATGATTTTCTTGATCCAAAACTAGATTTTTGAATTCGCGACAAAATTCTTGATTTTCTTGATCCAAAACTAGATTTTTTAATTCACGACTAAATTCATGATTTTCTTGATCCAAAACTATATTTTTTAATTCGCGACCAAATTTTTGATATTCTTGATCCAAAACTAGATTTTTGTATTCGCGGCCAAATTCTTGATTTTCTTGATCCAAAACTAGATTTTTGGATTAGCGATCAAATTCTTGATTTTCATGATCCAAAACTAGTTTTTTGAATTCGCGACCAAATTCTTGATTTTCTTGATCCAAAACTAGATTTTTGAATTCTCGACCAAATTCATGAATTTCATGATCCAAAACTAGATTTTTGAATTCGCGACCAAATTCTCGATTTTCTTGATCCAAAACTAGAATTTTGAATTCTCGACAAAATTCTTGATTTTCTTGATCCAAAACTAGATTTTTGTATTCGCGGCGAAATTCTTGATTTTCTTGATCCAAAACTAGATTTTTGAATTCGTGACCAAATTCATGATTTTCATGATCCAAAACTAGATTTTTGAATTCTCGACCAAATTCATGAATTTCTTGATCCAAAACTAGATGTTTGAATTCGTGATCAAATTCTTGCTTTTCTTGATCCAAAACTAGATTTTTGAATTCGCGACCAAATTCATGATTTTCTTGATCCAAAACTAGATTTTTGAATTCGCGACCAAATTCTCGATTTTCTTGATCCAAAACTAGATTTTTGAATTCGCGACAAAATTCTTGATTTTCTTGATCGAAAACTAGATTTTTGTATTCGCGGCCAAATTCTGGATTTTCTTGATCCAAAACTAGATTTTTGAATTCGCGACCAAATTCTCGATTTTCTTGATCCAAAACTAGATTTTTGAATTCGCGACAAAATTCTTGATTTTCTTGATCCAAAACTAGATTTTTGAATTCGCGACCAAATTCATGAATTTCTTGAGCCAAAACTAGATTTATTTTTCGCGACCAAATTCTTGATTTTCTTGATCCAAAACTTGATTTTTGAATTTGCGACAAAATTCTTGATTTTCTTGATCCAAAACTAGTTTTTTCAATTCGCGACAAAATTCTTGATTTTCGTGATCCAAAACTAGATTTTTGAATTCGCGACCAAATTCTTGATTTTCTTGATCCAAAACTAGATTTTTGAATTCGCGACCAAATTCTTGATTTTTCTTGATCCAAAATTTGTTTTTTGTATTGGCGACGAAATTCTTGATTTTCTTGATCCAAAACTAGATTTTTGAACTCGCGACAAAATTCTTGATTTTCTTGATCCAAAACTTGTTTTTTGTATTGGCGACCAAATTCTTGATTTTCTTGATCCAAAACTAAATTTTTTTAATTCGGAACAAAATTCTTGATTTTCTTGATCCAAAACTAGATTTTGCAATTCGCGACAAAATTCTTGATTTTCGTGATCCAAAACTAGATTTTTGAATTCGCGACCAAATTCTTGATTTTCTTGATCCAAAACTAGATTTTTGAATTCGCGACCAAATTCTTGATTTTTCTTGATCCAAAATTTGTTTTTTGTATTGGCGACCAAATTCTTGATTTTCTTGATCCAAAACTAGATTTTTGAATTCGCGACCAAATTCTTGATTTTCTTGATCCAAAACTAGATTTTTGAACTCGCGACAAAATTCTTGATTTTCTTGATCCAAAACTTGTTTTTTGTATTGGCGACCAAATTCTAGATTTTCTTGATCGAAAACTAGATTTTTGTATTCTGGACCAAATTCTTTATTTTCTTGTTCCAAACCTAGATTTTTGAATTCGCGACCAAATGCTTGATTTTCTTGATCCAAAACTAGAATTTTGAATTCGCGACAAAATTCTTGATTTCCTTGATCCAAAACTAGATTTTTGAATTCGCGACAAAATTCTTGATTTTCTTGATCCAAAACTAGATTTTTGAATTCACGACTAAATTCTTGATTTTCTTGATCCAAAACTATATTTTTTAATTCGCGACCAAATTCTTGATATTCTTGATCCAAAACTAGATTTTTGTATTCGCGGCCAAATTCTTGATTTTCTTGATCCAAAACTAGATTTTTGGATTAGCGATCAAATTCTTGATTTTCATGATCCAAAACTAGTTTTTTGAATTCGCGACCAAATTCTTGATTTTCTTGATCCAAAACTAGATTTTTGAATTCTCGACCAAATTCATGAATTTCTTGATCCAAAACTAGATTTTTGAATTCGCGACCAAATTCTCGATTTTCTTTATCCAAAACTAGATTTTGGAATTCGCGACAAAATTCTTTATTTTCTTGATCCAAAACTAGATTTTTATATTCGCGGCCAAATTCATGATTTTCATGATCCAAAACTAGATTTTTGAATTCTCGACCAAATTCATGAATTTCTTGATCCAAAACTAGATGTTTGAATTCGTGATCAAATTCTTGCTTTTCTTGAACCAAAACTAGATTTTTGAATTCGCGACCAAATTCTTGATATTCTTGATCCAAACCTAGATTTTTGTATTCGCGGTCAAATTCTTGATTTTCTTGATCCAAAACTAGATTTTTGGATTCGCGACCAAATTAATGATTTTCTTGATCGAAAACTAGATTTTTGAATTTGCGCCAAATTCTAGATTTTCTTGATCCAAAACTAGATTTTTGAATTCGCGACCAAATTGTTGATTTTCTTGATCCAAAACTAGATTTTTGAATTCGCGACCAAATGCTTGATTTTCTTGATCCAAAACTAGAATTTTGAATTCGCGACCAAATGCTTGATTTTCTTGATCCAAAACTAGAATTTTGAATTCGCGACAAAATTCATGATTTTCTTGATCCAAAACTAGATTTTTGAATTCGCGACAAAATTCTTGATTTTCTTGATCCAAAACTAGATTTTTTAATTCACGACTAAATTCATGATTTTCTTGATCCAAAACTATATTTTTTAATTCGCGACCAAATTTTTGATATTCTTGATCCAAAACTAGATTTTTGTATTCGCGGCCAAATTCTTGATTTTCTTGATCCAAAACTAGATTTTTGGATTAGCGATCAAATTCTTGATTTTCATGATCCAAAACTAGTTTTTTGAATTCGCGACCAAATTCTTGATTTTCTTGATCCAAAACTAGATTTTTGAATTCTCGACCAAATTCATGAATTTCATGATCCAAAACTAGATTTTTGAATTCGCGACCAAATTCTCGATTTTCTTGATCCAAAACTAGAATTTTGAATTCTCGACAAAATTCTTGATTTTCTTGATCCAAAACTAGATTTTTGTATTCGCGGCGAAATTCTTGATTTTCTTGATCCAAAACTAGATTTTTGAATTCGTGACCAAATTCATGATTTTCATGATCCAAAACTAGATTTTTGAATTCTCGACCAAATTCATGAATTTCTTGATCCAAAACTAGATGTTTGAATTCGTGATCAAATTCTTGCTTTTCTTGATCCAAAACTAGATTTTTGAATTCGCGACCAAATTCATGATTTTCTTGATCCAAAACTAGATTTTTGAATTCGCGACCAAATTCTCGATTTTCTTGATCCAAAACTAGATTTTTGAATTCGCGACAAAATTCTTGATTTTCTTGATCGAAAACTAGATTTTTGTATTCGCGGCCAAATTCTGGATTTTCTTGATCCAAAACTAGATTTTTGAATTCGCGACCAAATTCTCGATTTTCTTGATCCAAAACTAGATTTTTGAATTCGCGACAAAATTCTTGATTTTCTTGATCCAAAACTAGATTTTTGAATTCGCGACCAAATTCATGAATTTCTTGAGCCAAAACTAGATTTATTTTTCGCGACCAAATTCTTGATTTTCTTGATCCAAAACTTGATTTTTGAATTTGCGACAAAATTCTTGATTTTCTTGATCCAAAACTAGTTTTTTCAATTCGCGACAAAATTCTTGATTTTCGTGATCCAAAACTAGATTTTTGAATTCGCGACCAAATTCTTGATTTTCTTGATCCAAAACTAGATTTTTGAATTCGCGACCAAATTCTTGATTTTTCTTGATCCAAAATTTGTTTTTTGTATTGGCGACGAAATTCTTGATTTTCTTGATCCAAAACTAGATTTTTGAACTCGCGACAAAATTCTTGATTTTCTTGATCCAAAACTTGTTTTTTGTATTGGCGACCAAATTCTTGATTTTCTTGATCCAAAACTAAATTTTTTTAATTCGGAACAAAATTCTTGATTTTCTTGATCCAAAACTAGATTTTGCAATTCGCGACAAAATTCTTGATTTTCGTGATCCAAAACTAGATTTTTGAATTCGCGACCAAATTCTTGATTTTCTTGATCCAAAACTAGATTTTTGAATTCGCGACCAAATTCTTGATTTTTCTTGATCCAAAATTTGTTTTTTGTATTGGCGACCAAATTCTTGATTTTCTTGATCCAAAACTAGATTTTTGAATTCGCGACCAAATTCTTGATTTTCTTGATCCAAAACTAGATTTTTGAACTCGCGACAAAATTCTTGATTTTCTTGATCCAAAACTTGTTTTTTGTATTGGCGACCAAATTCTAGATTTTCTTGATCGAAAACTAGATTTTTGTATTCTGGACCAAATTCTTTATTTTCTTGTTCCAAACCTAGATTTTTGAATTCGCGACCAAATGCTTGATTTTCTTGATCCAAAACTAGAATTTTGAATTCGCGACAAAATTCTTGATTTCCTTGATCCAAAACTAGATTTTTGAATTCGCGACAAAATTCTTGATTTTCTTGATCCAAAACTAGATTTTTGAATTCACGACTAAATTCTTGATTTTCTTGATCCAAAACTATATTTTTTAATTCGCGACCAAATTCTTGATATTCTTGATCCAAAACTAGATTTTTGTATTCGCGGCCAAATTCTTGATTTTCTTGATCCAAAACTAGATTTTTGGATTAGCGATCAAATTCTTGATTTTCATGATCCAAAACTAGTTTTTTGAATTCGCGACCAAATTCTTGATTTTCTTGATCCAAAACTAGATTTTTGAATTCTCGACCAAATTCATGAATTTCTTGATCCAAAACTAGATTTTTGAATTCGCGACCAAATTCTCGATTTTCTTTATCCAAAACTAGATTTTGGAATTCGCGACAAAATTCTTTATTTTCTTGATCCAAAACTAGATTTTTATATTCGCGGCCAAATTCATGATTTTCATGATCCAAAACTAGATTTTTGAATTCTCGACCAAATTCATGAATTTCTTGATCCAAAACTAGATGTTTGAATTCGTGATCAAATTCTTGCTTTTCTTGAACCAAAACTAGATTTTTGAATTCGCGACCAAATTCTTGATATTCTTGATCCAAACCTAGATTTTTGTATTCGCGGTCAAATTCTTGATTTTCTTGATCCAAAACTAGATTTTTGGATTCGCGACCAAATTAATGATTTTCTTGATCGAAAACTAGATTTTTGAATTTGCGCCAAATTCTAGATTTTCTTGATCCAAAACTAGATTTTTGAATTCGCGACCAAATTCATGATTTTCTTGATCCAAAACTAGATTTTTGAATTCGCGACCAAATTCTCGATTTTCTTGATCCAAAACTAGATTTTTGAATTCGCGACAAAATTCTTGATTTTCTTGATCCAAAACTAGATTTTGGTATTCGCGGCCAAATTCTTGATTTTCTTGATCCAAAACTAGATTTTTGAATTCGCGACCAAATTCATGATTTTCTTGATCCAAAACTAGATTTTTGAATTCGCGACCAAATTCATGAATTTCTTGAGCCAAAACTAGATTTATTATTCGCGACCAAATTCTTGATTTTCTTGATCCAAAACTTGATTTTTGAATTTGCGACAAAATTCTTGATTTTCTTGATCCAAAACTAGTTTTTTGAATTCGCGACCAAATTCTTTATTTTCGTGATCCAAAACTTGATTTTTCAATTCGCGAGCAAATTCTTGATTTTCTTGATCCAAAACTAGATTTTTGAATTCGCGACGAAATTCTTGATTTTCTTGATCCAATACTAGATTTTGTATTCGCGACCAAATTCTTCTTTTTCTTGATCCAATACTAGATTTTTGAATTCGCGACCAAATTCTTGATTTTCACGATCCAGAACATGTTTTTTGTATTCGCGATCAACTTCTTGCTTTTCTTGATCCAAAACTAGATTTTTGAATTCGCGACGAAATTGTTGATTTTCTCGATCCAAAACTAGATTTTTGAATTCTCGACCAAATTCTTGATTTTCGTGATCCAAAACAAGATTTTTGAATTCGCGACCAAATTCTTGATTTTCTTGATCCAAAACTAGATTTTTGAATTCGCGACCAAATTCTTGATTTTCATGATCCAAAACTAGTTTTTTGAATTCGCGACCAAATTCTTGATTTTCTTGATCCAAAACTAGATTTTTGAATTCTCGACCAAATTCTTGAATTTCTTGATCCAAAACTAGATTTTTGAATTCGCGACCAAATTCTCGATTTTCTTGATCCAAAACTAGATTTTTGAATTCGCGACAAAATTCTTAATTTTCTTGATCCAAAACTAGATTTTTATATTCGCGGCCAAATTCATGATTTTCATGATCCAAAACTAGATTTTTGAATTCTCGACCAAATTCATGAATTTCTTGATCCAAAACTAGATGTTTGAATTCGTGATCAAATTCTTGCTTTTCTTGAACCAAAACTAGATTTTTGAATTCGCGACCAAATTCTTGATATTCTTGATCCAAAACTAGATTTTTGTATTCGCGGTCAAATTCTTGATTTTCTTGATCCAAAACTATATTTTTGGATTCGCGACCAAATTAATGATTTTCTTGATCGAAAACTAGATTTTTGAATTTGCGCCAAATTCTAGATTTTCTTGATCCAAAACTAGATTTTTGAATTCGCGACCAAATTCATGATTTTCTTGATCCAAAACTAGATTTTTATATTCGCGGCCAAATTCATGATTTTCATGATCCAAAACTAGATTTTTGAATTCTCGACCAAATTCATGAATTTCTTGATCCAAAACTAGATGTTTGAATTCGTGATCAAATTCTTGCTTTTCTTGAACCAAAACTAGATTTTTGAATTCGCGACCAAATTCTTGATATTCTTGATCCAAAACTAGATTTTTGTATTCGCGGTCAAATTCTTGATTTTCTTGATCCAAAACTATATTTTTGGATTCGCGACCAAATTAATGATTTTCTTGATCGAAAACTAGATTTTTGAATTTGCGCCAAATTCTAGATTTTCTTGATCCAAAACTAGATTTTTGAATTCGCGACCAAATTCATGATTTTCTTGATCCAAAACTAGATTTTTGAATTCGCGACCAAATTCATGATTTTCTTGATCCAAAACTAGATTTTTGAATTCGCGACCAAATTCTCGATTTTCTTGATCCAAAACTAGATTTTTGAATTCGCGACAAAATTCTTGATTTTCGTTGATCCAAAACTAGATTTTTGAATTCACGACTAAATTCTTGATTTTCTTGATCCAAAACTAGATTTTTGAACTCGCGACAAAATTCTTGATTTTCTTGATCCAAAACTTGTTTTTTGTATTGGCGACCAAATTCTTGATTTTCTTGATCCAAAACTAAATTTTTTTAATTCGGAACAAAATTCCTGATTTTCTTGATCCAAAACTAGATTTTTCAATTCGCGACAAAATTCTTGATTTTCGTGATCCAAAACTAGATTTTTGAATTCGCGACCAAATTCTTGATTTTCTTGATCCAAAACTAGATTTTTGAATTCGCGACCAAATTCTTGATTTTTCTTGATCCAAAATTTGTTTTTTGTATTGGCGACCAAATTCTTGATTTTCTTGATCCAAAACTAGATTTTTGAATTCGCGACCAAATTCTTGATTTTCTTGATCCAAAACTAGATTTTTGAACTCGCGACAAAATTCTTGATTTTCTTGATCCAAAACTTGTTTTTTGTATTCGCGATCAAATTCTTGATTTTCTTGATCCAAAACAAAATGTTTGTATTCGCGATCAAATTCTTGCTTTTCTTGATCCAAAACTAGATTTTTGAATTCGGGACCAAATTCTTCATATTCTTGATCCAAAACTAGATTTTTGAATTCGCGACCAAATTCTTTATTTTCGTGATCCAAAACTAGATTTTTCAATTCGCGAGCAAATTCTTGATTTTCTTGATCCAAAACTAGATTTTTGAATTCGCGACGAAATTCTTGATTTTCTTGATCCAATACTAGATTTTGTATTCGCGACCAAATTCTTCATTTTCTTGATCCAATACTAGATTTTTGAATTCGCGACCAAATTCTTGATTTTCACGATCCAGAACATGTTTTTTGTATTCGCGATCAAATTCTTGCTTTTCATGATCCAAAACTAGATTTTTGAATTCGCGACGAAATTGTTGATTTTCTCGATCCAAAACTAGATTTTTGAATTCTCGACCAAATTCTTGATTTTCGTGATCCAAAACAAGATTTTTGAATTCGCGACCAAATTCTTGATTTTCTTGATCCAAAACTAGATTTTTGAATTCGCGACCAAATTCTCGATTTTCATGATCCAAAACTAGTTTTTTGAATTCGCGACCAAATTCTTGATTTTCTTGATCCAAAACTAGATTTTTGAATTCTCGACCAAATTCATGAATTTCTTGATCCAAAACTAGATTTTTGAATTCGCGACCAAATTCTCGATTTTCTTGATCCAAAACTAGATTTTTGAATTCGCGACAAAATTCTTAATTTTCTTGATCCAAAACTAGATTTTTATATTCGCGGCCAAATTCATGATTTTCATGATCCAAAACTAGATTTTTGAATTCTCGACCAAATTCATGATTTTCTTGATCCAAAACTAGATTTTTGAATTCGCGACCAAATTCATGATTTTCTTGATCAAAAACTAGATTTTTGAATTCGCGACCAAATTCTTGATTTTCTTGATCCAAAACTTGATTTTTGAATTAGCTACAAAATTCTTGATTTTCTTGATCCAAAACTAGTTTTTTCAATTCGCGACAAAATTCTTGATTTTCGTGATCCAAAACTAGATTTTTGAATTCGCGACCAAATTCTTGATTTTCTTGATCCAAAACTAGATTTTTGAATTCGCGACCAAATTCTTGATTTTCTTGATCCAAAACTTGTTATTTGTATTCGCGACCAAATTCTTGATTTTCTTTATCCAAAACTAGATTTTTGTATTCGCGAAAAAATTCTTGATTTTCTTGATCCAAAACTAGATTTTTGTATTCGCGGCTATATTCTTGATTTTCTTGATAGAAATCTAAATTTTTGAATTCTCGACCAAATCCTCGATTTTCTTGATCCAAAACTAGATTTTTGAATTCGCGACAAAATTCTTGATTTTCTTGATCCAAAACTAGATTTTTGAATTCACGACTAAATTCTTGATTTTCTTGATCCAAAACTAGATTTTTGAACTCGCGACAAAATTCTTGATTTTTCTTGATCCAAAATTTGTTTTTTGTATTGGCGACCAAATTCTTGATTTTCTTGATCCAAAACTAGATTTTTGAATTCGCGACCAAATTCTTGATTTTCTTGATCCAAAACTAGATTTTTGAACTCGCGACAAAATTCTTGATTTTCCTGATCCAAAACTTGTTTTTTGTATTGGCGACCAAATTCTAGATTTTCTTGATCGAAAACTAGATTTTTGTATTCTGGACCAAATTCTTTATTTTCTTGTTCCAAACCTAGATTTTTGAAATTGGCGACAAAATTCATGATTTTCTTGATCCAAAACTAGATTTTTGAATTCGCGACCAAATTGTTGATTTTCTTGATCCAAAACTAGATTTTTGAATTCGCGACCAAATGCTTGATTTTCTTGATCCAAAACTAGAATTTTGAATTCGCGACAAAATTCATGATTTTCTTGATCCAAAACTAGATTTTTGAATTCGCGACAAAATTCTTGATTTTCTTGATCCAAAACTAGATTTTTGAATTCACGACTAAATTCATGATTTTCTTGATCCAAAACTATATTTTTTAATTCGCGACCAAATTTTTGATATTCTTGATCCAAAACTAGATTTTTGTATTCGCGGCCAAATTCTTGATTTTCTTGATCCAAAACTAGATTTTTGGATTAGCGATCAAATTCTTGATTTTCATGATCCAAAACTAGTTTTTTGAATTCGCGACCAAATTCTTGATTTTCTTGATCCAAAACTATATTTTTTAATTCGCGACCAAATTCTTGATATTCTTGATCCAAAACTAGATTTTTGTATTCGCGGCCAAATTCTTGATTTTCTTGATCCAAAACTAGATTTTTGGATTAGCGATCAAATTCATGATTTTCATGATCCAAAACTAGTTTTTTGAATTCGCGACCAAATTCTTGATTTTTTGATCCAAAACTAGATTTTTGAATTCTCGACCAAATTCATGAATTTCTTGATCCAAAACTAGATGTTTGAATTCGTGATCAAATTCTTGCTTTTCTTGAACCAAAACTAGATTTTTGAATTCGCGACCAAATTCTTGATATTCTTGATCCAAAACTAGATTTTTGTATTCGCGGTCAAATTCTTGATTTTCTTGATCCAAAACTAGATTTTTGGATTCGCGACCAAATTAATGATTTTCTTGATCGAAAACTAGATTTTTGAATTTGCGCCAAATTCTAGATTTTCTTGATCCAAAACTAGATTTTTGAATTCGCGACCAAATTCATGATTTTCTTGATCCAAAACTAGATTTTTGAATTCGCGACCAAATTCTCGATTTTATTGATCCAAAACTAGATTTTTGAATTCGCGACAAAATTCTTGATTTTCTTGATCCAAAACTAGATTTTTGTATTCGCGGGCAAATTCTTGATTTTCTTGATCCAAAACTAGATTTTTGAATTCGCGACCAAATTCATGATTTTCTTGATCCAAAACTAGATTTTTGAATTCGCGACCAAATTCATGAATTTCTTGAGCCAAAACTAGATTTATTATTCGCGACCAAATTCTTGATTTTCTTGATCCAAAACTTGATTTTTGAATTTGCGACAAAATTCTTGATTTTCTTGATCCAAAACTAGTTTTTTGAATTCGCGACCAAATTCTTTATTTTCGTGATCCAAAACTAGATTTTTGAATTCGCGAGCAAATTCTTGATTTTCTTGATCCAAAACTAGATTTTTGAATTCGCGACCAAATTCTCGATTTTATTGATCCAAAACTAGATTTTTGAATTCGCGACAAAATTCTTGATTTTCTTGATCCAAAACTAGATTTTTGTATTCGCGGGCAAATTCTTGATTTTCTTGATCCAAAACTAGATTTTTGAATTCGCGACCAAATTCATGATTTTCTTGATCCAAAACTAGATTTTTGAATTCGCGACCAAATTCATGAATTTCTTGAGCCAAAACTAGATTTATTATTCGCGACCAAATTCTTGATTTTCTTGATCCAAAACTTGATTTTTGAATTTGCGACAAAATTCTTGATTTTCTTGATCCAAAACTAGTTTTTTGAATTCGCGACCAAATTCTTTATTTTCGTGATCCAAAACTAGATTTTTCAATTCGCGAGCAAATTCTTGATTTTCTTGATCCAAAACTAGATTTTTGAATTCGCGACGAAATTCTTGATTTTCTTGATCCAATACTAGATTTTGTATTCGCGACCAAATTCTTCATTTTCTTGATCCAATACTAGATTTTTGAATTCGCGACCAAATTCTTGATTTTCACGATCCAGAACATGTTTTTTGTATTCGCGATCAAATTCTTGCTTTTCTTGATCCAAAACTAGATTTTTGAATTCGCGACCAAATTCATGATTTTCTTGATCCAAAACTAGATTTTTGAATTCGCGACCAAATTCATGAATTTCTTGATCCAAAACTAGATGTTTGAATTCGTGATCAAATTCTTGCTTTTCTTGAACCAAAACTAGATTTTTGAATTCGCGACCAAATTCTTGATATTCTTGATCCAAAACTAGATTTTTGTATTCGCGGTCAAATTCTTGATTTTCTTGATCCAAAACTAGATTTTTGGATTCGCGACCAAATTAATGATTTTCTTGATCCAAAACTAGATTTTTGAATTAGCGCCAAATTCTAGATTTTCTTGATCCAAAACTAGATTTTTGAATTCGCGACCAAATTCATGATTTTCTTGATCCAAAACTAGATTTTTGAATTCGCGACCAAATTCATGATTTTCTTGATCCAAAACTAGATTTTTGAATTCGCGACCAAATTCTCGATTTTCTTGATCCAAAACTAGATTTTTGAATTCGCGACAAAATTCTTGATTTTCTTGATCCAAAACTAGATTTTTGTATTCGCGGCCAAATTCTTGATTTTCTTGATCCAAAACTAGATTTTTGTATTTGCGGCCAAATTCTTGATTTTCTTGATCCAAAACTAGATTTTTGAATTCGCGACCAAATTCTTGATTTTTCTTGATCCAAAATTTGTTTTTTGTATTGGCGACCAAATTCTTGATTTTCTTGATCCAAAACTAGATTTTTGAACTCGCGACAAAATTCTTGATTTTCTTGATCCAAAACTTGTTTTTTGTATTGGCGACCAAATTCTTGATTTTCTTGATCCAAAACTAAATTTTTTTAATTCGGAACAAAATTCTTGATTTTCTTGATCCAAAACTAGATTTTTCAATTCGCGACAAAATTCTTGATTTTCGTGATCCAAAACTAGATTTTTGAATTCGCGACCAAATTCTTGATTTTCTTGATCCAAAACTAGATTTTTGAATTCGCGACCAAATTCTTGATTTTTCTTGATCCAAAATTTGTTTTTTGTATTGGCGACCAAATTCTTGATTTTCTTGATCCAAAACTAGATTTTTGAATTCGCGACCAAATTCTTGATTTTTTAATCCAAAACTAGATTTTTGAACTCGCGACAAAATTCTTGATTTTCTTGATCCAAAACTTGTTTTTTGTATTGGCGACCAAATTCTAGATTTTCTTGATCGAAAACTAGATTTTTGTATTCTGGACCAAATTCTTTATTTTCTTGTTCCAAACCTAGATTTTTGAAATTTGCGACAAAATTCTTGATTTTCTTGATCCAAAACTAGATTTTTGAATTCGCGACCAAATTGTTAATTTTCTTGATCCAAAACTAGATTTTTGAATTCGCGACCAAATGCTTGATTTTCTTGATCCAAAACTAGAATTTTGAATTCGCGACAAAATTCTTGATTTTCTTGATCCAAAACTAGATTTTTGAATTCGCGACAAAATTCTTGATTTTCTTGATCCAAAACTAGATTTTTGAATTCACGACTAAATTCTTGATTTTCTTGATCCAAAACTATATTTTTTAATTCGCGACCAAATTCTTGATATTCTTGATCCAAAACTAGATTTTTGTATTCGCGGCGAAATTCTTGATTTTCTTGATCCAAAACTAGATTTTTGAATTCGCGACCAAATTCTTGATTTTCACGATCCAGAACATGTTTTTTGTATTCGCGATCAAATTCTTGCTTTTCTTGATCCAAAACTAGATTTTTGAATTCGCGACGAAATTGTTGATTTTCTTAATCCAAAACTAGATTTTTGAATTCTCGACCAAATTCTTGATTTTCGTGATCCAAAACTAGATTTTTGAATTCGCGACCAAATTCTTGTTTTTCTTGATCCAAAACTAGATTTTTGAATTCGCGACCAAATTCTTGATTTTCATGATCCAAAACTTGTTTTTTGTATTAGCGACCAAATTCTTGATTTTCGTGATCCAAAACTAGATTTTTGAATTCGCGACCAAATTCTTGTTTTTCTTGATCCAAAACTAGATTTTTGAATTCACGACTAAATTCTTGATTTTCTTGATCCAAAACTAGATTTTTGAATTCTCGACCAAATTCTTGATTTTCGTGATCCAAAACTAGATTTTTGAATTCTCGACCAAATTCATGAATTTCTTGATCCAAAACTAGATGTTTGAATTCGTGATCAAATTCTTGCTTTTCTTGAACCAAAACTAGATTTTTGAATTCGCGACCAAATTCTTGATATTCTTGATCCAAAACTAGATTTTTGTATTCGCGGTCAAATTCTTGATTTTCTTGATCCAAAACTAGATTTTTGGATTCGCGACCAAATTAATGATTTTCTTGATCGAAAACTAGATTTTTGAATTTGCGCCAAATTCTAGATTTTCTTGATCCAAAACTAGATTTTTGAATTCGCGACCAAATTCATGATTTTCTTGATCCAAAACTAGATTTTTGAATTCGCGACCAAATTCTTGATTTTCTTGATCCAAAACTAGATTTTTGAATTCGCGACCAAATTCTTGATTTTTCTTGATCCAAAATTTGTTTTTTGTATTGGCGACCAAATTCTTGATTTTCTTGATCCAAAACTAGATTTTTGAATTCGCGACCAAATTCTTGATTTTCTTGATCCAAAACTAGATTTTTGAACTCGCGACAAAATTCTTGATTTTCCTGATCCAAAACTTGTTTTTTGTATTGGCGACCAAATTCTAGATTTTCTTGATCGAAAACTAGATTTTTGTATTCTGGACCAAATTCTTTATTTTCTTGTTCCAAACCTAGATTTTTGAAATTGGCGACAAAATTCATGATTTTCTTGATCCAAAACTAGATTTTTGAATTCGCGACCAAATTGTTGATTTTCTTGATCCAAAACTAGATTTTTGAATTCGCGACCAAATGCTTGATTTTCTTGATCCAAAACTAGAATTTTGAATTCGCGACAAAATTCATGATTTTCTTGATCCAAAACTAGATTTTTGAATTCGCGACAAAATTCTTGATTTTCTTGATCCAAAACTAGATTTTTGAATTCACGACTAAATTCATGATTTTCTTGATCCAAAACTATATTTTTTAATTCGCGACCAAATTTTTGATATTCTTGATCCAAAACTAGATTTTTGTATTCGCGGCCAAATTCTTGATTTTCTTGATCCAAAACTAGATTTTTGGATTAGCGATCAAATTCTTGATTTTCATGATCCAAAACTAGTTTTTTGAATTCGCGACCAAATTCTTGATTTTCTTGATCCAAAACTATATTTTTTAATTCGCGACCAAATTCTTGATATTCTTGATCCAAAACTAGATTTTTGTATTCGCGGCCAAATTCTTGATTTTCTTGATCCAAAACTAGATTTTTGGATTAGCGATCAAATTCTTGATTTTCATGATCCAAAACTAGTTTTTTGAATTCGCGACCAAATTCTTGATTTTTTGATCCAAAACTAGATTTTTGAATTCTCGACCAAATTCATGAATTTCTTGATCCAAAACTAGATGTTTGAATTCGTGATCAAATTCTTGCTTTTCTTGAACCAAAACTAGATTTTTGAATTCGCGACCAAATTCTTGATATTCTTGATCCAAAACTAGATTTTTGTATTCGCGGTCAAATTCTTGATTTTCTTGATCCAAAACTAGATTTTTGGATTCGCGACCAAATTAATGATTTTCTTGATCGAAAACTAGATTTTTGAATTTGCGCCAAATTCTAGATTTTCTTGATCCAAAACTAGATTTTTGAATTCGCGACCAAATTCATGATTTTCTTGATCCAAAACTAGATTTTTGAATTCGCGACCAAATTCTCGATTTTATTGATCCAAAACTAGATTTTTGAATTCGCGACAAAATTCTTGATTTTCTTGATCCAAAACTAGATTTTTGTATTCGCGGGCAAATTCTTGATTTTCTTGATCCAAAACTAGATTTTTGAATTCGCGACCAAATTCATGATTTTCTTGATCCAAAACTAGATTTTTGAATTCGCGACCAAATTCATGAATTTCTTGAGCCAAAACTAGATTTATTATTCGCGACCAAATTCTTGATTTTCTTGATCCAAAACTTGATTTTTGAATTTGCGACAAAATTCTTGATTTTCTTGATCCAAAACTAGTTTTTTGAATTCGCGACCAAATTCTTTATTTTCGTGATCCAAAACTAGATTTTTGAATTCGCGAGCAAATTCTTGATTTTCTTGATCCAAAACTAGATTTTTGAATTCGCGACCAAATTCTCGATTTTATTGATCCAAAACTAGATTTTTGAATTCGCGACAAAATTCTTGATTTTCTTGATCCAAAACTAGATTTTTGTATTCGCGGGCAAATTCTTGATTTTCTTGATCCAAAACTAGATTTTTGAATTCGCGACCAAATTCATGATTTTCTTGATCCAAAACTAGATTTTTGAATTCGCGACCAAATTCATGAATTTCTTGAGCCAAAACTAGATTTATTATTCGCGACCAAATTCTTGATTTTCTTGATCCAAAACTTGATTTTTGAATTTGCGACAAAATTCTTGATTTTCTTGATCCAAAACTAGTTTTTTGAATTCGCGACCAAATTCTTTATTTTCGTGATCCAAAACTAGATTTTTCAATTCGCGAGCAAATTCTTGATTTTCTTGATCCAAAACTAGATTTTTGAATTCGCGACGAAATTCTTGATTTTCTTGATCCAATACTAGATTTTGTATTCGCGACCAAATTCTTCATTTTCTTGATCCAATACTAGATTTTTGAATTCGCGACCAAATTCTTGATTTTCACGATCCAGAACATGTTTTTTGTATTCGCGATCAAATTCTTGCTTTTCTTGATCCAAAACTAGATTTTTGAATTCGCGACCAAATTCATGATTTTCTTGATCCAAAACTAGATTTTTGAATTCGCGACCAAATTCATGAATTTCTTGATCCAAAACTAGATGTTTGAATTCGTGATCAAATTCTTGCTTTTCTTGAACCAAAACTAGATTTTTGAATTCGCGACCAAATTCTTGATATTCTTGATCCAAAACTAGATTTTTGTATTCGCGGTCAAATTCTTGATTTTCTTGATCCAAAACTAGATTTTTGGATTCGCGACCAAATTAATGATTTTCTTGATCCAAAACTAGATTTTTGAATTAGCGCCAAATTCTAGATTTTCTTGATCCAAAACTAGATTTTTGAATTCGCGACCAAATTCATGATTTTCTTGATCCAAAACTAGATTTTTGAATTCGCGACCAAATTCATGATTTTCTTGATCCAAAACTAGATTTTTGAATTCGCGACCAAATTCTCGATTTTCTTGATCCAAAACTAGATTTTTGAATTCGCGACAAAATTCTTGATTTTCTTGATCCAAAACTAGATTTTTGTATTCGCGGCCAAATTCTTGATTTTCTTGATCCAAAACTAGATTTTTGTATTTGCGGCCAAATTCTTGATTTTCTTGATCCAAAACTAGATTTTTGAATTCGCGACCAAATTCTTGATTTTTCTTGATCCAAAATTTGTTTTTTGTATTGGCGACCAAATTCTTGATTTTCTTGATCCAAAACTAGATTTTTGAACTCGCGACAAAATTCTTGATTTTCTTGATCCAAAACTTGTTTTTTGTATTGGCGACCAAATTCTTGATTTTCTTGATCCAAAACTAAATTTTTTTAATTCGGAACAAAATTCTTGATTTTCTTGATCCAAAACTAGATTTTTCAATTCGCGACAAAATTCTTGATTTTCGTGATCCAAAACTAGATTTTTGAATTCGCGACCAAATTCTTGATTTTCTTGATCCAAAACTAGATTTTTGAATTCGCGACCAAATTCTTGATTTTTCTTGATCCAAAATTTGTTTTTTGTATTGGCGACCAAATTCTTGATTTTCTTGATCCAAAACTAGATTTTTGAATTCGCGACCAAATTCTTGATTTTTTAATCCAAAACTAGATTTTTGAACTCGCGACAAAATTCTTGATTTTCTTGATCCAAAACTTGTTTTTTGTATTGGCGACCAAATTCTAGATTTTCTTGATCGAAAACTAGATTTTTGTATTCTGGACCAAATTCTTTATTTTCTTGTTCCAAACCTAGATTTTTGAAATTTGCGACAAAATTCTTGATTTTCTTGATCCAAAACTAGATTTTTGAATTCGCGACCAAATTGTTAATTTTCTTGATCCAAAACTAGATTTTTGAATTCGCGACCAAATGCTTGATTTTCTTGATCCAAAACTAGAATTTTGAATTCGCGACAAAATTCTTGATTTTCTTGATCCAAAACTAGATTTTTGAATTCGCGACAAAATTCTTGATTTTCTTGATCCAAAACTAGATTTTTGAATTCACGACTAAATTCTTGATTTTCTTGATCCAAAACTATATTTTTTAATTCGCGACCAAATTCTTGATATTCTTGATCCAAAACTAGATTTTTGTATTCGCGGCGAAATTCTTGATTTTCTTGATCCAAAACTAGATTTTTGAATTCGCGACCAAATTCTTGATTTTCACGATCCAGAACATGTTTTTTGTATTCGCGATCAAATTCTTGCTTTTCTTGATCCAAAACTAGATTTTTGAATTCGCGACGAAATTGTTGATTTTCTTAATCCAAAACTAGATTTTTGAATTCTCGACCAAATTCTTGATTTTCGTGATCCAAAACTAGATTTTTGAATTCGCGACCAAATTCTTGTTTTTCTTGATCCAAAACTAGATTTTTGAATTCGCGACCAAATTCTTGATTTTCATGATCCAAAACTTGTTTTTTGTATTAGCGACCAAATTCTTGATTTTCGTGATCCAAAACTAGATTTTTGAATTCGCGACCAAATTCTTGTTTTTCTTGATCCAAAACTAGATTTTTGAATTCACGACTAAATTCTTGATTTTCTTGATCCAAAACTAGATTTTTGAATTCTCGACCAAATTCTTGATTTTCGTGATCCAAAACTAGATTTTTGAATTCTCGACCAAATTCATGAATTTCTTGATCCAAAACTAGATGTTTGAATTCGTGATCAAATTCTTGCTTTTCTTGAACCAAAACTAGATTTTTGAATTCGCGACCAAATTCTTGATATTCTTGATCCAAAACTAGATTTTTGTATTCGCGGTCAAATTCTTGATTTTCTTGATCCAAAACTAGATTTTTGGATTCGCGACCAAATTAATGATTTTCTTGATCGAAAACTAGATTTTTGAATTTGCGCCAAATTCTAGATTTTCTTGATCCAAAACTAGATTTTTGAATTCGCGACCAAATTCATGATTTTCTTGATCCAAAACTAGATTTTTGAATTCGCGACCAAATTCTCGATTTTATTGATCCAAAACTAGATTTTTGAATTCGCGACAAAATTCTTGATTTTCTTGATCTAAAACTAGATTTTTGTATTCGCGGGCAAATTCTTGATTTTCTTGATCCAAAACTAGATTTTTGAATTCGCGACCAAATTCTTGATTTTCTTGATCCAAAACTAGATTTTTGAATTCGCGACCAAATTCATGAATTTCTTGAGCCAAAACTAGATTTATTATTCGCGACCAAATTCTTGATTTTCTTGATCCAAAACTTGATTTTTGAATTTGCGACAAAATTCTTGATTTTCTTGATCCAAAACTAGTTTTTTGAATTCGCGATCAAATTCTTTATTTTCGTGATCCAAAACTAGATTTTTCAATTCGCGAGCAAATTCTTGATTTTCTTGATCCAAAACTAGATTTTTGAATTCGCGACGAAATTCTTGATTTTCTTGATCCAATACTAGATTTTTGAATTCGCGACCAAATTCATGAATTTCTTGAGCCAAAACTAGATTTATTATTCGCGACCAAATTCTTGATTTTCTTGATCCAAAACTAGATTTTTGGATTCGCGACAAAATTCTTAATTTTCTTAATCCAAAACTAGATTTTTATATTCGCGGCCAAATTCATGATTTTCATGATCCAAAACTAGATTTTTGAATTCGCGACAAAATTCTTAATTTTCTTGATCCAAAACTAGATTTTTATATTCGCGGCCAAATTCATGATTTTCATGATCCAAAACTAGATTTTTGAAAATTCTCGACCAAATTCATGAATTTCTTGATCCAAAACTAGATGTTTGAATTCGTGATCAAATTCTTGCTTTTCTTGAACCAAAACTAGATTTTTGAATTCGCGACCAAATTCTTGATATTCTTGATCCAAAACTAGATTTTTGTATTCGCGGTCAAATTCATGATTTTCTTGATCCAAAACTAGATTTTTGGATTCGCGACCAAATTAATGATTTTCTTGATCCAAAACTAGATTTTTGAATTTGCGCCAAATTCTAGATTTTCTTGATCCAAAACTAGATTTTTGAATTCTCGACCAAATTCATGAATTTCTTGATCCAAAACTAGATTTTTGAATTCGCGACCAAATTCACGATTTTCTTGATCCAAAACTAGATTTTTGAATTCGCGACAAAATTCTTGATTTTCTTGATCCAAAACTAGATTTTTGTATTCGCGGCCATATTCTTGATTTTCTTGATCCAAAACTAGATTTTTGTATTCGCGGCGAAATTCTTGATTTTCTTGATCCAAAACTAGATTTTTGAATTCGCGACCAAATTCTTGATTTTCACGATCCAGAACATGTTTTTTGTATTCGCGATCAAATTCTTGCTTTTCTTGATCCAAAACTAGATTTTTGAATTCGCGACGAAATTGTTGATTTTCTTAATCCAAAACTAGATTTTTGAATTCTCGACCAAATTCTTGATTTTCGTGATCCAAAACTAGATTTTTGAATTCGCGACCAAATTCTTGTTTTTCTTGATCCAAAACTAGATTTTTGAATTCGCGACCAAATTCTTGATTTTCATGATCCAAAACTTGTTTTTTGTATTAGCGACCAAATTCTTGATTTTCGTGATCCAAAACTAGATTTTTGAATTCGCGACCAAATTCTTGTTTTTCTTGATCCAAAACTAGATTTTTGAATTCACGACTAAATTCTTGATTTTCTTGATCCAAAACTAGATTTTTGAATTCTCGACCAAATTCTTGATTTTCGTGATCCAAAACTAGATTTTTGAATTCTCGACCAAATTCATGAATTTCTTGATCCAAAACTAGATGTTTGAATTCGTGATCAAATTCTTGCTTTTCTTGAACCAAAACTAGATTTTTGAATTCGCGACCAAATTCTTGATATTCTTGATCCAAAACTAGATTTTTGTATTCGCGGTCAAATTCTTGATTTTCTTGATCCAAAACTAGATTTTTGGATTCGCGACCAAATTAATGATTTTCTTGATCGAAAACTAGATTTTTGAATTTGCGCCAAATTCTAGATTTTCTTGATCCAAAACTAGATTTTTGAATTCGCGACCAAATTCATGATTTTCTTGATCCAAAACTAGATTTTTGAATTCGCGACCAAATTCTCGATTTTATTGATCCAAAACTAGATTTTTGAATTCGCGACAAAATTCTTGATTTTCTTGATCTAAAACTAGATTTTTGTATTCGCGGGCAAATTCTTGATTTTCTTGATCCAAAACTAGATTTTTGAATTCGCGACCAAATTCTTGATTTTCTTGATCCAAAACTAGATTTTTGAATTCGCGACCAAATTCATGAATTTCTTGAGCCAAAACTAGATTTATTATTCGCGACCAAATTCTTGATTTTCTTGATCCAAAACTTGATTTTTGAATTTGCGACAAAATTCTTGATTTTCTTGATCCAAAACTAGTTTTTTGAATTCGCGATCAAATTCTTTATTTTCGTGATCCAAAACTAGATTTTTCAATTCGCGAGCAAATTCTTGATTTTCTTGATCCAAAACTAGATTTTTGAATTCGCGACGAAATTCTTGATTTTCTTGATCCAATACTAGATTTTTGAATTCGCGACCAAATTCATGAATTTCTTGAGCCAAAACTAGATTTATTATTCGCGACCAAATTCTTGATTTTCTTGATCCAAAACTAGATTTTTGGATTCGCGACAAAATTCTTAATTTTCTTAATCCAAAACTAGATTTTTATATTCGCGGCCAAATTCATGATTTTCATGATCCAAAACTAGATTTTTGAATTCGCGACAAAATTCTTAATTTTCTTGATCCAAAACTAGATTTTTATATTCGCGGCCAAATTCATGATTTTCATGATCCAAAACTAGATTTTTGAAAATTCTCGACCAAATTCATGAATTTCTTGATCCAAAACTAGATGTTTGAATTCGTGATCAAATTCTTGCTTTTCTTGAACCAAAACTAGATTTTTGAATTCGCGACCAAATTCTTGATATTCTTGATCCAAAACTAGATTTTTGTATTCGCGGTCAAATTCATGATTTTCTTGATCCAAAACTAGATTTTTGGATTCGCGACCAAATTAATGATTTTCTTGATCCAAAACTAGATTTTTGAATTTGCGCCAAATTCTAGATTTTCTTGATCCAAAACTAGATTTTTGAATTCTCGACCAAATTCATGAATTTCTTGATCCAAAACTAGATTTTTGAATTCGCGACCAAATTCACGATTTTCTTGATCCAAAACTAGATTTTTGAATTCGCGACAAAATTCTTGATTTTCTTGATCCAAAACTAGATTTTTGTATTCGCGGCCATATTCTTGATTTTCTTGATCCAAAACTAGATTTTTGAATTCGCGACCAAATTCATGATTTTCTTGATCCAAAACTAGATTTTTGAATTCGCGACCAAATTCATGAATTTCTTGAGCCAAAACTAGATTTATTATTCGCGACCAAATTCTTGATTTTCTTGATCCAAAACTTGATTTTTGAATTTGCGACAAAATTCTTGATTTTCTTGATCCAAAACTAGTTTTTTGAATTCGCGACCAAATTCTTTATTTTCGTGATCCAAAACTAGATTTTTCAATTCGCGAGCAAATTCTTGATTTTCTTGATCCAAAACTAGACTTTTGAATTCGCGACGAAATTCTTGATTTTCTTGATCCAATACTAGATTTTGTATTCGCGACCAAATTCTTCATTTTCTTGATCCAATACTAGATTTTTGAATTCGCGACCAAATTCTTGATTTTCACGATCCAGAACATGTTTTTTGTATTCGCGATCAAATTCTTGCTTTTCTTGATCCAAAACTAGATTTTTGAATTCGCGACGAAATTGTTGATTTTCTTGATCCAAAACTAGATTTTTGAATTCTCGACCAAATTCTTGATTTTCGTGATCCAAAACTAGATTTTTGAATTCGCGACCAAATTCTTGTTTTTCTTGATTCAAAACTAGATTTTTGAATTCGCGACCAAATTCTTGATTTTCATGATCCAAAACTTGTTTTTTGTATTAGCGACCAAATTCTTGATTTTCGTGATCCAAAACTAGATTTTTGAATTCGCGACCAAATTCTTGTTTTTCTTGATCCAAAACTAGATTTTGAATTCACGACTAAATTCTTGATTTTCTTGATCCAAAACTAGATTTTTGAATTCTCGACCAAATTCTTGATTTTCGTGATCCAAAACTAGATTTTTGAATTCGCGACCAAATTCTTGATTTTCTTGATCCAAAACTAGATTTTTGAACTCGCGACAAAATTCTTGATTTTCTTGATCCAAAACTTGTTTTTTGTATTGGCGACCAAATTCTTGATTTTCTTGATCCAAAACTAAATTTTTTTAATTCGGAACAAAATTTTTGATTTTCTTGATCCAAAACTAGATTTTTCAATTCGCGACAAAATTCTTGATTTTCGTGATCCAAAACTAGATTTTTGAATTCGCGACCAAATTCTTGATTTTCTTGATCCAAAACTAGATTTTTGAATTCGCGACCAAATTCTCGATTTTATTGATCCAAAACTAGATTTTTGAATTCGCGACAAAATTCTTGATTTTCTTGATCCAAAACTAGATTTTTGTATTCGCGGCCAAATTCTTGATTTTCTTGATCCAAAACTAGATTTTTGAATTCGCGACCAAATTCATGATTTTCTTGATCCAAAACTAGATTTTTGAATTCGCGACCAAATTCATGAATTTCTTGAGCCAAAACTAGATTTATTATTCGCGACCAAATTCTTGATTTTCTTGATCCAAAACTTGATTTTTGAATTTGCGACAAAATTCTTGATTTTCTTGATCCAAAACTAGTTTTTTGAATTCGCGACCAAATTCTTTATTTTCGTGCTCCAAAACTAGATTTTTCAATTCGCGAGCAAATTCTTGATTTTCTTGATCCAAAACTAGATTTTTGAATTCGCGACGAAATTCTTGATTTTCTTGATCCAATACTAGATTTTGTATTCGCGACCAAATTCTTCATTTTCTTGATCCAATACTAGATTTTTGAATTCGCGACCAAATTCTTGATTTTCACGATCCAGAACATGTTTTTTGTATTCGCGATCAAATTCTTGCTTTTCTTGATCCAAAACTAGATTTTTGAATTCGCGACGAAATTGTTGATTTTCTTGATCCAAAACTAGATTTTTGAATTCTCGACCAAATTCTTGATTTTCGTGATCGAAAACTAGATTTTTGAATTCGCGACGAAATTGTTGATTTTCTCGATCCAAAACTAGATTTTTGAATTCTCGACCAAATTCTTGATTTTCGTGATCCAAAACAAGATTTTTGAATTCGCGACCAAATTCTTGATTTTCTTGATCCAAAACTAGATTTTTGAATTCGCGACCAAATTCTTGATTTTCATGATCCAAAACTAGTTTTTTGAATTCGCGACCAAATTCTTGATTTTCTTGATCCAAAACTAGATTTTTGAATTCTCGACCAAATTCATGAATTTCTTGATCCAAAACTAGATTTTTGAATTCGCGACCAAATTCTCGATTTTCTTGATCCAAAACTAGATTTTTGAATTCGCGACAAAATTCTTAATTTTCTTAATCCAAAACTAGATTTTTATATTCGCGGCCAAATTCATGATTTTCATGATCCAAAACTAGATTTTTGAATTCGCGACAAAATTCTTAATTTTCTTGATCCAAAACTAGATTTTTATATTCGCGGCCAAATTCATGATTTTCATGATCCAAAACTAGATTTTTGAAAATTCTCGACCAAATTCATGAATTTCTTGATCCAAAACTAGATGTTTGAATTCGTGATCAAATTCTTGCTTTTCTTGAACCAAAACTAGATTTTTGAATTCGCGACCAAATTCTTGATATTCTTGATCCAAAACTAGATTTTTGTATTCGCGGTCAAATTCTTGATTTTCTTGATCCAAAACTAGATTTTTGGATTCGCGACCAAATTAATGATTTTCTTGATCCAAAACTAGATTTTTGAATTTGCGCCAAATTCTAGATTTTCTTGATCCAAAACTAGATTTTTGAATTCTCGACCAAATTCATGAATTTCTTGATCCAAAACTAGATTTTTGAATTCGCGACCAAATTCTCGATTTTCTTGATCCAAAACTAGATTTTTGAATTCGCGACAAAATTCTTGATTTTCTTGATCCAAAACTAGATTTTTGTATTCGCGGCCATATTCTTGATTTTCTTGATCCAAAACTAGATTTTTGAATTCGCGACCAAATTCATGATTTTCTTGATCCAAAACTAGATTTTTGAATTCGCGACCAAATTCATGAATTTCTTGAGCCAAAACTAGTTTTATTATTCGCGACCAAATTCTTGATTTTCTTGATCCAAAACTTGATTTTTGAATTTGCGACAAAATTCTTGATTTTCTTGATCCAAAACTAGTTTTTTGAATTCGCGACCAAATTCTTTATTTTCGTGATCCAAAACTAGATTTTTCAATTCGCGAGCAAATTCTTGATTTTCTTGATCCAAAACTAGACTTTTGAATTCGCGACGAAATTCTTGATTTTCTTGATCCAATACTAGATTTTGTATTCGCGACCAAATTCTTCATTTTCTTGATCCAATACTAGATTTTTGAATTCGCGACCAAATTCTTGATTTTCACGATCCAGAACATGTTTTTTGTATTCGCGAGCAAATTCTTGATTTTCTTGATCCAAAACTTGATTTTTGAATTCGCGACGAAATTCTTGATTTTCTTGATCCAATACTAGATTTTTGAATTCTCGACCAAATTCTTGATTTTCGTGATCCAAAACTAGATTTTTGAATTCGCGACCAAATTCTTGTTATTCTTGATCCAAAACTAGATTTTTGAATTCGCGACCAAATTCTTGATTTTCATGATCCAAAACTTGTTTTTTGTATTAGCGACCAAATTCATGATTTTCTTGATCGAAAACTAGATTTTTGTATGCTGGACCAAATTCTTTATTTTCTTGATCCAAACCTAGATTTTTGAAATTCGCGACCAAATTCTTGATTTTCTTGATCCAAAACTAGATTTTTGTATTCGCGATCAAATTCTTGATTTTCTTGATCCAATACTAGATTTTTGAATTCGCGACCAAATTCTTGTTTTTCAAGATCCAGAACATGTTTTTTGTATTCGCGATCAAATTCTTGATTTTCTTGATCCAAAACTAGATTTTTGAATTCGCGACCAAATTCATGATTTTCTTGATCCAAAACTAGATTTTTGAATTCGCGACCAAATTAATGAATTTCTTGAGCCAAAACTAGATTTATTATTCGCGACCAAATTCTTGATTTTCTTGTTCCAAAACTTGATTTTTGAATTTGCGACAAAATTCTTGATTTTCTTGATCCAAAACTAGTTTTTTGAATTCGCGACGAAATTCTTTATTTTCGTGATCCAAAACTAGATTTTTCAATTCGCGAGCAAATTCTTGATTTTCTTGATCCAAAACTAGATTTTTGAATTCGCGACCAAATTCATGATTTTCTTGATCCAAAACTAGATTTTTGAATTCGATCCAAATTCTTGATTTTCTTGATCCAAAACTAGATTTTTGAATTCGCGACCAAATTCTTGATTTTCTTGATCCAAAACTTGTTTTTTGTATTCGCGATCAAATTCTTGATTTTCTTGATCCAAAACAAAATGTTTGTATTCGCGATCAAATTCTTGCTTTTCTTGATCCAAAACTAGATTTTTGAACTCGCGACAAAATTCTTGATTTTCTTGATCCAAAACTTGTTTTTTGTATTGGCGACCAAATTCTTGATTTTCTTGATCCAAAACTAAATTTTTTTAATTTGGAACAAAATTTTTGATTTTCTTGATCCAAAACTAGATTTTTCAATTCGCGACAAAATTCTTGATTTTCGTGATCCAAAACTAGATTTTTGAATTTGCGACAAAATTCTTGATTTTCTTGATCCAAAACTAGTTTTTTGAATTCGCGACCAAATTCTTTATTTTCGTGATCCAAAACTAGATTTTTCAATTCGCGAGCAAATTCTTGATTTTCTTGATCCAAAACTAGATTTTTGAATTCGCGACGAAATTCTTGATTTTCTTGATCCAATACTAGATTTTGTATTCGCGACCAAATTCTTCATTTTCTTGATCCAATACTAGATTTTTGAATTCGCGACCAAATTCTTGATTTTCACGATCCAGAACATGTTTTTTGTATTCGCGATCAAATTCTTGCTTTTCTTGATCCAAAACTAGATTTTTGAATTCGCGACGAAATTGTTGATTTTCTTGATCCAAAACTAGATTTTTGAATTCTCGACCAAATTCTTGATTTTCGTGATCGAAAACTAGATTTTTGAATTCGCGACGAAATTGTTGATTTTCTCGATCCAAAACTAGATTTTTGAATTCTCGACCAAATTCTTGATTTTCGTGATCCAAAACAAGATTTTTGAATTCGCGACCAAATTCTTGATTTTCTTGATCCAAAACTAGATTTTTGAATTCGCGACCAAATTCTTGATTTTCATGATCCAAAACTAGTTTTTTGAATTCGCGACCAAATTCTTGATTTTCTTGATCCAAAACTAGATTTTTGAATTCTCGACCAAATTCATGAATTTCTTGATCCAAAACTAGATTTTTGAATTCGCGACCAAATTCTCGATTTTCTTGATCCAAAACTAGATTTTTGAATTCGCGACAAAATTCTTAATTTTCTTAATCCAAAACTAGATTTTTATATTCGCGGCCAAATTCATGATTTTCATGATCCAAAACTAGATTTTTGAATTCGCGACAAAATTCTTAATTTTCTTGATCCAAAACTAGATTTTTATATTCGCGGCCAAATTCATGATTTTCATGATCCAAAACTAGATTTTTGAAAATTCTCGACCAAATTCATGAATTTCTTGATCCAAAACTAGATGTTTGAATTCGTGATCAAATTCTTGCTTTTCTTGAACCAAAACTAGATTTTTGAATTCGCGACCAAATTCTTGATATTCTTGATCCAAAACTAGATTTTTGTATTCGCGGTCAAATTCTTGATTTTCTTGATCCAAAACTAGATTTTTGGATTCGCGACCAAATTAATGATTTTCTTGATCCAAAACTAGATTTTTGAATTTGCGCCAAATTCTAGATTTTCTTGATCCAAAACTAGATTTTTGAATTCTCGACCAAATTCATGAATTTCTTGATCCAAAACTAGATTTTTGAATTCGCGACCAAATTCTCGATTTTCTTGATCCAAAACTAGATTTTTGAATTCGCGACAAAATTCTTGATTTTCTTGATCCAAAACTAGATTTTTGTATTCGCGGCCATATTCTTGATTTTCTTGATCCAAAACTAGATTTTTGAATTCGCGACCAAATTCATGATTTTCTTGATCCAAAACTAGATTTTTGAATTCGCGACCAAATTCATGAATTTCTTGAGCCAAAACTAGATTTATTATTCGCGACCAAATTCTTGATTTTCTTGATCCAAAACTTGATTTTTGAATTTGCGACAAAATTCTTGATTTTCTTGATCCAAAACTAGTTTTTTGAATTCGCGACCAAATTCTTTATTTTCGTGATCCAAAACTAGATTTTTCAATTCGCGAGCAAATTCTTGATTTTCTTGATCCAAAACTAGACTTTTGAATTCGCGACGAAATTCTTGATTTTCTTGATCCAATACTAGATTTTGTATTCGCGACCAAATTCTTCATTTTCTTGATCCAATACTAGATTTTTGAATTCGCGACCAAATTCTTGATTTTCACGATCCAGAACATGTTTTTTGTATTCGCGAGCAAATTCTTGATTTTCTTGATCCAAAACTTGATTTTTGAATTCGCGACGAAATTCTTGATTTTCTTGATCCAATACTAGATTTTTGAATTCTCGACCAAATTCTTGATTTTCGTGATCCAAAACTAGATTTTTGAATTCGCGACCAAATT
This sequence comes from x Bolboschoenoplectus mariqueter, assembly GCA_037678475.1. Lineage (NCBI taxonomy): Eukaryota > Viridiplantae > Streptophyta > Magnoliopsida > Poales > Cyperaceae > x Bolboschoenoplectus > x Bolboschoenoplectus mariqueter. The sequence goes on along the minus strand of CM075268.1, from coordinate 361,538 downwards.
CTTGTTATTCTTGATCCAAAACTAGATTTTTGAATTCGCGACCAAATTCTTGATTTTCATGATCCAAAACTTGTTTTTTGTATTAGCGACCAAATTCATGATTTTCTTGATCGAAAACTAGATTTTTGTATGCTGGACCAAATTCTTTATTTTCTTGATCCAAACCTAGATTTTTGAAATTCGCGACCAAATTCTTGATTTTCTTGATCCAAAACTAGATTTTTGTATTCGCGATCAAATTCTTGATTTTCTTGATCCAATACTAGATTTTTGAATTCGCGACCAAATTCTTGTTTTTCAAGATCCAGAACATGTTTTTTGTATTCGCGATCAAATTCTTGATTTTCTTGATCCAAAACTAGATTTTTGAATTCGCGACCAAATTCATGATTTTCTTGATCCAAAACTAGATTTTTGAATTCGCGACCAAATTAATGAATTTCTTGAGCCAAAACTAGATTTATTATTCGCGACCAAATTCTTGATTTTCTTGTTCCAAAACTTGATTTTTGAATTTGCGACAAAATTCTTGATTTTCTTGATCCAAAACTAGTTTTTTGAATTCGCGACGAAATTCTTTATTTTCGTGATCCAAAACTAGATTTTTCAATTCGCGAGCAAATTCTTGATTTTCTTGATCCAAAACTAGATTTTTGAATTCGCGACCAAATTCATGATTTTCTTGATCCAAAACTAGATTTTTGAATTCGATCCAAATTCTTGATTTTCTTGATCCAAAACTAGATTTTTGAATTCGCGACCAAATTCTTGATTTTCTTGATCCAAAACTTGTTTTTTGTATTCGCGATCAAATTCTTGATTTTCTTGATCCAAAACAAAATGTTTGTATTCGCGATCAAATTCTTGCTTTTCTTGATCCAAAACTAGATTTTTGAATTCGGGACCAAATTCTTGATATTCTTGATCCAAAACTAGATTTTTGAATTCGCGACCAAATTCTTGATTTTCTTGATCCAAAACTAGATTTTTGAATTCGCGACCAAATTCATGATTTTCTTGATCCAAAACTAGATTTTTGAATTCGCGACCAAATTCTCGATTTTCTTGATCCAAAACTAGATTTTTGAATTCGCGACAAAATTCTTGATTTTCTTGATCCAAAACTAGATTTTTGTATTCGCGGCCAAATTCTTGATTTTCTTGATCCAAAACTAGATTTTTGAATTCGCGACCAAATTCATGATTTTCTTGATCCAAAACTAGATTTTTGAATTCGCGACCAAATTCATGAATTTCTTTTGCCAAAACTAGATTTATTATTCGCGACCAAATTCTTGATTTTCTTGATCCAAAACTTGATTTTTGAATTTGCGACAAAATTCTTGATTTTCTTGATCCAAAACTAGTTTTTTGAATTCGCGACCAAATTCTTTATTTTCGTGATCCAAAACTAGATTTTTCAATTCGCGAGCAAATTCTTGATTTTCTTGATCCAAAACTAGACTTTTGAATTCGCGACGAAATTCTTGATTTTCTTGATCCAATACTAGATTTTGTATTCGCGACCAAATTCTTCATTTTCTTGATCCAATACTAGATTTTTGAATTCGCGACCAAATTCTTGATTTTCACGATCCAGAACATGTTTTTTGTATTCGCGATCAAATTCTTGCTTTTCTTGATCCAAAACTAGATTTTTGAATTCGCGACGAAATTGTTGATTTTCTTGATCCAATACTAGATTTTGTATTCGCGACCAAATTCTTCATTTTCTTGATCCAATACTAGATTTTTGAATTCACGACCAAATTCTTGATTTTCACGATCCAGAACATGTTTTTTGTATTCGCGATCAAATTCTTGATTTTCTTGATCCAAAACTAGATTTTTGAATTCTCGACCAAATTCTTGATTTTCGTGATCCAAAACTAAATTTTTGATTTCGCGACCAAATTCTTGTTTTTCTTGATCCAAAACTAGATTTTTGAATTCGCGACCAAATTCTTGATTTTCATGATCCAAAACTTGTTTTTTGTATTAGCGACCAAATTCTTGATTTTCGTGATCCAAAACTGGATTTTTGAATTCGCGACCAAATTCTTGTTTTTCTTGATCCAAAACTAGATTTTTGAATTCACGACTAAATTCTTGATTTTCTTGATCCAAAACTAGATTTTTGAATTCTCGACCAAATTCTTGATTTTCGTGATCCAAAACTAGATTTTTGAATTCGCGACCAAATTCTTGATTTTCTTGATCCAAAACTAGATTTTTGAACTCGCGACAAAATTCTTGATTTTCTTGATCCAAAACTTGTTTTTTGTATTGGCGACCAAATTCTTGATTTTCTTGATCCAAAACTAAATTTTTTTAATTTGGAACAAAATTTTTGATTTTCTTGATCCAAAACTAGATTTTTCAATTCGCGACAAAATTCTTGATTTTCGTGATCCAAAACTAGATTTTTGAATTCGCGACCAAATTCTGGATTTTCTTGATCCAAAACTAGATTTTTGAATTCGCGACCAAATTCTTGATTTTCGTGATCCAAAACTAGATTTTTGAATTCGCGACCAAATTCATGATTTTCTTGATCCAAAACTAGATTTTTGAATTCGCGACCAAATTAATGAATTTCTTGAGCCAAAACTAGATTTATTATTCGCGACCAAATTCTTGATTTTCTTGATCCAAAACATGATTTTTGAATTTGCGACAAAATTCTTGATTTTCTTGATCCAAAACTAGTTTTTTGAATTCGCGACCAAATTCTTTATTTTCGTGATCCAAAACTAGATTTTTCAATTCGCGAGCAAATTCTTGATTTTCTTGATCCAAAAGTAGATTTTTGAATTCGCGACAAAATTCTTGATTTTCTTGATCCAATACTAGATTTTGTATTCGCGACCAAATTCTTCATTTTCTTGATCCAATACTAGATTTTTGAATTCGCGACCAAATTCTTGATTTTCACGATCCAGAACATGTTTTTTGTATTCGCGATCAAATTCTTGCTTTTCTTGATCCAAAACTAGATTTTTGAATTCGCGACGAAATTGTTGATTTTCTTGATCCAAAACTAGATTTTTGAATTCTCGACCAAATTCTTGATTTTCGTGATCGAAAACTAGATTTTTGAATTCGCGACGAAATTGTTGATTTTCTCGATCCAAAACTAGATTTTTGAATTCTCGACCAAATTCTTGATTTTCGTGATCCAAAACAAGATTTTTGAATTCGCGACCAAATTCTTGATTTTCTTGATCCAAAACTAGATTTTTGAATTCGCGACCAAATTCTTGATTTTCATGATTCAAAACTAGTTTTTTGAATTCGCGACCAAATTCTTGATTTTCATGATTCAAAACTAGTTTTTTGAATTCGCGACCAAATTCTTGATTTTCTTGATCCAAAACTAGATTTTTGAATTCGCGACCAAATTCTTGATTTTCTTGATCCAAAACTAGATTTTTGAATTCGCGACCAAATTCTTGATTTTCATGATCCAAAACTTGTTTTTTGTATTAGCGACCAAATTCTTGATTTTCGTGATCCAAAACTGGATTTTTGAATTCGCGACCAATTTCTTGTTTTTCTTGATCCAAAACTAGATTTTTGAATTCACGACTAAATTCTTGATTTTCTTGATCCAAAACTAGATTTTTGAATTCTCGACCAAATTCTTGATTTTCGTGATCCAAAACTAGATTTTTGAATTCGCGACCAAATTCTTGATTTTCTTGATCCAAAACTAGATTTTTGAACTCGCGACAAAATTCTTGATTTTCTTGATCCAAAACTTGTTTTTTGTATTGGCGACCAAATTCTTGATTTTCTTGATCCAAAACTAAATTTTTTTAATTTGGAACAAAATTTTTGATTTTCTTGATCCAAAACTAGATTTTTCAATTCGCGACAAAATTCTTGATTTTCGTGATCCAAAACTAGATTTTTGAATTCGCGACCAAATTCTGGATTTTCTTGATCCAAAACTAGATTTTTGAATTCGCGACCAAATTCTTGATTTTCGTGATCCAAAACTAGATTTTTGAATTCGCGACCAAATTCATGATTTTCTTGATCCAAAACTAGATTTTTGAATTCGCGACCAAATTAATGAATTTCTTGAGCCAAAACTAGATTTATTATTCGCGACCAAATTCTTGATTTTCTTGATCCAAAACATGATTTTTGAATTTGCGACAAAATTCTTGATTTTCTTGATCCAAAACTAGTTTTTTGAATTCGCGACCAAATTCTTTATTTTCGTGATCCAAAACTAGATTTTTCAATTCGCGAGCAAATTCTTGATTTTCTTGATCCAAAAGTAGATTTTTGAATTCGCGACAAAATTCTTGATTTTCTTGATCCAATACTAGATTTTGTATTCGCGACCAAATTCTTCATTTTCTTGATCCAATACTAGATTTTTGAATTCGCGACCAAATTCTTGATTTTCACGATCCAGAACATGTTTTTTGTATTCGCGATCAAATTCTTGCTTTTCTTGATCCAAAACTAGATTTTTGAATTCGCGACGAAATTGTTGATTTTCTTGATCCAAAACTAGATTTTTGAATTCTCGACCAAATTCTTGATTTTCGTGATCGAAAACTAGATTTTTGAATTCGCGACGAAATTGTTGATTTTCTCGATCCAAAACTAGATTTTTGAATTCTCGACCAAATTCTTGATTTTCGTGATCCAAAACAAGATTTTTGAATTCGCGACCAAATTCTTGATTTTCTTGATCCAAAACTAGATTTTTGAATTCGCGACCAAATTCTTGATTTTCATGATTCAAAACTAGTTTTTTGAATTCGCGACCAAATTCTTGATTTTCTTGATCCAAAACTAGATTTTTGAATTCGCGACCAAATTCTTGATTTTCTTGATCCAAAACTTGTTTTTTGTATTCGCGATCAAATTCTTGATTTTCTTGATCCAAAACAAAATGTTTGTATTCGCGATCAAATTCTTGCTTTTCTTGATCCAAAACTAGATTTTTGAATTCGGGACCAAATTCTTGATTTTCGTGATCCAAAACTAGATTTTTGAATTCGCGACGAAATTCTTGATTTTCTTGATCCAATACTAGATTTTTGAATTCGCGACCAAATTCTTCATTTTCTTGATCCAATACTAGATTTTTGAATTCGCGACCAAATTCTTGATTTTCACGATCCAGAACATGTTTTTTGTATTCGCGATCAAATTCTTGCTTTTCTTGATCCAAAACTAGATTTTTGAATTCGCGACGAAATTGTTGATTTTCTTGATCCAAAACTAGATTTTTGAATTCTCGACCAAATTCTTGATTTTCGTGATCCAAAACTAGATTTTTGAATTCGCGACGAAATTGTTGATTTTCTCGATCCAAAACTAGATTTTTGAATTCTCGACCAAATTCTTGATTTTCGTGATCCAAAACAAGATTTTTGAATTCGCGACCAAATTCTTGATTTTCGTGATCCAAAACTAGTTTTTTGAATTCGCGACCAAATTCTGGATTTTCTTGATCCAAAACTAGATTTTTGAATTCTCGACCAAATTCATGAATTTCTTGATCCAAAACTAGATTTTTGAATTCGCGACCAAATTCTCGATTTTCTTGATCCAAAACTAGATTTTTGAATTCGCGACAAAATTCTTAATTTTCTTAATCCAAAACTAGATTTTTATATTCGCGGCCAAATTCATGATTTTCATGATCCAAAACTAGATTTTTGAATTCGCGACAAAATTCTTAATTTTCTTGATCCAAAACTAGATTTTTATATTCGCGGCCAAATTCATGATTTTCATGATCCAAAACTAGATTTTTGAAAATTCTCGACCAAATTCATGAATTTCTTGATCCAAAACTAGATGTTTGAATTCGTGATCAAATTCTTGCTTTTCTTGAACCAAAACTAGATTTTTGAATTCGCGACCAAATTCTTGATATTCTTGATCCAAAACTAGATTTTTGTATTCGCGGTCAAATTCTTGATTTTCTTGATTCAAAACTAGATTTTTGGATTCGCGACCAAATTAATGATTTTCTTGATCCAAAACTAGATTTTAGAATTTGCGCCAAATTCTAGATTTTCTTGATCCAAAACTAGATTTTTGAATTCGCGACAAAATTCATGATTTTCTTGATCCAAAACTAGATTTTTGAATTCGCGACCAAATTCTCGATTTTCTTGATCGAAAACTAGATTTTTGAATTCGCGACAAAATTCTTGATTTTCTTGATCCAAAACTAGATTTTTGTATTCGCGGCCAAATTCTTGATTTTCTTGATCCAAAACTAGATTTTTGAATTCGCGACCAAATTCATGATTTTCTTGATCCAAAACTAGATTTTTGAATTCGCGACCAAATTCATGAATTTCTTGAGCCAAAACTAGATTTATTATTCGCGACCAAATTCTTGATTTTCTTGATCCAAAACTTGATTTTTGAATTTGCGACAAAATTCTTGATTTTCTTGATCCAAAACTAGTTTTTTGAATTCGCGACCAAATTCTTTATTTTCGTGATCCAAAACTAGATTTTTCAATTCGCGAGCAAATTCTTGATTTTCTTGATCCAAAACTAGACTTTTGAATTCGCGACGAAATTCTTGATTTTCTTGATCCAATACTAGATTTTGTATTCGCGACCAAATTCTTCATTTTCTTGATCCAATACTAGATTTTTGAATTCGCGACCAAATTCTTGATTTTCACGATCCAGAACATGTTTTTTGTATTCGCGATCAAATTCTTGCTTTTCTTGATCCAAAACTAGATTTTTGAATTCGCGACGAAATTGTTGATTTTCTTGATCCAAAACTAGATTTTTGAATTCTCGACCAAATTCTTGATTTTCGTGATCCAAAACTAGATTTTTGAATTCGCGACCAAATTCTTGTTTTTCTTGATCCAAAACTAGATTTTTGAATTCGCGAACAAATTCTTGATTTTCATGATCCAAAACTTGTTTTTTGTATTAGCGACCAAATTCATGATTTTCTTGATCGAAAACTAGATTTTTGTATGCTGGACCAAATTCTTTATTTTCTTGATCCAAACCTAGATTTTTGAAATTCGCGACCAAATTCTTGATTTTCTTGATCCAAAACTAGATTTTTGTATTCGCGATCAAATTCTTGATTTTCTTGATCCAATACTAGATTTTTGAATTCGCGACCAAATTCTTGTTTTTCAAGATCCAGAACATGTTTTTTGTATTCGCGATCAAATTCTTGATTTTCTTGATCCAAAACTAGATTTTTGAATTCGCGACCAAATTCATGATTTTCTTGATCCAAAACTAGATTTTTGAATTCGCGACCAAATTAATGAATTTCTTGAGCCAAAACTAGATTTATTATTCGCGACCAAATTCTTGATTTTCTTGTTCCAAAACTTGATTTTTGAATTTGCGACAAAATTCTTGATTTTCTTGATCCAAAACTAGTTTTTTGAATTCGCGACGAAATTCTTTATTTTCGTGATCCAAAACTAGATTTTTCAATTCGCGAGCAAATTCTTGATTTTCTTGATCCAAAACTAGATTTTTGAATTCGCGACCAAATTCATGATTTTCTTGATCCAAAACTAGATTTTTGAATTCGATCCAAATTCTTGATTTTCTTGATCCAAAACTAGATTTTTGAATTCGCGACCAAATTCTTGATTTTCTTGATCCAAAACTTGTTTTTTGTATTCGCGATCAAATTCTTGATTTTCTTGATCCAAAACAAAATGTTTGTATTCGCGATCAAATTCTTGCTTTTCTTGATCCAAAACTAGATTTTTGAATTCGGGACCAAATTCTTGATATTCTTGATCCAAAACTAGATTTTTGAATTCGCGACCAAATTCTTGATTTTCTTGATCCAAAACTAGATTTTTGAATTCGCGACCAAATTCTTGATTTTCTTGATCCAAAACTTGTTTTTTGTATTAGCGACCAAATTCTTGATTTTCTTGATCGAAAACTAGATTTTTGTATTCTGGACCAAATTCTTTATTTTCTTGATCCAAACCTAGATTTTTGAAATTCGCGACCAAATTCTTGATTTTCTTGATCCAAAACTTGATTTTTGTATTCTGGACCAAATTCTTTATTTTCTTGATCCAAACCTAGATTTTTGAATTCGCGACCAAATTCTTGATTTTCTTGATCCAAAACTAGATTTTTGAATTCGCGACCAAATTCTTGATTTTTCTTGATCCAAAATTTGTTTTTTGTATTGGCGACCAAATTCTTGATTTTCTTGATCCAAAACTAGATTTTTGAATTCGCGACCAAATTCTTGATTTTCTTGATCCAAAACTAGATTTTTGAACTCGCGACAAAATTCTTGATTTTCTTGATCCAAAACATGTTTTTTGTATTGGCGACCAAATTCTAGATTTTCTTGATCGAAAACTAGATTTTTGTATTCTGGACCAAATTCTTTATTTTCTTGATCCAAACCTAGATTTTTGAAATTTGCGACAAAATTCTTGATTTTCTTGATCCAAAACTAGATTTTTGAATCCGCGACCAAATTGTTGATTTTCTTGATCCAAAATTAGATTTTTGAATTCGCGACCAAATGCTTGATTTTCTTGATCCAAATCTAGAATTTTGAATTCGCGACAAAATTCTTGATTTTCTTGATCCAAAACTTGTTTTTTGTATTGGCGACCAAATTCTTGATTTTCTTGATCCAAAACTAAATTTTTTTAATTCGGAACAAAATTCTTGATTTTTTTGATCCAAAACTAGATTTTTCAATTCGCGACAAAATTCTTGATTTTCGTGATCCAAAACTACATTTTTGAATTCGCGACCAAATTCTTGATTTTCTTGATCCAAAACTAGATTTTTGAATTCGCGACCAAATTCTTGATTTTTCTTGATCCAAAATTTGTTTTTTGTATTGGCGACCAAATTCTTGATTTTCTTGATCCAAAACTAGATTTTTGAATTCGCGACCAAATTGTTGATTTTCTTGATCCAAAACTAGATTTTTGAATTCGCGACCAAATGCTTGATTTTCTTGATCCAAAACTAGAATTTTGAATTCGCGACAAAATTCTTGATTTTCTTGATCCAAAACTTGTTTTTTGTATTGGCGACCAAATTCTTGATTTTCTTGATCCAAAACTAGATTTTTCAATTCGCGACAAAATTCTTGATTTTCGTGATCCAAAACTAGATTTTTGAATTCGCGACCAAATTCTTGATTTTCTTGATCCAAAACTAGAGTTTTGAATTCGCGACCAAATTCTTGATTTTTCTTGATCCAAAATTTGTTTTTTGTATTGGCGACCAAATTCTTGATTTTCTTGATCCAAAACTAGATTTTTGAATTCGCGACCAAATTCTTGATTTTCTTGATCCAAAACTAGATTTTTGAATTCGATCCAAATTCTTGATTTTCTTGATCCAAAACTAGATTTTTGAATTCGCGACCAAATTCTTGATTTTCTTGATCCAAAACTTGTTTTTTGTATTCGCGATCAAATTCTTGATTTTCTTGATCCAAAACAAAATGTTTGTATTCGCGATCAAATTCTTGCTTTTCTTGATCCAAAACTAGATTTTTGAATTCGGGACCAAATTCTTGATATTCTTGATCCAAAACTAGATTTTTGAATTCGCGACCAAATTCTTGATTTTCTTGATCCAAAACTAGATTTTTGAATTCGCGACCAAATTCTTGATTTTCTTGATCCAAAACTTGTTTTTTGTATTAGCGACCAAATTCTTGATTTTCTTGATCGAAAACTAGATTTTTGTATTCTGGACCAAATTCTTTATTTTCTTGATCCAAACCTAGATTTTTGAAATTCGCGACCAAATTCTTGATTTTCTTGATCCAAAACTTGATTTTTGTATTCTGGACCAAATTCTTTATTTTCTTGATCCAAACCTAGATTTTTGAATTCGCGACCAAATTCTTGATTTTCTTGATCCAAAACTAGATTTTTGAATTCGCGACCAAATTCTTGATTTTTCTTGATCCAAAATTTGTTTTTTGTATTGGCGACCAAATTCTTGATTTTCTTGATCCAAAACTAGATTTTCGAATTCGCGACCAAATTCTCGATTTTCTTGATCCAAAACTAGATTTTTGAATTCGATCCAAATTCTTGATTTTCTTGATCCAAAACTAGATTTTTGAACTCGCGACAAAATTCTTGATTTTCTTGATCCAAAACATGTTTTTTGTATTGGCGACCAAATTCTAGATTTTCTTGATCGAAAACTAGATTTTTGTATTCTGGACCAAATTCTTTATTTTCTTGATCCAAACCTAGATTTTTGAAATTTGCGACAAAATTCTTGATTTTCTTGATCCAAAACTAGATTTTTGAATCCGCGACCAAATTGTTGATTTTCTTGATCCAAAATTAGATTTTTGAATTCGCGACCAAATGCTTGATTTTCTTGATCCAAATCTAGAATTTTGAATTCGCGACAAAATTCTTGATTTTCTTGATCCAAAACTTGTTTTTTGTATTGGCGACCAAATTCTTGATTTTCTTGATCCAAAACTAAATTTTTTTAATTCGGAACAAAATTCTTGATTTTTTTGATCCAAAACTAGATTTTTCAATTCGCGACAAAATTCTTGATTTTCGTGATCCAAAACTACATTTTTGAATTCGCGACCAAATTCTTGATTTTCTTGATCCAAAACTAGATTTTTGAATTCGCGACCAAATTCTTGATTTTTCTTGATCCAAAATTTGTTTTTTGTATTGGCGACCAAATTCTTGATTTTCTTGATCCAAAACTAGATTTTTGAATTCGCGACCAAATTGTTGATTTTCTTGATCCAAAACTAGATTTTTGAATTCGCGACCAAATGCTTGATTTTCTTGATCCAAAACTAGAATTTTGAATTCGCGACAAAATTCTTGATTTTCTTGATCCAAAACTTGTTTTTTGTATTGGCGACCAAATTCTTGATTTTCTTGATCCAAAACTAGATTTTTCAATTCGCGACAAAATTCTTGATTTTCGTGATCCAAAACTAGATTTTTGAATTCGCGACCAAATTCTTGATTTTCTTGATCCAAAACTAGAGTTTTGAATTCGCGACCAAATTCTTGATTTTTCTTGATCCAAAATTTGTTTTTTGTATTGGCGACCAAATTCTTGATTTTCTTGATCCAAAACTAGATTTTTGAATTCGCGACCAAATTCTTGATTTTCTTGATCCAAAACTAGATTTTTGAATTCGATCCAAATTCTTGATTTTCTTGATCCAAAACTAGATTTTTGAATTCGCGACCAAATTCTTGATTTTCTTGATCCAAAACTTGTTTTTTGTATTCGCGATCAAATTCTTGATTTTCTTGATCCAAAACAAAATGTTTGTATTCGCGATCAAATTCTTGCTTTTCTTGATCCAAAACTAGATTTTTGAATTCGGGACCAAATTCTTGATATTCTTGATCCAAAACTAGATTTTTGAATTCGCGACCAAATTCTTGATTTTCTTGATCCAAAACTAGATTTTTGAATTCGCGACCAAATTCTTGATTTTCTTGATCCAAAACTTGTTTTTTGTATTAGCGACCAAATTCTTGATTTTCTTGATCGAAAACTAGATTTTTGTATTCTGGACCAAATTCTTTATTTTCTTGATCCAAACCTAGATTTTTGAAATTCGCGACCAAATTCTTGATTTTCTTGATCCAAAACTTGATTTTTGTATTCTGGACCAAATTCTTTATTTTCTTGATCCAAACCTAGATTTTTGAATTCGCGACCAAATTCTTGATTTTCTTGATCCAAAACTAGATTTTTGAATTCGCGACCAAATTCTTGATTTTTCTTGATCCAAAATTTGTTTTTTGTATTGGCGACCAAATTCTTGATTTTCTTGATCCAAAACTAGATTTTTGAATTCGCGACCAAATTCTTGATTTTCTTGATCCAAAACTAGATTTTTGAACTCGCGACAAAATTCTTGATTTTCTTGATCCAAAACATGTTTTTTGTATTGGCGACCAAATTCTAGATTTTCTTGATCGAAAACTAGATTTTTGTATTCTGGACCAAATTCTTTATTTTCTTGATCCAAACCTAGATTTTTGAAATTTGCGACAAAATTCTTGATTTTCTTGATCCAAAACTAGATTTTTGAATCCGCGACCAAATTGTTGATTTTCTTGATCCAAAATTAGATTTTTGAATTCGCGACCAAATGCTTGATTTTCTTGATCCAAATCTAGAATTTTGAATTCGCGACAAAATTCTTGATTTTCTTGATCCAAAACTTGTTTTTTGTATTGGCGACCAAATTCTTGATTTTCTTGATCCAAAACTAAATTTTTTTAATTCGGAACAAAATTCTTGATTTTTTTGATCCAAAACTAGATTTTTCAATTCGCGACAAAATTCTTGATTTTCGTGATCCAAAACTACATTTTTGAATTCGCGACCAAATTCTTGATTTTCTTGATCCAAAACTAGATTTTTGAATTCGCGACCAAATTCTTGTTTTTTCTTGATCCAAAATTTGTTTTTTGTATTGGCGACCAAATTCTTGATTTTCTTGATCCAAAACTAGATTTTTGAATTCGCGACCAAATTGTTGATTTTCTTGATCCAAAACTAGATTTTTGAATTCGCGACCAAATGCTTGATTTTCTTGATCCAAAACTAGAATTTTGAATTCGCGACAAAATTCTTTATTTTCTTGATCCAAAACTTGTTTTTTGTATTGGCGACCAAATTCTTGATTTTCTTGATCCAAAACTAGATTTTTCAATTCGCGACAAAATTCTTGATTTTCGTGATCCAAAACTAGATTTTTGAATTCGCGACCAAATTCTTGATTTTCTTGATCCAAAACTAGAGTTTTGAATTCGCGACCAAATTCTTGATTTTTCTTGATCCAAAATTTGTTTTTTGTATTGGCGACCAAATTCTTGATTTTCTTGATCCAAAACTAGATTTTTGAATTCGCGACCAAATTCTTGATTTTCTTGATCCAAAACTAGATTTTTGAATTCGATCCAAATTCTTGATTTTCTTGATCCAAAACTAGATTTTTGAATTCGCGACCAAATTCTTGATTTTCTTGATCCAAAACTTGTTTTTTGTATTCGCGATCAAATTCTTGATTTTCTTGATCCAAAACAAAATGTTTGTATTCGCGATCAAATTCTTGCTTTTCTTGATCCAAAACTAGATTTTTGAATTCGGGACCAAATTCTTGATATTCTTGATCCAAAACTAGATTTTTGAATTCGCGACCAAATTCTTGATTTTCTTGATCCAAAACTAGATTTTTGAATTCGCGACCAAATTCTTGATTTTCTTGATCCAAAACTTGTTTTTTGTATTAGCGACCAAATTCTTGATTTTCTTGATCGAAAACTAGATTTTTGTATTCTGGACCAAATTCTTTATTTTCTTGATCCAAACCTAGATTTTTGAAATTCGCGACCAAATTCTTGATTTTCTTGATCCAAAACTTGATTTTTGTATTCGCGATCAAATTCTTGATTTTCTTGATCCCAAACTAGATTTTTGAATTCGCGACCAAATTCTTGATTTTCAAGATGCAGAAAATGTTTTTTGTATTCGCGATCAAATTTTTGCTTTTCTTGATCCAAAACTAGATTTTTGAATTCGCGACCAAATTATTGAAATTCTTGATAAAAAACTTGATTTTTGTATTCGCGATCAAATTCTTGATTTTCTGGATCCAAAACAAAATTTTTGTATTCGCGATCAAATTCTTGCTTTTCTTGATCCAAAACTAGATTTTTGAATTCGTGACCAAATTCTTGATATTCTTGATCCAAAACTAGATTTTTGTATTCGCGGCTATATTCTTGATTTTCTTGATAGAAATCTAGATTTTTGAATTCTCGACCAAATCCTCGATTTTCTTGATCCAAAACTAGATTTTTGAATTCGCGACAAAATTCTTGATTTTCTTGATCCAAAACTAGGTTTTTGTATTCGCGGCCAAATTCTTGATTTTCTTGATCAAAAACTAGATTTTTGAATTCTCGACCAAATTCTTGATTTTCGTGATCCAAAACTAGATTTTTGAATTCGCGACCAAATTCTTGATTTTTCTTTATCCAAAATTTGTTTTTTTTATTGGCGACCAAATTCTTGATTTTCTTGATCCAAAACTAGATTTTTGAAGTCGCGACCAAATTCTTGATTTTCTTGATCCAAAACTAGATTTTTGAACTCGCGACAAAATTCTTGATTTTCTTGATCCAAAACTTGTTTTTTGTATTGGCGACCAAATTCTAGATTTTCTTGATCGAAAACTAGATTTTTGTATTCTGGACCAAATTCTTTATTTTCTTGATCCAAACCTAGATTTTTGAAATTTGCGACAAAATTCTTGATTTTCTTGATCCAAAACCAGATTTTTGAATTCGCGACCAAATTGTTGATTTTCTTGATCCAAAACTAGATTTTTGAATTCGCGACCAAATGCTTGATTTTCTTGATCCAAAACTAGAATTTTGAATTCGCGACAAAATTCTTGCTTTTCTTGATCCAAAACTAGATTTTTGAATTCGCGACCAAATTATTGAAATTCTTGATAAAAAACTTGATTTTTGTATTCGCGATCAAATTCTTGATTTTCTTGATCCAAAACAAAATGTTTGTATTCGCTATCAAATTCTTGCTTTTCTTGATCCAAAACTAGATTTTTGAATTCGGGACCAAATTCTTGATATTCTTGATCCAAAACTAGATTTTTGTATTCGCGGCTATATTCTTGATTTTCTTGATAGAAATCTAGATTTTTTAATTCTCGACCAAATCCTCGATTTTCTTGATCCAAAACTAGATTTTTGAATTCGCGACAAAATTCTTGATTTTCTTGATCCAAAACTAGATTTTTGAATTCACGACTAAATTCTTGATTTTCTTGATCCAAAACTAGATTTTTGAATTCTCGACCAAATTCTTGATTTTCGTGATCCAAAACTAGATTTTTGAATTCGCGACCAAATTCTTGATTTTCTTGATCCAAAACTAGAATTTTGAACTCGCGACAAAATTCTTGATTTTCTTGATCCAAAACTTGTTTTTTGTATTGGCGATCAAATTCTTGATTTTCTTGATCCAAAACCAAATTTTTTTAATTCGGAACAAAATTCTTGATTTTCTTGATCCAAAACTAGATTTTTCAATTCGCGACAAAATTCTTGATTTTCGTGATCCAAAACTAGATTTTTGAATTCGCGACCAAATTCTTGATTTTCTTGATCCAAAACTAGATTTTTGAATTCGCGACCAAATTCTTGATTTTTCTTGATCCAAAATTTGTTTTTTGTATTGGCGACCAAATTCTTGATTTTCTTGATCCAAAACTAGATTTTTGAATTCGCGACCAAATTGTTGATTTTCTTGATCCAAAACTAGATTTTTGAACTCGCGACAAAATTCTTGATTTTCTTGATCCAAAACATGTTTTTTGTATTGGCGACCAAATTCTAGATTTTCTTGATCGAAAACTAGATTTTTGTATTCTGGACCAAATTCTTTATTTTCTTGATCCAAACCTAGATTTTTGAAATTGGCGACAAAATTCTTGATTTTCTTGATCCAAAACTAGATTTTTGAATTCGCGACCAAATTGTTGATTTTCTTGATCCAAAACTAGATTTTTGAATTCGCGACAAAATTCTTGATTTTTTTGATCCAAAACTAGATTTTTGTATTCGCGACCAAATTCTTGATTTTCTTGATCCAAAACTAGATTTTTGAATTCGCGACCAAATTCATGATTTTCATGATCCAAAACTAGATTTTTGAAAATTCTCGACCAAATTCATGAATTTCTTGATCCAAAACTAGATGTTTGAATTCGTGATCAAATTCTTGCTTTTCTTGATCCAAAACTAGATTTTTGAATTCGCGACCAAATTCTTGATATTCTTGATCCAAAACTAGATTTTTGTATTCGCGGTCAAATTCTTGATTTTCTTGATCCAAAACTAGATTTTTGGATTCGCGACCAAATTAATGATTTTCTTGATCCAAAACTAGATTTTTGAATTGGCGCCAAATTCTAGATTTTCTTGATCCAAAACTAGATTTTTGAATTCGCGACCAAATTCTCGATTTTCTTGATCCAAAACTAGATTTTTGAATTCGCGACCAAATTCTCGATTTTCTTGATCCAAAACTAGATTTTTGAATTCGCGACAAAATTCTTGATTTTCTTGATCCAAAACTAGATTTTTGTATTCGCGGCCAAATTCTTGATTTTCTTGATCCAAAACTAGATTTTTGAATTCGCGACCAAATTCTTGATTTTCTTGATCCAAAACTAGATTTTTGAATTCGCGACGAAATTCTTGATTTTCTTGATCCAAAACTAGATTTTTGAATTCGATCCAAATTCTTGATTTTCTTGATCCAAAACTAGATTTTTGAATTCGCGACCAAATTCTTGATTTTCTTGATCCAAAACTTGTTTTTTGTATTCGCGATCAAATTCTTGATTTTCTTGATCCAAAACTAGATTTTTCAATTCGCGAGCAAATTCTTGATTTTCTTGATCCAAAACTAGATTTTTGAATTCGGGACCAAATTCTTGATATTCTTGATCCAAAACTAGATTTTTGAATTCGCGACCAAATGCTTGATTTTCTTGATCCAAAACTAGATTTTTGAATTCGCGACAAAATTCTTGATTTTCTTGATCCAAAACTTGTTTTTTGTATTGGCGACCAAATTCTCGATTTTCTTGATCCAAAACTAAATTTTTTTAATTCGGAACAAAATTCTCGATTTTCTTGATCCAAAACTAGATTTTTGAATTCGCGACAAAATTCTTGATTTTCTTAATCCAAAACTAGATTTTTGTATTCGCGGCCAAATTCTTGATTTTCTTGATCCAAAACTAGAGTTTTGAATTCGCGACCAAATTCTTGATTTTTCTTGATCCAAAATTTGTTTTTTGTATTGGCTACCAAATTCTTGATTTTCTTGATCCAAAAATAGATTTTTGAATTCGCGACCAAATTCTTGATTTTCTTGATCCAAAACTAGATTTTTGAATTCGATCCAAATTCTTGATTTTCTTGATCCAAAACTAGATTTTTGAATTCGCGACCAAATTCTTGATTTTCTTGATCCAAAACTTGTTTTTTGTATTCGCGATCAAATTCTTGATTTTCTTGATCCAAAACAAAATGTTTGTATTCGCGATCAAATTCTTGCTTTTCTTGATCCAAAACTAGATTTTTTGAATTCGGGACCAAATTCTTGATATTCTTGATCCAAAACTAGATTTTTGAATTCGCGACCAAATGCTTGATTTTCTTGATCCAAAACTAGATTTTTGAATTCGCGACAAAATTCTTGATTTTCTTGATCCAAAACTTGTTTTTTGTATTGGCGACCAAATTCTTGATTTTCTTGATCCAAAACTAAATTTTTTTAATTCGGAACAAAATTCTTGATTTTTTTGATCCAAAACTAGATTTTTCAATTCGCGACAAAATTCTTGATTTTCGTGATCCAAAACTAGATTTTTGAATTCGCGACCAAATTGTTGATTTTCTTGATTCAAAACTAGATTTTTGAACTCGCGACAAAATTCTTGATTTTCTTGATCCAAAACATGTTTTTTGTATTGGCGACCAAATTCTAGATTTTCTAGATCGAAAACTAGATTTTTGTATTCTGGACCAAATTCTTTATTTTCTTGATCCAAACCTAGATTTTTGAAATTTGCGACAAAATTCTTGATTTTCTTGATCCAAAACTAGATTTTTGAATTCGCGACCAAATTGTTGATTTTCTTGATCCAAAACTAGATTTTTGAATTCGCGACCAAATGCTTGATTTTCTTGATCCAAAACTAGAATTTTGAATTCGCGACAAAATTCTTGATTTTCTTGATCCAAAACTTGTTTTTTGTATTGGCGACCAAATTCTTGATTTTCTTGATCCAAAACTAAATTTTTTTAATTCGGAACAAAATTCTTGATTTTTTTGATCCAAAACTAGATTTTTCAATTCGCGACAAAATTCTTGATTTTCGTGATCCAAAACTAGATTTTTGAATTCGCGACCAAATTGTTGATTTTCTTGATCCAAAACTAGATTTTTGAATTCACGACCAAATTCTTGATTTTCTTTATCCAAAACTTGTTTTTTGTATTGGCGACCAAATTCTTGATTTTCTTGATCGAAAACTAGATTTTTGTATTCTAGACCAAATTCTTTATTTTTTTGATCCAAACCTAGATTTTTGAAATTGGCGACAAAATTCTTGATTTTCTTGATCCAAAACTAGATTGTTGTATTGGCGACCAAATTTTTGATTTTCTTGATCCAAAACTATATTTTTGTATTCGCGACCAAATTCATTAATTTCATGATCCAAAACTAGATGTTTGAATTCGTGATCAAATTCTTGCTTTTCTTGATCCAAAACTAGATTTTTGAATTCGCGACCAAATTCTTGATATTCTTGATCCAAAACTAGATTTTTGTATTCGCGGCCAAATTCTTGATTTTCTTGATCCAAAACTAGATTTTTGAATTCTCGACCAAATTCTCGATTTTCTTGATCCAAAACTAGATTTTTGTATTTGCGACAAAATTCTTGATTTTCTTGATCCAAAACTAAATTTTTTTAATTCGGAACAAAATTCTTGATTTTCTTGATCCAAAACTAGATTTTTCAATTCGCGACAAAATTCTTGATTTTCGTGATCCAAAACTAGATTTTTGAATTCGCGACCAAATTCTTGATTTTCTTGATCCAAAACTAGAGTTTTGAATTCGCGACCAAATTCTTGATTTTTCTTGATCCAAACTTTGTTTTTTGTATTGGCGACCAAATTCTTGATTTTCTTGATCCAAAACTAGATTTTTGAATTCGCGACCAAATTCTTGATTTTCTTGATCCAAAACTAGATTTTTGAATTCGATCCAAATTCTTGATTTTCTTGATCCAAAACTAGATTTTTGAATTCGCGACCAAATTCTTGATTTTCTTGATCCAAAACTTGTTTTTTGTATTC
This sequence comes from x Bolboschoenoplectus mariqueter, assembly GCA_037678475.1. Taxonomy (NCBI): domain Eukaryota; kingdom Viridiplantae; phylum Streptophyta; class Magnoliopsida; order Poales; family Cyperaceae; genus x Bolboschoenoplectus; species x Bolboschoenoplectus mariqueter. The sequence continues at coordinate 342,570 of CM075268.1, read as the reverse complement.
GCGATCAAATTCTTGATTTTCTTGATCCAAAACAAAATGTTTGTATTCGCGATCAAATTCTTGATTTTCTTGATCCAAAACTAGATTTTTCAATTCGCGACAAAATTCTTGATTTTCGTGATCCAAAACTAGATTTTTGAATTCGCGACCAAATTCTTGATTTTCTTGATCCAAAACTAGATTTTGGAATTCGCGACCAAATTCTTGATTTTTCTTGATCCAAAATTTGTTTTTTGTATTGGCGACCAAATTCTTGATTTTCTTGATCCAAAACTAGATTTTTGAATTCGCGACCAAATTCTTGATTTTCTTGATCCAAAACTAGATTTTTGAATTCACGACCAAATTCTTGATTTTCTTTATCCAAAACTTGTTTTTTGTATTGGCGACCAAATTCTTGATTTTCTTGATCGAAAACTAGATTTTTGTATTCTAGACCAAATTCTTTATTTTTTTGATCCAAACCTAGATTTTTGAAATTGGCGACAAAATTCTTGATTTTCTTGATCCAAAACTAGATTGTTGTATTGGCGACCAAATTTTTGATTTTCTTGATCCAAAACTATATTTTTGTATTCGCGACCAAATTCATTAATTTCATGATCCAAAACTAGATGTTTGAATTCGTGATCAAATTCTTGCTTTTCTTGATCCAAAACTAGATTTTTGAATTCGCGACCAAATTCTTGATATTCTTGATCCAAAACTAGATTTTTGTATTCGCGGCCAAATTCTTGATTTTCTTGATCCAAAACTAGATTTTTGAATTCTCGACCAAATTCTCGATTTTCTTGATCCAAAACTAGATTTTTGAATTCGCGACAAAATTCTTGATTTTTTTGATCCAAAACTAGATTTTTGTATTCGCGACCAAATTCTTGATTTTCTTGATCCAAAACTAGATTTTTGAATTCGCGACCAAATTCATGATTTTCATGATCCAAAACTAGATTTTTGAAAATTCTCGACCAAATTCATGAATTTCTTGATCCAAACCTAGATTTTTGAAATTGGCGACAAAATTCTTGATTTTCTTGATCCAAAACTAGATTTTTGAATTCGCGACCAAATTCTTGATATTCTTGATCCAAAACTAGATTTTTGTATTCGCGGTCAAATTCTTGATTTTCTTGATCCAAAACTAGATTTTTGGATTCGCGACCAAATTCTTGCTTTTCTTGATCCAAAACTAGATTTTTGAATTCGCGACCAAATTCTTGATATTCTTGATCCAAAACTAGATTTTTGTATTCGCGGCCAAATTCTTGATTTTCTTGATCCAAAACTAGATTTTTGAATTCGCGACCAAATTCTCGATTTTCTTGATCCAAAACTAGATTTTTGAATTCGCGACAAAATTCTTGATTTTCTTGATCCAAAACTAGATTTTTGTATTCGCGGCCAAATTCTTGATTTTCTTGATCCAAAACTAGATTTTTGAATTCGCGACCAAATTCTTGATTTTCTTGATCCAAAACTAGATTTTTGAATTCGCGACCAAATTCTTGATTTTCTTGATCCAAAACTAGATTTTTGAATTCGATCCAAATTCTTGATTTTCTTGATCCAAAACTAGATTTTTGAATTCGCGACCAAATTCTTGATTTTCTTGATCCAAAACTTGTTTTTTGTATTCGCGATCAAATTCTTGATTTTCTTGATCCAAAACTAGATTTTTCAATTCGCGAGCAAATTCTTGATTTTCTTGATCCAAAACTAGATTTTTGAATTCGGGACCAAATTCTTGATATTCTTGATCCAAAACTAGATTTTTGAATTCGCGACCAAATGCTTGATTTTCTTGATCCAAAACTAGATTTTTGAATTCGCGACAAAATTCTTGATTTTCTTGATCCAAAACTTGTTTTTTGTATTGGCGACCAAATTCTTGATTTTCTTGATCCAAAACTAAATTTTTTTAATTCGGAACAAAATTCTTGATTTTTTTGATCCAAAACTAGATTTTTCAATTCGCGACAAAATTCTTGATTTTCGTGATCCAAAACTAGATTTTTGAATTCGCGACCAAATTCTTGATTTTCTTGATCCAAAACTAGAGTTTTGAATTCGCGACCAAATTCTTGATTTTACTTGATCCAAAATTTGTTTTTTGTATTGGCGACCAAAATCTTGATTTTCTTGATCCAAAACTAGATTTTTGAATTCGCGACCAAATTCTTGATTTTCTTGATCCAAAACTAGATTTTTGAATTCGATCCAAATTCTTGATTTTCTGTATCCAAAACTAGATTTTTGAATTCGCGACCAAATTCTTGATTTTCTTGATCCAAAACTTGTTTTTTGTATTCGCGATCAAATTCTTGATTTTCTTGATCCAAAACAAAATGTTTGTATTCGCGATCAAATTCTTGCTTTTCTTGATCCAAAACTAGATTTTTGAATTCGGGACCAAATTCTTGATATTCTTGATCCAAAACTAGATTTTTGAATTCGCGACCAAATGCTTGATTTTCTTGATCCAAAACTAGATTTTTGAATTCGCGACAAAATTCTTGATTTTCTTGATCCAAAACTTGTTTTTTGTATTGGCGACCAAATTCTTGATTTTCTTGATCCAAAACTAGATTTTTGTATTCTGGACCAAATTCTTTATTTTCTTGATCCAAACCTAGATTTTTGAAATTCGCGACCAAATTCTTGATTTTCTTGATCCAAAACTTGATTTTTGTATTCGCGATCAAATTCTTGATTTTCTTGATCCAATACTAGATTTTTGAATTCGCGACCAAATTCTTGATTTTCTTGATCCAAAACTAGATTTTTGAATTCGCGACGAAATTCTTGATTTTCTTGATCCAAAACTAGATTTTTCAATTCGCGACAAAATTCTTGATTTTCGTGATCCAAAACTAGATTTTTGAATTCGCGACCAAATTCTTGATTTTCTTGATCCAAAACTAGATTTTTCAATTCGCGACAAAATTCTTGATTTTCGTGATCCAAAACTAGATTTTTGAATTCGCGACCAAATTGTTGATTTTCTTGATCCAAAACTAGATTTTTGAACTCGCGACAAAATTCTTGATTTTCTTGATCGAAAACATGTTTTTTGTATTGGCGACCAAATTCTAGATTTTCTAGATCGAAAACTAGATTTTTGTATTCTGGACCAAATTCTTTATTTTCTTGATCCAAACCTAGATTTTTGAAATTTGCGACAAAATTCTTGATTTTCTTGATCCAAAACTAGATTTTTGAATTCGCGACCAAATTGTTGATTTTCTTGATCCAAAACTAGATTTTTGAATTCGCGACCAAATGCTTGATTTTCTTGATCCAAAACTAGAATTTTGAATTCGCGACAAAATTCTTGATTTTCTTGATCCAAAACTTGTTTTTTGTATTGGCGACCAAATTCTTGATTTTCTTGATCCAAAACTAAATTTTTTTAATTCGGAACAAAATTCTTGATTTTCTTGATCCAAAACTAGATTTTTCAATTCGCGACAAAATTCTTGATTTTCGTGATCCAAAACTAGATTTTTGAATTCGCGACCAAATTCTTGATTTTCTTGATCCAAAACTAGAGTTTTGAATTCGCGACCAAATTCTTGATTTTTCTTGATCCAAACTTTGTTTTTTGTATTGGCGACAAAATTCTTGATTTTCTTGATCCAAAACTAGATTTTTGAATTCGCGACCAAATTCTCGATTTTCTTGATCCAAAACTAGATTTTTGAATTCGATCCAAATTCTTGATTTTCTTGATCCAAAACTAGATTTTTGAATTCGCGACCAAATTCTTGATTTTCTTGATCCAAAACTTGTTTTTTGTATTCGCGATCAAATTCTTGATTTTCTTGATCCAAAACAAAATGTTTGTATTCGCGATCAAATTCTTGCTTTTCTTGATCCAAAACTAGATTTTTGAATTCGGGACCAAATTCTTGATATTCTTGATCCAAAATTAGATTTTTGAATTCGCGACCAAATTCTTGATTTTCTTGATCCAAAACTAGATTTTTGAATTCGCGACCAAATTCTTGATTTTCTTGATCCAAAACTTGTTTTTTGTATTAGCGACCAAATTCTTGATTTTCTTGATCGAAAACTAGATTTTTGTATTCTGGACCAAATTCTTTATTTTCTTGATCCAAACCTAGATTTTTGAAATTCGCGACCAAATTCTTGATTTTCTTGATCCAAAACTTGATTTTTGTATTCGCGATCAAATTCTTGATTTTCTTGATCCAATACTAGATTTTTGAATTCGCGACCAAATTCTTGATTTTCTTGATCCAAAACTAGATTTTTGAATTCGCGACGAAATTCTTGATTTTCTTGATCCAAAACTAGATTTTTGAATTCGATCCAAATTCTTGATTTTCTTGATCCAAAACTAGATTTTTGAATTCGCGACCAAATTCTTGATTTTCTTGATCCAAAACTTGTTTTTTGTATTCGCGATCAAATTCTTGATTTTCTTGATCCAAAACAAAATGTTTGTATTCGCGATCAAATTCTTGCTTTTCTTGATCCAAAACTAGATTTTTGAATTCGGGACCAAATTCTTGATATTCTTGATCCAAAACTAGATTTTTGAATTCGCGACCAAATTCTTGATTTTCTTGATCCAAAACTAGATTTTTGAATTCGATCCAAATTCTTGATTTTCTTGATCCAAAACTAGATTTTTGAATTCGCGACCAAATTCTTGATTTTCTTGATCCAAAACTTGTTTTTTGTATTCGCGATCAAATTCTTGATTTTCTTGATCCAAAACTAGATTTTTCAATTCGCGAGCAAATTCTTGATTTTCTTGATCCAAAACTAGATTTTTGAATTCGCGACGAAATTCTTGATTTTCTTGATCCAAAACTAGATTTTTGAATTCGATCCAAATTCTTGATTTTCTTGATCCAAAACTAGATTTTTGAATTCGCGACCAAATTCTTGATTTTCTTGATCCAAAACTAGATTTTTGAATTCGCGACCAAATTCTCGATTTTCTTGATCCAAAACTAGATTTTTGAATTCGCGACAAAATTCTTGATTTTCTTGATCCAAAACTAGATTTTTGAATTCGCGACCAAATTCTTGATTTTCTTGATCCAAAACTAGATTTTTGAATTCGCGACCAAATTCTTGATTTTCTTGATCCAAAACTAGATTTTTGAATTCGCGACGAAATTCTTGATTTTCTTGATCCAAAACTAGATTTTTGAATTCGATCCAAATTCTTGATTTTCTTGATCCAAAACTAGATTTTTGAATTCGCGACCAAATTCTTGATTTTCTTGATCCAAAACTTGTTTTTTGTATTCGCGATCAAATTCTTGATTTTCTTGATCCAAAACTAGATTTTTCAATTCGCGAGCAAATTCTTGATTTTCTTGGTCCAAAACTAGATTTTTGAATTCGGGACCAAATTCTTGATATTCTTGATCCAAAACTAGATTTTTGAATTCGCGACCAAATGCTTGATTTTCTTGATCCAAAACTAGATTTTTGAATTCGCGACAAAATTCTTGATTTTCTTGATCCAAAACTTGTTTTTTGTATTGGCGACCAAATTCTTGATTTTCTTGATCCAAAACTAAATTTTTTTAATTTGGAACAAAATTCTTGATTTTTTTGATCCAAAACTAGATTTTTCAATTCGCGACAAAATTCTTGATTTTCGTGATCCAAAACTAGATTTTTGAATTCGCGACCAAATTCTTGATTTTCTTGATCCAAAACTAGAGTTTTGAATTCGCGACCAAATTCTTGATTTTACTTGATCCAAAATTTGTTTTTTGTATTGGCGACCAAATTCTTGATTTTCTTGATCCAAAACTAGATTTTTGAATTCGCGACCAAATTCTTGATTTTCTTGATCCAAAACTAGATTTTTGAATTCGATCCAAATTCTTGATTTTCTTGATCCAAAACTAGATTTTTGAATTCGCGACCAAATTCTTGATTTTCTTGATCCAAAACTAGATTTTTGAATTCGCGACAAAATTCTTGATTTTCTTGATCCAAAACTTGTTTTTTGTATTGGCGACCAAATTCTTGATTTTCTTGATCCAAAACTAAATTTTTTTAATTCGGAACAAAATTCTTGATTTTTTTGATCCAAAACTAGATTTTTCAATTCGCGACAAAATTCTTGATTTTCGTGATCCAAAACTAGATTTTTGAATTCGCGACCAAATTGTTGATTTTCTTGATCCAAAACTAGATTTTTGAACTCGCGACAAAATTCTTGATTTTCTTGATCGAAAACATGTTTTTTGTATTGGCGACCAAATTCTAGATTTTCTAGATCGAAAACTAGATTTTTGTATTCTGGACCAAATTCTTTATTTTCTTGATCCAAACCTAGATTTTTGAAATTTGCGACAAAATTCTTGATTTTCTTGATCCAAAACTAGATTTTTGAATTCGCGACCAAATTGTTGATTTTCTTGATCCAAAACTAGATTTTTGAATTCGCGACCAAATGCTTGATTTTCTTGATCCAAAACTAGAATTTTGAATTCGCGACAAAATTCTTGATTTTCTTGATCCAAAACTAGATTTTTGAATTCGCGACCAAATTCTCGATTTTCTTGATCCAAAACTAGATTTTTGAATTCGATCCAAATTCTTGATTTTCTTGATCCAAAACTAGATTTTTGAATTCGCGACCAAATTCTTGATTTTCTTGATCCAAAACTTGTTTTTTGTATTCGCGATCAAATTCTTGATTTTCTTGATCCAAAACAAAATGTTTGTATTCGCGATCAAATTCTTGCTTTTCTTGATCCAAAACTAGATTTTTGAATTCGGGACCAAATTCTTGATATTCTTGATCCAAAACTAGATTTTTGAATTCGCGACCAAATTCTTGATTTTCTTGATCCAAAACTAGATTTTTGAATTCGATCCAAATTCTTGATTTTCTTGATCCAAAACTAGATTTTTGAATTCGGGACCAAATTCTTGATATTCTTGATCCAAAACTAGATTTTTGAATTCGCGACCAAATTCTCGATTTTCTTGATCCAAAACTAGATTTTTGAATTCGCGACCAAATTCTCGATTTTCTTGATCCAAAACTAGATTTTTGAATTCGCGACAAAATTCTTGATTTTCTTGATCCAAAACTAGATTTTTGTATTCGCGGCCAAATTCTTGATTTTCTTGATCCAAAACTAGATTTTTGAATTCGCGACCAAATTCTTGATTTTCTTGATCCAAAACTAGATTTTTGAATTCGCGACGAAATTCTTGATTTTCTTGATCCAAAACTAGATTTTTGAATTCGATCCAAATTCTTGATTTTCTTGATCCAAAACTAGATTTTTGAATTCGCGACCAAATTCTTGATTTTCTTGATCCAAAACTTGTTTTTTGTATTCGCGATCAAATTCTTGATTTTCTTGATCCAAAACTAGATTTTTCAATTCGCGAGCAAATTCTTGATTTTCTTGATCCAAAACTAGATTTTTGAATTCGGGACCAAATTCTTGATATTCTTGATCCAAAACTAGATTTTTGAATTCGCGACCAAATGCTTGATTTTCTTGATCCAAAACTAGATTTTTGAATTCGCGACAAAATTCTTGATTTTCTTGATCCAAAACTTGTTTTTTGTATTGGCGACCAAATTCTTGATTTTCTTGATCCAAAACTAAATTTTTTTAATTCGGAACAAAATTCTTGATTTTTTTGATCCAAAACTAGATTTTTCAATTCGCGACAAAATTCTTGATTTTCGTGATCCAAAACTAGATTTTTGAATTCGCGACCAAATTCTTGATTTTCTTGATCCAAAACTAGAGTTTTGAATTCGCGACCAAATTCTTGATTTTACTTGATCCAAAATTTGTTTTTTGTATTGGCGACCAAATTCTTGATTTTCTTGATCCAAAACTAGATTTTTGAATTCGCGACCAAATTCTTGATTTTCTTGATCCAAAACTAGATTTTTGAATTCGATCCAAATTCTTGATTTTCTTGATCCAAAACTAGATTTTTGAATTCGCGACCAAATTCTTGATTTTCTTGATCCAAAACTAGATTTTTGAATTCGCGACAAAATTCTTGATTTTCTTGATCCAAAACTTGTTTTTTGTATTGGCGACCAAATTCTTGATTTTCTTGATCCAAAACTAAATTTTTTTAATTCGGAACAAAATTCTTGATTTTTTTGATCCAAAACTAGATTTTTCAATTCGCGACAAAATTCTTGATTTTCGTGATCCAAAACTAGATTTTTGAATTCGCGACCAAATTGTTGATTTTCTTGATCCAAAACTAGATTTTTGAACTCGCGACAAAATTCTTGATTTTCTTGATCGAAAACATGTTTTTTGTATTGGCGACCAAATTCTAGATTTTCTAGATCGAAAACTAGATTTTTGTATTCTGGACCAAATTCTTTATTTTCTTGATCCAAACCTAGATTTTTGAAATTTGCGACAAAATTCTTGATTTTCTTGATCCAAAACTAGATTTTTGAATTCGCGACCAAATTGTTGATTTTCTTGATCCAAAACTAGATTTTTGAATTCGCGACCAAATGCTTGATTTTCTTGATCCAAAACTAGAATTTTGAATTCGCGACAAAATTCTTGATTTTCTTGATCCAAAACTTGTTTTTTGTATTGGCGACCAAATTCTTGATTTTCTTGATCCAAAACTAAATTTTTTTAATTCGGAACAAAATTCTTGATTTTCTTGATCCAAAACTAGATTTTTCAATTCGCGACAAAATTCTTGATTTTCGTGATCCAAAACTAGATTTTTGAATTCGCGACCAAATTCTTGATTTTCTTGATCCAAAACTAGAGTTTTGAATTCGCGACCAAATTCTTGATTTTTCTTGATCCAAACTTTGTTTTTTGTATTGGCGACCAAATTCTTGATTTTCTTGATCCAAAACTAGATTTTTGAATTCGCGACCAAATTCTTGATTTTCTTGATCCAAAACTAGATTTTTGAATTCGATCGAAATTCTTGATTTTCTTGATCCAAAACTAGATTTTTGAATTCGCGACCAAATTCTTGATTTTCTTGATCCAAAACTAGAGTTTTGAATTCGCGACCAAATTCTTGATTTTTCTTGATCCAAACTTTGTTTTTTGTATTGGCGACCAAATTCTTGATTTTCTTGATCCAAAACTAGATTTTTGAATTCGCGACCAAATTCTTGATTTTCTTGATCCAAAACTAGATTTTTGAATTCGATCCAAATTCTTGATTTTCTTGATCCAAAACTAGATTTTTGAATTCGCGACCAAATTCTTGATTTTCTTGATCCAAAACTTGTTTTTTGTATTCGCGATCAAATTCTTGATTTTCTTGATCCAAAACAAAATGTTTGTATTCGCGATCAAATTCTTGCTTTTCTTGATCTAAAACTAGATTTTTGAATTCGGGACCAAATTCTTGATATTCTTGATCCAAAATTAGATTTTTGAATTCGCGACCAAATTCTTGATTTTCTTGATCCAAAACTAGATTTTTGAATTCGCGACCAAATTCTTGATTTTCTTGATCCAAAACTTGTTTTTTGTATTCGCGACCAAATTCTTGATTTTCTTGATCGAAAACTAGATTTTTGTATTCTGGACCAAATTCTTTATTTTCTTGATCCAAACCTAGATTTTTGAAATTCGCGACCAAATTCTTGATTTTCTTGATCCAAAACTTGATTTTTGTATTCGCGATCAAATTCTTGATTTTCTTGATCCAATACTAGATTTTTGAATTCGCGACCAAATTCTTGATTTTCTTGATCCAAAACTAGATTTTTGAATTCGCGACGAAATTCTTGATTTTCTTGATCCAAAACTAGATTTTTGAATTCGATCCAAATTCTTGATTTTCTTGATCCAAAACTAGATTTTTGAATTCGCGACCAAATTCTTGATTTTCTTGATCCAAAACTTGTTTTTTGTATTCGCGATCAAATTCTTGATTTTCTTGATCCAAAACTAGATTTTTCAATTCGCGAGCAAATTCTTGATTTTCTTGATCCAAAACTAGATTTTTGAATTCGGGACCAAATTCTTGATATTCTTGATCCAAAACTAGATTTTTGAATTCGCGACCAAATGCTTGATTTTCTTGATCCAAAACTAGATTTTTGAATTCGCGACAAAATTCTTGATTTTCTTGATCCAAAACTTGTTTTTTGTATTGGCGACCAAATTCTTGATTTTTTCTTGATCCAAAACTAAATTTTTTTAATTCGGAACAAAATTCTTGATTTTTTTGATCCAAAACTAGATTTTTCAATTCGCGACAAAATTCTTGATTTTCGTGATCCAAAACTAGATTTTTGAATTCGCGACCAAATTCTTGATTTTCTTGATCCAAAACTAGAGTTTTGAATTCGCGACCAAATTCTTGATTTTTCTTGATCCAAAATTTGTTTTTTGTATTGGCGACCAAATTCTTGATTTTCTTGATCCAAAACTAGATTTTTGAATTCGCGACCAAATTCTTGATTTTCTTGATCCAAAACTAGATTTTTGAATTCGATCCAAATTCTTGATTTTCTTGATCCAAAACTAGATTTTTGAATTCGCGACCAAATTCTTGATTTTCTTTATCCAAAACTTGTTTTTTGTATTCGCGATCAAATTCTTGATTTTCTTGATCCAAAACAAAATGTTTGTATTCGCGATCAAATTCTTGCTTTTCTTGATCCAAAACTAGATTTTTGAATTCGGGACCAAATTCTTGATATTCTTGATCCAAAACTAGATTTTTGAATTCGCGACCAAATGCTTGATTTTCTTGATCCAAAACTAGATTTTTGAATTCGCGACAAAATTCTTGATTTTCTTGATCCAAAACTTGTTTTTTGTATTGGCGACCAAATTCTTGATTTTCTTGATCCAAAACTAAATTTTTTTAATTCGGAACAAAATTCTTGATTTTTTTGATCCAAAACTAGATTTTTCAATTCGCGACAAAATTCTTGATTTTCGTGATCCAAAACTAGATTTTTGAATTCGCGACCAAATTGTTGATTTTCTTGATCCAAAACTAGATTTTTGAACTCGGGACAAAATTCTTGATTTTCTTGATCCAAAACATGTTTTTTGTATTGGCGACCAAATTCTAGATTTTCTAGATCGAAAACTAGATTTTTGTATTCTGGACCAAATTCTTTATTTTCTTGATCCAAACCTAGATTTTTGAAATTTGCGACAAAATTCTTGATTTTCTTGATCCAAAACTAGATTTTTGAATTCGCGACCAAATTGTTGATTTTCTTGATCCAAAACTAGATTTTTGAATTCGCGACCAAATGCTTGATTTTCTTGATCCAAAACTAGAATTTTGAATTCGCGACAAAATTCTTGATTTTCTTGATCCAAAACTTGTTTTTTGTATTGGCGACCAAATTCTTGATTTTCTTGATCCAAAACTAAATTTTTTTAATTCGGAACAAAATTCTTGATTTTCTTGATCCAAAACTAGATTTTTCAATTCGCGACAAAATTCTTGATTTTCGTGATCCAAAACTAGATTTTTGAATTCGCGACCAAATTCTTGATTTTCTTGATCCAAAACTAGAGTTTTGAATTCGCGACCAAATTCTTGATTTTTCTTGATCCAAACTTTGTTTTTTGTATTGGCGACCAAATTCTTGATTTTCTTGATCCAAAACTAGATTTTTGAATTCGCGACCAAATTCTTGATTTTCTTGATCCAAAACTAGATTTTTGAATTCGATCGAAATTCTTGATTTTCTTGATCCAAAACTAGATTTTTGAATTCGCGACCAAATTCTTGATTTTCTTGATCCAAAACTTGTTTTTTGTATTCGCGATCAAATTCTTGATTTTCTTGATCCAAAACAAAATGTTTGTATTCGCGATCAAATTCTTGCTTTTCTTGATCCAAAACTAGATTTTTGAATTCGGGACCAAATTCTTGATATTCTTGATCCAAAATTAGATTTTTGAATTCGCGACCAAATTCTTGATTTTCTTGATCCAAAACTAGATTTTTGAATTCGCGACCAAATTCTTGATTTTCTTGATCCAAAACTTGTTTTTTGTATTCGCGACCAAATTCTTGATTTTCTTGATCGAAAACTAGATTTTTGTATTCTGGACCAAATTCTTTATTTTCTTGATCCAAACCTAGATTTTTGAAATTCGCGACCAAATTCTTGATTTTCTTGATCCAAAACTTGATTTTTGTATTCGCGATCAAATTCTTGATTTTCTTGATCCAATACTAGATTTTTGAATTCGCGACCAAATTCTTGATTTTCTTGATCCAAAACTAGATTTTTGAATTCGCGACGAAATTCTTGATTTTCTTGATCCAAAACTAGATTTTTGAATTCGATCCAAATTCTTGATTTTCTTGATCCAAAACTAGATTTTTGAATTCGCGACCAAATTCTTGATTTTCTTGATCCAAAACTTGTTTTTTGTATTCGCGATCAAATTCTTGATTTTCTTGATCCAAAACTAGATTTTTCAATTCGCGAGCAAATTCTTGATTTTCTTGATCCAAAACTAGATTTTTGAATTCGGGACCAAATTCTTGATATTCTTGATCCAAAACTAGATTTTTGAATTCGCGACCAAATGCTTGATTTTCTTGATCCAAAACTAGATTTTTGAATTCGCGACAAAATTCTTGATTTTCTTGATCCAAAACTTGTTTTTTCTATTGGCGACCAAATTCTTGATTTTTTCTTGATCCAAAACTAAATTTTTTTAATTCGGAACAAAATTCTTGATTTTTTTGATCCAAAACTAGATTTTTCAATTCGCGACAAAATTCTTGATTTTCGTGATCCAAAACTAGATTTTTGAATTCGCGACCAAATTCTTGATTTTCTTGATCCAAAACTAGAGTTTTGAATTCGCGACCAAATTCTTGATTTTTCTTGATCCAAAATTTGTTTTTTGTATTGGCGACCAAATTCTTGATTTTCTTGATCCAAAACTAGATTTTTGAATTCGCGACCAAATTCTTGATTTTCTTGATCCAAAACTAGATTTTTGAATTCGATCCAAATTCTTGATTTTCTTGATCCAAAACTAGATTTTTGAATTCGCGACCAAATTCTTGATTTTCTTTATCCAAAACTTGTTTTTTGTATTCGCGATCAAATTCTTGATTTTCTTGATCCAAAACAAAATGTTTGTATTCGCGATCAAATTCTTGCTTTTCTTGATCCAAAACTAGATTTTTGAATTCGGGACCAAATTCTTGATATTCTTGATCCAAAACTAGATTTTTGAATTCGCGACCAAATGCTTGATTTTCTTGATCCAAAACTAGATTTTTGAATTCGCGACAAAATTCTTGATTTTCTTGATCCAAAACTTGTTTTTTGTATTGGCGACCAAATTCTTGATTTTCTTGATCCAAAACTAAATTTTTTTAATTCGGAACAAAATTCTTGATTTTTTTGATCCAAAACTAGATTTTTCAATTCGCGACAAAATTCTTGATTTTCGTGATCCAAAACTAGATTTTTGAATTCGCGACCAAATTGTTGATTTTCTTGATCCAAAACTAGATTTTTGAACTCGCGACAAAATTCTTGATTTTCTTGATCCAAAACATGTTTTTTGTATTGGCGACCAAATTCTAGATTTTCTAGATCGAAAACTAGATTTTTGTATTCTGGACCAAATTCTTTATTTTCTTGATCCAAACCTAGATTTTTGAAATTTGCGACAAAATTCTTGATTTTCTTGATCCAAAACTAGATTTTTGAATTCGCGACCAAATTGTTGATTTTCTTGATCCAAAACTAGATTTTTGAATTCGCGACCAAATGCTTGATTTTCTTGATCCAAAACTAGAATTTTGAATTCGCGACAAAATTCTTGATTTTCTTGATCCAAAACTTGTTTTTTGTATTGGCGACCAAATTCTTGATTTTCTTGATCCAAAACTAAATTTTTTTAATTCGGAACAAAATTCTTGATTTTCTTGATCCAAAACTAGATTTTTCAATTCGCGACAAAATTCTTGATTTTCGTGATCCAAAACTAGATTTTTGAATTCGCGACCAAATTCTTGATTTTCTTGATCCAAAACTAGAGTTTTGAATTCGCGACCAAATTCTTGATTTTTCTTGATCCAAACTTTGTTTTTTGTATTGGCGACCAAATTCTTGATTTTCTTGATCCAAAACTAGATTTTTGAATTCGCGACCAAATTCTTGATTTTCTTGATCCAAAACTAGATTTTTGAATTCGATCCAAATTCTTGATTTTCTTGATCCAAAACTAGATTTTTGAATTCGCGACCAAATTCTTGATTTTCTTGATCCAAAACTTGTTTTTTGTATTCGCGATCAAATTCTTGATTTTCTTGATCCAAAACAAAATGTTTGTATTCGCGATCAAATTCTTGCTTTTCTTGATCCAAAACTAGATTTTTGAATTCGGGACCAAATTCTTGATATTCTTGATCCAAAATTAGATTTTTGAATTCGCGACCAAATTCTTGATTTTCTTGATCCAAAACTAGATTTTTGAATTCGCGACCAAATTCTTGATTTTCTTGATCCAAAACTTGTTTTTTGTATTCGCGACCAAATTCTTGATTTTCTTGATCGAAAACTAGATTTTTGTATTCTGGACCAAATTCTTTATTTTCTTGATCCAAACCTAGATTTTTGAAATTCGCGACCAAATTCTTGATTTTCTTGATCCAAAACTTGATTTTTGTATTCGCGATCAAATTCTTGATTTTCTTGATCCAATACTAGATTTTTGAATTCGCGACCAAATTCTTGATTTTCTTGATCCAAAACTAGATTTTTGAATTCGCGACGAAATTCTTGATTTTCTTGATCCAAAACTAGATTTTTGAATTCGATCCAAATTCTTGATTTTCTTGATCCAAAACTAGATTTTTGAATTCGCGACCAAATTCTTGATTTTCTTGATCCAAAACTTGTTTTTTGTATTCGCGATCAAATTCTTGATTTTCTTGATCCAAAACTAGATTTTTCAATTCGCGAGCAAATTCTTGATTTTCTTGATCCAAAACTAGATTTTTGAATTCGGGACCAAATTCTTGATATTCTTGATCCAAAACTAGATTTTTGAATTCGCGACCAAATGCTTGATTTTCTTGATCCAAAACTAGATTTTTGAATTCGCGACAAAATTCTTGATTTTCTTGATCCAAAACTTGTTTTTTGTATTGGCGACCAAATTCTTGATTTTCTTGATCCAAAACTAAATTTTTTTAATTCGGAACAAAATTCTTGATTTTTTTGATCCAAAACTAGATTTTTCAATTCGCGACAAAATTCTTGATTTTCGTGATCCAAAACTAGATTTTTGAATTCGCGACCAAATTCTTGATTTTCTTGATCCAAAACTAGAGTTTTGAATTCGCGACCAAATTCTTGATTTTTCTTGATCCAAAATTTGTTTTTTGTATTGGCGACCAAATTCTTGATTTTCTTGATCCAAAACTAGATTTTTGAATTCGCGACCAAATTCTTGATTTTCTTGATCCAAAACTAGATTTTTGAATTCGATCCAAATTCTTGATTTTCTTGATCCAAAACTAGATTTTTGAATTCGCGACCAAATTCTTGATTTTCTTGATCCAAAACTTGTTTTTTGTATTCGCGATCAAATTCTTGATTTTCTTGATCCAAAACAAAATGTTTGTATTCGCGATCAAATTCTTGCTTTTCTTGATCCAAAACTAGATTTTTGAATTCGGGACCAAATTCTTGATATTCTTGATCCAAAACTAGATTTTTGAATTCGCGACCAAATGCTTGATTTTCTTGATCCAAAACTAGATTTTTGAATTCGCGACAAAATTCTTGATTTTCTTGATCCAAAACTTGTTTTTTGTATTGGCGACCAAATTCTTGATTTTCTTGATCCAAAACTAAATTTTTTTAATTCGGAACAAAATTCTTGATTTTTTTGATCCAAAACTAGATTTTTCAATTCGCGACAAAATTCTTGATTTTCGTGATCCAAAACTAGATTTTTGAATTCGCGACCAAATTGTTGATTTTCTTGATCCAAAACTAGATTTTTGAACTCGCGACAAAATTCTTGATTTTCTTGATCCAAAACATGTTTTTTGTATTGGCGACCAAATTCTAGATTTTCTAGATCGAAAACTAGATTTTTGTATTCTGGACCAAATTCTTTATTTTCTTGATCCAAACCTAGATTTTTGAAATTTGCGACAAAATTCTTGATTTTCTTGATCCAAAACTAGATTTTTGAATTCGCGACCAAATTCTTGATTTTCTTGATCCAAAACTAGATTTTTGAATTCGCGACGAAATTCTTGATTTTCTTGATCCAAAACTAGATTTTTGAATTCGATCCAAATTCTTGATTTTCTTGATCCAAAACTAGATTTTTGAATTCGCGACCAAATTCTTGATTTTCTTGATCCAAAACTTGTTTTTTGTATTCGCGATCAAATTCTTGATTTTCTTGATCCAAAACTAGATTTTTCAATTCGCGAGCAAATTCTTGATTTTCTTGATCCAAAACTAGATTTTTGAATTCGGGACCAAATTCTTGATATTCTTGATCCAAAACTAGATTTTTGAATTCGCGACCAAATGCTTGATTTTCTTGATCCAAAACTAGATTTTTGAATTCGCGACAAAATTCTTGATTTTCTTGATCCAAAACTTGTTTTTTGTATTGGCGACCAAATTCTTGATTTTTTCTTGATCCAAAACTAAATTTTTTTAATTCGGAACAAAATTCTTGATTTTTTTGATCCAAAACTAGATTTTTCAATTCGCGACAAAATTCTTGATTTTCGTGATCCAAAACTAGATTTTTGAATTCGCGACCAAATTCTTGATTTTCTTGATCCAAAACTAGAGTTTTGAATTCGCGACCAAATTCTTGATTTTTCTTGATCCAAAATTTGTTTTTTGTATTGGCGACCAAATTCTTGATTTTCTTGATCCAAAACTAGATTTTTGAATTCGCGACCAAATTCTTGATTTTCTTGATCCAAAACTAGATTTTTGAATTCGATCCAAATTCTTGATTTTCTTGATCCAAAACTAGATTTTTGAATTCGCGACCAAATTCTTGATTTTCTTGATCCAAAACTTGTTTTTTGTATTCGCGATCAAATTCTTGATTTTCTTGATCCAAAACAAAATGTTTGTATTCGCGATCAAATTCTTGCTTTTCTTGATCCAAAACTAGATTTTTGAATTCGGGACCAAATTCTTGATATTCTTGATCCAAAACTAGATTTTTGAATTCGCGACCAAATGCTTGATTTTCTTGATCCAAAACTAGATTTTTGAATTCGCGACAAAATTCTTGATTTTCTTGATCCAAAACTTGTTTTTTGTATTGGCGACCAAATTCTTGATTTTCTTGATCCAAAACTAAATTTTTTTAATTCGGAACAAAATTCTTGATTTTTTTGATCCAAAACTAGATTTTTCAATTCGCGACAAAATTCTTGATTTTCGTGATCCAAAACTAGATTTTTGAATTCGCGACCAAATTGTTGATTTTCTTGATCCAAAACTAGATTTTTGAACTCGCGACAAAATTCTTGATTTTCTTGATCCAAAACATGTTTTTTGTATTGGCGACCAAATTCTAGATTTTCTAGATCGAAAACTAGATTTTTGTATTCTGGACCAAATTCTTTATTTTCTTGATCCAAACCTAGATTTTTGAAATTTGCGACAAAATTCTTGATTTTCTTGATCCAAAACTAGATTTTTGAATTCGCGACCAAATTGTTGATTTTCTTGATCCAAAACTAGATTTTTGAATTCGCGACCAAATGCTTGATTTTCTTGATCCAAAACTAGAATTTTGAATTCGCGACAAAATTCTTGATTTTCTTGATCCAAAACTTGTTTTTTGTATTGGCGACCAAATTCTTGATTTTCTTGATCCAAAACTAAATTTTTTTAATTCGGAACAAAATTCTTGATTTTCTTGATCCAAAACTAGATTTTTCAATTCGCGACAAAATTCTTGATTTTCGTGATCCAAAACTAGATTTTTGAATTCGCGACCAAATTCTTGATTTTCTTGATCCAAACTTTGTTTTTTGTATTGGCGACCAAATTCTTGATTTTCTTGATCCAAAACTAGATTTTTGAATTCGCGACCAAATTCTTGATTTTCTTGATCCAAAACTAGATTTTTGAATTCGATCCAAATTCTTGATTTTCTTGATCCAAAACTAGATTTTTGAATTCGCGACCAAATTCTTGATTTTCTTGATCCAAAACTTGTTTTTTGTATTCGCGATCAAATTCTTGATTTTCTTGATCCAAAACAAAATGTTTGTATTCGCGATCAAATTCTTGCTTTTCTTGATCCAAAACTAGATTTTTGAATTCGGGACCAAATTCTTGATATTCTTGATCCAAAATTAGATTTTTGAATTCGCGACCAAATTCTTGATTTTCTTGATCCAAAACTAGATTTTTGAATTCGCGACCAAATTCTTGATTTTCTTGATCCAAAACTTGTTTTTTGTATTCGCGACCAAATTCTTGATTTTCTTGATCGAAAACTAGATTTTTGTATTCTGGACCAAATTCTTTATTTTCTTGATCCAAACCTAGATTTTTGAAATTCGCGACCAAATTCTTGATTTTCTTGATCCAAAACTTGATTTTTGTATTCGCGATCAAATTCTTGATTTTCTTGATCCAATACTAGATTTTTGAATTCGCGACCAAATTCTTGATTTTCTTGATCCAAAACTAGATTTTTGAATTCGCGACGAAATTCTTGATTTTCTTGATCCAAAACTAGATTTTTGAATTCGATCCAAATTCTTGATTTTCTTGATCCAAAACTAGATTTTTGAATTCGCGACCAAATTCTTGATTTTCTTGATCCAAAACTTGTTTTTTGTATTCGCGATCAAATTCTTGATTTTCTTGATCCAAAACTAGATTTTTCAATTCGCGAGCAAATTCTTGATTTTCTTGATCCAAAACTAGATTTTTGAATTCGGGACCAAATTCTTGATATTCTTGATCCAAAACTAGATTTTTGAATTCGCGACCAAATGCTTGATTTTCTTGATCCAAAACTAGATTTTTGAATTCGCGACAAAATTCTTGATTTTCTTGATCCAAAACTTGTTTTTTGTATTGGCGACCAAATTCTTGATTTTCTTGATCCAAAACTAAATTTTTTTAATTCGGAACAAAATTCTTGATTTTTTTGATCCAAAACTAGATTTTTCAATTCGCGACAAAATTCTTGATTTTCGTGATCCAAAACTAGATTTTTGAATTCGCGACCAAATTCTTGATTTTCTTGATCCAAAACTAGAGTTTTGAATTCGCGACCAAATTCTTGATTTTTCTTGATCCAAAATTTGTTTTTTGTATTGGCGACCAAATTCTTGATTTTCTTGATCCAAAACTAGATTTTTGAATTCGCGACCAAATTCTTGATTTTCTTGATCCAAAACTAGATTTTTGAATTCGATCCAAATTCTTGATTTTCTTGATCCAAAACTAGATTTTTGAATTCGCGACCAAATTCTTGATTTTCTTGATCCAAAACTTGTTTTTTGTATTCGCGATCAAATTCTTGATTTTCTTGATCCAAAACAAAATGTTTGTATTCGCGATCAAATTCTTGCTTTTCTTGATCCAAAACTAGATTTTTGAATTCGGGACCAAATTCTTGATATTCTTGATCCAAAACTAGATTTTTGAATTCGCGACCAAATGCTTGATTTTCTTGATCCAAAACTAGATTTTTGAATTCGCGACAAAATTCTTGATTTTCTTGATCCAAAACTTGTTTTTTGTATTGGCGACCAAATTCTTGATTTTCTTGATCCAAAACTAAATTTTTTTAATTCGGAACAAAATTCTTGATTTTTTTGATCCAAAACTAGATTTTTCAATTCGCGACAAAATTCTTGATTTTCGTGATCCAAAACTAGATTTTTGAATTCGCGACCAAATTCTTGATTTTCTTGATCCAAAACTAGAGTTTTGAATTCGCGACCAAATTCTTGATTTTACTTGATCCAAAATTTGTTTTTTGTATTGGCGACCAAATTCTTGATTTTCTTGATCCAAAACTAGATTTTTGAATTCGCGACCAAATTCTTGATTTTCTTGATCCAAAACTAGATTTTTGAATTCGATCCAAATTCTTGATTTTCTTGATCCAAAACTAGATTTTTGAATTCGCGACCAAATTCTTGATTTTCTTGATCCAAAACTAGATTTTTGAATTCGCGACAAAATTCTTGATTTTCTTGATCCAAAACTTGTTTTTTGTATTGGCGACCAAATTCTTGATTTTCTTGATCCAAAACTAAATTTTTTTAATTCGGAACAAAATTCTTGATATTCTTGATCCAAAACTAGATTTTTGAATTCGCGACCAAATGCTTGATTTTCTTGATCCAAAACTAGATTTTTGAATTCGCGACAAAATTCTTGATTTTCTTGATCCAAAACTTGTTTTTTGTATTGGCGACCAAATTCTTGATTTTTTCTTGATCCAAAACTAAATTTTTTTAATTCGGAACAAAATTCTTGATTTTTTTGATCCAAAACTAGATTTTTCAATTCGCGACAAAATTCTTGATTTTCGTGATCCAAAACTAGATTTTTGAATTCGCGACCAAATTCTTGATTTTCTTGATCCAAAACTAGAGTTTTGAATTCGCGACCAAATTCTTGATTTTTCTTGATCCAAAATTTGTTTTTTGTATTGGCGACCAAATTCTTGATTTTCTTGATCCAAAACTAGATTTTTGAATTCGCGACCAAATTCTTGATTTTCTTGATCCAAAACTAGATTTTTGAATTCGATCCAAATTCTTGATTTTCTTGATCCAAAACTAGATTTTTGAATTCGCGACCAAATTCTTGATTTTCTTGATCCAAAACTTGTTTTTTGTATTCGCGATCAAATTCTTGATTTTCTTGATCCAAAACAAAATGTTTGTATTCGCGATCAAATTCTTGCTTTTCTTGATCCAAAACTAGATTTTTGAATTCGGGACCAAATTCTTGATATTCTTGATCCAAAACTAGATTTTTGAATTCGCGACCAAATGCTTGATTTTCTTGATCCAAAACTAGATTTTTGAATTCGCGACAAAATTCTTGATTTTCTTGATCCAAAACTTGTTTTTTGTATTGGCGACCAAATTCTTGATTTTCTTGATCCAAAACTAAATTTTTTTAATTCGGAACAAAATTCTTGATTTTTTTGATCCAAAACTAGATTTTTCAATTCGCGACAAAATTCTTGATTTTCGTGATCCAAAACTAGATTTTTGAATTCGCGACCAAATTGTTGATTTTCTTGATCCAAAACTAGATTTTTGAACTCGCGACAAAATTCTTGATTTTCTTGATCCAAAACATGTTTTTTGTATTGGCGACCAAATTCTAGATTTTCTAGATCGAAAACTAGATTTTTGTATTCTGGACCAAATTCTTTATTTTCTTGATCCAAACCTAGATTTTTGAAATTTGCGACAAAATTCTTGATTTTCTTGATCCAAAACTAGATTTTTGAATTCGCGACCAAATTGTTGATTTTCTTGATCCAAAACTAGATTTTTGAATTCGCGACCAAATGCTTGATTTTCTTGATCCAAAACTAGAATTTTGAATTCGCGACAAAATTCTTGATTTTCTTGATCCAAAACTTGTTTTTTGTATTGGCGACCAAATTCTTGATTTTCTTGATCCAAAACTAAATTTTTTTAATTCGGAACAAAATTCTTGATTTTCTTGATCCAAAACTAGATTTTTCAATTCGCGACAAAATTCTTGATTTTCGTGATCCAAAACTAGATTTTTGAATTCGCGACCAAATTCTTGATTTTCTTGATCCAAACTTTGTTTTTTGTATTGGCGACCAAATTCTTGATTTTCTTGATCCAAAACTAGATTTTTGAATTCGCGACCAAATTCTTGATTTTCTTGATCCAAAACTAGATTTTTGAATTCGATCCAAATTCTTGATTTTCTTGATCCAAAACTAGATTTTTGAATTCGCGACCAAATTCTTGATTTTCTTGATCCAAAACTTGTTTTTTGTATTCGCGATCAAATTCTTGATTTTCTTGATCCAAAACAAAATGTTTGTATTCGCGATCAAATTCTTGCTTTTCTTGATCCAAAACTAGATTTTTGAATTCGGGACCAAATTCTTGATATTCTTGATCCAAAATTAGATTTTTGAATTCGCGACCAAATTCTTGATTTTCTTGATCCAAAACTAGATTTTTGAATTCGCGACCAAATTCTTGATTTTCTTGATCCAAAACTTGTTTTTTGTATTCGCGACCAAATTCTTGATTTTCTTGATCGAAAACTAGATTTTTGTATTCTGGACCAAATTCTTTATTTTCTTGATCCAAACCTAGATTTTTGAAATTCGCGACCAAATTCTTGATTTTCTTGATCCAAAACTTGATTTTTGTATTCGCGATCAAATTCTTGATTTTCTTGATCCAATACTAGATTTTTGAATTCGCGACCAAATTCTTGATTTTCTTGATCCAAAACTAGATTTTTGAATTCGCGACGAAATTCTTGATTTTCTTGATCCAAAACTAGATTTTTGAATTCGATCCAAATTCTTGATTTTCTTGATCCAAAACTAGATTTTTGAATTCGCGACCAAATTCTTGATTTTCTTGATCCAAAACTTGTTTTTTGTATTCGCGATCAAATTCTTGATTTTCTTGATCCAAAACTAGATTTTTCAATTCGCGAGCAAATTCTTGATTTTCTTGATCCAAAACTAGATTTTTGAATTCGGGACCAAATTCTTGATATTCTTGATCCAAAACTAGATTTTTGAATTCGCGACCAAATGCTTGATTTTCTTGATCCAAAACTAGATTTTTGAATTCGCGACAAAATTCTTGATTTTCTTGATCCAAAACTTGTTTTTTGTATTGGCGACCAAATTCTTGATTTTCTTGATCCAAAACTAAATTTTTTTAATTCGGAACAAAATTCTTGATTTTTTTGATCCAAAACTAGATTTTTCAATTCGCGACAAAATTCTTGATTTTCGTGATCCAAAACTAGATTTTTGAATTCGCGACCAAATTCTTGATTTTCTTGATCCAAAACTAGAGTTTTGAATTCGCGACCAAATTCTTGATTTTTCTTGATCCAAAATTTGTTTTTTGTATTGGCGACCAAATTCTTGATTTTCTTGATCCAAAACTAGATTTTTGAATTCGCGACCAAATTCTTGATTTTCTTGATCCAAAACTAGATTTTTGAATTCGATCCAAATTCTTGATTTTCTTGATCCAAAACTAGATTTTTGAATTCGCGACCAAATTCTTGATTTTCTTGATCCAAAACTTGTTTTTTGTATTCGCGATCAAATTCTTGATTTTCTTGATCCAAAACAAAATGTTTGTATTCGCGATCAAATTCTTGCTTTTCTTGATCCAAAACTAGATTTTTGAATTCGGGACCAAATTCTTGATATTCTTGATCCAAAACTAGATTTTTGAATTCGCGACCAAATGCTTGATTTTCTTGATCCAAAACTAGATTTTTGAATTCGCGACAAAATTCTTGATTTTCTTGATCCAAAACTTGTTTTTTGTATTGGCGACCAAATTCTTGATTTTCTTGATCCAAAACTAAATTTTTTTAATTCGGAACAAAATTCTTGATTTTTTTGATCCAAAACTAGATTTTTCAATTCGCGACAAAATTCTTGATTTTCGTGATCCAAAACTAGATTTTTGAATTCGCGACCAAATTCTTGATTTTCTTTATCCAAAACTAGATTTTTGAACTCGCGACAAAATTCTTGATTTTCTTGATCCAAAACATGTTTTTTGTATTGGCGACCAAATTCTAGATTTTCTAGATCGAAAACTAGATTTTTGTATTCTGGACCAAATTCTTTATTTTCTTGATCCAAACCTAGATTTTTGAAATTTGCGACAAAATTCTTGATTTTCTTGATCCAAAACTAGATTTTTGAATTCGCGACCAAATTCTTGATTTTCTTGATCCAAAACTAGATTTTTGAATTCGCGACGAAATTCTTGATTTTCTTGATCCAAAACTAGATTTTTGAATTCGATCCAAATTCTTGATTTTCTTGATCCAAAACTAGATTTTTGAATTCGCGACCAAATTCTTGATTTTCTTGATCCAAAACTTGTTTTTTGTATTCGCGATCAAATTCTTGATTTTCTTGATCCAAAACTAGATTTTTCAATTCGCGAGCAAATTCTTGATTTTCTTGATCCAAAACTAGATTTTTGAATTCGGGGCCAAATTCTTGATATTCTTGATCCAAAACTAGATTTTTGAATTCGCGACCAAATGCTTGATTTTCTTGATCCAAAACTAGATTTTTGAATTCGCGACAAAATTCTTGATTTTCTTGATCCAAAACTTGTTTTTTGTATTGGCGACCAAATTCTTGATTTTTTCTTGATCCAAAACTAAATTTTTTTAATTCGGAACAAAATTCTTGATTTTTTTGATCCAAAACTAGATTTTTCAATTCGCGACAAAATTCTTGATTTTCGTGATCCAAAACTAGATTTTTGAATTCGCGACCAAATTCTTGATTTTCTTGATCCAAAACTAGAGTTTTGAATTCGCGACCAAATTCTTGATTTTTCTTGATCCAAAATTTGTTTTTTGTATTGGCGACCAAATTCTTGATTTTCTTGATCCAAAACTAGATTTTTGAATTCGCGACCAAATTCTTGATTTTCTTGATCCAAAACTAGATTTTTGAATTCGATCCAAATTCTTGATTTTCTTGATCCAAAACTAGATTTTTGAATTCGCGACCAAATTCTTGATTTTCTTGATCCAAAACTTGTTTTTTGTATTCGCGATCAAATTCTTGATTTTCTTGATCCAAAACAAAATGTTTGTATTCGCGATCAAATTCTTGCTTTTCTTGATCCAAAACTAGATTTTTGAATTCGGGACCAAATTCTTGATATTCTTGATCCAAAACTAGATTTTTGAATTCGCGACCAAATGCTTGATTTTCTTGATCCAAAACTAGATTTTTGAATTCGCGACAAAATTCTTGATTTTCTTGATCCAAAACTTGTTTTTTGTATTGGCGACCAAATTCTTGATTTTCTTGATCCAAAACTAAATTTTTTTAATTCGGAACAAAATTCTTGATTTTTTTGATCCAAAACTAGATTTTTCAATTCGCGACAAAATTCTTGATTTTCGTGATCCAAAACTAGATTTTTGAATTCGCGACCAAATTGTTGATTTTCTTGATCCAAAACTAGATTTTTGAACTCGCGACAAAATTCTTGATTTTCTTGATCCAAAACATGTTTTTTGTATTGGCGACCAAATTCTAGATTTTCTAGATCGAAAACTAGATTTTTGTATTCTGGACCAAATTCTTTATTTTCTTGATCCAAACCTAGATTTTTGAAATTTGCGACAAAATTCTTGATTTTCTTGATCCAAAACTAGATTTTTGAATTCGCGACCAAATTGTTGATTTTCTTGATCCAAAACTAGATTTTTGAATTCGCGACCAAATGCTTGATTTTCTTGATCCAAAACTAGAATTTTGAATTCGCGACAAAATTCTTGATTTTCTTGATCCAAAACTTGTTTTTTGTATTGGCGACCAAATTCTTGATTTTCTTGATCCAAAACTAAATTTTTTTAATTCGGAACAAAATTCTTGATTTTCTTGATCCAAAACTAGATTTTTCAATTCGCGACAAAATTCTTGATTTTCGTGATCCAAAACTAGATTTTTGAATTCGCGACCAAATTCTTGATTTTCTTGATCCAAAACTAGAGTTTTGAATTCGCGACCAAATTCTTGATTTTTCTTGATCCAAACTTTGTTTTTTGTATTGGCGACCAAATTCTTGATTTTCTTGATCCAAAACTAGATTTTTGAATTCGCGACCAAATTCTTGATTTTCTTGATCCAAAACTAGATTTTTGAATTCGATCCAAATTCTTGATTTTCTTGATCCAAAACTAGATTTTTGAATTCGCGACCAAATTCTTGATTTTCTTGATCCAAAACTTGTTTTTTGTATTCGCGATCAAATTCTTGATTTTCTTGATCCAAAACAAAATGTTTGTATTCGCGATCAAATTCTTGCTTTTCTTGATCCAAAACTAGATTTTTGAATTCGGGACCAAATTCTTGATATTCTTGATCCAAAATTAGATTTTTGAATTCGCGACCAAATTCTTGATTTTCTTGATCCAAAACTAGATTTTTGAATTCGCGACCAAATTCTTGATTTTCTTGATCCAAAACTTGTTTTTTGTATTCGCGACCAAATTCTTGATTTTCTTGATCGAAAACTAGATTTTTGTATTCTGGACCAAATTCTTTATTTTCTTGATCCAAACCTAGATTTTTGAAATTCGCGACCAAATTCGTGATTTTCTTGATCCAAAACTTGATTTTTGTATTCGCGATCAAATTCTTGATTTTCTTGATCCAATACTAGATTTTTGAATTCGCGACCAAATTCTTGATTTTCTTGATCCAAAACTAGATTTTTGAATTCGCGACGAAATTCTTGATTTTCTTGATCCAAAACTAGATTTTTGAATTCGATCCAAATTCTTGATTTTCTTGATCCAAAACTAGATTTTTGAATTCGCGACCAAATTCTTGATTTTCTTGATCCAAAACTTGTTTTTTGTATTCGCGATCAAATTCTTGATTTTCTTGATCCAAAACTAGATTTTTCAATTCGCGAGCAAATTCTTGATTTTCTTGATCCAAAACTAGATTTTTGAATTCGGGACCAAATTCTTGATATTCTTGATCCAAAACTAGATTTTTGAATTCGCGACCAAATGCTTGATTTTCTTGATCCAAAACTAGATTTTTGAATTCGCGACAAAATTCTTGATTTTCTTGATCCAAAACTTGTTTTTTGTATTGGCGACCAAATTCTTGATTTTTTCTTGATCCAAAACTAAATTTTTTTAATTCGGAACAAAATTCTTGATTTTTTTGATCCAAAACTAGATTTTTCAATTCGCGACAAAATTCTTGATTTTCGTGATCCAAAACTAGATTTTTGAATTCGCGACCAAATTCTTGATTTTCTTGATCCAAAACTAGAGTTTTGAATTCGCGACCAAATTCTTGATTTTTCTTGATCCAAAATTTGTTTTTTGTATTGGCGACCAAATTCTTGATTTTCTTGATCCAAAACTAGATTTTTGAATTCGCGACCAAATTCTTGATTTTCTTGATCCAAAACTAGATTTTTGAATTCGATCCAAATTCTTGATTTTCTTGATCCAAAACTAGATTTTTGAATTCGCGACCAAATTCTTGATTTTCTTGATCCAAAACTTGTTTTTTGTATTCGCGATCAAATTCTTGATTTTCTTGATCCAAAACAAAATGTTTGTATTCGCGATCAAATTCTTGCTTTTCTTGATCCAAAACTAGATTTTTGTATTCGGGACCAAATTCTTGATATTCTTGATCCAAAACTAGATTTTTGAATTCGCGACCAAATGCTTGATTTTCTTGATCCAAAACTAGATTTTTGAATTCGCGACAAAATTCTTGATTTTCTTGATCCAAAACTTGTTTTTTGTATTGGCGACCAAATTCTTGATTTTCTTGATCCAAAACTAAATTTTTTTAATTCGGAACAAAATTCTTGATTTTTTTGATCCAAAACTAGATTTTTCAATTCGCGACAAAATTCTTGATTTTCGTGATCCAAAACTAGATTTTTGAATTCGCGACCAAATTGTTGATTTTCTTGATCCAAAACTAGATTTTTGAACTCGCGACAAAATTCTTGATTTTCTTGATCCAAAACATGTTTTTTGTATTGGCGACCAAATTCTAGATTTTCTAGATCGAAAACTAGATTTTTGTATTCTGGACCAAATTCTTTATTTTCTTGATCCAAACCTAGATTTTTGAAATTTGCGACAAAATTCTTGATTTTCTTGATCCAAAACTAGATTTTTGAATTCGCGACCAAATTGTTGATTTTCTTGATCCAAAACTAGATTTTTGAATTCGCGACCAAATGCTTGATTTTCTTGATCCAAAACTAGAATTTTGAATTCGCGACAAAATTCTTGATTTTCTTGATCCAAAACTTGTTTTTTGTATTGGCGACCAAATTCTTGATTTTCTTGATCCAAAACTAAATTTTTTTAATTCGGAACAAAATTCTTGATTTTCTTGATCCAAAACTAGATTTTTCAATTCGCGACAAAATTCTTGATTTTCGTGATCCAAAACTAGATTTTTGAATTCGCGACCAAATTCTTGATTTTCTTGATCCAAAACTAGAGTTTTGAATTCGCGACCAAATTCTTGATTTTTCTTGATCCAAACTTTGTTTTTTGTATTGGCGACCAAATTCTTGATTTTCTTGATCCAAAACTAGATTTTTGAATTCGCGACCAAATTCTTGATTTTCTTGATCCAAAACTAGATTTTTGAATTCGATCCAAATTCTTGATTTTCTTGATCCAAAACTAGATTTTTGAATTCGCGACCAAATTCTTGATTTTCTTGATCCAAAACTTGTTTTTTGTATTCGCGATCAAATTCTTGATTTTCTTGATCCAAAACAAAATGTTTGTATTCGCGATCAAATTCTTGCTTTTCTTGATCCAAAACTAGATTTTTGAATTCGGGACCAAATTCTTGATATTCTTGATCCAAAATTAGATTTTTGAATTCGCGACCAAATTCTTGATTTTCTTGATCCAAAACTAGATTTTTGAATTCGCGACCAAATTCTTGATTTTCTTGATCCAAAACTTGTTTTTTGTATTCGCGACCAAATTCTTGATTTTCTTGATCGAAAACTAGATTTTTGTATTCTGGACCAAATTTTTATTTTCTTGATCCAAACCTAGATTTTTGAAATTCGCGACCAAATTCTTGATTTTCTTGATCCAAAACTTGATTTTTGTATTCGCGATCAAATTCTTGATTTTCTTGATCCAATACTAGATTTTTGAATTCGCGACCAAATTCTTGATTTTCAAGATGCAGAAAATGTTTTTTGTATTCGCGATCAAATTCTTGCTTTTCTTGATCCAAAACTAGATTTTTGAATTCGCGACCAAATTATTGAAATTCTTGATAAAAAACTTGATTTTTGTATTCGCGATCAAATTCTTGATTTTCTTGATCCAAAACAAAATGTTTGTATTCGCGATCAAATTCTTGCTTTTCTTGATCCAAAACTAGATTTTTGAATTCGTGACCAAAATCTTGATATTCTCGATCCAAAACTAGATTTTTGTATTCGCGGCTATATTCTTGATTTTCTTGATAGAAATCTAGATTTTTGAATTCTCGACCAAATCCTCGATTTTCTTGATCCAAAACTAGATTTTTGAATTCGCGACAAAATTCTTGATTTTCTTGATCCAAAACTAGATTTTTGAATTCACGACTAAATTCTTGATTTTCTTAATCCAAAACTAGATTTTTGAATTCTCGACCAAATTCTTGATTTTCGTGATCCAAAACTAGATTTTTGAATTCGCGACCAAATTCTTGATTTTCTTGATCCAAAACTAGATTTTTGAACTCGCGACAAAATTCTTGATTTCCTTGATCCAAAACTTGTTTTTTGTATTGGCGACCAAATTCTTGATTTTCTTGATCCAAAACTAAATTTTTTTAATTCGGAACAAAATTCTTGATTTTCTTGATCCAAAACTAGATTTTTCAATTCGCGACAAAATTCTTGATTTTCGTGATCCAAAACTAGATTTTTGAATTCGTGACCAAATTCTTGATTTTCTTGATCCAAAACTAGATTTTTGAATTCGCGACCAAATTCTTGATTTTTCTTGATCCAAAATTTGTTTTTTGTATTGGCGACCAAATTCTTGATTTTCTTGATCCAAAACTAGATTTTTGAATTCGCGACCAAATTCTTGATTTTCTTGATCCAAAACTAGATTTTTGAATTCACGACCAAATTCTTGATTTTCTTTATCCAAAACTTGTTTTTTGTATTGGCGACCAAATTCTTGATTTTCTTGATCGAAAACTAGATTTTTGTATTCTAGACCAAATTCTTTATTTTTTTGATCCAAACCTAGATTTTTGAAATTGGCGACAAAATTCTTGATTTTCTTGATCCAAAACTAGATTGTTGTATTGGCGACCAAATTTTTGATTTTCTTGATCCAAAACTATATTTTTGTATTCGCGACCAAATTCATTAATTTCATGATCCAAAACTAGATGTTTGAATTCGTGATCAAATTCTTGCTTTTCTTGATCCAAAACTAGATTTTTGAATTCGCGACCAAATTCTTGATATTCTTGATCCAAAACTAGATTTTTGTATTCGCGGCCAAATTCTCGATTTTCTTGATCCAAAACTAGATTTTTGAATTCTCGACCAAATTCTCGATTTTCTTGATCCAAAACTAGATTTTTGAATTCGCGACAAAATTCTTGATTTTTTTGATCCAAAACTAGATTTTTGTATTCGCGACCAAATTCTTGATTTTCTTGATCCAAAACTAGATTTTTGAATTCGCGACCAAATTCATGATTTTCATGATCCAAAACTAGATTTTTGAAAATTCTCGACCAAATTCATGAATTTCTTGATCCAAAACTAGATGTTTGAATTCGTGATCAAATTCTTGCTTTTCTTGATCCAAAACTAGATTTTTGAATTCGCGACCAAATTCTTGATATTCTTGATCCAAAACTAGATTTTTGTATTCGCGGTCAAATTCTTGATTTTCTTGATCCAAAACTAGATTTTTGGATTCGCGACCAAATTAATGATTTTCTTGATCCAAAACTAGATTTTTGAATTTGCGCCAAATTCTAGATTTTCTTGATCCAAAACTAGATTTTTGAATTCGCGACCAAATTCTCGATTTTCTTGATCCAAAACTAGATTTTTGAATTCGCGACCAAATTCTCGATTTTCTTGATCCAAAACTAGATTTTTGAATTCGCGACAAAATTCTTGATTTTCTTGATCCAAAACTAGATTTTTGTATTCGCGGCCAAATTCTTGATTTTCTTGATCCAAAACTAGATTTTTGAATTCGCGACAAAATTCTTAACTTTCTTGATCCAAAACTAGATTTTTGTATTCGCGGCCAAATTCTTGATTTTCTTGATCCAAAACTAGATTTTTGAATTCGCGACCAAATTCATGATTTTCTTGATCGAAAACTAGATTTTTGAATTCGCGACCAAATTCATGAATTTCTTGAGCCAAAACTAGATTTATTATTCGCGACCAAATTCTTGATTTTCTTGATCCAAAACTTGATTTTTGAATTTGCGACAAAATTCTTGATTTTCTTGATCCAAAACTAGTTTTTTGAATTCGCGACCAAATTCTTTATTTTCGTGATCCAAAACTAGATTTTTCAATTCGCGAGCAAATTCTTGATTTTCTTGATCCAAAACTAGACTTTTTAATTCGCGACGAAATTCTTGATTTTCTTGATCCAATACTAGATTTTGTATTCGCGACCAAATTCTTGATTTTCTTGATCCAAAACTTGATTTTTGAATTTGCGACAAAATTCTTGTTTTTCTTGATCCAAAACTAGTTTTTTGAATTCGCGACCAAATTCTTGATTTTCTTGATCCAAAACTAGATTTTTGAATTCGCGACAAAATTCTTAATTTTCGTGATCCAAAACTAGATTTTTGAATTCTCGACCAAATTCTTGATTTTCGTGATCCAAAACTAGATTTTTGAATTCGAAACCAAATTCTTGATTTTCTTGATCCAAAACTAGATTTTTGAACTCGCGACAAAATTCTTGATTTTCTTGATCCAAAACTAGATTTTTGAATTCGCGACCAAATTCTTGATTTTCTTGATCCAAAACTAGATTTTTGAATTCGCGACAAAATTCTTGATTTTCATGATCCAAAACTTATTTTTTGTATTAGCGACCAAATTCTTGATTTTCTTGATCGAAAACTAGATTTTTGTATTCTGCACCAAATTCTTTATTTTCTTGATCCAAACCTAGATTTTTGAAATTCGCGACCAAATTCTTGATTTTCTTGATCCAAAACTAGATTTTTGTATTCGCGATCAAATTCTTGATTTTCTTGATCCAATACTAGATTTTTGATTTCGGGACCAAATTCTTGATTGTCACGATCCAGAACATGTTTTTTGTATTTGCGATCAAATTCTTGCTTTTCTTGATCCAAAACTAGATTTTTGAATTCGCGACGAAATTGTTGATTTTCTTGATCCAAAACTAGATTTTTGAATTCTCGACCAAATTCTTGATTTTCGTGATCCAAAACTAGATTTTTGAATTCGACACCAAATTCTTGATTTTCTTGATCCAAAACTAGATTTTTGAATTCGCGACCAAATTCTTGATTTTCATGATCAAAAACTTATTTTTTGTATTAGCGACCAAATTCTTGATTTTCTTGATCGAAAACTAGATTTTTGTATTCTGCACCAAATTCTTTATTTTCTTGATCCAAACCTAGATTTTTGAAATTCGCGACCAAATTCTTGATTTTCTTGATCCGAAACTAGATTTTTGTATTCGCGATCAAATTCTTGATTTTCTTGATCCCATACTAGATTTTTGAATTCGGGACCAAATTCTTGATTTTCAAGATCCAGAACATGTTTTTTGTATTCGCGATCAAATTCTTGATTTTCTTGATCCAAAACTAGATTTTTGAATTCGCGACCAAATTCATGATTTTCTTAATCCAAAACTAGATTTTTGAATTCGCGACCAAATTAATGAATTTCTTGAGCCAAAACTAGATTTATTATTCGCGACCAAATTCTTTATTTTCGTGATCCAAAACTAGATTTTTCAATTCGCGAGCAAATTCTTGATTTTCTTGATCCAAAACTAGATTTTTGAATTCGCGACCAAATTCTTGATTTTCTTGATCCAATACTAGATTTTGTATTCGCGACCAAATTCTTCATTTTCTTGATCCAATACTAGATTTTTGAATTCGCGACCAAATTCTTGATTTTCACGATCCAGAACTTGTTTTTTGTATTCGCGATCAAATTCTTGCTTTTCTTGATCCAAAACTAGATTTTTGAATTCGCGACGAAATTCTTGATTTTCTTGATCCAAAACTAGTTTTTTGAATTCGCGACCAAATTCTTTATTTTCGTGATCCAAAACTAGATTTTTCAATTCGCGAGCAAATTCTTGATTTTCTTGATCCAAAACTAGATTTTTGAATTCGCGACCAAATTCATGATTTTCTTGATCCAAAACTAGATTTTTGAATTCGCTCCAAATTCTTGATTTTCTTGATCCAAAACGAGATTTTTGAATTCGCGACCAAATTTTTGATTTTCTTGATCCAAAACTTGTTTTTTGTATTCGCGATCAAATTCTTGATTTTCTTGATCCAAAACAAAATGTTTGTATCCGCGATCAAATTCTTGCTTTTCTTGATGCAAAACTAGATTTTTGAATTCGTGACCAAATTCTTGATATTCTTGATCCAAAACTAGATTTTTGAATTCGCGACCAAATTCTTGATTTTCGTGATCCAAAACTAGATTTTTGAATTCGCGACCAAATTCTTGATTTTCTTGATCCAAAACTAGATTTTTGAATTCTCGACCAAATTCTTGATTTTCGTGATCCAAAACTAGATTTTTGAATTCGCGACCAAATTCTTGATTTTCTTGATCCAAAACTAGATTTTTGAACTCGCGACAAAATTCTTGATTTTCTTGATCCAAAACTAGATTTTTGAATTCGCGACCAAATTCTTGATTTTCTTGATCCAAAACTAGATTTTTGAATTCGCGACCAAATTCTTGATTTTCTTGATCCAAAACTTGTTTTTTGTATTAGCGACCAAATTCTTGATTTTCTTGATCGAAAACTAGATTTTTGTATTCTGGACCAAATTCTTTATTTTCTTGATCCAAACCTAGATTTTTGAAATTCGCGACCAAATTCTTGATTTTCTTGATCCAAAACTAGATTTTTGTATTCGCGATCAAATTCTTGATTTTCTTGATCCAATACTAGATTTTTGAATTCGCGACC
This sequence comes from x Bolboschoenoplectus mariqueter, assembly GCA_037678475.1. Lineage (NCBI taxonomy): Eukaryota > Viridiplantae > Streptophyta > Magnoliopsida > Poales > Cyperaceae > x Bolboschoenoplectus > x Bolboschoenoplectus mariqueter. The sequence goes on along the minus strand of CM075268.1, from coordinate 308,576 downwards.
AAATTCTTGATTTTCAAGATCCAGAACACGTTTTTTGTATTCGCGATCAAATTCTTGATTTTCTTAATCCAAAACAAAATGTTTGTATTCGCGATCAAATTCTTGCTTTTCTTGATCCAAAACTAGATTTTTGAATTCGTGACCAAATTCTTGATATTCTTGATCCAAAACTAGATTTTTGAATTCGCGACCAAATTCTTGATTTTCGTGATCCAAAACTAGATTTTTGAATTCGCGACCAAATTCTTGATTTTCTTGATCCAAAACTTGTTTTTTGTATTAGCGACCAAATTCTTGATTTTCTTGATCGAAAACTAGATTTTTGTATTCTGGACCAAATTCTTTATTTTCTTGATCCAAACCTAGATTTTTGAAATTCGCGACCAAATTCTTGATTTTCTTGATCCAAAACTAGATTTTTGGATGAGCGATCAAATTCTTGATTTTCATGATCCAAAACTAGTTTTTTGAATTCGCGACCAAATTCTTGATTTTCTTGATCCAAAACTAGATTTTTGAATTCTCGACCAAATTCATGAATTTCTTGATCCAAAACTAGATTTTTGAATTCTCGACCAAATTCTCGATTTTCTTGATCCAAAACTAGATTTTTGAATTCGCGACAAAATTCTTGATTTTCTTAATCCAAAACTAGATTTTTGTATTCGCGGCTAAATTCTTGATTTTCTTGATCCAAAACTAGATTTTTGAATTCGCGACCAAATTCATGATTTTCATGATCCAAAACTAGATTTTTGAATTCTCGACCAAATTCATGAATTTCTTGATCCAAAACTAGATGTTTGAATTCGTGATCAAATTCTTGCTTTTCTTGATCCAAAACTAGATTTTTGAATTCGCGACCAAATTCTTGATATTCTTGATCCAAAACTAGATTTTTGTATTCGCGGTCAAATTCTTGATTTTCTTGATCCAAAACTAGATGTTTGGATTCGCGACCAAATTAATGATTTTCTTTATCCAAAACTAGATTTTTGAATTTGCGCCAAATTCTAGATTTTCTTGTTCCAAAACTAGATTTTTGAATTCGCGACCAAATTCTCGATTTTCTTGATCCAAAACTAGATTTTTGAATTCGCGACCAAATTCTCGATTTTCTTGATCCAAAACTAGATTTTTGAATTCGCGACAAAATTCTTGATTTTCTTGATCCAAAACTAGATTTTTGTATTCGCGGCCAAATTCTTGATTTTCTTGATCCAAAACTAGATTTTTGAATTCGCGACCAAATTCATGATTTTCTTGATCCAAAACTAGATTTTTGAATTCGCGACCAAAATCATGAATTTCTTGAGCCAAAACTATATTTATTATTCGCGACCAAATTCTTGATTTTCTTGATCCAAAACTTGATTTTTGAATTTGCGACAAAATTCTTGTTTTTCTTGATCCAAAACTAGTTTTTTGAATTCGCGACCAAATTCTTTATTTTCGTGATCCAAAACTAGATTTTTCAATTCGCGAGCAAATTCTTGATTTTCTTGATCCAAAACTAGATTTTTGAATTCGCGACCAAATTCTTGATTTTCTTGATCCAATACTAGATTTTGTATTCGCGACCAAATTCTTCATTTTCTTGATCCAATACTAGATTTTTGAATTCGCGACCAAATTCTTGATTTTCACGATCCAGAACATGTTTTTTGTATTCGCGATCAAATTCTTGCTTTTCTTGATCCAAAACTAGATTTTTGAATTCGCGACGAAATTGTTGATTTTCTTGATCCAAAACTAGATTTTTGAATTCTCGACCAAATTCTTGATTTTCGTGATCCAAAACTATATTTTTGAATTCGCGACCAAATTCTTGATTTTCTTGATCCAAAACTAGATTTTTGAACGCGCGACAAAATTCTTGATTTTCATGATCCAAAACTAGATTTTTGAATTCGCGACCAAATTCTTGATTTTCTTGATCCAAAAATTGTTTTTTGTATTAGCGACCAAATTCTTGATTTTCTTGATCGAAAACTAGATTTTTGTATTCTGGACCAAATTCTTTATTTTCTTGATCCAAACCTAGATTTTTGAAATTCGCGACCAAATTCTTGATTTTCTTGATCCAAAACTCGATTTTTGTATTCGCGATCAAATTCTTGATTTTCTTGATCCAATACTAGATTTTTGAATTCGCGACCAAATTCTTGATTTTCAAGATCCAGAACATGTTTTTTAAATTCGCGACCAAATTCTTGATTTTCTTGATCCAAAACTAGTTTTTTGAATTGGCGACCAAATTCTTTATTTTCGTGATCCAAAACTAGATTTTTCAATTCGCGAGCAAATTCTTGATTTTCTTGATCCAAAACTAGATTTTTGAATTCGCGACCAAATTCATGATTTTCTTGATCCAAAACTAGTTTTTTGAATTCGCGACCAAATTCTTTATTTTCGTGATCCAAAACTAGATTTTTCAATTCGCGAGCAAATTCTTGATTTTCTTGATCCAAAACTAGATTTTTGAATTCGCTCCAAATTCTTGATTTTCTTTATCCAAAACGAGATTTTTGAATTCGCGACCAAATTCTTGATTTTCTTGATCCAAAACTTGTTTTTTGTATTCGCGATCAAATTCTTGATTTTCTTGATCCAAAACAAAATGTTTGTATCCGCGATCAAATTCATGCTTTTCTTGATGCAAAACTAGATTTTTGAATTCGTGACCAAATTCTTGATATTCTTGATCCAAAACTAGATTTTTGAATTCGCGACCAAATTCTTGATTTTCGTGATCCAAAACTAGATTTTTGAATTCGCGACCAAATTCTTGATTTTCTTGATCCAAAACTAGATTTTTGAATTCTCGACCAAATTCATGATTTTCGTGATCCAAAACTAGATTTTTGAATTCGTGACCAAATTCTTGATTTTCTTGATCCAAAACTAGATTTTTGAACTCGCGACAAAATTCTTGATTTTCTTGATCCAAAACTAGATTTTTGAATTCGCGACCAAATTCTTGATTTTCTTGATCCAAAACTAGATTTTTGAATTCGCGACCAAATTCTTGATTTTCTTGATCCAAAACTTGTTTTTTGTATTAGCGACCAAATTCTTGATTTTCTTGATCGAAAACTAGATTTTTGTATTCTGGACCAAATTCTTTATTTTCTTGATCCAAACCTAGATTTTTGAAATTCGCGACCAAATTCTTGATTTTCTTGATCCAAAACTAGATTTTTGTATTCGCGATCAAATTCTTGATTTTCTTGATCCAATACTAGATTTTTGAATTCGCGACCAAATTCTTGATTTTCAAGATCCAGAACACGTTTTTTGTATTCGCGATCAAATTCTTGATTTTCTTGATCCAAAACAAAATGTTTGTATTCGCGATCAAATTCTTGCTTTTCTTGATCCAAAACTAGATTTTTGAATTCGGGACCAAATTCTTGATATTCTTGATCCAAAACTAGATTTTTGAATTCGCGACCAAATTCTTGATTTTCGTGATCCAAAACTAGATTTTTGAATTCGCGACCAAATTCTTGATTTTCTTGATCCAAAACTTGTTTTTTGTATTAGCGACAAAATTCTTGATTTTCTTGATCGAAAACTAGATTTTTGTATTCTGGACCAAATTCTTTATTTTCTTGATCCAAACCTAGATTTTTGAAATTCGCGACCAAATTCTTGATTTTCTTGATCCAAAACTTGATTTTTGTATTCGCGATCAAATTCTTGATTTTCATGATCCAAAACTAGTTTTTTGAATTCGCGACCAAATTCTTTATTTTCTTGATCCAAAACTAGATTTTTGAATTCTCGACCAAATTCATGAATTTCTTGATCCAAAACTAGATTTTTGAATTCTCGACCAAATTCTCGATTTTCTTGATCCAAAACTAGATTTTTGAATTCGCGACAAAATTCTTGATTTTCTTGATCCAAAACTAGATTTTTGTATTCGCGGCCAAATTCTAGATTTTCTTGATCCAAAACTAGATTTTTGAATTCGCGACCAAATTCATGATTTTCATGATCCAAAACTAGATTTTTGAATTCTCGACCAAATTCATGAATTTCTTGATCCAAAACTAGATGTTTGAATTCGTGATCAAATTCTTGCTTTTCTTGATCCAAAACTAGATTTTTGAATTCGCGACCAAATTCCTGATATTCTTGATCCAAAACTAGATTTTTGTATTCGCGGTCAAATTCTTGATTTTCTTGATCCAAAACTAGATGTTTGGATTCGCGACCAAATTAATGATTTTCTTTATCCAAAACTAGATTTTTGAATTTGCGCCAAATTCTAGATTTTCTTGATCCAAAACTAGATTTTTGAATTCGCGACCAAATTCTCGATTTTCTTGATCCAAAACTAGATTTTTGAATTCGCGACCAAATTCTCGATTTTCATGATCCAAAACAAGATTTTTGAATTCGCGACAAAATTCTTGATTTTCTTGATCCAAAACTAGATTTTTGTATTCGCGGCCAAATTCTTGATTTTCTTGATCCAAAACTAGATTTTTGAATTCGCGACCAAATTCATGATTTTCTTTGATTCAAAACTAGATTTTTGAATTCGCGACCAGAATCATGAATTTCTTGAGCCAAAACTAGATTTTTGAACTCGCGACAAAATTCTTGATTTTCTTGATCCAAAACTAGATTTTTGAATTCGCGACCAAATTCTTGATTTTCTTGATCCAAAACTAGATTTTTGAATTCGCGACCAAATTCTTGATTTTCTTGATCCAAAACTTGTTTTTTGTATTAGCGACCAAATTCTTGATTTTCTTGATCGAAAACTAGATTTTTGTATTCTGGACCAAATTCTTTATTTTCTTGATCCAAACCTAGATTTGTGAAATTCGCGACCAAATTCTTGATTTTCTTGATCCAAAACTAGATTTTTGTATTCGCGATCAAATTCTTGATTTTCTTGATCCAATACTAGATTTTTGAATTCGCGACCAAATTCTTGATTTTCAAGATCCAGAACATGTTTTTTGTATTCGCGATCAAATTCTTGATTTTCTTGATCCAAAACTAGATTTTTGAATTCGCGACCAAATTCATGATTTTCTTGATCCAAAACTAGATTTTTAAATTCGCGACCAAATTAATGAATTTCTTGATCCAAAACTAGATTTATTATTCGCGACCAAATTCTTGATTTTCTTGATCGAAAACTTGATTTTTGAATTTGCGACAAAATTCTTGATTTTCTTGATCCAAAACTAGTTTTTTGAATTCGCGACCAAATTCTTTATTTTCGTGATCCAAAACTAGATTTTTCAATTCGCGAGCAAATTCTTGATTTTCTTGATCCAAAACTAGATTTTTGAATTCGCGACCAAATTCATGATTTTCTTGATCCAAAACTAGATTTTTGAATTCGCTCCAAATTCTTGATTTTCTTGATCCAAAACGAGATTTTTGAATTCGCGACCAAATTCTTGATTTTCTTGATCCAAAACTTGTTTTTTGTATTCGGGATCAAATTCTTGATTTTCTTGATCCAAAACAAAATGTTTGTATTCGCTATCAAATTCTTTCTTTTCTTGTTCCAAAACTAGATTTTTGAATTCGTGACCAAATTCTTGATATTCTTGATCCAAAACTAGATTTTTGAATTCGCGACCAAATTCTTGATTTTCGTGATCCAAAACTAGATTTTTGAATTCGCGACCAAATTCTTGATTTTCTTGATCCAATACTTGTTTTTTGTATTAGCGACCAAATTCTTGATTTTCTTGATCGAAAACTAGATTTTTGTATTCTGGACCAAATTCTTTATTTTCTTGATCCAAACCTAGATTTTTGAAATTCGCGACCAAATTCTTGATTTTCTTGATCCAAAAATAGATTTTTGGATGAGCGATCAAATTCTTGATTTTCATGATCCAAAACTAGTTTTTTGAATTCGCGACCAAATTCTTGATTTTCTTGATCCAAAACTAGATTTTTGAATTCTCGACCAAATTCATGAATTTCTTGATCCAAAACTAGATTTTTGAATTCTCGACCAAATTCTCGATTTTCTTGATCCAAAACTAGATTTTTGAATTCGCGACAAAATTCTTGATTTTCTTGATCCAAAACTAGATTTTTGTATTCGCGGCCAAATTCTTGATTTTCTTGATCCAAAACTAGATTTTTGAATTCGCGACCAAATTCTTGATTTTCTTGATCCAAAACTAGATTTTTGAATTCGCGACCAAATTCATAAATTTCTTGAGCCAAAACTAGATTCTTGTATTCTGGACCAAATTCTTTATTTTCTTGATCCAAACCTAGATTTTTGAAATTCGCGACCAAATTCTTGATTTTCTTGATCCAAAACTAGATTTTTGTATTCGCGCTCAAATTCTTGATTTTCTTGATCCAAAACTAGATTTTTGGATTCGCGACCAAATTAATGATTTTCTTGATCCAAAACTAGATTTTTGAATTGGCGCCAAATTCTGGATTTTCTTGATCCAAAACTAGATTTTTGAATTCGCGACCAAATTCTCGATTTTCTTGATCCAAAACTAGATTTTTGAATTCGCGACCAAATTCTCGATTTTCTTGATCCAAAACTAGATTTTTGAATTCGCGACAAAATTCTTGATTTTCTTGATCCAAAACTAGATTTTTGTATTCGCGGCCAAATTCTTGATTTTCTTGATCCAAAACTAGATTTTTGAATTCGCGACCAAATTCATGATTTTCTTGATCCAAAACTAGATTTTTGAATTCGCGACCAGAATCATGAATTTCTTGAGCCAAAACTAGATTTTTGAACTCGCGACAAAATTCTTGATTTTCTTGATCCAAAACTAGATTTTTGAATTCGCGACCAAAGTCTTGATTTTCTTGATCCAAAACTAGATTTTTGAATTCGCGACCAAATTCTTGATTTTCTTGATCCAAAACTTGTTTTTTGTATTAGCGACCAAATTCTTGATTTTCTTGATCGAAAACTAGATTTTTGTATTCTGGACCAAATTCTTTATTTTCTTGATCCAAACCTAGATTTTTGAAATTCGCGACCAAATTCTTGATTTTCTTGATCCAAAACTAGATTTTTGTATTCGCGATCAAATTCTTGATTTTCTTGATCCAATACTAGATTTTTGAATTCGCGACCAAATTCTTGATTTTCAAGATCCAGAACATGTTTTTTGTATTCGCGATCAAATTCTTGATTTTCTTGATCCAAAACTAGATTTTTGAATTCGCGACCAAATTCATGATTTTCTTGATCCAAAACTAGATTTTTAAATTCGCGACCAAATTCATGATTTTCTTGATCCAAAACTAGATTTTTGAATTCGCTCCAAATTCTTGATTTTCTTGATCCAAAACGAGATTTTTGAATTCGCGACCAAATTCTTGATTTTCTTGATCCAAAACTTGTTTTTTGTAATCGCGATCAAATTCTTGATTTTCTTGATCCAAAACAAAATGTTTGTATTCGCGATCAAATTCTTGCTTTTCTTGATCCAAAACTAGATTTTTGAATTCGTGACCAAATTCTTGATATTCTTGATCCAAAACTAGATTTTTGAATTCGCGACCAAATTCTTGATTTTCTTGATCCAAAACTAGTTTTTTGAATTGGCGACCAAATTCTTTATTTTCGTGATCCAAAACTAGATTTTTCAATTCGCGAGCAAATTCTTGATTTTCTTGATCCAAAACTAGATTTTTGAATTCGCGACCAAATTCATGATTTTCTTGATCCAAAACTAGATTTTTGAATTCGCTCCAAATTCTTGATTTTCTTGATCCAAAACTAGATTTTTGTATTCGGGATCAAATTCTTGATTTTCTTGATCCAATACTAGATTTTCAAATTCACGACCAAATTCTTGATTTTCAAGATCCAGAACATGTTTTTTGTATTCGAGATCAAATTCTTGATTTTCTTGATCCAAAACTAGATTTTTGAATTCGCGACCAAATTCATGATTTTCTTGATCCAAAACTAGATTTTTGAATTCGCGACCAAATTCTTGATTTTCGTGATCCAAAACTAGATTTTTGAATTCGAAACCAAATTCTTGATCTTCTTGATCCAAAACTAGATTTTTGAACTCGCGACAAAATTCTTGATTTTCTTGATCCAAAACTACATTTTTGAATTCGCGACCAAATTCTTGATTTTCTTGATCCAAAACTAGATTTTTGAATTCGCGACCAAATTCTTGATTTTCATGATCCAAAACTTGTTTTTTGTATTAGCGACCAAATTCTTGATTTTCTTAATCGAAAACTAGATTTTTGTATTCTGGACCAAATTCTTTATTTTCTTGATCCAAACCTAGATTTTTGAAATTCGCGACCAAATTCTTGATTTTCTTGATCCAAAACTAGATTTTTGTATTCGCGATCAAATTCTTGATTTTCTTGATCCAATACTAGATTTTTGAATTCGCGACCAAATTCTTGATTTTCAAGATCCAGAACATGTTTTTTGTATTCGCGATCAAATTCTTGATTTTCTTGATCCAAAACTAGATTTTTGAATTCGCGACCAAATTCATGATTTTCTTGATCCAAAACTAGATTTTTAAATTCGCGACCAAATTCATGATTTTCTTGATCCAAAACTAGATTTTTGAATTCGCTCCAAATTCTTGATTTTCTTGATCCAAAACGAGATTTTTGAATTCGCGACCAAATTCTTGATTTTCTTGATCCAAAACTTGTTTTTTGTAATCGCGATCAAATTCTTGATTTTCTTGATCCAAAACAAAATGTTTGTATTCGCGATCAAATTCTTGCTTTTCTTGATCCAAAACTAGATTTTTGAATTCGTGACCAAATTCTTGATATTCTTGATCCAAAACTAGATTTTTGAATTCGCGACCAAATTCTTGATTTTCTTGATCCAAAACTAGTTTTTTGAATTGGCGACCAAATTCTTTATTTTCGTGATCCAAAACTAGATTTTTCAATTCGCGAGCAAATTCTTGATTTTCTTGATCCAAAACTAGATTTTTGAATTCGCGACCAAATTCATGATTTTCTTGATCCAAAACTAGATTTTTGAATTCGCTCCAAATTCTTGATTTTCTTGATCCAAAACTAGATTTTTGTATTCGGGATCAAATTCTTGATTTTCTTGATCCAATACTAGATTTTTAAATTCACGACCAAATTCTTGATTTTCAAGATCCAGAACATGTTTTTTGTATTCGAGATCAAATTCTTGATTTTCTTGATCCAAAATTAGATTTTTGAATTCGCGACCAAATTCATGATTTTCTTGATCCAAAACTAGATTTTTGAATTCGCGACCAAATTCTTGATTTTCGTGATCCAAAACTAGATTTTTGAATTCGAAACCAAATTCTTGATCTTCTTGATCCAAAACTAGATTTTTGAACTCGCGACAAAATTCTTGATTTTCTTGATCCAAAACTAGATTTTTGAATTCGCGACCAAATTCTTGATTTTCTTGATCCAAAACTAGATTTTTGAATTCGCGACCAAATTCTTGATTTTCATGATCCAAAACTTGTTTTTTGTATTAGCGACCAAATTCTTGATTTTCTTGATCGAAAACTAGATTTTTGTATTCTGGACCAAATTCTTTATTTTCTTGATCCAAACCTAGATTTTTGAAATTCGCGACCAAATTCTTGATTTTCTTGATCCAAAACTAGATTTTTGTATTCGGGATCAAATTCTTGATTTTCTTGATCCAATACTAGATTGTTAAATTCGCGACCAAATTCTTGATTTTCAAGATCCAGAACATGTTTTTTGTATTCGAGATCAAATTCTTGATTTTCTTGATCCAAAACTAGATTTTTGAATTCGCGACCAAATTCATGATTTTCTTGATCCAAAACTAGATTTTTAAATTCGCGACCAAATTCATGATTTTCTTGATCCAAAACTAGATTTTTGAATTCGCTCCAAATTCTTGATTTTCTTGATCCAAAACTAGATTTTTGAATTCGCGACCAAATTCTTGATTTTCTTGATCCAAAACTAGATTTTTGAATTCGCGACCAAATTCTTGATTTTCATGATCCAAAACTTGTTTTTTGTATTAGCGACCAAATTCTTGATTTTCTTGATCGAAAACTAGATTTTTGTATTCTGGACCAAATTCTTTATTTTCTTGATCCAATCCTAGATTTTTGAAATTCGCGACCAAATTCTTGATTTTCTTGATCCAAAACTAGATTTTTGTATTCGCGATCAAATTCTTGATTTTCTTGATCCAATACTAGATTTTTGAATTCGCGACCAAATTCTTGATTTTCAAGATCCAGAACATGTTTTTTGTATTCGCGATCAAATTCTTGATTTTCTTGATCCAAAACTAGATTTTTGAATTCGCGACCAAATTCATGATTTTCTTGATCCAAAACTAGATTTTTAAATTCGCGACCAAATTCATGATTTTCTTGATCCAAAACTAGATTTTTGAATTCGCTCCAAATTCTTGATTTTCTTGATCCAAAACGAGATTTTTGAATTCGCGACCAAATTCTTGATTTTCTTGATCCAAAACTTGTTTTTTGTAATCGCGATCAAATTCTTGATTTTCTTGATCCAAAACAAAATGTTTGTATTCGCGATCAAATTCTTGCTTTTCTTGATCCAAAACTAGATTTTTGAATTCGTGACCAAATTCTTGATATTCTTGATCCAAAACTAGATTTTTGAATTCGCGACCAAATTCTTGATTTTCTTGATTCAAAACTAGTTTTTTGAATTGGCGACCAAATTCTTTATTTTCGTGATCCAAAACTAGATTTTTCAATTCGCGAGCAAATTCTTGATTTTCTTGATCCAAAACTAGATTTTTGAATTCGCGACCAAATTCATGATTTTCTTGATCCAAAACTAGATTTTTGAATTCGCTCCAAATTCTTGATTTTCTTGATCCAAAACTAGATTTTTGTATTCGGGATCAAATTCTTGATTTTCTTGATCCAATACTAGATTTTTAAATTCACGACCAAATTTTGATTTTCAAGATCCAGAACATGTTTTTTGTATTCGAGATCAAATTCTTGATTTTCTTGATCCAAAACTAGATTTTTGAATTCGCGACCAAATTCATGATTTTCTTGATCCAAAACTAGATTTTTGAATTCGCGACCAAATTCTTGATTTTCGTGATCCAAAACTAGATTTTTGAATTCGAAACCAAATTCTTGATCTTCTTGATCCAAAACTAGATTTTTGAACTCGCGACAAAATTCTTGATTTTCTTGATCCAAAACTAGATTTTTGAATTCGCGACCAAATTCTTGATTTTCTTGATCCAAAACTAGATTTTTGAATTCGCGACCAAATTCTTGATTTTCATGATCCAAAACTTGTTTTTTGTATTAGCGACCAAATTCTTGATTTTCTTGATCGAAAACTAGATTTTTGTATTCTGGACCAAATTCTTTATTTTCTTGATCCAAACCTAGATTTTTGAAATTCGCGACCAAATTCTTGATTTTCTTGATCCAAAACTAGATTTTTGTATTCGGGATCAAATTCTTGATTTTCTTGATCCAATACTAGATTGTTAAATTCGCGACCAAATTCTTGATTTTCAAGATCCAGAACATGTTTTTTGTATTCGAGATCAAATTCTTGATTTTCTTGATCCAAAACTAGATTTTTGAATTCGCGACCAAATTCATGATTTTCTTGATCCAAAACTAGATTTTTGAATTCGCGACCAAATTAATGAATTTCTTGAGCCAAAACTAGATTTATTATTCGCGACCAAATTCTTGATTTTCTTGATCCAAAACTTGATTTTTGAATTTGCGAAAAAATTCTTGATTTTCTTGATCCAAAACTAGTTTTTTGAATTGGCGACCAAATTCTTTATTTTCGTGATCCAAAACTAGATTTTTCAATTCGCGAGCAAATTCTTGATTTTCTTGATCCAAAACTAGATTTTTGAATTCGCGACCAAATTCATGATTTTCTTGATCCAAAACTAGATTTTTGAATTCGCTCCAAATTCTTGATTTTCTTGATCCAAAATGAGATTTTTGAATTCGCGACCAAATTCTTGATTTTCTTGATCCAAAACTTGTTTTTTGTATTCGCGATGAAATTCTTGATTTTCTTGATCCAAAACAAAATGTTTGTATTCGCAATCAAATTCTTGCTTTTCTTGATCCAAAACTACATTTTTGAATTCGTGACCAAATTCTTGATATTCTTGATCGAAAACTAGATTTTTGAATTCGCGACCAAATTCTTGATTTTCGTGATCCAAAACTAGATTTTTGAATTCGCGACCAAATTCTTGATTTTCTTGATCCAAAACTTATTTTTTGTATTAGCGACCAAATTCTTGATTTTCTTGATCGAAAACTAGATTTTTGTATTCTGGACCAAATTCTTTATTTTCTTGATCCAAACCTAGATTTTTGAAATTCGCGACCAAATTCTTGATTTTCTTGATCCAAAACTAGATTTTTGTATTCGGGATCAAATTCTTGATTTTCTTGATCCAATACTAGATTTTTAAATTCGCGACCAAATTCTTGATTTTCAAGATCCAGAACATGTTTTTTGTATTCGAGATCAAATTCTTGATTTTCTTGATCCAAAACTAGATTTTTGAATTCGCGACCAAATTCATGATTTTCTTGATCCAAAACTAGATTTTTGAATTCGCGACAAAATTAATGAATTTCTTGAGCCAAAACTAGATTTATTATTCGCGACCAAATTCTTGATTTTCTTGATCCAAAACTTGATTTTTAAATTTGCGAAAAAATTCTTGATTTTCTTCATCCAAAACTAGTTTTTTGAATTGGCGACCAAATTCTTTATTTTCGTGATCCAAAACTAGATTTTTCAATTCGCGAGCAAATTCTTGATTTTCTTGATCCAAAACTAGATTTTTGAATTCGCGACCAAATTCATGATTTTCTTGATCCAAAACTAGATTTTTGAATTCGCTCCAAATTCTTGATTTTCTTGATCCAAAACGAGATTTTTGAATTCGCGACCAAATTCTTGATTTTCTTGATCCAAAACTTGTTTTTTGTAATCGCGATCAAATTCTTGATTTTCTTGATCCAAAACAAAATGTTTGTATTCGCGATCAAATTCTTGCTTTTCTTGATCCAAAACTAGATTTTTGAATTCGGGACCAAATTCTTGATATTCTTGATCCAAAACTAGATTTTTGAATTCGCGACCAAATTCTTGATTTTCTTGATCCAAAACTAGTTTTTTGAATTGGCGACCAAATTCTTTATTTTCGTGATCCAAAACTAGATTTTTCAATTCGCGAGCAAATTCTTGATTTTCTTGATCCAAAACTAGATTTTTGAATTCGCGACCAAATTCATGATTTTCTTGATCCAAAACTAGATTTTTGAATTCGCTCCAAATTCTTGATTTTCTTGATCCAAAATGAGATTTTTGAATTCGCGACCAAATTCTTGATTTTCTTGATCCAAAACTTGTTTTTTGTAATCGCGATCAAATTCTTGATTTTCTTGATCCAAAACAAAATGTTTGTATTCGCGATCAAATTCTTGCTTTTCTTGATCCAAAACTAGATTTTTGAATTCGTGACCAAATTCTTGATATTCTTGATCCAAAACTAGATTTTTGAATTCGCGACCAAATTCTTGATTTTCTTGATCCAAAACTAGTTTTTTGAATTGGCGACCAAATTCTTTATTTTCGTGATCCAAAACTAGATTTTTCAATTCGCGAGCAAATTCTTGATTTTCTTGATCCAAAACTAGATTTTTGAATTCGCGACCAAATTCATGATTTTCTTGATCCAAAAGTAGATTTTTGAATTCGCTCCAAATTCTTGATTTTCTTGATCCAAAATGAGATTTTTGAATTCGCGACCAAATTCTTGATTTTCTTGATCCATAACTTGTTTTTTGTATTCGCGATAAAATTCTTGATTTTCTTGATCCAAAACAAAATGTTTGTATTCGCGATCAAATTCTTGCTTTTCTTGATCCAAAACTAGATTTTTGAATTCGTGACCAAATTCTTGATATTCTTGATCCAAAACTAGATTTTTGAATTCGCGACCAAATTCTTGATTTTCGTGATCCAAAACTAGATTTTTGAATTCGCGACCAAATTCTTGATTTTCTTGATCCAAAACTTATTTTTTGTATTAGCGACCAAATTCTTGATTTTCTTGATCGAAAACTAGATTTTTGTATTCTGGACCAAATTCTTTATTTTCTTGATCCAAACCTAGATTTTTGAAATTCGCGACCAAATTCTTGATTTTCTTGATCCAAAACTAGATTTTTGTATTCGGGATCAAATTCTTGATTTTCTTGATCCAATACTAGATTTTTAAATTCACGACCAAATTCTTGATTTTCAAGATCCAGAACATGTTTTTTGTATTCGAGATCAAATTCTTGATTTTCTTGATCCAAAACTAGATTTTTGAATTCGCGACCAAATTCATGATTTTCTTGATCCAAAACTAGATTTTTGAATTCGCGACCAAATTCTTGATTTTCTTGATCCAAAACTTATTTTTTGTATTAGCGACCAAATTCTTGATTTTCTTGATCGAAAACTAGATTTTTGTATTCTGGACCAAATTCTTTATTTTCTTGATCCAAACCTAGATTTTTGAAATTCGCGACCAAATTCTTGATTTTCTTGATCCAAAACTAGATTTTTGTATTCGGGATCAAATTCTTGATTTTCTTGATCCAATACTAGATTTTTAAATTCGCGACCAAATTCTTGATTTTCAAGATCCAGAACATGTTTTTTGTATTCGAGATCAAATTCTTGATTTTCTTGATCCAAAACTAGATTTTTGAATTCGCGACCAAATTCATGATTTTCTTGATCCAAAACTAGATTTTTGAATTCGCGACCAAATTAATGAATTTCTTGAGCCAAAACTAGATTTATTATTCGCGACCAAATTCTTGATTTTCTTGATCCAAAACTTGATTTTTGAATTTGCGAAAAAATTCTTGATTTTCTTCATCCAAAACTAGTTTTTTGTATTCGCGATCAAATTCTTGATTTTCTTGATCCAAAACTAGATTTTTGAATTCGCGACCAAATTCTTGATTTTCTTGATCCAAAACTAGATTTTTGAATTCGCGACCAAATTCATGATTTTCTTGATCCAAAACTAGATTTTTGAATTCGCTCCAAATTCTTGATTTTCTTGATCCAAAACGAGATTTTTGAATTCGCGACCAAATTCTTGATTTTCTTGATCCAAAACTTGTTTTTTGTAATCGCGATTAAATTCTTGATTTTCTTGATCCAAAACAAAATGTTTGTATTCGCGATCAAATTCTTGCTTTTCTTGATCCAAAACTAGATTTTTGAATTCGTGACCAAATTCTTGATATTCTTGATCCAAAACTAGATTTTTGAATTCGCGACCAAATTCTTGATTTTCTTGATCCAAAACTAGTTTTTTGAATTGGCGACCAAATTCTTTATTTTCGTGATCCAAAACTAGATTTTTCAATTCGCGAGCAAATTCTTGATTTTCTTGATCCAAAACTAGATTTTTGAATTCGCGACCAAATTCATGATTTTCTTGATCCAAAACTAGATTTTTGAA
This sequence comes from x Bolboschoenoplectus mariqueter, assembly GCA_037678475.1. Taxonomy (NCBI): domain Eukaryota; kingdom Viridiplantae; phylum Streptophyta; class Magnoliopsida; order Poales; family Cyperaceae; genus x Bolboschoenoplectus; species x Bolboschoenoplectus mariqueter. The sequence continues at coordinate 293,041 of CM075268.1, read as the reverse complement.
TTCGCGACCAAATTCTTGATTTTCGTGATCCAAAACTAGATTTTTGAATTCGCGACCAAATTCTTGATTTTCTTGATCCAAAACTTATTTTTTGTATTAGCGACCAAATTCTTGATTTTCTTGATCGAAAACTAGATTTTTGTATTCTGGACCAAATTCTTTATTTTCTTGATCCAAACCTAGATTTTTGAAATTCGCGACCAAATTCTTGATTTTCTTGATCCAAAACTAGATTTTTGTATTCGGGATCAAATTCTTGATTTTCTTGATCCAATACTAGATTTTTAAATTCGCGACCAAATTCTTGATTTTCAAGATCCAGAACATGTTTTTTGTATTCGAGATCAAATTCTTGATTTTCTTGATCCAAAACTAGATTTTTGAATTCGCGACCAAATTCATGATTTTCTTGATCCAAAACTAGATTTTTGAATTCGCGACCAAATTAATGAATTTCTTGAGCCAAAACTAGATTTATTATTCGCGACCAAATTCTTGATTTTCTTGATCCAAAACTTGATTTTTGAATTTGCGAAAAAATTCTTGATTTTCTTCATCCAAAACTAGTTTTTTGTATTCGCGATCAAATTCTTGATTTTCTTGATCCAAAACTAGATTTTTGAATTCGCGACCAAATTCTTGATTTTCTTGATCCAAAACTAGATTTTTGAATTCGCGACCAAATTCATGATTTTCTTGATCCAAAACTAGATTTTTGAATTCGCTCCAAATTCTTGATTTTCTTGATCCAAAACGAGATTTTTGAATTCGCGACCAAATTCTTGATTTTCTTGATCCAAAACTTGTTTTTTGTAATCGCGATCAAATTCTTGATTTTCTTGATCCAAAACAAAATGTTTGTATTCGCGATCAAATTCTTGCTTTTCTTGATCCAAAACTAGATTTTTGAATTCGTGACCAAATTCTTGATATTCTTGATCCAAAACTAGATTTTTGAATTCGCGACCAAATTCTTGATTTTCTTGATCCAAAACTAGTTTTTTGAATTGGCGACCAAATTCTTTATTTTCGTGATCCAAAACTAGATTTTTCAGTTCGCGAGCAAATTCTTGATTTTCTTGATCCAAAACTAGATTTTTGAATTCGCGACCAAATTCATGATTTTCTTGATCCAAAACTAGATTTTTGAATTCGCTCCAAATTCTTGATTTTCTTGATCCAAAACTAGATTTTTGTATTCGGGATCAAATTCTTGATTTTCTTGATCCAATACTAGATTTTTAAATTCACGACCAAATTCTTGATTTTCAAGATCCAGAACATGTTTTTTGTATTCGAGATCAAATTCTTAATTTTCTTGATCCAAAACTAGATTTTTGAATTCGCGACCAAATTCATGATTTTCTTGATCCAAAACTAGATTTTTGAATTCGCGACCAAATTCTTGATTTTCGTGATCCAAAACTAGATTTTTGAATTCGAAACCAAATTCTTGATCTTCTTGATCCAAAACTAGATTTTTGAACTCGCGACAAAATTCTTGATTTTCTTGATCCAAAACTAGATTTTTGTATTCGAGATCAAATTCTTGATTTTCTTGATCCAAAACTAGATTTTTGAATTCGCGACCAAATTCATGATTTTCTTGATCCAAAACTAGATTTTTGAATTCGCGACCAAATTAATGAATTTCTTGAGCCAAAACTAGATTTATTATTCGCGACCAAATTCTTGATTTTCTTGATCCAAAACTTGATTTTTGAATTTGCGAAAAAATTCTTGATTTTCTTGATCCAAAACTAGTTTTTTGAATTGGCGACCAAATTCTTTATTTTCGTGATCCAAAACTAGATTTTTCAATTCGCGAGCAAATTCTTGATTTTCTTGATCCAAAACTAGATTTTTGAATTCGCGACCAAATTCATGATTTTCTTGATCCAAAACTAGATTTTTGAATTCGCTCCAAATTCTTGATTTTCTTGATCCAAAATGAGATTTTTGAATTCGCGACCAAATTCTTGATTTTCTTGATCCAAAACTTGTTTTTTGTATTCGCGATGAAATTCTTGATTTTCTTGATCCAAAACAAAATGTTTGTATTCGCGATCAAATTCTTGCTTTTCTTGATCCAAAACTAGATTTTTGAATTCGTGACCAAATTCTTGATATTCTTGATCCAAAACTAGATTTTTGAATTCGCGACCAAATTCTTGATTTTCGTGATCCAAAACTAGATTTTTGAATTCGCGACCTAATTCTTGATTTTCTTGATCCAAAACTTATTTTTTGTATTAGCGACCAAATTCTTCATTTTCTTGATCGAAAACTAGATTTTTGTATTCTGGACCAAATTCTTTATTTTCTTGATCCAAACCTAGATTTTTGAAATTCGCGACCAAATTCTTGATTTTCTTGCTCCAAAACTAGATTTTTGTATTCGGGATCAAATTCTTGATTTTCTTGATCCAATACTAGATTTTTAAATTCGCGACCAAATTCTTGATTTTCAAGATCCAGAACATGTTTTTTGTATTCGAGATCAAATTCTTGATTTTCTTGATCCAAAACTAGATTTTTGAATTCGCGACCAAATTCATGATTTTCTTGATCCAAAACTAGATTTTTGAATTCGCGACCAAATTAATGAATTTCTTGAGCCAAAACTAGATTTATTATTCGCGACCAAATTCTTGATTTTCTTGATCCAAAACTTGATTTTTAAATTTGCGAAAAAATTCTTGATTTTCTTCATCCAAAACTAGTTTTTTGAATTGGCGACCAAATTCTTTATTTTCGTGATCCAAAACTAGATTTTTCAATTCGCGAGCAAATTCTTGATTTTCTTGATCCAAAACTAGATTTTTGAATTCGCGACCAAATTCATGATTTTCTTGATCCAAAACTAGATTTTTGAATTCGCTCCAAATTCTTGATTTTCTTGATCCAAAACGAGATTTTTGAATTCGCGACCAAATTCTTGATTTTCTTGATCCAAAACAAAATGTTTGTATTCGCGATCAAATTCTTGCTTTTCTTGATCCAAAACTAGATTTTTGAATTCGCGACCAAATTCATGATTTTCTTGATCCAAAACTAGATTTTTGAATTCGCGACCAAATTAATGAATTTCTTGAGCCAAAACTAGATTTATTATTCGCGACCAAATTCTTGATTTTCTTGATCCAAAACTTGATTTTTAAATTTGCGAAAAAATTCTTGATTTTCTTCATCCAAAACTAGTTTTTTGAATTGGCGACCAAATTCTTTATTTTCGTGATCCAAAACTAGATTTTTCAATTCGCGAGCAAATTCTTGATTTTCTTGATCCAAAACTAGATTTTTGAATTCGCGACCAAATTCATGATTTTCTTGATCCAAAACTAGATTTTTGAATTCGCTCCAAATTCTTGCTTTTCTTGATCCAAAACGAGATTTTTGAATTCGCGACCAAATTCTTGATTTTCTTGATCCAAAACTTGTTTTTTGTAATCGCGATCAAATTCTTGATTTTCTTGATCCAAAACAAAATGTTTGTATTCGCGATCAAATTCTTGCTTTTCTTGATCCAAAACTAGATTTTTGAATTCGTGACCAAATTCTTGATATTCTTGATCCAAAACTAGATTTTTGAATTCGCGACCAAATTCTTGATTTTCTTGATCCACAACTAGTTTTTTGAATTGGCGATCAAATTCTTTATTTTCGTGATCCAAAACTAGATTTTTCAATTCGCGAGCAAATTCTTGATTTTCTTGATCCAAAACTAGATTTTTGAATTCGCGACCAAATTCATGATTTTCTTGATCCAAAACTAGATTTTTGAATTCGCTCCAAATTCTTGATTTTCTTGATCCAAAACTAGATTTTTGTATTCGGGATCAAATTCTTGATTTTCTTGATCCAATACTAGATTTTTAAATTCACGACCAAATTCTTGATTTTCAAGATCCAGAACATGTTTTTTGTATTCGAGATCAAATTCTTGATTTTCTTGATCCAAAACTAGATTTTTGAATTCGCGACCAAATTCATGATTTTCTTGATCCAAAACTAGATTTTTGAATTCGCGACCAAATTCTTGATTTTCGTGATCCAAAACTAGATTTTTGAATTCGAAACCAAATTCTTGATCTTCTTGATCCAAAACTAGATTTTTGAACTCGCGACAAAATTCTTGATTTTCTTGATCCAAAACTAGATTTTTGTATTCGAGATCAAATTCTTGATTTTCTTGATCCAAAACTAGATTTTTGAATTCGCGACCAAATTCTTGCTTTTCTTGATCCAAAACTAGATTTTTGAATTCGTGACCAAATTCTTGATATTCTTGATCCAAAACTAGATTTTTGAATTCGCGACCAAATTCATGATTTTCTTGATCCAAAACTAGTTTTTTGAATTGGCGACCAAATTCTTTATTTTCGTGATCCAAAACTAGATTTTTCAATTCGCGAGCAAATTCTTGATTTTCTTGATCCAAAACTAGATTTTTGAATTCGCGACCAAATTCATGATTTTCTTGATCCAAAACTAGATTTTTGAATTCGCTCCAAATTCTTGATTTTCTTGATCCAAAACTAGATTTTTGTATTCGGGATCAAATTCTTGATTTTCTTGATCCAATACTAGATTTTTAAATTCACGACCAAATTCTTGATTTTCAAGATCCAGAACATGTTTTTTGTATTCGAGATCAAATTCTTGATTTTCTTGATCCAAAACTAGATTTTTGAATTCGCGACCAAATTCATGATTTTCTTGATCCAAAACTAGATTTTTGAATTCGCGACCAAATTCTTGATTTTCGTGATCCAAAACTAGATTTTTGAATTCGAAACCAAATTCTTGATCTTCTTGATCCAAAACTAGATTTTTGAACTCGCGACAAAATTCTTGATTTTCTTGATCCAAAACTAGATTTTTGTATTCGAGATCAAATTCTTGATTTTCTTGATCCAAAACTAGATTTTTGAATTCGCGACCAAATTCTTGATTTTCGTGATCCAAAACTAGATTTTTGAATTCGCGACCAAATTCTTGATTTTCTTGATCCAAAACTTATTTTTTGTATTAGCGACCAAATTCTTGATTTTCTTGATCGAAAACTAGATTTTTGTATTCTGGACCAAATTCTTTATTTTCTTGATCCAAACCTAGATTTTTGAAATTCGCGACCAAATTCTTGATTTTCTTGATCCAAAACTAGATTTTTGTATTCGGGATCAAATTCTTGATTTTCTTGATCCAATACTAGATTTTTAAATTCGCGACCAAATTCTTGATTTTCAAGATCCAGAACATGTTTTTTGTATTCGAGATCAAATTCTTGATTTTCTTGATCCAAAACTAGATTTTTGAATTCGCGACCAAATTCATGATTTTCTTGATCCAAAACTAGATTTTTGAATTCGCGACCAAATTAATGAATTTCTTGAGCCAAAACTAGATTTATTATTCGCGACCAAATTCTTGATTTTCTTGATCCAAAACTTGATTTTTAAATTCGCGACCAAATTCTTGATTTTCTTGATCCAAAACTTGATTTTTAAATTTGCGAAAAAATTCTTGATTTTCGTGATCCAAAACTAGATTTTTCAATTCGCGAGCAAATTCTTGATTTTCTTGATCCAAAACTAGATTTTTGAATTCGCGACCAAATTCATGATTTTCTTGATCCAAAACTAGATTTTTGAATTCGCTCCAAATTCTTGATTTTCTTGATCCAAAACTAGATTTTTGAATTCGCTCCAAATTCTTGATTTTCTTGATCCAAAACTTGTTTTTTGTAATCGCGATCAAATTCTTGATTTTCTTGATCCAAAACAAAATGTTTGTATTCGCGATCAAATTCTTGCTTTTCTTGATCCAAAACTAGATTTTTGAATTCGCGACCAAATTCATGATTTTCTTGATCCAAAACTAGATTTTTGAATTCGCGACCAAATTAATGAATTTCTTGAGCCAAAACTAGATTTATTATTCGCGACCAAATTCTTGATTTTCTTGATCCAAAACTTGATTTTTAAATTTGCGAAAAAATTCTTGATTTTCTTCATCCAAAACTAGTTTTTTGAATTGGCGACCAAATTCTTTATTTTCGTGATCCAAAACTAGATTTTTCAATTCGCGAGCAAATTCTTGATTTTCTTGATCCAAAACTAGATTTTTGAATTCGCGACCAAATTCATGATTTTCTTGATCCAAAACTAGATTTTTGAATTCGCTCCAAATTCTTGCTTTTCTTGATCCAAAACGAGATTTTTGAATTCGCGACCAAATTCTTGATTTTCTTGATCCAAAACTTGTTTTTTGTAATCGCGATCAAATTCTTGATTTTCTTGATCCAAAACAAAATGTTTGTATTCGCGATCAAATTCTTGCTTTTCTTGATCCAAAACTAGATTTTTGAATTCGTGACCAAATTCTTGATATTCTTGATCCAAAACTAGATTTTTGAATTCGCGACCAAATTCTTGATTTTCTTGATCCACAACTAGTTTTTTGAATTGGCGACCAAATTCTTTATTTTCGTGATCCAAAACTAGATTTTTCAATTCGCGAGCAAATTCTTGATTTTCTTGATCCAAAACTAGATTTTTGAATTCGCGACCAAATTCATGATTTTCTTGATCCAAAACTAGATTTTTGAATTCGCTCCAAATTCTTGATTTTCTTGATCCAAAACTAGATTTTTGTATTCGGGATCAAATTCTTGATTTTCTTGATCCAATACTAGATTTTTAAATTCACGACCAAATTCTTGATTTTCAAGATCCAGAACATGTTTTTTGTATTCGAGATCAAATTCTTGATTTTCTTGATCCAAAACTAGATTTTTGAATTCGCGACCAAATTCATGATTTTCTTGATCCAAAACTAGATTTTTGAATTCGCGACCAAATTCTTGATTTTCGTGATCCAAAACTAGATTTTTGAATTCGAAACCAAATTCTTGATCTTCTTGATCCAAAACTAGATTTTTGAACTCGCGACAAAATTCTTGATTTTCTTGATCCAAAACTAGATTTTTGTATTCGAGATCAAATTCTTGATTTTCTTGATCCAAAACTAGATTTTTGAATTCGCGACCAAATTCTTGCTTTTCTTGATCCAAAACTAGATTTTTGAATTCGTGACCAAATTCTTGATATTCTTGATCCAAAACTAGATTTTTGAATTCGCGACCAAATTCATGATTTTCTTGATCCAAAACTAGTTTTTTGAATTGGCGACCAAATTCTTTATTTTCGTGATCCAAAACTAGATTTTTCAATTCGCGAGCAAATTCTTGATTTTCTTGATCCAAAACTAGATTTTTGAATTCGCGACCAAATTCATGATTTTCTTGATCCAAAACTAGATTTTTGAATTCGCTCCAAATTCTTGATTTTCTTGATCCAAAACTAGATTTTTGTATTCGGGATCAAATTCTTGATTTTCTTGATCCAATACTAGATTTTTAAATTCACGACCAAATTCTTGATTTTCAAGATCCAGAACATGTTTTTTGTATTCGAGATCAAATTCTTGATTTTCTTGATCCAAAACTAGATTTTTGAATTCGCGACCAAATTCACGATTTTCTTGATCCAAAACTAGATTTTTGAATTCGCGACCAAATTCTTGATTTTCGTGATCCAAAACTAGATTTTTGAATTCGAAACCAAATTCTTGATCTTCTTGATCCAAAACTAGATTTTTGAACTCGCGACAAAATTCTTGATTTTCTTGATCCAAAACTAGATTTTTGTATTCGAGATCAAATTCTTGATTTTCTTGATTAAAAAACTAGATTTTTGTATTCGGGATCAAATTCTTGATTTTCTTGATCCAATACTAGATTTTTAAATTCGCGACCAAATTCTTGATTTTCAAGATCCAGAACATGTTTTTTGTATTCGAGATCAAATTCTTGATTTTCTTGATCCAAAACTAGATTTTTGAATTCGCGACCAAATTCATGATTTTCTTGATCCAAAACTAGATTTTTGAATTCGCGACCAAATTAATGAATTTCTTGAGCCAAAACTAGATTTATTATTCGCGACCAAATTCTTGATTTTCTTGATCCAAAACTTGATTTTTGAATTTGCGAAAAAATTCTTGATTTTCTTCATCCAAAACTAGTTTTTTGTATTCGCGATCAAATTCTTGATTTTCTTGATCCAAAACTAGATTTTTGAATTCGCGACCAAATTCTTGATTTTCTTGATCCAAAACTAGATTTTTGAATTCGCGACCAAATTCATGATTTTCTTGATCCAAAACTAGATTTTTGAATTCGCTCCAAATTCTTGATTTTCTTGATCCAAAACGAGATTTTTGAATTCGCGACCAAATTCTTGATTTTCTTGATCCAAAACTTGTTTTTTGTAATCGCGATCAAATTCTTGATTTTCTTGATCCAAAACAAAATGTTTGTATTCGCGATCAAATTCTTGCTTTTCTTGATCCAAAACTAGATTTTTGAATTCGTGACCAAATTCTTGATATTCTTGATCCAAAACTAGATTTTTGAATTCGCGACCAAATTCTTGATTTTCTTGATCCAAAACTAGTTTTTTGAATTGGCGACCAAATTCTTTATTTTCGTGATCCAAAACTAGATTTTTCAATTCGCGAGCAAATTCTTGATTTTCTTGATCCAAAACTAGATTTTTGAATTCGCGACCAAATTCATGATTTTCTTGATCCAAAACTAGATTTTTGAATTCGCGACCAAATTCTTGATTTTCGTGATCCAAAACTAGATTTTTGAATTCGCGACCAAATTCTTGATTTTCTTGATCCAAAACTTATTTTTTGTATTAGCGACCAAATTCTTGATTTTCTTGATCGAAAACTAGATTTTTGTATTCTGGACCAAATTCTTTATTTTCTTGATCCAAACCTAGATTTTTGAAATTCGCGACCAAATTCTTGATTTTCTTGATCCAAAACTAGATTTTTGTATTCGGGATCAAATTCTTGATTTTCTTGATCCAATACTAGATTTTTAAATTCGCGACCAAATTCTTGATTTTCAAGATCCAGAACATGTTTTTTGTATTCGAGATCAAATTCTTGATTTTCTTGATCCAAAACTAGATTTTTGAATTCGCGACCAAATTCATGATTTTCATGATCCAAAACTAGATTTTTGAATTCTCGACCAAATTCATGAATTTCTTGATCCAAAACTAGATGTTTGAATTCGTGATCAAATTCTTGCTTTTCTTGATCCAAAACTAGATTTATTATTCGCGACCAAATTCTTGATTTTCTTGATCCAAAACTTGATTTTTGAATTTGCGAAAAAATTCTTGATTTTCTTCATCCAAAACTAGTTTTTTGTATTCGCGATCAAATTCTTGATTTTCTTGATCCAAAACTAGATTTTTGAATTCGCGACCAAATTCTTGATTTTCTTGATCCAAAACTAGATTTTTGAATTCGCGACCAAATTCATGATTTTCTTGATCCAAAACTAGATTTTTGAATTCGCTCCAAATTCTTGATTTTCTTGATCCAAAACGAGATTTTTGAATTCGCGACCAAATTCTTGATTTTCTTGATCCAAAACTTGTTTTTTGTAATCGCGATCAAATTCTTGATTTTCTTGATCCAAAACAAAATGTTTGTATTCGCGATCAAATTCTTGCTTTTCTTGATCCAAAACTAGATTTTTGAATTCGTGACCAAATTCTTGATATTCTTGATCCAAAACTAGATTTTTGAATTCGCGACCAAATTCTTGATTTTCTTGATCCAAAACTAGTTTTTTGAATTGGCGACCAAATTCTTTATTTTCGTGATCCAAAACTAGATTTTTCAATTCGCGAGCAAATTCTTGATTTTCTTGATCCAAAACTAGATTTTTGAATTCGCGACCAAATTCATGATTTTCTTGATCCAAAACTAGATTTTTGAATTCGCTCCAAATTCTTGATTTTCTTGATCCAAAACTAGATTTTTGTATTCGGGATCAAATTCTTGATTTTCTTGATCCAATACTAGATTTTTAAATTCACGACCAAATTCTTGATTTTCAAGATCCAGAACATGTTTTTTGTATTCGAGATCAAATTCTTGATTTTCTTGATCCAAAACTAGATTTTTGAATTCGCGACCAAATTCATGATTTTCTTGATCCAAAACTAGATTTTTGAATTCGCGACCAAATTCTTGATTTTCGTGATCCAAAACTAGATTTTTGAATTCGAAACCAAATTCTTGATCTTCTTGATCCAAAACTAGATTTTTGAACTCGCGACAAAATTCTTGATTTTCTTGATCAAAAACTAGATTTTTGTATTCGAGATCAAATTCTTGATTTTCTTGATCCAAAACTAGATTTTTGAATTCGCGACCAAATTCATGATTTTCTTGATCCAAAACTAGATTTTTGAATTCGCGACCAAATTAATGAATTTCTTGAGCCAAAACTAGATTTATTATTCGCGACCAAATTCTTGATTTTCTTGATCCAAAACTTGATTTTTGAATTTGCGAAAAAATTCTTGATTTTCTTGATCCAAAACTAGTTTTTTGAATTGGCGACCAAATTCTTTATTTTCGTGATCCAAAACTAGATTTTTCAATTCGCGAGCAAATTCTTGATTTTCTTGATCCAAAACTAGATTTTTGAATTCGCGACCAAATTCATGATTTTCTTGATCCAAAACTAGATTTTTGAATTCGCTCCAAATTCTTGATTTTCTTGATCCAAAATGAGATTTTTGAATTCGCGACCAAATTCTTGATTTTCTTGATCCAAAACTTGTTTTTTGTATTCGCGATCAAATTCTTGATTTTCTTGATCCAAAACAAAATGTTTGTATTCGCGATCAAATTCTTGCTTTTCTTGATCCAAAACTAGATTTTTGAATTCGTGACCAAATTCTTGATATTCTTGATCCAAAACTAGATTTTTGAATTCGCGACCAAATTCTTGATTTTCGTGATCCAAAACTAGATTTTTGAATTCGCGACCAAATTCTTGATTTTCTTGATCCAAAACTTATTTTTTGTATTAGCGACCAAATTCTTGATTTTCTTGATCGAAAACTAGATTTTTGTATTCTGGACCAAATTCTTTATTTTCTTGATCCAAACCTAGATTTTTGAAATTCGCGACCAAATTCTTGATTTTCTTGATCCAAAACTAGATTTTTGTATTCGGGATCAAATTCTTGATTTTCTTGATCCAATACTAGATTTTTAAATTCGCGACCAAATTCTTGATTTTCAAGATCCAGAACATGTTTTTTGTATTCGAGATCAAATTCTTGATTTTCTTGATCCAAAACTAGATTTTTGAATTCGCGACCAAATTCATGATTTTCTTGATCCAAAACTAGATTTTTGAATTCGCGACCAAATTAATGAATTTCTTGAGCCAAAACTAGATTTATTATTCGCGACCAAATTCTTGATTTTCTTGATCCAAAACTTGATTTTTAAATTTGCGAAAAAATTCTTGATTTTCTTCATCCAAAACTAGTTTTTTGAATTGGCGACCAAATTCTTTATTTTCGTGATCCAAAACTAGATTTTTCAATTCGCGAGCAAATTCTTGATTTTCTTGATCCAAAACTAGATTTTTGAATTCGCGACCAAATTCATGATTTTCTTGATCCAAAACTAGATTTTTGAATTCGCTCCAAATTCTTGATTTTCTTGATCCAAAACGAGATTTTTGAATTCGCGACCAAATTCTTGATTTTCTTGATCCAAAACTTGTTTTTTGTAATCGCGATCAAATTCTTGATTTTCTTGATCCAAAACAAAATGTTTGTATTCGCGATCAAATTCTTGCTTTTCTTGATCCAAAACTAGATTTTTGAATTCGTGACCAAATTCTTGATATTCTTGATCCAAAACTAGATTTTTGAATTCGCGACCAAATTCTTGATTTTCTTGATCCAAAACTAGTTTTTTGAATTGGCGACCAAATTCTTTATTTTCGTGATCCAAAACTAGATTTTTCAATTCGCGAGCAAATTCTTGATTTTCTTGATCCAAAACTAGATTTTTGAATTCGCGACCAAATTCATGATTTTCTTGATCCAAAACTAGATTTTTGAATTCGCTCCAAATTCTTGATTTTCTTGATCCAAAATGAGATTTTTGAATTCGCGACCAAATTCTTGATTTTCTTGATCCAAAACTTGTTTTTTGTAATCGCGATCAAATTCTTGATTTTCTTGATCCAAAACAAAATGTTTGTATTCGCGATCAAATTCTTGCTTTTCTTGATCCAAAACTAGATTTTTGAATTCGTGACCAAATTCTTGATATTCTTGATCCAAAACTAGATTTTTGAATTCGCGACCAAATTCTTGATTTTCTTGATCCAAAACTAGTTTTTTGAATTGGCGACCAAATTCTTTATTTTCGTGATCCAAAACTAGATTTTTCAATTCGCGATCAAATTCATGATTTTCTTGATCCAAAACTAGATTTTTGAATTCGCGACCAAATTAATGAATTTCTTGAGCCAAAACTAGATTTATTATTCGCGACCAAATTCTTGATTTTCTTGATCCAAAACTTGATTTTTGAATTTGCGAAAAAATTCTTGATTTTCTTGATCCAAAACTAGTTTTTTGAATTGGCGACCAAATTCTTTATTTTCGTGATCCAAAACTAGATTTTTCAATTCGCGAGCAAATTCTTGATTTTCTTGATCCAAAACTAGATTTTTGAATTCGCGACCAAATTCATGATTTTCTTGATCCAAAACTAGATTTTTGAATTCGCTCCAAATTCTTGATTTTCTTGATCCAAAACGAGATTTTTGAATTCGCGACCAAATTCTTGATTTTCTTGATCCAAAACTTGTTTTTTGTATTCGCGATCAAATTCTTGATTTTCTTGATCCAAAACAAAATGTTTGTATTCGCGATCAAATTCTTGCTTTTCTTGATCCAAAACTAGATTTTTGAATTCGTGACCAAATTCTTGATTTTCTTGATCCAAAACTAGATTTTTGTATTCGGGATCAAATTCTTGATTTTCTTGATCCAATACTAGATTTTTAAATTCACGACCAAATTCTTGATTTTCAAGATCCAGAACATGTTTTTTGTATTTGAGATCAAATTCTTGATTTTCTTGATCCAAAACTAGATTTTTGAATTCGCGACCAAATTCATGATTTTCTTGATCCAAAACTAGATTTTTGAATTCGCGACCAAATTCTTGATTTTCGTGATCCAAAACTAGATTTTTGAATTCGAAACCAAATTCTTGATCTTCTTGATCCAAAACTAGATTTTTGAACTCGCGACAAAATTCTTGATTTTCTTGATCCAAAACTAGATTTTTGAATTCGCGACCAAATTCTTGATTTTCTTGATCCAAAACTAGATTTTTGAATTCGCGACCAAATTCTTGATTTTCATGATCCAAAACTTGTTTTTTGTATTATCCACCAAATTCTTGATTTTCTTGATCGAAAACTAGATTTTTGTATTCTGGACCAAATTCTTTATTTTCTTGATCCAAACCTAGATTTTTGAAATTCGCGACCAAATTCTTGATTTTCTTGATCCAAAACTAGATTTTTGTATTCGGGATCAAATTCTTGATTTTCTTGATCCAATACTAGATTTTTAAATTCGCGACCAAATTCTTGATTTTCAAGATCCAGAACATGTTTTTTGTATTCGAGATCAAATTCTTGATTTTCTTGATCCAAAACTAGATTTTTGAATTCGCGACCAAATTCATGATTTTCTTGATCCAAAACTAGATTTTTGAATTCGCGACCAAATTAATGAATTTCTTGAGCCAAAACTAGATTTATTATTCGCGACCAAATTCTTCATTTTCTTGATCCAAAACTTGATTTTTGAATTTGCGAAAAAATTCTTGATTTTCTTGATCCAAAACTAGTTTTTTGAATTGGCGACCAAATTCTTTATTTTCGTGATCCAAAACTAGATTTTTCAATTCGCGAGCAAATTCTTGATTTTCTTGATCCAAAACTAGATTTTTGAATTCGCGACCAAATTCATGATTTTCTTGATCCAAAACTAGATTTTTGAATTCGCTCCAAATTCTTGATTTTCTTGATCCAAAATGAGATTTTTGAATTCGCGACCAAATTCTTGATTTTCTTGATGCAAAACTTGTTTTTTGTATTCGCGATCAAATTCTTGATTTTCTTGATCCAAAACAAAATGTTTGTATTCGCGATCAAATTCTTGCTTTTCTTGATCCAAAACTAGATTTTTGAATTCGTGACCAAATTCTTGATATTCTTGATCCAAAACTAGATTTTTGAATTCGCGACCAAATTCTTGATTTTCGTGATCCAAAACTAGATTTTTGAATTCGCGACCAAATTCTTGATTTTCTTGATCCAAAACTTATTTTTTGTATTAGCGACCAAATTCTTGATTTTCTTGATCGAAAACTAGATTTTTGTATTCTGGACCATATTCTTTATTTTCTTGATCCAAACCTAGATTTTTGAAATTCGCGACCAAATTCTTGATTTTCTTGATCCAAAACTAGATTTTTGTATTCGGGATCAAATTCTTGATTTTCTTGATCCAATACTAGATTTTTAAATTCGCGACCAAATTCTTGATTTTCAAGATCCAGAACATGTTTTTTGTATTCGAGATCAAATTCTTGATTTTCTTGATCCAAAACTAGATTTTTGAATTCGCGACCAAATTCATGATTTTCTTGATCCAAAACTAGATTTTTGAATTCGCGACCAAATTAATGAATTTCTTGAGCCAAAACTAGATTTATTATTCGCGACCAAATTCTTGATTTTCTTGATCCAAAACTTGATTTTTGAATTTGCGAAAAAATTCTTGATTTTCTTGATCCAAAACTAGTTTTTTGAATTGGCGACCAAATTCTTTATTTTCGTGATCCAAAACTAGATTTTTCAATTCGCGAGCAAATTCTTGATTTTCTTGATCCAAAACTAGATTTTTGAATTCGCGACCAAATTCATGATTTTCTTGATCCAAAACTAGATTTTTGAATTCGCTCCAAATTCTTGATTTTCTTGATCCAAAACGAGATTTTTGAATTCGCGACCAAATTCTTGATTTTCTTGATCCAAAACTTGTTTTTTGTATTCGCGATCAAATTCTTGATTTTCTTGATCCAAAACAAAATGTTTGTATTCGCGATCAAATTCTTGCTTTTCTTGATCCAAAACTAGATTTTTGAATTCGTGACCAAATTCTTGATTTTCTTGATCCAAAACTAGATTTTTGTATTCGGGATCAAATTCTTGATTTTCTTGATCCAATACTAGATTTTTAAATTCACGACCAAATTCTTGATTTTCAAGATCCAGAACATGTTTTTTGTATTCGAGATCAAATTCTTGATTTTCTTGATCCAAAACTAGATTTTTGAATTCGCGACCAAATTCATGATTTTCTTGATCCAAAACTAGATTTTTGAATTCGCGACCAAATTCTTGATTTTCGTGATCCAAAACTAGATTTTTGAATTCGACACCAAATTCTTGATCTTCTTGATCCAAAACTAGATTTTTGAACTCGCGACAAAATTCTTGATTTTCTTGATCCAAAACTAGATTTTTGAATTCGCGACCAAATTCTTGATTTTCTTGATCCAAAACTAGATTTTTGAATTCGCGACCAAATTCTTGATTTTCATGATCCAAAACTTGTTTTTTGTATTATCCACCAAATTCTTGATTTTCTTGATCGAAAACTAGATTTTTGTATTCTGGACCAAATTCTTTATTTTCTTGATCCAAACCTAGATTTTTGAAATTCGCGACCAAATTCTTGATTTTCTTGATCCAAAACTAGATTTTTGTATTCGGGATCAAATTCTTGATTTTCTTGATCCAATACTAGATTTTTAAATTCGCGACCAAATTCTTGATTTTCAAGATCCAGAACATGTTTTTTGTATTCGAGATCAAATTCTTGATTTTCTTGATCCAAAACTAGATTTTTGAATTCGCGACCAAATTAATGAATTTCTTGAGCCAAAACTAGATTTATTATTCGCGACCAAATTCTTGATTTTCTTGATCCAAAACTTGATTTTTGAATTTGCGAAAAAATTCTTGATTTTCTTGATCCAAAACTAGTTTTTTGAATTGGCGACCAAATTCTTTATGTTCGTGATCCAAAACTAGATTTTTCAATTCGCGAGCAAATTCTTGATTTTCTTGATCCAAAACTAGATTTTTGAATTCGCGACCAAATTCATGATTTTCTTGATCCAAAACTAGATTTTTGAATTCGCTCCAAATTCTTGATTTTCTTGATCCAAAATGAGATTTTTGAATTCGCGACCAAATTCTTGATTTTCTTGATCCAAAACTTGTTTTTTGTATTCGCGATCAAATTCTTGATTTTCTTGATCCAAAACAAAATGTTTGTATTCGCGATCAAATTCTTGCTTTTCTTGATCCAAAACTAGATTTTTGAATTCGTGACCAAATTCTTGATATTCTTGATCCAAAACTAGATTTTTGAATTCGCGACCAAATTCTTGATTTTCGTGATCCAAAACTAGATTTTTGAATTCGCGACCAAATTCTTGATTTTCTTGATCCAAAACTTATTTTTTGTATTAGCGACCAAATTCTTGATTTTCTTGATCGAAAACTAGATTTTTGTATTCTGGACCATATTCTTTATTTTCTTGATCCAAACCTAGATTTTTGAAATTCGCGACCAAATTCTTGATTTTCTTGATCCAAAACTAGATTTTTGTATTCGGGATCAAATTCTTGATTTTCTTGATCCAATACTAGATTTTTAAATTCGCGACCAAATTCTTGATTTTCAAGATCCAGAACATGTTTTTTGTATTCGAGATCAAATTCTTGATTTTCTTGATCCAAAACTAGATTTTTGAATTCGCGACCAAATTCATGATTTTCTTGATCCAAAACTAGATTTTTGAATTCGCGACCAAATTAATGAATTTCTTGAGCCAAAACTAGATTTATTATTCGCGACCAAATTCTTGATTTTCTTGATCCAAAACTTGATTTTTGAATTTGCGAAAAAATTCTTGATTTTCTTGATCCAAAACTAGTTTTTTGAATTGGCGACCAAATTCTTTATTTTCGTGATCCAAAACTAGATTTTTCAATTCGCGAGCAAATTCTTGATTTTCTTGATCCAAAACTAGATTTTTGAATTCGCGACCAAATTCATGATTTTCTTGATCCAAAACTAGATTTTTGAATTCGCTCCAAATTCTTGATTTTCTTGATCCAAAACGAGATTTTTGAATTCGCGACCAAATTCTTGATTTTCTTGATCCAAAACTTGTTTTTTGTATTCGCGATCAAATTCTTGATTTTCTTGATCCAAAACAAAATGTTTGTATTCGCGATCAAATTCTTGCTTTTCTTGATCCAAAACTA
This sequence comes from x Bolboschoenoplectus mariqueter, assembly GCA_037678475.1. NCBI lineage: Eukaryota > Viridiplantae > Streptophyta > Magnoliopsida > Poales > Cyperaceae > x Bolboschoenoplectus > x Bolboschoenoplectus mariqueter. The sequence continues at coordinate 275,703 of CM075268.1, read as the reverse complement.
GATTTTTGAATTCGTGACCAAATTCTTGATTTTCTTGATCCAAAACTAGATTTTTGTATTCGGGATCAAATTCTTGATTTTCTTGATCCAATACTAGATTTTTAAATTCACGACCAAATTCTTGATTTTCAAGATCCAGAACATGTTTTTTGTATTTGAGATCAAATTCTTGATTTTCTTGATCCAAAACTAGATTTTTGAATTCGCGACCAAATTCATGATTTTCTTGATCCAAAACTAGATTTTTGAATTCGGGATCAAATTCTTGATTTTCGTGATCCAAAACTAGATTTTTGAATTCGAAACCAAATTCTTGATCTTCTTGATCCAAAACTAGATTTTTGAACTCGCGACAAAATTCTTGATTTTCTTGATCCAAAACTAGATTTTTGAATTCGCGACCAAATTCTTGATTTTCTTGATCCAAAACTAGATTTTTGAATTCGCGACCAAATTCTTGATTTTCATGATCCAAAACTTGTTTTTTGTATTATCCACCAAATTCTTGATTTTCTTGATCGAAAACTAGATTTTTGTATTCTGGACCAAATTCTTTATTTTCTTGATCCAAACCTAGATTTTTGAAATTCGCGACCAAATTCTTGATTTTCTTGATCCAAAACTAGATTTTTGTATTCGGGATCAAATTCTTGATTTTCTTGATCCAATACTAGATTTTTAAATTCGCGACCAAATTCTTGATTTTCAAGATCCAGAACATGTTTTTTGTATTCGAGATCAAATTCTTGATTTTCTTGATCCAAAACTAGATTTTTGAATTCGCGACCAAATTAATGAATTTCTTGAGCCAAAACTAGATTTATTATTCGCGACCAAATTCTTGATTTTCTTGATCCAAAACTTGATTTTTGAATTTGCGAAAAAATTCTTGATTTTCTTGATCCGAAACTAGTTTTTTGAATTGGCGACCAAATTCTTTATTTTCGTGATCCAAAACTAGATTTTTCAATTCGCGAGCAAATTCTTGATTTTCTTGATCCAAAACTAGATTTTTGAATTCGCGACCAAATTCATGATTTTCTTGATCCAAAACTAGATTTTTGAATTCGCTCCAAATTCTTGATTTTCTTGATCCAAAATGAGATTTTTGAATTCGCGACCAAATTCTTGATTTTCTTGATCCAAAACTTGTTTTTTGTATTCGCGATCAAATTCTTGATTTTCTTGATCCAAAACAAAATGTTTGTATTCGCGATCAAATTCTTGCTTTTCTTGATCCAAAACTAGATTTTTGAATTCGTGACCAAATTCTTGATATTCTTGATCCAAAACTAGATTTTTGAATTCGCGACCAAATTCTTGATTTTCGTGATCCAAAACTAGATTTTTGAATTCGCGACCAAATTCTTGATTTTCTTGATCCAAAACTTATTTTTTGTATTAGCGACCAAATTCTTGATTTTCTTGATCGAAAACTAGATTTTTGTATTCTGGACCATATTCTTTATTTTCTTGATCCAAACCTAGATTTTTGAAATTCGCGACCAAATTCTTGATTTTCTTGATCCAAAACTAGATTTTTGTATTCGGGATCAAATTCTTGATTTTCTTGATCCAATACTAGATTTTTAAATTCGCGACCAAATTCTTGATTTTCAAGATCCAGAACATGTTTTTTGTACTCGGGATCAAATTCTTGATTTTCTTGATCCAAAACTAGATTTTTGAATTCGAAACCAAATTCTTGATCTTCTTGATCCAAAACTAGATTTTTGAACTCGCGACAAAATTCTTGATTTTCTTGATCCAAAACTAGATTTTTGAATTCGCGACCAAATTCTTGATTTACTTGATCCAAAACTAGATTTTTGAATTCGCGACCAAATTCTTGATTTTCATGATCCAAAACTTGTTTTTTGTATTATCCACCAAATTCTTGATTTTCTTGATCGAAAACTAGATTTTTGTATTCTGGACCAAATTCTTTATTTTCTTGATCCAAACCTAGATTTTTGGAATTCGCGACCAAATTCTTTATTTTCTTGATCCAAAACTAGATTTTTGTATTCGGGATCAAATTCTTGATTTTCTTGATCCAATACTAGATTTTTAAATTCGCGACCAAATTCTTGATTTTCAAGATCCAGAACATGTTTTTTGTATTCGAGATCAAATTCTTGATTTTCTTGATCCAAAACTAGATTTTTGAATTCGCGACCAAATTCATGATTTTCTTGATCCAAAACTAGATTTTTGAATTCGCGACCAAATTAATGAATTTCTTGAGCCAAAACTAGATTTATTATTCGCGACCAAATTCTTGATTTTCTTGATCCAAAACTTGATTTTTGAATTTGCGAAAAAATTCTTGATTTTCTTGATCCAAAACTAGTTTTTTGAATTGGCGACCAAATTCTTTATTTTCGTGATCCAAAACTAGATTTTTCAATTCGCGAGCAAATTCTTGATTTTCTTGATCCAAAACTAGATTTTTGAATTCGCGACCAAATTCATGATTTTCTTGATCCAAAACTAGATTTTTGAATTCGCTCCAAATTCTTGATTTTCTTGATCCAAAACGAGATTTTTGAATTCGCGACCAAATTCTTGATTTTCTTGATCCAAAACTTGTTTTTTGTATTCGCGATCAAATTCTTGATTTTCTTGATCCAAAACAAAATGTTTGTATTCGCGATCAAATTCTTGCTTTTCTTGATCCAAAACTAGATTTTTGAATTCGTGACCAAATTCTTGATTTTCTTGATCCAAAACTAGATTTTTGTATTCGGGATCAAATTCTTGATTTTCTTGATCCAATACTAGATTTTTAAATTCACGACCAAATTCTTGATTTTCAAGATCCAGAACATGTTTTTTGTATTTGAGATCAAATTCTTGATTTTCTTGATCCAAAACTAGATTTTTGAATTCGCGACCAAATTCATGATTTTCTTGATCCAAAACTAGATTTTTGAATTCGCGACCAAATTCTTGATTTTCGTGATCCAAAACTAGATTTTTGAATTCGAAACCAAATTCTTGATCTTCTTGATCCAAAACTAGATTTTTGAACTCGCGACAAAATTCTTGATTTTCTTGATCCAAAACTAGATTTTTGAATTCGCGACCAAATTCTTGATTTTCTTGATCCAAAACTAGATTTTTGAATTCGCGACCAAATTCTTGATTTTCATGATCCAAAACTTGTTTTTTGTATTATCCACCAAATTCTTGATTTTCTTGATCGAAAACTAGATTTTTGTATTCTGGACCAAATTCTTTATTTTCTTGATCCAAACCTAGATTTTTGAAATTCGCGACCAAATTCTTGATTTTCTTGATCCAAAACTAGATTTTTGTATTCGGGATCAAATTCTTGATTTTCTTGATCCAATACTAGATTTTTAAATTCGCGACCAAATTCTTGATTTTCAAGATCCAGAACATGTTTTTTGTATTCGAGATCAAATTCTTGATTTTCTTGATCCAAAACTAGATTTTTGAATTCGCGACCAAATTAATGAATTTCTTGAGCCAAAACTAGATTTATTATTCGCGACCAAATTCTTGATTTTCTTGATCCAAAACTTGATTTTTGAATTTGCGAAAAAATTCTTGATTTTCTTGATCCAAAACTAGTTTTTTGAATTGGCGACCAAATTCTTTATTTTCGTGATCCAAAACTAGATTTTTCAATTCGCGAGCAAATTCTTGATTTTCTTGATCCAAAACTAGATTTTTGAATTCGCGACCAAATTCATGATTTTCTTGATCCAAAACTAGATTTTTGAATTCGCTCCAAATTCTTGATTTTCTTGATCCAAAATGAGATTTTTGAATTCGCGACCAAATTCTTGATTTTCTTGATCCAAAACTTGTTTTTTGTATTCGCGATCAAATTCTTGATTTTCTTGATCCAAAACAAAATGTTTGTATTCGCGATCAAATTCTTGCTTTTCTTGATCCAAAACTAGATTTTTGAATTCGTGACCAAATTCTTGATATTCTTGATCCAAAACTAGATTTTTGAATTCGCGACCAAATTCTTGATTTTCGTGATCCAAAACTAGATTTTTGAATTCGCGACCAAATTCTTGATTTTCTTGATCCAAAACTTATTTTTTGTATTAGCGACCAAATTCTTGATTTTCTTGATCGAAAACTAGATTTTTGTATTCTGGACCATATTCTTTATTTTCTTGATCCAAACCTAGATTTTTGAAATTCGCGACCAAATTCTTGATTTTCTTGATCCAAAACTAGATTTTTGTATTCGGGATCAAATTCTTGATTTTCTTGATCCAATACTAGATTTTTAAATTCGCGACCAAATTCTTGATTTTCAAGATCCAGAACATGTTTTTTGTACTCGGGATCAAATTCTTGATTTTCTTGATCCAAAACTAGATTTTTGAATTCGAAACCAAATTCTTGATCTTCTTGATCCAAAACTAGATTTTTGAACTCGCGACAAAATTCTTGATTTTCTTGATCCAAAACTAGATTTTTGAATTCGCGACCAAATTCTTGATTTTCTTGATCCAAAACTAGATTTTTGAATTCGCGACCAAATTCTTGATTTTCATGATCCAAAACTTGTTTTTTGTATTATCCACCAAATTCTTGATTTTCTTGATCGAAAACTAGATTTTTGTATTCTGGACCAAATTCTTTATTTTCTTGATCCAAACCTAGATTTTTGGAATTCGCGACCAAATTCTTTATTTTCTTGATCCAAAACTAGATTTTTGTATTCGGGATCAAATTCTTGATTTTCTTGATCCAATACTAGATTTTTAAATTCGCGACCAAATTCTTGATTTTCAAGATCCAGAACATGTTTTTTGTATTCGAGATCAAATTCTTGATTTTCTTGATCCAAAACTAGATTTTTGAATTCGCGACCAAATTCATGATTTTCTTGATCCAAAACTAGATTTTTGAATTCGCGACCAAATTAATGAATTTCTTGAGCCAAAACTAGATTTATTATTCGCGACCAAATTCTTGATTTTCTTGATCCAAAACTTGATTTTTGAATTTGCGAAAAAATTCTTGATTTTCTTGATCCAAAACTAGTTTTTTGAATTGGCGACCAAATTCTTTATTTTCGTGATCCAAAACTAGATTTTTCAATTCGCGAGCAAATTCTTGATTTTCTTGATCCAAAACTAGATTTTTGAATTCGCGACCAAATTCATGATTTTCTTGATCCAAAACTAGATTTTTGAATTCGCTCCAAATTCTTGATTTTCTTGATCCAAAATGAGATTTTTGAATTCGCGACCAAATTCTTGATTTTCTTGATCCAAAACTTGTTTTTTGTATTCGCGATCAAATTCTTGATTTTCTTGATCCAAAACAAAATGTTTGTATTCGCGATCAAATTCTTGCTTTTCTTGATCCAAAACTAGATTTTTGAATTCGTGACCAAATTCTTGATATTCTTGATCCAAAACTAGATTTTTGAATTCGCGACCAAATTCTTGATTTTCGTGATCCAAAAGTAGATTTTTGAATTCGCGACCAAATTCTTGATTTTCTTGATCCAAAACTTATTTTTTGTATTAGCGACCAAATTCTTGATTTTCTTGATCGAAAACTAGATTTTTGTATTCTGGACCAAATTCTTTATTTTCTTGATCCAAACCTAGATTTTTGAAATTCGCGACCAAATTCTTGATTTTCTTGATCCAAAACTAGATTTTTGTATTCGGGATCAAATTCTTGATTTTCTTGATCCAATACTAGATTTTTAAATTCGCGACCAAATTCTTGATTTTCAAGATCCAGAACATGTTTTTTGTATTCGAGATCAAATTCTTGATTTTCATGATCCAAAACTAGATTTTTGAATTCGCGACCAAATTCATGATTTTCTTGATCCAAAACTAGATTTTTGAATTCGCGACCAAATTAATGAATTTCTTGAGCCAAAACTAGATTTATTATTCGCGACCAAATTCTTGATTTTCTTGATCCAAAACTTGATTTTTGAATTTGCGAAAAAATTCTTGATTTTCTTGATCCAAAACTAGTTTTTTGAATTGGCGACCAAATTCTTTATTTTCGTGATCCAAAACTAGATTTTTCAATTCGCGAGCAAATTCTTGATTTTCTTGATCCAAAACTAGATTTTTGAATTCGCGACCAAATTCATGATTTTCTTGATCCAAAACTAGATTTTTGAATTCGCTCCAAATTCTTGATTTTCTTGATCCAAAATGAGATTTTTGAATTCGCGACCAAATTCTTGATTTTCTTGATCCAAAACTTGTTTTTTGTATTCGCGATCAAATTCTTGATTTTCTTGATCCAAAACAAAATGTTTGTATTCGCGATCAAATTCTTGCTTTTCTTGATCCAAAACTAGATTTTTGAATTCGTGACCAAATTCTTGATATTCTTGATCCAAAACTAGATTTTTGAATTCGCGACCAAATTCTTGATTTTCGTGATCCAAAACTAGATTTTTGAATTCGCGACCAAATTCTTGATTTTCTTGATCCAAAACTTATTTTTTGTATTAGCGACCAAATTCTTGATTTTCTTGATCGAAAACTAGATTTTTGTATTCTCGACCAAATTCATTATTTTCTTGATCCAAACCTAGATTTTTGAAATTCGCGACCAAATTCTTGATTTTCTTGATCCAAAACTAGATTTTTGGATGAGCGATCAAATTCTTGATTTTCATGATCCAAAACTAGTTTTTTGAATTCGCGACCAAATTCTTGATTTTCTTGATCCAAAACTAGATTTTTGAATTCTCGACCAAATTCATGAATTTCTTGATCCAAAACTAGATTTTTGAATTCTCGACCAAATTCTCGATTTTCTTGATCCAAAACTAGATTTTTGAATTCGCGACAAAATTCTTGATTTTCTTGATCCAAAACTAGATTTTTGTATTCGCGGCCAAATTCTTGATTTTCTTGATCCAAAACTAGATTTTTGAATTCGCGACCAAATTCATGATTTTCATTATCCAAAACTAGATTTTTGAATTCTCGACCAAATTCATGAATTTCTTGATCCAAAACTAGATGTTTGAATTCGTGATCAAATTCTTGCTTTTCTTGATCCAAAACTAGATTTTTGTATTCGCGGACAAATTCTTGATTTTCTTGATCCAAAACTAGATTTTTGGATTCGCGACCAAATTAATGATTTTCTTGATCCAAAACTAGATTTTTGAATTTGCGCCAAATTCTAGATTTTCTTGATCCAAAACTAGATTTTTGAATTCGCGACCAAATTCTCGATTTTCTTGATCCAAAACTAGATTTTTGAATTCGCGACCAAATTCTCGATTTTCTTGATCCAAAACTAGATTTTTGAATTCGCGACAAAATTCTTGATTTTCTTGATCCAAAACTAGATTTTTGTATTCGCGGCCAAATTCTTGATTTTCTTGATCCAAAACTAGATTTTTGAATTCGCGACCAAATTCATGATTTTCTTGATCCAAAACTAGATTTTTGAATTCGCGACCAAATTAATGAATTTCTTGAGCCAAAACTAGATTTATTATTCGCGACCAAATTCTTGATTTTCTTGATCCAAAACATGATTTTTGAATTTGCGACAAAATTCTTGTTTTTCTTGATCCAAAACTAGTTTTTTGAATTCGCGACCAAATTCTTTATTTTCGTGATCCAAAACTAGATTTTTCAATTCGCGAGCAAATTCTTGATTTTCTTGATCCAAAACTAGATTTTTGAATTCGCGACCAAATTCTTGATTTTCTTGATCCAATACTAGATTTTGTACTCGCGACCAAATTCTTCATTTTCTTGATCCAATAATAGATTTTTGAATTCGCGACCAAATTCTTGATTTTTACGATCCAGAACATGTTTTTTGTATTCGCGATCAAATTCTTCCTTTTCTTGATCCAAAACTAGATTTTTGAATTCGCGACGAAATTGTTTATTTTCTTGATCCAAAACTAGATTTTTGAATTCTCGACCAAATTCTTGATTTTCGTGATCCAAAACTAGATTTTTGAATTCGAAACCAAATTCTTGATTTTCTTGATCCAAAACTAGATTTTTGTATTCTGGACCATATTCTTTATTTTCTTGATCCAAACCTAGATTTTTGAAATTCGCGACCAAATTCTTGATTTTCTTGATCCAAAACTAGATTTTTGTATTCGGGATCAAATTCTTGATTTTCTTGATCCAATACTAGATTTTTAAATTCGCGACCAAATTCTTGATTTTCAAGATCCAGAACATGTTTTTTGTATTCGGGATCAAATTCTTGATTTTCTTGATCCAAAACTAGATTTTTGAATTCGAAACCAAATTCTTGATCTTCTTGATCCAAAACTAGATTTTTGAACTCGCGACAAAATTCTTGATTTTCTTGATCCAAAACTAGATTTTTGAATTCGCGACCAAATTCTTGATTTTCTTGATCCAAAACTAGATTTTTGAATTCGCGACCAAATTCTTGATTTTCATGATCCAAAACTTGTTTTTTGTATTATCCACCAAATTCTTGATTTTCTTGATCGAAAACTAGATTTTTGTATTCTGGACCAAATTCTTTATTTTCTTGATCCAAACCTAGATTTTTGGAATTCGCGACCAAATTCTTGATTTTCTTGATCCAAAACTAGATTTTTGTATTCGGGATCAAATTCTTGATTTTCTTGATCCAATACTAGATTTTTAAATTCGCGACCAAATTCTTGATTTTCAAGATCGAGAACATGTTTTTTGTATTCGAGATCAAATTCTTGATTTTCTTGATCCAAAACTAGATTTTTGAATTCGCGACCAAATTCATGATTTTCTTGATCCAAAACTAGATTTTTGAATTCGCGACCAAATTAATGAATTTCTTGAGCCAAAACTAGATTTATTATTCGCGACCAAATTCTTGATTTTCTTGATCCAAAACTTGATTTTTGAATTTGCGAAAAAATTCTTGATTTTCTTGATCCAAAACTAGTTTTTTGAATTGGCGACCAAATTCTTTATTTTCGTGATCCAAAACTAGATTTTTCAATTCGCGAGCAAATTCTTGATTTTCTTGATCCAAAACTAGATTTTTGAATTCGCGACCAAATTCATGATTTTCTTGATCCAAAACTAGATTTTTGAATTCGCTCCAAATTCTTGATTTTCTTGATCCAAAATGAGATTTTTGAATTCGCGACCAAATTCTTGATTTTCTTGATCCAAAACTTGTTTTTTGTATTCGCGATCAAATTCTTGATTTTCTTGATCCAAAACAAAATGTTTGTATTCGCGATCAAATTCTTGCTTTTCTTGATCCAAAACTAGATTTTTGAATTCGTGACCAAATTCTTGATATTCTTGATCCAAAACTAGATTTTTGAATTCGCGACCAAATTCTTGATTTTCGTGATCCAAAAGTAGATTTTTGAATTCGCGACCAAATTCTTGATTTTCTTGATCCAAAACTTATTTTTTGTATTAGCGACCAAATTCTTGATTTTCTTAATCGAAAACTAGATTTTTGTATTCTGGACCAAATTCTTTATTTTCTTGATCCAAACCTAGATTTTTGAAATTCGCGACCAAATTCTTGATTTTCTTGATCCAAAACTAGATTTTTGTATTCGGGATCAAATTCTTGATTTTCTTGATCCAATACTAGATTTTTAAATTCGCGACCAAATTCTTGATTTTCAAGATCCAGAACATGTTTTTTGTATTCGAGATCAAATTCTTGATTTTCTTGATCCAAAACTAGATTTTTGAATTCGCGACCAAATTCATGATTTTCTTGATCCAAAACTAGATTTTTGAATTCGCGACCAAATTAATGAATTTCTTGAGCCAAAACTAGATTTATTATTCGCGACCAAATTCTTGATTTTCTTGATCCAAAACTTGATTTTTGAATTTGCGAAAAAATTCTTGATTTTCTTGATCCAAAACTAGTTTTTTGAATTGGCGACCAAATTCTTTATTTTCGTGATCCAAAACTAGATTTTTCAATTCGCGAGCAAATTCTTGATTTTCTTGATCCAAAACTAGATTTTTGAATTCGCGACCAAATTCATGATTTTCTTGATCCAAAACTAGATTTTTGAATTCGCTCCAAATTCTTGATTTTCTTGATCCAAAATGAGATTTTTGAATTCGCGACCAAATTCTTGATTTTCTTGATCCAAAACTTGTTTTTTGTATTCGCGATCAAATTCTTGATTTTCTTGATCCAAAACAAAATGTTTGTATTCGCGATCAAATTCTTGCTTTTCTTGATCCAAAACTAGATTTTTGAATTCGTGACCAAATTCTTGATATTCTTGATCCAAAACTAGATTTTTGAATTCGCGACCAAATTCTTGATTTTCGTGATCCAAAACTAGATTTTTGAATTCGCGACCAAATTCTTGATTTTCTTGATCCAAAACTTATTTTTTGTATTAGCGACCAAATTCTTGATTTTCTTGATCGAAAACTAGATTTTTGTATTCTCGACCAAATTCATTATTTTCTTGATCCAAACCTAGATTTTTGAAATTCGCGACCAAATTCTTGATTTTCTTGATCCAAAACTAGATTTTTGGATGAGCGATCAAATTCTTGATTTTCATGATCCAAAACTAGTTTTTTGAATTCGCGACCAAATTCTTGATTTTCTTGATCCAAAACTAGATTTTTGAATTCTCGACCAAATTCATGAATTTCTTGATCCAAAACTAGATTTTTGAATTCTCGACCAAATTCTCGATTTTCTTGATCCAAAACTAGATTTTTGAATTCGCGACAAAATTCTTGATTTTCTTGATCCAAAACTAGATTTTTGTATTCGCGGCCAAATTCTTGATTTTCTTGATCCAAAACTAGATTTTTGAATTCGCGACCAAATTCATGATTTTCATTATCCAAAACTAGATTTTTGAATTCTCGACCAAATTCATGAATTTCTTGATCCAAAACTAGATTTTTGGATTCGTGATCAAATTCTTGCTTTTCTTGATCCAAAACTAGATTTTTGTATTCGCGGACAAATTCTTGATTTTCTTGATCCAAAACTAGATTTTTGGATTCGCGACCAAATTAATGATTTTCTTGATCCAAAACTAGATTTTTGAATTTGCGCCAAATTCTAGATTTTCTTGATCCAAAACTAGATTTTTGAATTCCCGACCAAATTCTTGATTTTCTTGATCCAAAACTAGATTTTTGTATTCGCGGCCAAATTCTTGATTTTCTTGATCCAAAACTAGATTTTTGAATTCGCGACCAAATTCATGATTTTCTTGATCCAAAACTAGATTTTTGAATTCGCGACCAAATTCATGAATTTCTTGAGCCAAAACTAGATTTATTATTCGCGACCAAATTCTTGATTTTCTTGATCCAAAACTTGATTTTTGAATTTGCGACAAAATTCTTGTTTTTCTTGATCCAAAACTAGTTTTTTGAATTCGCGACCAAATTCTTTATTTTCGTGATCCAAAACTAGATTTTTCAATTCGCGAGCAAATTCTTGATTTTCTTGATCCAAAACTAGATTTTTGAATTCGCGACCAAATTCTTGATTTTATTGATCCAATACTAGATTTTGTACTCGCGACCAAATTCTTCATTTTCTTGATCCAATAATAGATTTTTGAATTCGCGACCAAATTCTTGATTTTTACGATCCAGAACATGTTTTTTGTATTCGCGATCAAATTCTTGCTTTTCTTGATCCAAAACTAGATTTTTGAATTCGCGACGAAATTGTTTATTTTCTTGATCCAAAACTAGATTTTTGAATTCTCGACCAAATTCTTGATTTTCGTGATCCAAAACTAGATTTTTGAATTCGAAATCAAATTCATGATTTTCTTGATCCAAAACTAGATTTTTGAACTCGCGACAAAATTCTTGATTTTCTTGATCCAAAACTAGATTTTTGAATTCGCGACCAAATTCTTGATTTTCTTGATCCAAAACAAGATTTTTGAATTCGCGACCAAATTCTTGATTTTCATGATCCAAAACTTGTTTTTTGTATTAGCGACCAAATTCTTGATTTTCTTGATCGAAAACTAGATTTTTGTATTCTGGACCAAATTCTTTATTTTCTTGATCCAAACCTAGATTTTTGAAATTCGCGACCAAATTCTTGATTTTCTTGATCCAAAACTAGATTTTTGTATTCGCGACCAAATTCTTGATTTTCTTGATCCAAAACTAGATTTTTGAATTCTCGACCAAATTCATGAATTTCTTGATCCAAAACTAGATTTTTGAATTCTCGACCAAATTCTCGATTTTCTTGATCCAAAACTAGATTTTTGAATTCGCGACAAAATTCTTGATTTTCTTGATCCAAAACTAGATTTTTGTATTCGCGGCCAAATTCTTGATTTTCTTGATCCAAAACTAGATTTTTGAATTCGCGACCAAATTCATGATTTTCATTATCCAAAACTAGATTTTTGAATTCTCGACCAAATTCATGAATTTCTTGATCCAAAACTAGATGTTTGAATTCGTGATCAAATTCTTGCTTTTCTTGATCCAAAACTAGATTTTTGTATTCGCGGACAAATTCTTGATTTTCTTGATCCAAAACTAGATTTTTGGATTCGCGACCAAATTAATGATTTTCTTGATCCAAAACTAGATTTTTGAATTTGCGCCAAATTCTAGATTTTCTTGATCCAAAACTAGATTTTTGAATTCGCGACCAAATTCTCGATTTTCTTGATCCAAAACTAGATTTTTGAATTCGCGACCAAATTCTCGATTTTCTTGATCCAAAACTAGATTTTTGAATTCGCGACAAAATTCTTGATTTTCTTGATCCAAAACTAGATTTTTGTATTCGCGGCCAAATTCTTGATTTTCTTGATCCAAAACTAGATTTTTGAATTCGCGACCAAATTCATGATTTTCTTGATCCAAAACTAGATTTTTGAATTCGCGACCAAATTCATGAATTTCTTGAGCCAAAACTAGATTTATTATTCGCGACCAAATTCTTGATTTTCTTGATCCAAAACTTGATTTTTGAATTTGCGACAAAATTCTTGTTTTTCTTGATCCAAAACTAGTTTTTTGAATTCGCGACCAAATTCTTTATTTTCGTGATCCAAAACTAGATTTTTCAATTCGCGAGCAAATTCTTGATTTTCTTGATCCAAAACTAGATTTTTGAATTCGCGACCAAATTCTTGATTTTCTTGATCCAATACTAGATTTTGTACTCGCGACCAAATTCTTCATTTTCTTGATCCAAAAATAGATTTTTGAATTCGCGACCAAATTCTTGATTTTTACGATCCAGAACATGTTTTTTGTATTCGCGATCAAATTCTTGCTTTTCTTGATCCAAAACTAGATTTTTGAATTCGCGACGAAATTGTTTATTTTCTTGATCCAAAACTAGATTTTTGAATTCTCGACCAAATTCTTGATTTTCGTGATCCAAAACTAGATTTTTGAATTCGAAACCAAATTCTTGATTTTCTTGATCCAAAACTAGATTTTTGAACTCGCGACAAAATTCTTGATTTTCTTGATCCAAAACTAGATTTTTGAATTCGCGACCAAATTCTTGATTTTCTTGATCCAAAACAAGATTTTTGAATTCGCGACCAAATTCTTGATTTTCATGATCCAAAACTTGTTTTTTGTATTAGCGACCAAATTCTTGATTTTCTTGATCGAAAACTAGATTTTTGTATTCTGGACCAAATTCTTTATTTTCTTGATCCAAACCTAGATTTTTGAAATTCGCGACCAAATTCTTGATTTTCTTGATCCAAAACTAGATTTTTGTATTCGCAATCAAATTCTTGATTTTCTTGATCCAATACTAGATTTTTGAATTCGCGACCAAATTCTTGATTTTCAAGATCCAGAACATGTTTTTTGTATTCGCGATCAAATTCTTGATTTTCTTGATCCAAAACTAGATTTTTCAATTCGCGACCAAATTCATGAATTTCTTGAGCCAAAACTAGATTTATTATTCGCGACCAAATTCTTTATTTTCGTGATCCAAAACTAGATTTTTCAATTCGCGAGCAAATTCTTGATTTTCTTGATCCATAACTAGATTTTTGAATTCGCGACCAAATTCTTTATTTTCTTGATCCAATACTAGATTTTGTATTCGCGACCAAATTCTTCATTTTCTTGATCCAATACTAGATTTTTGAACTCGCGACCAAATTCTTGATTTTCTTGATCCAAATCTAGATTTTTGAATTCGCTCCAAATTCTTGATTTTCTTGATCCAAAACGAGATTTTTGAATTCGCGACCAAATTCTTGATTTTTACGATCCAGAACATGTTTTTTGTATTCGCGATCAAATTCTTGCTTTTCTTGATCCAAAACTAGATTTTTGAATTCGCGACGAAATTGTTTATTTTCTTGATCCAAAACTAGATTTTTGAATTCTCGACCAAATTCTTGATTTTCGTGATCCAAAACTAGATTTTTGAATTCGAAACCAAATTCTTGATTTTCTTGATCCAAAACTAGATTTTTGAACTCGCGACATAATACTTGATTTTCTTGATCCAAAACTAGATTTTTGAATTCGCGACCAAATTCTTGATTTTCTTGATCCAAAACAAGATGTTTGAATTCGCGACCAAATTCTTGATTTTCATGATCCAAAACTTGTTTTTTGTATTAGCGACCAAATTCTTGATTTTCTTGATCGAAAACTAGATTTTTGTATTCTGGACCAAATTCTTTATTTTCTTGATCCAAACCTAGATTTTTGAAATTCGCGACCAAATTTTTGATTTTCTTGATCCAAAACTAGATTTTTGTATTCGCGATCAAATTCTTGATTTTCTTGATCCAATACTAGATTTTTGAATTCGCGACCAAATTCTTGATTTTCAAGATCCAGAACATGTTTTTTGTATTCGCGATCAAATTCTTGATTTTCTTGATCCAAAACTAGATTTTTCAATTCGCGACCAAATTCATTAATTTCTTGAGCCAAAACTAGATTTATTATTCGCGACCAAATTCTTTATTTTCGTGATCCAAAACTAGATTTTTCAATTCGCGAGCAAATTCTTGATTTTCTTGATCCAAAACTAGATTTTTGAATTCGCGACCAAATTCTTTATTTTCTTGATCCAATACTAGATTTTGTATTCGCGACCAAATTCTTCATTTTCTTGATCCAATACTAGATTTTTGAACTCGCGACCAAATTCTTGATTTTCTTGATCCAAATCTAGATTTTTGAATTCGCTCCAAATTCTTGATTTTCTTGATCCAAAACGAGATTTTTGAATTCGCGACCAAATTCTTGATTTTTACGATCCAGAACATGTTTTTTGTATTCGCGATCAAATTCTTGCTTTTCTTGATCCAAAACTAGATTTTTGAATTCGCGACGAAATTGTTTATTTTCTTGATCCAAAACTAGATTTTTGAATTCTCGACCAAATTCTTGATTTTCGTGATCCAAAACTAGATTTTTGAATTCGAAACCAAATTCTTGATTTTCTTGATCCAAAACTAGATTTTTGAACTCGCGACATAATACTTGATTTTCTTGATCCAAAACTAGATTTTTGAATTCGCGACCAAATTCTTGATTTTCTTGATCCAAAACAAGATGTTTGAATTCGCGACCAAATTCTTGATTTTCATGATCCAAAACTTGTTTTTTGTATTAGCGACCAAATTCTTGATTTTCTTGATCGAAAACTAGATTTTTGTATTCTGGACCAAATTCTTTATTTTCTTGATCCAAACCTAGATTTTTGAAATTCGCGACCAAATTTTTGATTTTCTTGATCCAAAACTAGATTTTTGTATTCGCGATCAAATTCTTGATTTTCTTGATCCAATACTAGATTTTTGAATTCGCGACCAAATTCTTGATTTTCAAGATCCAGAACATGTTTTTTGTATTCGCGATCAAATTCTTGATTTTCTTGATCCAAAACTAGATTTTTCAATTCACGACCAAATTCATTAATTTCTTGAGCCAAAACTAGATTTATTATTCGCGACCAAATTCTTTATTTTCGTGATCCAAAACTAGATTTTTCAATTCGCGAGCAAATTCTTGATTTTCTTGATCCAAAACTAGATTTTTGAATTCGCGACCAAATTCTTTATTTTCTTGATCCAATACTAGATTTTGTATTCGCGACCAAATTCTTCATTTTCTTGATCCAATACTAGATTTTTGAATTCGCGACCAAATTCTTGATTTTCTTGATCCAAATCTAGATTTTTGAATTCGCTCCAAATTCTTGATTTTCTTGATCCAAAACGAGATTTTTGAATTCGCGACCAAATTCTTGATTTTCTTGATCCAAAACTTGTTTTTTGTATTCGCGATCAAATTCTTGATTTTCTTGATCCAAAACAAAATGTTTGTATTCGCGATCAAATTCTTGCTTTTCTTGATCCAAAACTAGATTTTTGAATTCGTGACCAAATTCTTGATATTCTTGATCCAAAACTAGATTTTTGAATTCGCGACCAAATTCTTGATTTTCGTGATCCAAAACTAGATTTTTGAATTCGCGACCAAATTCTTGATTTTCTTGATCCAAAACTTGTATTTTGTATTAGCGACCAAATTCTTGATTTTCTTGATCGAAAACTAGATTTTTGTATTCTGGACCAAATTCTTTATTTTCTTGATCCAAACCTAGATTTTTGAAATTCGCGACCAAATTCTTGATATTCTTGATCCAAAACTAGTTTTTTGTATTCGCGATCAAATTCTTGATTTTCTTGATCCAATACTAGATTTTTGAATACGCGACCAAATTCTTGATTTTCAAGATGCAGAACATGTTTTTTGTATTCGCGATCAAATTCTTGCTTTTGTTGATCCAAAACTAGATTTTTGAATTCGCGACCAAATTATTGATATTCTTGATAAAAAACTTGATTTTTGTATTCGCGATCAAATACTTGATTTTCTTGATCCAAAACAAAATGTTTGTATTCGCGATCAAATTCTTGCTTTTCTTGATCCAAAACTAGATTTTTGAATTCGTGATCAAATTCTTGATATTCTTGATCCAAAACTAGATTTTTGTATTCGCGGCCATATTCTTGATTTTCTTGATCGAAATCTAGATTTTTGAATTCTCGACCAAATTCATGAATTTCTTGATCCAAAACTAGATTTTTGTAGTGGCGACCAAATTCTTGATTTTCTTGTTCCAAAACTATATTTTTGTCTTCGCGACCAAATTCATGAATTTCTTGATCCAAAACTAGATGTTTGAATTCGTGATCAAATTCTTGCTTTTCTTGATCCAAAACTAGATTTATGAATTCGCGACCAAATTCTTGATATTCTTGATCCAAAACTAGATTTTTGTATTCGAGGCCAAATTCTTGATTTTCTTGATCCAAAACTAAATTTTTGAATTCGCGACCAAATTCTCGATTTTCTTGATCCAAAACTAGATTTTTGAATTCGCGACAAAATTCTTGATTTTCTTGATCCAAAACTAGATTTTTGTATTCGCGGCCAAATTCTTGATTTTCTTGATCCAAAACTAGATTTTTGAATTCGCGTGCAAATTGATGATTTTCTTGATCCAAAACTAGATTTTTGAATTCGCGACCAAATTCATGAATTTCTTGAGCCAAAACTAGATTTATTATTCGCGACCAAATTCTTGATTTTCTTGATCCAAAACTTGATTTTTGAATTTGCGACAAAATACTTGTTTTTCTTGATCCAAAACTAGTTTTTTGAATTCGCGACCAAATTCTTTATTTTCGTGATCCAAAACTAGATTTTTCAATTCGCGAGGAAATTCTTGATTTTCTTGATCCAAAACTAGATTTTTGAATTCGCGACCAAATTCTTGATTTTCTTGATCCAATACTAGATTTTGTATTCGCGACCAAATTCTTCATTTTCTTGATCCAATAATAGATTTTTGAATTCGCGACCAAATTCTTGATTTTCACGATCCAGAACATGTTTTTTGTATTCGCGATCAAATTCTTGCTTTTCTTGATCCAAAACTAGATTTTTGAATTCGCGACGAAATTGTTCATTTTCTTGATCCAAAACTAGATGTTTGAATTCGTGATCAAATTCTTGCTTTTCTTGATCCAAAACTAGATTTATGAATTCGCGACCAAATTCTTGATATTCTTGATCCAAAACTAGATTTTTGTATTCGAGGCCAAATTCTTGATTTTCTTGATCCAAAACTAGATTTTTGAATTCGCGACCAAATTCTCGATTTTCTTGATCCAAAACTAGATTTTTGAATTCGCGACAAAATTCTTGATTTTCTTGATCCAAAACTAGATTTTTGTATTCGCGGCCAAATTCTTGATTTTCTTGATCCAAAACTAGATTTTTGAATTCGCGAGCAAATTGATGATTTTCTTGATCCAAAACTAGATTTTTGAATTCGCGACCAAATTCATGAATTTCTTGAGCCAAAACTAGATTTATTATTCGCGACCAAATTCTTGATTTTCTTGATCCAAAACTTGATTTTTGAATTTGCGACAAAATTCTTGTTTTTCTTGATCCAAAACTAGTTTTTTGAATTCGCGACCAAATTCTTTATTTTCGTGATCCAAAACTAGATTTTTCAATTCGCGAGGAAATTCTTGATTTTCTTGATCCAAAACTAGATTTTTGAATTAGCGACCAAATTCTTGATTTTCTTGATCCAATACTAGATTTTGTATTCGCGACCAAATTCTTCATTTTCTTGATCCAATAATAGATTTTTGAATTCAAGACCAAATTCTTGATTTTCACGATCCAGAACATGTTTTTTGTATTCGCGATCAAATTCTTGCTTTTCTTGATCCAAAACTAGATTTTTGAATTCGCGACGAAATTGTTCATTTTCTTGATCCAAAACTAGATTTTTGAATTCTCGACCAGATTCTTGATTTTCGTGATCCAAAACTAGATTTTTGAATTCGAAACCAAATTCTTGATTTTATTGATCCAAAACTAGATTTTTGTATTAGCGACCAAATTCTTGATTTTCTTGATCGAAAACTAGATTTTTGTATTCTGGACCAAATTCTTTATTTTCTTGATCCAAACCTAGATTTTTGAAATTCGCGACCAAATTCTTGATTTTCTTGATCCAAAACTAGATTTTTGTCTTCGCGATCAAATTCTTGATTTTCTTGATCCAATACTAGATTTTTGAATTCGCGACCAAATTCTTGATTTTCAAGATCCAGAACATGTTTTTTGTATTCGCGATCAAATTCTTAATTTTCTTGATCCAAAACTAGATTTTTCAATTCGCGACCAAATTCATGATTTTCTTGATCCAAAACTAGATTTTTGAATTCGCGACCAAATTAATGAATTTCTTGAGCCAAAACTAGATTTATTATTCGCGACCAAATTCTTTATTTTCGTGATCCAAAACTAGATTTTTCAATTCGCGAGCAAATTCTTGATTTTCTTGATCCAAAACTAGATTTTTGAATTCGCGACCAAATTCTTGATTTTCTTGATCCAATACTAGATTTTGTATTCGCGACCAAATTCTTCATTTTCTTGATCCAATACTAGATTTTTGAATTCGCGACCAAATTCTTGATTTTCACGATCCAGAACATGTTTTTTGTATTCGCGATCAAATTCTTGCTTTTCTTGATCCAAAACTAGATTTTTGAATTCGCGACGAAATTGTTGATTTTCTTGATCCAAAACTAGATTTTTGAATTCTCGACCAAATTCCTGATTTTCGTGATCCAAAACTAGATTTTTGAATTCGCGACCAAATTCTTGATTTTCTTGATCCAAAACTAGATTTTTGAACTCGCGACAAAATTCTTGATTTTCTTGATCCAAATCTAGATTTTTGAATTCGCGATCAAATTCTTGATTTTCTTGATCCAAAACTTGTTTTTTGTATTAGCGACCAAATTCTTGATTTTCTTGATCGAAAACTAGATTTTTGTATTCTGGACCAAATTCTTTATTTTCTTGATCCAAACCTAGATTTTTGAAATTCGCGACCAAATTCTTGATTTTCTTGATCCAAAACTAGATTTTTGTATTCACGATCAAATTCTTGATTTTCTTGATCCAATACTAGATTTTTGAATTCGCGACCAAATTCTTGATTTTCAAGATCCAGAACATGTTTTTTGTATTCGCGATCAAATTCATGATTTTCTTGATCCAAAACTAGATTTTTGAATTCGCGACCAAATTCATGATTTTCTTGATCCAAAACTAGATTTTTGAATTCGCGACCAAATTAATAAATTTCTTGAGCCAAAACTAGATTTATTATTCGCGACCAAATTCTTGATTTTCTTGATCCAAAACTTGATTTTTGAATTTGCGACAAAATTCTTGATTTTCTTGATCCAGAACTAGTTTTTTGAATTCGCGACCAAATTCTTTATTTTCGTGATCCAAAACTAGATTTTTCAATTCGCGAGCAAATTCTTGATTTTCTTGATCCAAAACTAGATTTTTGAATTCGCGACCAAATTCATGATTTTCTTGATCCAAAACTAGATTTTTGAATTCGCTCCAAATTCTTGATTTTCTTGATCCAAAACGAGATTTTTGAATTCGCGACCAAATTCTTGATTTTCTTGATCCAAAACTTGTTTTTTGTATTCGCGATCAAATTCTTGATTTTCTTGATCCAAAACAAAATGTTTGTATTCGCGATCAAATTCTTGCTTTTCTTGATCCAAAACTAGATTTTTGAATTCGTGACCAAATTCTTGATATTCTTGATCCAAAACTAGATTTTTGAATTCGCGACCAAATTCTTGATTTTCGTGATCCAAAACTAGATTTTTGAATTCGCGACCAAATTCTTGATTTTCTTGATCCAAAATTTGTATTTTGTATTAGCGACCAAATTCTTGATTTTCTTAATCGAAAACTAGATTCTTGTATTCTGGACCAAATTCTTTATTTTCTTGATCCAAACCTAGATTTTTGAAATTCGCGACCAAATTCTTGATTTTCTTGATCCAAAACTAGATTTTTGTATTCGCGATCAAATTTTGATTTTCTTGATCCAATACTAGATTTTTGAATTCGCGACCAAATTCTTAATTTTCAAGATCCAGAACATGTTTTTTGTATTCGCGATCAAAATTCTTGATTTTCTTGTTCCAAAACTAGATTTTTGAATTCGCGACCAAATTCTTGATTTTTTTGATCGAAAATTTGTTTTTTGTATTCGCGACCAAATTCTTGATTTTCTTGATCCAAAACTAGATTTTTGAATTCGCGACGAAATTATTGATTTTCTTGATCCAAAAATTGATATTTGTATTCGCGACAAAATTCTTGATTTTCTTGATCCCAAACTAGATTTTTGTATTCGCGACAAAATTCTTGATTTTCTTGTTCCAAAACTAGATTTTTTAATTCGCGAGCAAATTCTTGATTTTCTTGATCCAAAACTAGATTTTTGAATTCGCGACCAAATTCTTGATTTTCTTGATCCAATACTAGATTTTGTACTCGCGACCAAATTCTTCATTTTCTTGATCCAATAATAGATTTTTGAATTCGCGACCAAATTCTTGATTTTTACGATCCAGAACATGTTTTTTGTATTCGCGATCAAATTCTTGCTTTTCTTGATCCAAAACTAGATTTTTGAATTCGCGACGAAATTGTTTATTTTCTTGATCCAAAACTAGATTTTTGAATTCTCGACCAAATTCTTGATTTTCGTGATCCAAAACTAGATTTTTGAATTCGACACCAAATTCTTGATTTTCTTGATCCAAAACTAGATTTTTGAACTCGCGACAAAATTCTTGATTTTCTTGATCCAAAACTAGATTTTTGAATTCGCGACCAAATTCTTGATTTTCTTGATCCAAAACAAGATTTTTGAATTCGCGACCAAATTCTTGATTTTCATGATCCAAAACTTGTTTTTTGTATTAGCGACCAAATTCTTGATTTTCTTGATCGAAAACTAGATTTTTGTATTCTGGACCAAATTCTTTATTTTCTTGATCCAAACCTAGATTTTTGAAATTCGCGACCAAATTCTTGATTTTCTTGATCCAAAACTAGATTTTTGTATTCGCGATCAAATTCTTGATTTTCTTGATCCAATACTAGATTTTTGAATTCGCGACCAAATTCTTGATTTTCAAGATCCAGAACATGTTTTTTGTATTCGCGATCAAATTCTTGATTTTCTTGATCCAAAACTAGATTTTTCAATTCGCGACCAAATTCATGAATTTCTTGAGCCAAAACTAGATTTATTATTCGCGACCAAATTCTTTATTTTCGTGATCCAAAACTAGATTTTTCAATTCGCGAGCAAATTCTTGATTTTCTTGATCCAAAACTAGATTTTTGAATTCGCGACCAAATTCTTTATTTTCTTGATCCAATACTAGATTTTGTATTCGCGACCAAATTCTTCATTTTCTTGATCCAATACTAGATTTTTGAATTCGCGACCAAATTCTTGATTTTCTTGATCCAAATCTAGATTTTTGAATTCGCTCCAAATTCTTGATTTTCTTGATCCAAAACGTGATTTTTGAATTCGCGACCAAATTCTTGATTTTTACGATCCAGAACATGTTTTTTGTATTCGCGATCAAATTCTTGCTTTTCTTGATCCAAAACTAGATTTTTGAATTCGCGACGAAATTGTTTATTTTCTTGATCCAAAACTAGATTTTTGAATTCTCGACGAAATTCTTGATTTTCGTGATCCAAAACTAGATTTTTGAATTCGAAACCAAATTCTTGATTTTCTTGATCCAAAACTAGATTTTTGAACTCGCGACATAATTCTTGATTTTCTTGATCCAAAACTAGATTTTTGAATTCGCGACCAAATTCTTGATTTTCTTGATCCAAAACAAGATGTTTGAATTCGCGACCAAATTCTTGATTTTCATGATCCAAAACTTGTTTTTTGTATTAGCGACCAAATTCTTGATTTTCTTGATCGAAAACTAGATTTTTGTATTCTGGACCAAATTCTTTATTTTCTTGATCCAAACCTAGATTTTTGAAATTCGCGACCAAATTTTTTATTTTCTTGATCCAAAACTAGATTTTTGTATTCGCGATCAAATTCTTGATTTTCTTTATCCAATACTAGATTTTTGAATTCGCGACCAAATTCTTGATTTTCAAGATCCAGAACATGTTTTTTGTATTCGCGATCAAATTCTTGATTTTCTTGATCCAAAACTAGATTTTTCAATTCGCGACCAAATTCATGAATTTCTTGAGCCAAAACTAGATTTATTATTCGCGACCAAATTCTTTATTTTCGTGATCCAAAACTAGATTTTTCAATTCGCGAGCAAATTCTTGATTTTCTTGATCCAAAACTAGATTTTTGAATTCGCGACCAAATTCTTTATTTTCTTGATCCAATACTAGATTTTGTATTCGCGACCAAATTCTTCATTTTCTTGATCCAATACTAGATTTTTGAATTCGCGACCAAATTCTTGATTTTCTTGATCCAAATCTAGATTTTTGAATTCGCTCCAAATTCTTGATTTTCTTGATCCAAAACGAGATTTTTGAATTCGCGACCAAATTCTTGATTTTCTTGATCAAAAACTTGTTTTTTGTATTCGCGATCAAATTCTTTATTTTCTTGATCCAAAACAAAATGTTTGTATTCGCGATCAAATTCTTGCTTTTCTTGATACAAAACTAGATTTTTGAATTCGTGACCAAATTCTTGATATTCTTGATCCAAAACTAGATTTTTGAATTCGCGACGAAATTCTTGATTTTCGTGATCCAAAACTAGATTTTTGAATTCGCGACCAAATTCTTGATTTTCTTGATCCAAAACTTGTATTTTGTATTAGCGACCAAATTCTTGATTTTCTTGATCGAAAACTAGATTTTTGTATTCTGGACCAAATTCTTTATTTTCTTGATCCAAACCTAGATTTTTGAAATTCGCGACCAAATTCTTGATATTCTTGATCCAAAACTAGATTTTTGTATTCGCGATCAAATTCTTCATTTTCTTGATCCAATAATAGATTTTTGAATTCGCGACCAAATTCTTGATTTTTACGATCCAGAACATGTTTTTTGTATTCGCGATCAAATTCTTGCTTTTCTTGATCCAAAACTAGATTTTTGAATTCGCGACGAAATTGTTTATTTTCTTGATCCAAAACTAGATTTTTGAATTCTCGACCAAATTCTTGATTTTCGTGATCCAAAACTAGATTTTTGAATTCGACACCAAATTCTTGATTTTCTTGATCCAAAACTAGATTTTTGAACTCGCGACAAAATTCTTGATTTTCTTGATCCAAAACTAGATTTTTGAATTCGCGACCAAATTCTTGATTTTCTTGATCCAAAACAAGATTTTTGAATTCGCGACCAAATTCTTGATTTTCATGATCCAAAACTTGTTTTTTGTATTAGCGACCAAATTCTTGATTTTCTTGATCGAAAACTAGATTTTTGTATTCTGGACCAAATTCTTTATTTTCTTGATCCAAACCTAGATTTTTGAAATTCGCGACCAAATTCTTGATTTTCTTGATCCAAAACTAGATTTTTGTATTCGCGATCAAATTCTTGATTTTCTTGATCCAATACTAGATTTTTGAATTCGCGACCAAATTCTTGATTTTCAAGATCCAGAACATGTTTTTTGTATTCGCGATCAAATTCTTGATTTTCTTGATCCAAAACTAGATTTTTCAATTCGCGACCAAATTCATGAATTTCTTGAGCCAAAACTAGATTTATTATTCGCGACCAAATTCTTTATTTTCGTGATCCAAAACTAGATTTTTCAATTCGCGAGCAAATTCTTGATTTTCTTGATCCAAAACTAGATTTTTGAATTCGCGACCAAATTCTTTATTTTCTTGATCCAATACTAGATTTTGTATTCGCGACCAAATTCTTCATTTTCTTGATCCAATACTAGATTTTTGAATTCGCGACCAAATTCTTGATTTTCTTGATCCAAATCTAGATTTTTGAATTCGCTCCAAATTCTTGATTTTCTTGATCCAAAACGAGATTTTTGAATTCGCGACCAAATTCTTGATTTTCTTGATCAAAAACTTGTTTTTTGTATTCGCGATCAAATTCTTTATTTTCTTGATCCAAAACAAAATGTTTGTATTCGCGATCAAATTCTTGCTTTTCTTGATACAAAACTAGATTTTTGAATTCGTGACCAAATTCTTGATATTCTTGATCCAAAACTAGATTTTTGAATTCGCGACGAAATTCTTGATTTTCGTGATCCAAAACTAGATTTTTGAATTCGCGACCAAATTCTTGATTTTCTTGATCCAAAACTTGTATTTTGTATTAGCGACCAAATTCTTGATTTTCTTGATCGAAAACTAGATTTTTGTATTCTGGACCAAATTCTTTATTTTCTTGATCCAAACCTAGATTTTTGAAATTCGCGACCAAATTCTTGATATTCTTGATCCAAAACTAGATTTTTGTATTCGCGATCAAATTCTTGATTTTCTTGATCCAATACTAGATTTTTGAATACGCGACCAAATTCTTGATTTTCAAGATGCAGAACATGTTTTTTGTATTCGCGATCAAATTCTTGCTTTTGTTGATCCAAAACTAGATTTTTGAATTCGCGACCAAATTATTGATATTCTTGATAAAAAACTTGATTTTTGTATTCGCGATCAAATACTTAATTTTCTTGATCCAAAACAAAATGTTTGTATTCGCGATCAAATTCTTGCTTTTCTTGATCCAAAACTAGATTTTTGAATTCGTGACCAAATTCTTGATATTCTTGATCCAAAACAAGATTTTTGTATTCGCGGCCATATTCTTGATTTTCTTGATCGAAATCTAGATTTTTGAATTCTCGACCAAATTCATGAATTTCTTGATCCAAAACTAGATTTTTGTAGTGGCGACCAAATTCTTGATTTTCTTGTTCCAAAACTATATTTTTGTCTTCGCGACCAAATTCATGAATTTCTTGATCCAAAACTAGATGTTTGAATTCGTGATCAAATTCTTGCTTTTCTTGATCCAAAACTAGATTTATGAATTCGCGACCAAATTCTTGATATTCTTGATCCAAAACTAGATTTTTGTATTCGAGGCCAAATTCTTGATTTTCTTGATCCAAAACTAGATTTTTGAATTCGCGACCAAATTCTCGATTTTCTTGATCCAAAACTAGATTTTTGAATTCGCGACAAAATTCTTGATTTTCTTGATCCAAAACTAGATTTTTGTATTCGCGGCCAAATTCTTGATTTTCTTGATCCAAAACTAGATTTTTGAATTCGCGAGCAAATTCATGATTTTCTTGATCCAAAACTAGATTTTTGAATTCGCGACCAAATTCATGAATTTCTTGAGCCAAAACTAGATTTATTATTCGCGACCAAATTCTTGATTTTCTTGATCCAAAACTTGATTTTTGAATTTGCGACAAAATTCTTGTTTTTCTTGATCCAAAACTAGTTTTTTGAATTCGCGACCAAATTCTTTATTTTCGTGATCCAAAACTAGATTTTTCAATTCGCGAGCAAATTCTTGATTTTCTTGATCCAAAACTAGATTTTTGAATTCGCGACCAAATTCTTTATTTTCTTGATCCAATACTAGATTTTGTATTCGCGACCAAATTCTTCATTTTCTTGATCCAATAATAGATTTTTGAATTCGCGACCAAATTCTTGATTTTCACGATCCAGAACATGTTTTTTGTATTCGCGATCAAATTCTTGCTTTTCTTGATCCAAAACTAGATTTTTGAATTCGCGACGAAATTGTTCATTTTCTTGATCCAAAACTAGATTTTTGAATTCTCGACCAAATTCTTGATTTTCGTGATCCAAAACTAGATTTTTGAATTCGAAACCAAATTCTTGATTTTCTTGATCCAAAACTAAATTTTTGAACTCGCGACAAAATTCTTGATTTTCTTGATCCAAAATTAGATTTTTGAATTCGCGACCAAATTCTTGATTTTCTTGATCCAAAACAAGATTTTTTGAATTCGCGACCAAATTCTTGATTTTCATGATCCAAAACATGTTTTTTGTATTAGCGACCAAATTCTTGATTTTCTTGGTCGAAAACTAGATTTTTGTATTCTGGACCAAATTCTTTATTTTCTTGATCCAAACCTAGATTTTTGAAATTTGCGACCAAATTCTTGATTTTCTTGATCCAAAACTAGATTTTTGTATTCGCGATCAAATTCTTGATTTTCTTGATCCAATACTAGATTTTTGAATTCGCGACCAAATTCTTGATTTTCAAGATCCAGAACATGTTTTTTGTATTCGCGATCAAATTCTTAATTTTCTTGATCCAAAACTAGATTTTTCAATTCGCAACCAAATTCATGATTTTCTTGATCCAAAACTAGATTTTTGAATTCGCGACCAAATTAATGAATTTCTTGAGCCAAAACTAGATTTATTATTCGCGACCAAATTCTTTATTTTCGTGATCCAAAACTAGATTTTTCAATTCGCGAGCAAATTCTTGATTTTCTTGATCCAAAACTAGATTTTTGAATTCGCGACCAAATTCTTGATTTTCTTGATCCAATACTAGATTTTGTATTCGCGACCAAATTCTTCATTTTCTTGATCCAATACTAGATTTTTGAATTCGCGACCAAATTCTTGATTTTCACGATCCAGAACATGTTTTTTGTATTCGCGATCAAATTCTTGCTTTTCTTGATCCAAAACTAGATTTTTGAATTCGCGACGAAATTGTTGATTTTCTTGATCCAAAACTAGATTTTTGAATTCTCGACCAAATTCTTGATTTTCGTGATCCAAAACTAGATTTTTGAATTCGCGACCAAATTCTTGATTTTCTTGATCCAAAACTAGATTTTTGAACTCGCGACAAAATTCTTGATTTTCTTGATCCAAATCTAGATTTTTGAATTCGCGACCAAATTCTTGATTTTCTTGATCCAAAACTTGTTTTTTGTATTAGCGACCAAATTCTTGATTTTCTTGATCGAAAACTAGATTTTTGTATTCTGGACCAAATTCTTTATTTTCTTTATCCAAACCTAGATTTTTGAAATTCGCGACCAAATTCTTGATTTTCTTGATCCAAAACTAGATTTTTGTATTCGCGATCAAATTCTTGATTTTCTTGATCCAATACTAGATTTTTGAATTCGCGACCAAATTTTTGATTTTCAAGATCCAGAACATGTTTTTTGTATTCGCGATCAAATTCTTGATTTTCTTGATCCAAAACTAGATTTTTGAATTCGCGACCAAATTCATGATTTTCTTGATCCAAAACTAGATTTTTGAATTCGTGACCAAATTCTTGATATTCTTGATCCAAAACTAGATTTTTGTATTCGCGGCCATATTCTTGATTTTCTTGATCGAAATCTAGATTTTTGAATTCTCGACCAAATTCATGAATTTCTTGATCCAAAACTAGATTTTTGTAGTGGCGACCAAATTCTTGATTTTCTTGTTCCAAAACTATATTTTTGTCTTCGCGACCAAATTCATGAATTTCTTGATCCAAAACTAGATGTTTGAATTCGTTATCAAATTCTTGCTTTTCTTGATCCAAAACTAGACTTATGAATTCGCGACCAAATTCTTGATATTCTTGATCCAAAACTAGATTTTTGTATTCGAGGCCAAATTCTTGATTTTCTTGATCCAAAACTAGATTTTTGAATTTGCGACCAAATTCTCGATTTTCTTGATCCAAAATTAGATTTTTGAATTCGCGACAAAATTCTTGATTTTCTTGATCCAAAACAAAATGTTTGTATTCGCGATCAAATTCTTGCTTTTCTTGATCCAAAACTAGATTTTTGAATTCGTGACCAAATTCTTGATATTCTTGATCCAAAACTAGATTTTTGAATTCGCGACCAAATTCTTGATTTTCGTGATCCAAAACTAGATTTTTGAATTCGCGACCAAATTCTTGATTTTCTTGATGCAAAACTTATTTTTTGTATTAGCGACCAAATTCTTGATTTTCTTGATCGAAAACTAGATTTTTGTATTCTGGACCAAATTCTTTATTTTCTTGATCCAAACCTAGATTTTTGAAATTTGCGACCAAATTCTTGATTTTCTTGATCCAAAACTAGATTTTTGTATTCGCGATCAAATTCTTGATTTTCTTGATCCAATACTAGATTTTTGAATTCGCGACCAAATTCTTGATTTTCAAGATCCAGAACATGTTTTTTGTATTCGCGATCAAATTCTTAATTTTCTTGATCCAAAACTAGATTTTTCAATTCGCGACCAAATTCATGATTTTCTTGATCCAAAACTAGATTTTTGAATTCGCGACCAAATTAATGAATTTCTTGAGCCAAAACTAGATTTATTATTCGCGACCAAATTCTTTATTTTCGTGATCCAAAACTAGATTTTTCAATTCGCGAGCAAATTCTTGATTTTCTTGATCCAAAACTAGATTTTTGAATTCGCGACCAAATTCTTGATTTTCTTGATCCAATACTAGATTTTGTATTCGCGACCAAATTCTTCATTTTCTTGATCCAATACTAGATTTTTGAATTCGCGACCAAATTCTTGATTTTCACGATCCAGAACATGTTTTTTGTATTCGCGATCAAATTCTTGCTTTTCTTGATCCAAAACTAGATTTTTGAATTCGCGACGAAATTGTTGATTTTCTTGATCCAAAACTAGATTTTTGAATTCTCGACCAAATTCTTGATTTTCGTGATCCAAAACTAGATTTTTGAATTCGCGACCAAATTCTTGATTTTCTTGATCCAAAACTTGATTTTTGAATTCGCGACCAAATTCTTGATTTTCTTGATCCAAATCTAGATTTTTGAATTCGCGACCAAATTATTGATTTTCTTGATCCAAAACTTGTTTTTTGTATTAGCGACCAAATTCTTGATTTTCTTGATCGAAAACTAGATTTTTGTATTCTGGACCAAATTCTTTATTTTCTTGATCCAAACCTAGATTTTTGAAATTCGCGACCAAATTCTTGATTTTCTTGATCCAAAACTAGATTTTTGTATTCGCGATCAAATTCTTGATTTTCTTGATCCAATACTAGATTTTTGAATTCGCGACCAAATTCTTGATTTTCAAGATCCAGAACATGTTTTTTGTATTCGCGATCAAATTCTTGATTTTCTTGATCCAAAACTAGATTTTTGAATTCGCGACCAAATTCATGATTTTCTTGATCCAAAACTAGATTTTTGAATTCGCGACCAAATTAATGAATTTCTTGAGCCAAAACTAGATTTATTATTCGCGACCAAATTCTTGATTTTCTTGATCCAAAACTCGATTTTTGAATTTGCGACAAAATTCTTGATTTTCTTGATCCAAAACTAGTTTTTTGAATTCGCGACCAAATTCTTTATTTTCGTGATCCAAAACTAGATTTTTCAATTCGCGAGCAAATTCTTGATTTTCTTGATCCAAAACTAGATTTTTGAATTCGCGACCAAATTCATGATTTTCTTGATCCAAAACTAGATTTTTGAATTCGCTCCAAATTCTTGATTTTCTTGATCCAAAACGAGATTTTTGAATTCGCGACCAAATTCTTGATTTTCTTGATCCAAAACTTGTTTTTTGTATTCGCGATCAAATTCTTGATTTTCTTGATCCAAAACAAAATGTTTGTATTCGCGATCAAATTCTTGCTTTTCTTGATCCAAAACTAGATTTTTGAATTCGTGACCAAATTCTTGATATTCTTGATCCAAAACTAGATTTTTGAATTCGCGACCAAATTCTTGATTTTCGTGATCCAAAACTAGATTTTTGAATTCGCGACCAAATTCTTGATTTTCTTGATCAAAACTTGTATTTTGTATTAGCGACCAAATTCTTGATTTTCTTAATCGAAAACTAGATTCTTGTATTCTGGACCAAATTCTTTATTTTCTTGATCCAAACCTAGATTTTTGAAATTCGCGACCAAATTCATGATTTTCTTGATCCAAAACTAGATTTTTGTATTCGCGATCAAATTCTTGATTTTCTTGATCCAATACTAGATTTTTGAATTCGCGACCAAATTCTTGATTTTCAAGATCCAGAACATGTTTTTTGTATTCGCGATCAAAATTCTTGATTTTCTTGTTCCAAAACTAGATTTTTGAATTCGCGACCAAATTCTTGATTTTTTTAATCGAAAATTTGTTTTTTGTATTCGCGACCAAATTCTTGATTTTCTTGATCCAAAACTAGATTTTTGAATTCGCGACGAAATTATTGATTTTCTTGATCCAAAAATTGATTTTTGTATTCGCGACAAAATTCTTGATTTTCTTGATCGCAAACTAGATTTTTGTATTCGCGACAAAATTCTTGATTTTCTTGTTCCAAAACTAGATTTTTGAATTCGCGACCAAATTCTTGATTTTCTTGATCCAAAACTTGTTTTTTGTATTCGCGACCAAATTCTTGATTTTCTTGATCGAAAACTAGATTTTTGAATTCACGACCAAATTCTTGATTTTCTTGATCCTAAACTTCTTTTTTGTATTCGCGACAAAATTCTTGATTTTCTTGATCCCAAACTAGATTTTTGTATGACCAAATTCTTGATTTTCTTGATCCAAAACTAGATTTTTGAATTCGCGACCAAATTCTTGATTTTCTTGATCCAAAACTAGATTTTTGAATTCGCGACCAAATTCTTGATTTTCTTGATCCAAAACTAGATTTTTGAATTCGCGACGAAATTATTGATTTTCTTGATCCAAAAATAGATTTTTGAATTCGCGACCAAATTCTTGATTTTCTTGATGCAAAACTTGTTGTTTGTATTCGCGACCAAATTCTTGATTTTCTTGATCCAAAACTTGTTTTTTGTATTCGCGACAAAATTCCTGATTTTCATGATCCCAAACTAGATTTTTGTATTCGCGACAAAATTCTTGATTTTCTTGTTCCAAACCTAGATTTTTCAATTCGCGACCAAATTATTGATTTTCTTGATCCAAAAATTGATTTTTGAATTCGCGACCAAATTCTTGATTTTCTTGATGCAAAACTTGTTATTTGTATTCGCGACCAAATTCATGATTTTCTTGATCCAAAACTTGTTTTTTGTATTCGCGACAAAATTCTTGATTTTCTTGATCCCAAACTAGATTTTTGTATTCGCAACAAAATTCTTGATTTTCTTGTTCCAAACCTAGATTTTTGAATTCGCGACCAAATTCTTGATTTTCTTGATCCAAAACTTGTTTTTTGTATTCGCGACCAAATTCTTGATTTTCTTCATCGAAAACTAGATTGTTTAATTCACGACCAAATTCTTGATTTTCTTGATCCAAAAGTAGATTTTTGAATTCGCGACCAAATTCTTGATTTTCTTGATCCAAAACTAGATTTTTGAATTCCCGACCAAATTTTTGATTTTCTTGATCCAAAACTAGATTTTTGAATTCGCGACGAAATTATTGATTTTCTTGATCCCAAACTAGATTTTTGAATTCGCGACCAAATTCTTGATTTTCTTGATGCAAAACTTGTTGTTTGTATTCGCGACCAAATTCTTGATTTTCTTGATCCAAAACTAGATTTTTGAATTCGCGACGAAATTGTTGATTTTCTTGATCCAAAAATTGATTTTTGAATTCGCGACCAAATTCTTGATTTTCTTGATGCAAAACTTGTTATTTGTATTCGCGACCAAATTCTTGATTTTCTTGATCCAAAACTTGTTTTTTGTATTCGCGACAAAATTCTTGATTTTCTTGATCCCAAACTAGATTTTTGTATTCGCGACAAAATTCTTGATTTTCATGATCCCAAACTAGATTTTTTTGTATTCGCGACAAAATTCTTGATTTTCTTGATCGAAAATTAGATTTTTGAATTCACGACCAAATTCTTGATTTTCTTGATGCAAAACTTGTTATTTGTATTCGCGACCAAATTCTTGATTTTCTTTATCCAAAACTTGTTTTTTGAATTCGCGACCAAATTTTTGATTTTCTTGATCCAAAACTAGATTTTTGAATTCGCGACAAAATTCTTGATTTTCTTGATCCCAAACTAGATTTTTTTGTATTCGCGACAAAATTCTTGATTTTCTTGATCGAAAATTAGATTTTTGAATTCACGACCAAATTCTTGATTTTCTTGATCGAAAAGTAGATTTTTGAATTCGCGACCAAATTCTTGATTTTCTTGATCCAAAACTAGATTTTTAAATTCACGACCAAATTCTTGATTTTCTTGATCCAAAAGTAGATTTTTATATTCGCGACCAAATTCTTGATTTTCTTGATCAAAAACTAGATTTTTGAATTCGCGACCAAATTCTTGATTTTCTTGATGCAAAACTTGTTATTTGTATTCGCGACCAAATTCTTGATTTTCTTTATCCAAAACTAGATTTTTGTATTCGCGAAAAAATTCTTGATTTTCTTGATCCAAAACTAGATTTTTGAATTCGCGACAAAATTCTTGATTTTCTTGATCCAAAACTTGTTTTTTGAATTCGCGACCAAATTTTTGATTTTCTTGATCCAAAACTAGATTTTTGAATTTGCGACAAAATTCTTGATTTTCTTGATCCCAAACTAGATTTTTTTGTATTCGCGACAAAATTCTTGATTTTCTTGATCGAAAATTAGATTTTTGAATTCACGACCAAATTCTTGATTTTCTTGATCCAAAAGTAGATTTTTGAATTCGCGACCAAATTCTTGATTTTCTTGATCAAAAAATAGATTTTTGAATTCGCGACCAAATTCTTGATTTTCTTGATCAAAAACTAGATTTTTGAATTCGCGACCAAATTCTTGATTTTCTTGATCCAAAACTAGATTTTTGAATTCGCGACCAAATTCTTGATTTTCTTGATCCAAAACTAGATTTTTGAATTCGCGACGAAATTATTGATTTTCTTGATCCAAAAATAGATTTTTGAATTCGCGACCAAATTCTTGATTTTCTTGATGCAAAACTTGTTGTTTGTATTCGCGACCAAATTCTTGATTTTCTTGATCGAAAATTAGATTTTTGAATTCGCGACCAAATTCTTGATTTTCTTGATCCAAAACTAGATTTTTGAATTCGCGACGAAATTATTGATTTTCTTGATCCAAAAATAGATTTTTGAATTCGCGACCAAATTCTTGATTTTCTTGATGCAAAACTTGTTGTTTGTATTCGCGACCAAATTCTTGATTTTCTTGATCCAAAACTTGTTTTTTGTATTCGCGACAAAATTCCTGATTTTCATGATCCCAAACTAGATTTTTGTATTCGCGACAAAATTCTTGATTTTCTTGTTCCAAACCTAGATTTTTCAATTCGCGACCAAATCATTGATTTTCTTGATCCAAAAATTGATTTTTGAATTCGCGACCAAATTCTTGATTTTCTTGATGCAAAACTTGTTGTTTGTATTCGCGACCAAATTCTTGATTTTCTTGATCCAAAACTTGTTTTTTGTATTCGCGACAAAATTCCTGATTTTCTTGATCCCAAACTAGATTTTTGTATTCGCGACAAAATTCTTGATTTTCTTGATCGAAAACTAGATTTTTGAATTCACGACCAAATTTTTGATTTTCTTGATCCAAAACTAGATTTTTGAATTCGCGACCAAATTCTTGATTTTCTTGATCGAAAACTAGATTTTTGAATTCACGACCAAATTCTTGATTTTCTTGATCCAAAAGTAGATTTTTATATTCGCGACCAAATTCAGGATTTTCTTGATCCAAAACTAGATTTTTGAATTCGCCACCAAATTCTTGATTTTCTTGATGCAAAACTTGTTATTTGTATTCGCGACCAAATTCTTGATTTTCTTTATCCAAAACTTGTTTTTTGAATTCGCGACCAAATTTTTGATTTTCTTGATCCAAAACTAGATTTTTGAATTTGCGACAAAATTCTTGATTTTCTTGATCCCAAACTAGATTTTTTTGTATTCGCGACAAAATTCTTGATTTTCTTGATCGAAAATTAGATTTTTGAATTCACGACCAAATTCTTGATTTTCTTGATCCAAAAGTAGATTTTTGAATTCGCGACCAAATTCTTGATTTTCTTGATCAAAAAATAGATTTTTGAATTCGCGACCAAATTCTTGATTTTCTTGATCAAAAACTAGATTTTTGAATTCGCGACCAAATTCTTGATTTTCTTGATCCAAAACTAGATTTTTGAATTCGCGACCAAATTCTTGATTTTCTTGATCCAAAACTAGATTTTTGAATTCGCGACGAAATTATTGATTTTCTTGATCCAAAAATAGATTTTTGAATTCGCGACCAAATTCTTGATTTTCTTGATGCAAAACTTGTTGTTTGTATTCGCGACCAAATTCTTGATTTTCTTGATCGAAAATTAGATTTTTGAATTCGCGACCAAATTCTTGATTTTCTTGATCCAAAACTAGATTTTTGAATTCGCGACGAAATTATTGATTTTCTTGATCCAAAAATAGATTTTTGAATTCGCGACCAAATTCTTGATTTTCTTGATGCAAAACTTGTTGTTTGTATTCGCGACCAAATTCTTGATTTTCTTGATCCAAAACTTGTTTTTTGTATTCGCGACAAAATTCCTGATTTTCATGATCCCAAACTAGATTTTTGTATTCGCGACAAAATTCTTGATTTTCTTGTTCCAAACCTAGATTTTTCAATTCGCGACCAAATCATTGATTTTCTTGATCCAAAAATTGATTTTTGAATTCGCGACCAAATTCTTGATTTTCTTGATGCAAAACTTGTTGTTTGTATTCGCGACCAAATTCTTGATTTTCTTGATCCAAAACTTGTTTTTTGTATTCGCGACAAAATTCCTGATTTTCTTGATCCCAAACTAGATTTTTGTATTCGCGACAAAATTCTTGATTTTCTTGATCGAAAACTAGATTTTTGAATTCACGACCAAATTTTTGATTTTCTTGATCCAAAACTAGATTTTTGAATTCGCGACCAAATTCTTGATTTTCTTGATCGAAAACTAGATTTTTGAATTCACGACCAAATTCTTGATTTTCTTGATCCAAAAGTAGATTTTTATATTCGCGACCAAATTCAGGATTTTCTTGATCCAAAACTAGATTTTTGAATTCGCCACCAAATTCTTGATTTTCTTGATGCAAAACTTGTTATTTGTATTCGCGACCAAATTCTTGATTTTCTTTATCCAAAACTTGTTTTTTGAATTCGCGACCAAATTTTTGATTTTCTTGATCCAAAACTAGATTTTTGAATTCGCGACAAAATTCTTGATTTTCTTGATCCCAAACTAGATTTTTTTGTATTCGCGACAAAATTCTTGATTTTCTTGATCGAAAATTAGATTTTTGAATTCACGACCAAATTCTTGATTTTCTTGATCCAAAAGTAGATTTTTGAATTCGCGACCAAATTCTTGATTTTCTTGATCGAAAACTAGATTTTTGAATTCACGACCAAATTCTTGATTTTCTTGATCCAAAAGTAGATTTTTATATTCGCGACCAAATTCATGATTTTCTTGATCCAAAACTAGATTTTTGAATTCGCGACCAAATTCTTGATTTTCTTGATGCAAAACTTGTTATTTGTATTCGCGACCAAATTCTTGATTTTCTTTATCCAAAACTTGTTTTTTGAATTCGCGACCAAATTTTTGATTTTCTTGATCCAAAACTAGATTTTTGAATTCGCGACAAAATTCTTGATTTTCTTGATCCCAAACTAGATTTTTTTGTATTCGCGACAAAATTCTTGATTTTCTTGATCGAAAATTAGATTTTTGAATTCACGACCAAATTCTTGATTTTCTTGATCGAAAAGTAGATTTTTGAATTCGCGACCAAATTCTTGATTTTCTTGATCCAAAACTAGATTTTTAAATTCACGACCAAATTCTTGATTTTCTTGATCCAAAAGTAGATTTTTATATTCGCGACCAAATTCTTGATTTTCTTGATCCAAAACTAGATTTTTGAATTCGCGACCAAATTCTTGATTTTCTTGATCGAAAACTAGATTTTTGAATTCACGACCAAATTCTTGATTTTCTTGATCCAAAAGTAGATTTTTATATTCGCGACCAAATTCAGGATTTTCTTGATCCAAAACTAGATTTTTGAATTCGCGACCAAATTCTTGATTTTCTTGATGCAAAACTTGTTATTTGTATTCGCGACCAAATTCTTGATTTTCTTTATCCAAAACTTGTTTTTTGAATTCGCGACCAAATTTTTGATTTTCTTGATCCAAAACTAGATTTTTGAATTCGCGACAAAATTCTTGATTTTCTTGATCCCAAACTAGATTTTTTTGTATTCGCGACAAAATTCTTGATTTTCTTGATCGAAAATTAGATTTTTGAATTCACGACCAAATTCTTGATTTTCTTGATCCAAAAGTAGATTTTTGAATTCGCGACCAAATTCTTGATTTTCTTGATCGAAAACTAGATTTTTGAATTCACGACCAAATTCTTGATTTTCTTGATCCAAAAGTAGATTTTTATATTCGCGACCAAATTCATGATTTTCTTGATCCAAAACTAGATTTTTGAATTCGCGACCAAATTCTTGATTTTCTTGATGCAAAACTTGTTATTTGTATTCGCGACCAAATTCTTGATTTTCTTTATCCAAAACTTGTTTTTTGAATTCGCGACCAAATTTTTGATTTTCTTGATCCAAAACTAGATTTTTGAATTCGCGACAAAATTCTTGATTTTCTTGATCCCAAACTAGATTTTTTTGTATTCGCGACAAAATTCTTGATTTTCTTGATCGAAAATTAGATTTTTGAATTCACGACCAAATTCTTGATTTTCTTGATCGAAAAGTAGATTTTTGAATTCGCGACCAAATTCTTGATTTTCTTGATCCAAAACTAGATTTTTAAATTCACGACCAAATTCTTGATTTTCTTGATCCAAAAGTAGATTTTTATATTCGCGACCAAATTCTTGATTTTCTTGATCAAAAACTAGATTTTTGAATTCGCGACCAAATTCTTGATTTTCTTGATGCAAAACTTGTTATTTGTATTCGCGACCAAATTCTTGATTTTCTTTATCCAAAACTAGATTTTTGTATTCGCGAAAAAATTCTTGATTTTCTTGATCCAAAACTAGATTTTTGAATTCGCGACAAAATTCTTGATTTTCTTGATCCAAAACTTGTTTTTTGAATTCGCGACCAAATTTTTGATTTTCTTGATCCAAAACTAGATTTTTGAATTTGCGACAAAATTCTTGATTTTCTTGATCCCAAACTAGATTTTTTTGTATTCGCGACAAAATTCTTGATTTTCTTGATCGAAAATTAGATTTTTGAATTCACGACCAAATTCTTGATTTTCTTGATCCAAAAGTAGATTTTTGAATTCGCGACCAAATTCTTGATTTTCTTGATCAAAAAATAGATTTTTGAATTCGCGACCAAATTCTTGATTTTCTTGATCAAAAACTAGATTTTTGAATTCGCGACCAAATTCTTGATTTTCTTGATCCAAAACTAGATTTTTGAATTCGCGACCAAATTCTTGATTTTCTTGATCCAAAACTAGATTTTTGAATTCGCGACGAAATTATTGATTTTCTTGATCCAAAAATAGATTTTTGAATTCGCGACCAAATTCTTGATTTTCTTGATGCAAAACTTGTTGTTTGTATTCGCGACCAAATTCTTGATTTTCTTGATCGAAAATTAGATTTTTGAATTCGCGACCAAATTCTTGATTTTCTTGATCCAAAACTAGATTTTTGAATTCGCGACGAAATTATTGATTTTCTTGATCCAAAAATAGATTTTTGAATTCGCGACCAAATTCTTGATTTTCTTGATGCAAAACTTGTTGTTTGTATTCGCGACCAAATTCTTGATTTTCTTGATCCAAAACTTGTTTTTTGTATTCGCGACAAAATTCCTGATTTTCATGATCCCAAACTAGATTTTTGTATTCGCGACAAAATTCTTGATTTTCTTGTTCCAAACCTAGATTTTTCAATTCGCGACCAAATCATTGATTTTCTTGATCCAAAAATTGATTTTTGAATTCGCGACCAAATTCTTGATTTTCTTGATGCAAAACTTGTTGTTTGTATTCGCGACCAAATTCTTGATTTTCTTGATCCAAAACTTGTTTTTTGTATTCGCGACAAAATTCCTGATTTTCTTGATCCCAAACTAGATTTTTGTATTCGCGACAAAATTCTTGATTTTCTTGATCGAAAACTAGATTTTTGAATTCACGACCAAATTTTTGATTTTCTTGATCCAAAACTAGATTTTTGAATTCGCGACCAAATTCTTGATTTTCTTGATCGAAAACTAGATTTTTGAATTCACGACCAAATTCTTGATTTTCTTGATCCAAAAGTAGATTTTTATATTCGCGACCAAATTCAGGATTTTCTTGATCCAAAACTAGATTTTTGAATTCGCCACCAAATTCTTGATTTTCTTGATGCAAAACTTGTTATTTGTATTCGCGACCAAATTCTTGATTTTCTTTATCCAAAACTTGTTTTTTGAATTCGCGACCAAATTTTTGATTTTCTTGATCCAAAACTAGATTTTTGAATTCGCGACCAAATTCTTGATTTTCTTGATCGAAAACTAGATTTTTGAATTCGCGACCAAATTCTTGATTTTCTTGATCCAAAAGTAGATTTTTATATTCGCGACCAAATTCAGGATTTTCTTGATCCAAAACTAGATTTTTGAATTCGCCACCAAATTCTTGATTTTCTTGATGCAAAACTTGTTATTTGTATTCGCGACCAAATTCTTGATTTTCTTTATCCAAAACTTGTTTTTTGAATTCGCGACCAAATTTTTGATTTTCTTGATCCAAAACTAGATTTTTGAAT
This sequence comes from x Bolboschoenoplectus mariqueter, assembly GCA_037678475.1. NCBI lineage: Eukaryota > Viridiplantae > Streptophyta > Magnoliopsida > Poales > Cyperaceae > x Bolboschoenoplectus > x Bolboschoenoplectus mariqueter. The sequence goes on along the minus strand of CM075268.1, from coordinate 235,961 downwards.
TCGCGACAAAATTCTTGATTTTCTTGATCCCAAACTAGATTTTTTTGTATTCGCGACAAAATTCTTGATTTTCTTGATCGAAAATTAGATTTTTGAATTCACGACCAAATTCTTGATTTTCTTGATCCAAAAGTAGATTTTTGAATTCGCGACCAAATTCTTGATTTTCTTGATCGAAAACTAGATTTTTGAATTCACGACCAAATTCTTGATTTTCTTGATCCAAAAGTAGATTTTTATATTCGCGACCAAATTCATGATTTTCTTGATCCAAAACTAGATTTTTGAATTCGCGACCAAATTCTTGATTTTCTTGATGCAAAACTTGTTATTTGTATTCGCGACCAAATTCTTGATTTTCTTTATCCAAAACTTGTTTTTTGAATTCGCGACCAAATTTTTGATTTTCTTGATCCAAAACTAGATTTTTGAATTCGCGACAAAATTCTTGATTTTCTTGATCCCAAACTAGATTTTTTTGTATTCGCGACAAAATTCTTGATTTTCTTGATCGAAAATTAGATTTTTGAATTCACGACCAAATTCTTGATTTTCTTGATCGAAAAGTAGATTTTTGAATTCGCGACCAAATTCTTGATTTTCTTGATCCAAAACTAGATTTTTAAATTCACGACCAAATTCTTGATTTTCTTGATCCAAAAGTAGATTTTTATATTCGCGACCAAATTCTTGATTTTCTTGATCCAAAACTAGATTTTTGAATTCGCGACCAAATTCTTGATTTTCTTGATGCAAAACTTGTTATTTGTATTCGCGACCAAATTCTTGATTTTCTTTATCCAAAACTAGATTTTTGTATTCGCGAAAAAATTCTTGATTTTCTTGATCCAAAACTAGATTTTTGAATTCGCGACAAAATTCTTGATTTTCTTGATCCAAAACTTGTTTTTTGAATTCGCGACCAAATTTTTGATTTTCTTGATCCAAAACTAGATTTTTGAATTCGCGACAAAATTCTTGATTTTCTTGATCCCAAACTAGATTTTTTTGTATTCGCGACAAAATTCTTGATTTTCTTGATCGAAAATTAGATTTTTGAATTCACGACCAAATTCTTGATTTTCTTGATCCAAAAGTAGATTTTTGAATTCGCGACCAAATTCTTGATTTTCTTGATCAAAAAATAGATTTTTGAATTCGCGACCAAATTCTTGATTTTCTTGATCAAAAACTAGATTTTTGAATTCGCGACCAAATTCTTGATTTTCTTGATCCAAAACTAGATTTTTGAATTCACGACCAAATTCTTGATTTTCTTGATCGAAAATTAGATTTTTGAATTCACGACCAAATTCTTGATTTTCTTGATCCAAAAGTAGATTTTTGAATTCGCGACCAAATTCTTGATTTTCTTGATCAAAAAATAGATTTTTGAATTCGCGACCAAATTCTTGATTTTCTTGATCAAAAACTAGATTTTTGAATTCGCGACCAAATTCTTGATTTTCTTGATCCAAAACTAGATTTTTGAATTCGCGACCAAATTCTTGATTTTCTTGATCCAAAACTAGATTTTTGAATTCGCGACGAAATTATTGATTTTCTTGATCCAAAAATAGATTTTTGAATTCGCGACCAAATTCTTGATTTTCTTGATGCAAAACTTGTTGTTTGTATTCGCGACCAAATTCTTGATTTTCTTGATCGAAAATTAGATTTTTGAATTCGCGACCAAATTCTTGATTTTCTTGATCCAAAACTAGATTTTTGAATTCGCGACGAAATTATTGATTTTCTTGATCCAAAAATAGATTTTTGAATTCGCGACCAAATTCTTGATTTTCTTGATGCAAAACTTGTTGTTTGTATTCGCGACCAAATTCTTGATTTTCTTGATCCAAAACTTGTTTTTTGTATTCGCGACAAAATTCCTGATTTTCATGATCCCAAACTAGATTTTTGTATTCGCGACAAAATTCTTGATTTTCTTGTTCCAAACCTAGATTTTTCAATTCGCGACCAAATCATTGATTTTCTTGATCCAAAAATTGATTTTTGAATTCGCGACCAAATTCTTGATTTTCTTGATGCAAAACTTGTTGTTTGTATTCGCGACCAAATTCTTGATTTTCTTGATCCAAAACTTGTTTTTTGTATTCGCGACAAAATTCCTGATTTTCTTGATCCCAAACTAGATTTTTGTATTCGCGACAAAATTCTTGATTTTCTTGATCGAAAACTAGATTTTTGAATTCACGACCAAATTTTTGATTTTCTTGATCCAAAACTAGATTTTTGAATTCGCGACCAAATTCTTGATTTTCTTGATCGAAAACTAGATTTTTGAATTCACGACCAAATTCTTGATTTTCTTGATCCAAAAGTAGATTTTTATATTCGCGACCAAATTCAGGATTTTCTTGATCCAAAACTAGATTTTTGAATTCGCCACCAAATTCTTGATTTTCTTGATGCAAAACTTGTTATTTGTATTCGCGACCAAATTCTTGATTTTCTTTATCCAAAACTTGTTTTTTGAATTCGCGACCAAATTTTTGATTTTCTTGATCCAAAACTAGATTTTTGAATTCGCGACAAAATTCTTGATTTTCTTGATCCCAAACTAGATTTTTTTGTATTCGCGACAAAATTCTTGATTTTCTTGATCGAAAATTAGATTTTTGAATTCACGACCAAATTCTTGATTTTCTTGATCCAAAAGTAGATTTTTGAATTCGCGACCAAATTCTTGATTTTCTTGATCGAAAACTAGATTTTTGAATTCACGACCAAATTCTTGATTTTCTTGATCCAAAAGTAGATTTTTATATTCGCGACCAAATTCATGATTTTCTTGATCCAAAACTAGATTTTTGAATTCGCGACCAAATTCTTGATTTTCTTGATGCAAAACTTGTTATTTGTATTCGCGACCAAATTCTTGATTTTCTTTATCCAAAACTTGTTTTTTGAATTCGCGACCAAATTTTTGATTTTCTTGATCCAAAACTAGATTTTTGAATTCGCGACAAAATTCTTGATTTTCTTGATCCCAAACTAGATTTTTTTGTATTCGCGACAAAATTCTTGATTTTCTTGATCGAAAATTAGATTTTTGAATTCACGACCAAATTCTTGATTTTCTTGATCGAAAAGTAGATTTTTGAATTCGCGACCAAATTCTTGATTTTCTTGATCCAAAACTAGATTTTTAAATTCACGACCAAATTCTTGATTTTCTTGATCCAAAAGTAGATTTTTATATTCGCGACCAAATTCTTGATTTTCTTGATCCAAAACTAGATTTTTGAATTCGCGACCAAATTCTTGATTTTCTTGATGCAAAACTTGTTATTTGTATTCGCGACCAAATTCTTGATTTTCTTTATCCAAAACTAGATTTTTGTATTCGCGAAAAAATTCTTGATTTTCTTGATCCAAAACTAGATTTTTGAATTCGCGACAAAATTCTTGATTTTCTTGATCCAAAACTTGTTTTTTGAATTCGCGACCAAATTTTTGATTTTCTTGATCCAAAACTAGATTTTTGAATTCGCGACAAAATTCTTGATTTTCTTGATCCCAAACTAGATTTTTTTGTATTCGCGACAAAATTCTTGATTTTCTTGATCGAAAATTAGATTTTTGAATTCACGACCAAATTCTTGATTTTCTTGATCCAAAAGTAGATTTTTGAATTCGCGACCAAATTCTTGATTTTCTTGATCAAAAAATAGATTTTTGAATTCGCGACCAAATTCTTGATTTTCTTGATCAAAAACTAGATTTTTGAATTCGCGACCAAATTCTTGATTTTCTTGATCCAAAACTAGATTTTTGAATTCACGACCAAATTCTTGATTTTCTTGATCCAAAACTAGATTTTTGAATTCGCGACGAAATTATTGATTTTCTTGATCCAAAAATAGATTTTTGAATTCGCGACCAAATTCTTGATTTTCTTGATGCAAAACTTGTTGTTTGTATTCGCGACCAAATTCTTGATTTTCTTGATCGAAAATTAGATTTTTGAATTCGCGACCAAATTCTTGATTTTCTTGATCCAAAACTAGATTTTTGAATTCGCGACGAAATTATTGATTTTCTTGATCCAAAAATAGATTTTTGAATTCGCGACCAAATTCTTGATTTTCTTGATGCAAAACTTGTTGTTTGTATTCGCGACCAAATTCTTGATTTTCTTGATCCAAAACTTGTTTTTTGTATTCGCGACAAAATTTCTGATTTTCATGATCCCAAACTAGATTTTTGTATTCGCGACAAAATTCTTGATTTTCTTGTTCCAAACCTAGATTTTTCAATTCGCGACCAAATCATTGATTTTCTTGATCCAAAAATTGATTTTTGAATTCGCGACCAAATTCTTGATTTTCTTGATGCAAAACTTGTTGTTTGTATTCGCGACCAAATTCTTGATTTTCTTGATCCAAAACTTGTTTTTTGTATTCGCGACAAAATTCCTGATTTTCTTGATCCCAAACTAGATTTTTGTATTCGCGACAAAATTCTTGATTTTCTTGATCGAAAACTAGATTTTTGAATTCACGACCAAATTTTTGATTTTCTTGATCCAAAACTAGATTTTTGAATTCGCGACCAAATTCTTGATTTTCTTGATCCAAAACTAGATTTTTGAATTCGCGACCAAATTCTTGATTTTCTTGATCCAAAAGTAGATTTTTATATTCGCGACCAAATTCAGGATTTTTTTGATCCAAAACTAGATTTTTGAATTCGCGACCAAATTCTTGATTTTCTTGATGCAAAACTTGTTATTTGTATTCGCGACCAAATTCTTGATTTTCTTTATCCAAAACTTGTTTTTTGAATTCGCGACCAAATTTTTGATTTTCTTGATCCAAAAGTAGATTTTTGAATTCGCGACCAAATTCTTGATTTTCTTGATCCAAAAGTAGATTTTTGAATTCGCGACCAAATTCTTGATTTTCTTGATCGAAAATTAGATTTTTGAATTCGCGACCAAATTCTTGATTTTCTTGATCCAAAACTAGATTTTTGAATTCGCGACGAAATTATTGATTTTCTTGATCCAAAAATAAATTTTTGAATTCGCGACCAAATTCTTGATTTTCTTGATGCAAAACTTGTTGTTTGTATTCGCGACCAAATTCTTGATTTTCTTGATCCAAAACTAGATTTTTGAATTCGCGACGAAATTGTTGATTTTCTTGATCCAAAAATTGATTTTTGAATTCGCGACCAAATTCTTGATTTTCTTGATGCAAAACTTGTTATTTGTATTCGCGACCAAATTCTTGATTTTCTTGATCCAAAACTTGTTTTTTGTATTCGCGACAAAATTCTTGATTTTCTTGATCCCAAACTAGATTTTTGTATTCGCGACAAAATTCTTGATTTTTTTGTTCCCAAACTAGATTTTTGAATTCGCGACCAAATTCTTGATTTTCTTGATCCAAAAATTGTTTTTTGTATTCGCGACCAAATTCTTGATTTTCATGATCGAAAACTAGATTTTTGAATTCACGACCAAATTTTTGATTTTCTTGATCCAAAACTAGATTTTTGAATTCGCGACGAAATTATTGATTTTCTTGATCCCAAACTAGATTTTTGAATTCGCGACCAAATTCTTAATTTTCTTGATGCAAAACTTGTTGTTTGTATTCGCGACCAAATTCTTGATTTTCTTGATCCAAAACTTGTTTTTTGTATTCGCGACAAAATTCCTGATTTTCTTGATCCCAAACTAGATTTTTGTATTCGCGACAAAATTCTTGATTTTCTTGATCGAAAACTAGATTTTTGAATTCACGACCAAATTTTTGATTTTCTTGATCCAAAACTAGATTTTTGAATTCGCGACCAAATTCTTGATTTTCTTGATCGAAAACTAGATTTTTGAATTCACGACCAAATTCTTGATTTTCTTGATCCAAAAGTAGATTTTTATATTCGCGACCAAATTCATGATTTTCTTGATCCAAAACTAGATTTTTGAATTCGCGACCAAATTCTTGATTTTCTTGATGCAAAACTTGTTATTTGTATTCGCGACCAAATTCTTGATTTTCTTTATCCAAAACTTGTTTTTTGAATTCGCGACCAAATTTTTTATTTTCTTGATCCAAAACTAGATTTTTGAATTCGCGACAAAATTCTTGATTTTCTTGATCCCAAACTAGATTTTTTTGTATTCGCGACAAAATTCTTGATTTTCTTGATCGAAAATTAGATTTTTGAATTCACGACCAAATTCTTGATTTTCTTGATCGAAAAGTAGATTTTTGAATTCGCGACCAAATTCTTGATTTTCTTGATCCAAAACATGATTTTTAAATTCACGACCAAATTCTTGATTTTCTTGATCCAAAAGTAGATTTTTATATTCGCGACCAAATTCTTGATTTTCTTGATCCAAAACTAGATTTTTGAATTCGCGACCAAATTCTTGATTTTCTTGATGCAAAACTTGTTATTTGTATTCGCTACCAAATTCTTGATTTTCTTTATCCAAAACTAGATTTTTGTATTCGCGAAAAAATTCTTGATTTTCTTGATCCAAAACTAGATTTTTGAATTCGCGACAAAATTCTTGATTTTCTTGATCCAAAACTTGTTTTTTGAATTCGCGACCAAATTTTTGATTTTCTTGATCCAAAACTAGATTTTTGAATTCGCGACAAAATTCTTGATTTTCTTGATCCCAAACTAGATTTTTTTGTATTCGCGAAAAAATTCTTGATTTTCTTGATCGAAAATTAGATTTTTGAATTCACGACCAAATTCTTGATTTTCTTGATCCAAAAGTAGATTTTTGAATTCGAGACCAAATTCTTGATTTTCTTGATCAAAAAATAGATTTTTGAATTCGCGACCAAATTCTTGATTTTCTTGATCAAAAACTAGATTTTTGAATTCGCGACCAAATTCTTGATTTTCTTGATCCAAAACTAGATTTTTGAATTCGCGACCAAATTCTTGATTTTCTTGATCCAAAACTAGATTTTTGAATTCGCGACGAAATTATTGATTTTCTTGATCCAAAAATAGATTTTTGAATTCGCGACCAAATTCTTGATTTTCTTGATGCAAAACTTGTTGTTTGTATTCGCGACCAAATTCTTGATTTTCTTGATCGAAAATTAGATTTTTGAATTCGCGACCAAATTCTTGATTTTCTTGATCCAAAACTAGATTTTTGAATTCGCGACGAAATTATTGATTTTCTTGATCCAAAAATAGATTTTTGAATTCGCGACCAAATTCTTGATTTTCTTGATGCAAAACTTGTTGTTTGTATTCGCGACCAAATTCTTGATTTTCTTGATCCAAAACTTGTTTTTTATATTCGCGACAAAATTCCTGATTTTCATGATCCCAAACTAGATTTTTGTATTCGCGACAAAATTCTTGATTTTCTTGTTCCAAACCTAGATTTTTCAATTCGCGACCAAATCATTGATTTTCTTGATCCAAAAATTGATTTTTGAATTCGCGACCAAATTCTTGATTTTCTTGATGCAAAACTTGTTGTTTGTATTCGCGACCAAATTCTTGATTTTCTTGATCCAAAACTTGTTTTTTGTATTCGCGACAAAATTCCTGATTTTCTTGATCCCAAACTAGATTTTTGTATTCGCGACAAAATTCTTGATTTTCTTGATCGAAAACTAGATTTTTGAATTCACGACCAAATTTTTGATTTTCTTGATCCAAAACTAGATTTTTGAATTCGCGACCAAATTCTTGATTTTCTTGATCGAAAACTAGATTTTTGAATTCACGACCAAATTCTTGATTTTCTTGATCCAAAAGTAGATTTTTATATTCGCGACCAAATTCAGGATTTTCTTGATCCAAAACTAGATTTTTGAATTCGCGACCAAATTCTTGATTTTCTTGATGCAAAACTTGTTATTTGTATTCGCGACCAAATTCTTGATTTTCTTTATCCAAAACTTGTTTTTTGAATTCGCGACCAAATTTTTTATTTTCTTGATCCAAAACTAGATTTTTGAATTCGCGACAAAATTCTTGATTTTCTTGATCCCAAACTAGATTTTTGAATTCGCGACCAAATTCTTAATTTTCTTGATGCAAAACTTGTTGTTTGTATTCGCGACCAAATTCTTGATTTTCTTGATCCAAAACTTGTTTTTTGTATTCGCGACAAAATTCCTGATTTTCTTGATCCCAAACTAGATTTTTGTATTCGCGACAAAATTCTTGATTTTCTTGATCGAAAACTAGATTTTTGAATTCACGACCAAATTTTTGATTTTCTTGATCCAAAACTAGATTTTTGAATTCGCGACCAAATTCTTGATTTTCTTGATCGAAAACTAGATTTTTGAATTCACGACCAAATTCTTGATTTTCTTGATCCAAAAGTAGATTTTTATATTCGCGACCAAATTCATGATTTTCTTGATCCAAAACTAGATTTTTGAATTCGCGACCAAATTCTTGATTTTCTTGATGCAAAACTTGTTATTTGTATTCGCGACCAAATTCTTGATTTTCTTTATCCAAAACTTGTTTTTTGAATTCGCGACCAAATTTTTGATTTTCTTGATCCAAAACTAGATTTTTGAATTCGCGACAAAATTCTTGATTTTCTTGATCCCAAACTAGATTTTTTTGTATTCGCGACAAAATTCTTGATTTTCTTGATCGAAAATTAGATTTTTGAATTCACGACCAAATTCTTGATTTTCTTGATCGAAAAGTAGATTTTTGAATTCGCGACCAAATTCTTGATTTTCTTGATCCAAAACATGATTTTTAAATTCACGACCAAATTCTTGATTTTCTTGATCCAAAAGTAGATTTTTATATTCGCGACCAAATTCTTGATTTTCTTGATCCAAAACTAGATTTTTGAATTCGCGACCAAATTCTTGATTTTCTTGATGCAAAACTTGTTATTTGTATTCGCTACCAAATTCTTGATTTTCTTTATCCAAAACTAGATTTTTGTATTCGCGAAAAAATTCTTGATTTTCTTGATCCAAAACTAGATTTTTGAATTCGCGACAAAATTCTTGATTTTCTTGATCCAAAACTTGTTTTTTGAATTCGCGACCAAATTTTTGATTTTCTTGATCCAAAACTAGATTTTTGAATTCGCGACAAAATTCTTGATTTTCTTGATCCCAAACTAGATTTTTTTGTATTCGCGAAAAAATTCTTGATTTTCTTGATCGAAAATTAGATTTTTGAATTCACGACCAAATTCTTGATTTTCTTGATCCAAAAGTAGATTTTTGAATTCGAGACCAAATTCTTGATTTTCTTGATCAAAAAATAGATTTTTGAATTCGCGACCAAATTCTTGATTTTCTTGATCAAAAACTAGATTTTTGAATTCGCGACCAAATTCTTGATTTTCTTGATCCAAAACTAGATTTTTGAATTCGCGACCAAATTCTTGATTTTCTTGATCCAAAACTAGATTTTTGAATTCGCGACGAAATTATTGATTTTCTTGATCCAAAAATAGATTTTTGAATTCGCGACCAAATTCTTGATTTTCTTGATGCAAAACTTGTTGTTTGTATTCGCGACCAAATTCTTGATTTTCTTGATCGAAAATTAGATTTTTGAATTCGCGACCAAATTCTTGATTTTCTTGATCCAAAACTAGATTTTTGAATTCGCGACGAAATTATTGATTTTCTTGATCCAAAAATAGATTTTTGAATTCGCGACCAAATTCTTGATTTTCTTGATGCAAAACTTGTTGTTTGTATTCGCGACCAAATTCTTGATTTTCTTGATCCAAAACTTGTTTTTTATATTCGCGACAAAATTCCTGATTTTCATGATCCCAAACTAGATTTTTGTATTCGCGACAAAATTCTTGATTTTCTTGTTCCAAACCTAGATTTTTCAATTCGCGACCAAATCATTGATTTTCTTGATCCAAAAATTGATTTTTGAATTCGCGACCAAATTCTTGATTTTCTTGATGCAAAACTTGTTGTTTGTATTCGCGACCAAATTCTTGATTTTCTTGATCCAAAACTTGTTTTTTGTATTCGCGACAAAATTCCTGATTTTCTTGATCCCAAACTAGATTTTTGTATTCGCGACAAAATTCTTGATTTTCTTGATCGAAAACTAGATTTTTGAATTCACGACCAAATTTTTGATTTTCTTGATCCAAAACTAGATTTTTGAATTCGCGACCAAATTCTTGATTTTCTTGATCGAAAACTAGATTTTTGAATTCACGACCAAATTCTTGATTTTCTTGATCCAAAAGTAGATTTTTATATTCGCGACCAAATTCAGGATTTTCTTGATCCAAAACTAGATTTTTGAATTCGCGACCAAATTCTTGATTTTCTTGATGCAAAACTTGTTATTTGTATTCGCGACCAAATTCTTGATTTTCTTTATCCAAAACTTGTTTTTTGAATTCGCGACCAAATTTTTGATTTTCTTGATCCAAAACTAGATTTTTGAATTCGCGACAAAATTCTTGATTTTCTTGATCCCAAACTAGATTTTTTTGTATTCGCGACAAAATTCTTGATTTTCTTGATCGAAAATTAGATTTTTGAATTCACGACCAAATTCTTGATTTTCTTGATCCAAAAGTAGATTTTTGAATTCGCGACCAAATTCTTGATTTTCTTGATCGAAAACTAGATTTTTGAATTCACGACCAAATTCTTGATTTTCTTGATCCAAAAGTAGATTTTTATATTCGCGACCAAATTCATGATTTTCTTGATCCAAAACTAGATTTTTGAATTCGCGACCAAATTCTTGATTTTCTTGATGCAAAACTTGTTAGTTGTATTCGCGACCAAATTCTTGATTTTCTTTATCCAAAACTTGTTTTTTGAATTCGCGACCAAATTTTTGATTTTCTTGATCCAAAACTAGATTTTTGAATTCGCGACAAAATTCTTGATTTTCTTGATCCCAAACTAGATTTTTTTGTATTCGCGACAAAATTCTTGATTTTCTTGATCGAAAATTAGATTTTTGAATTCACGACCAAATTCTTGATTTTCTTGATCGAAAAGTAGATTTTTGAATTCGCGACCAAATTCTTGATTTTCTTGATCCAAAACTAGATTTTTAAATTCCCGACCAAATTCTTGATTTTCTTGATCCAAAAGTAGATTTTTATATTCGCGACCAAATTCTTGATTTTCTTGATCCAAAACTAGATTTTTGAATTCGCGACCAAATTCTTGATTTTCTTGATGCAAAACTTGTTATTTGTATTCGCGACCAAATTCTTGATTTTCTTTATCCAAAACTAGATTTTTGTATTCGCGAAAAAATTCTTGATTTTCTTGATCCAAAACTAGATTTTTGAATTCGCGACAAAATTCTTGATTTTCTTGATCCAAAACTTGTTTTTTGAATTCGCGACCAAATTTTTGATTTTCTTGATCCAAAACTAGATTTTTGAATTCGCGACAAAATTCTTGATTTTCTTGATCCCAAACTAGATTTTTTTGTATTCGCGACAAAATTCTTGATTTTCTTGATCGAAAATTAGATTTTTGAATTCCCGACCAAATTCTTGATTTTCTTGATCCAAAAGTAGATTTTTGAATTCGCGACCAAATTCTTGATTTTCTTGATCAAAAAATAGATTTTTGAATTCGCGACCAAATTCTTGATTTTCTTGATCAAAAACTAGATTTTTGAATTCGCGACCAAATTCTTGATTTTCTTGATCCAAAACTAGATTTTTGAATTCGCGACCAAATTCTTGATTTTCTTGATCCAAAACTAGATTTTTGAATTCGCGACGAAATTATTGATTTTCTTGATCCAAAAATAGATTTTTGAATTCGCGACCAAATTCTTAATTTTCTTGATGCAAAACTTGTTGTTTGTATTCGCGACCAAATTCTTGATTTTCTTGATCGAAAATTAGATTTTTGAATTCGCGACCAAATTCTTGATTTTCTTGATCCAAAACTAGATTTTTGAATTCGCGACGAAATTATTGATTTTCTTGATCCAAAAATAGATTTTTGAATTCGCGACCAAATTCTTGATTTTCTTGATGCAAAACTTGTTGTTTGTATTCGCGACCAAATTCTTGATTTTCTTGATCCAAAACTTGTTTTTTGTATTCGCGACAAAATTCCTGATTTTCATGATCCCAAACTAGATTTTTGTATTCGCGACAAAATTCTTGATTTTCTTGTTCCAAACCTAGATTTTTCAATTCGCGACCAAATCATTGATTTTCTTGATCCAAAAATTGATTTTGGAATTCGCGACCAAATTCTTGATTTTCTTGATGCAAAACTTGTTGTTTGTATTCGCGACCAAATTCTTGTTTTTCTTGATCCAAAACTTGTTTTTTGTATTCGCGACAAAATTCCTGATTTTCTTGATCCCAAACTAGATTTTTGTATTCGCGACAAAATTCTTGATTTTCTTGATCGAAAACTAGATTTTTGAATTCACGACCAAATTTTTGATTTTCTTGATCCAAAACTAGATTTTTGAATTCGCGACCAAATTCTTGATTTTCTTGATCGAAAACTAGATTTTTGAATTCACGACCAAATTCTTGATTTTCTTGATCCAAAAGTAGATTTTTATATTCGCGACCAAATTCAGGATTTTCTTGATCCAAAACTAGATTTTTGAATTCGCGACCAAATTCTTGATTTTCTTGATGCAAAACTTGTTATTTGTATTCGCGACCAAATTCTTGATTTTCTTTATCCAAAACTTGTTTTTTGAATTCGCGACCAAATTTTTGATTTTCTTGATCCAAAACTAGATTTTTGAATTCGCGACAAAATTCTTGATTTTCTTGATCCCAAACTAGATTTTTTTGTATTCGCGACAAAATTCTTGATTTTCTTGATCGAAAATTAGATTTTTGAATTCACGACCAAATTCTTGATTTTCTTGATCCAAAAGTAGATTTTTGAATTCGCGACCAAATTCTTGATTTTCTTGATCCAAAACTAGATTTTTGAATTCACGACCAAATTCTTGATTTTCTTGATCCAAAAGTAGATTTTTATATTCGCGACCAAATTCTTGATTTTCTTGATCCAAAACTAGATTTTTGAATTCGCGACCAAATTCTTGATTTTCTTGATGCAAAACTTGTTATTTGTATTCGCGACCAAATTCTTGATTTTCTTTATCCAAAACTAGATTTTTGTATTCGCGAAAAAATTCTTGATTTTCTTGATCCAAAACTAGATTTTTGAATTCGCGACAAAATTCTTGATTTTCTTGATCCAAAACTTGTTTTTTGAATTCGCGACCAAATTTTTGATTTTCTTGATCCAAAACTAGATTTTTGAATTCGCGACAAAATTCTTGATTTTCTTGATCCCAAACAAGATTTTTTTGTATTCGCGACAAAATTCTTGATTTTCTTGATCGAAAATTAGATTTTTGAATTCACGACCAAATTCTTGATTTTCTTGATCCAAAAGTAGATTTTTGAATTCGCGACCAAATTCTTGATTTTCTTGATCAAAAAATAGATTTTTGAATTCGCGACCAAATTCTTGATTTTCTTGATCAAAAACTAGATTTTTGAATTCGCGACCAAATTCTTGATTTTCTTGATCCAAAACTAGATTTTTGAATTCGCGACGAAATTATTGATTTTCTTGATCCAAAACTAGATTTTTGAATTCGCGACGAAATTATTGATTTTCTTGATCCAAAAATAGATTTTTGAATTCGCGACCAAATTCTTGATTTTCTTGATGCAAAACTTGTTGTTTGTATTCGCGACCAAATTCTTGATTTTCTTGATCCAAAACTTGTTTTTTGTATTCGCGACAAAATTACCGATTTTCTTGATCCTAAACTAGATTTTTGTATTCGCGACAAAATTCTTGATTTTCTTGATCCAAAACTTGTTTTTTGAATTCGCGACCAAATTTTTGATTTTCTTGATCCCAAACTAGATTTTTGTATTCGCGACCAAATTCTTGATTCTCTTGATCCAAAAATTGATTTTTGAATTCGCGACCAAATTCTTGATTTTCTTGATGCAAAACTTGTTATTTGTATTCGCGACCAAATTCATGATTTTCTTGATCCAAAACTTGTTTTTTGTATTCGCGACAAAATTCTTGATTTTCTTAATCCCAAACTAGATTTTTGTATTCGCGACAAAATTTTTGATTTTCTTGTTCCAAACCTAGATTTTTGAATTCGCGACCAAATTCTTGATTTTCATGATCCAAAACTAGATTTTTGCATTCGCGACGAAATTATTGATTTTCTTGATCCAAAAATAGATTTTTGAATTCGCGACCAAATTCTTGATTTTCTTGATGCAAAACTTGTTGTTTGTATTCGCGACCAAATTCTTGATTTTCTTGATCCAAAACTTGTTTTTTGTATTCGCGACAAAATTCCTGATTTTCATGATCCCAAACTAGATTTTTGTATTCGCGACAAAATTCTTGATTTTCTTGTTCCAAACCTAGATTTTTGAATTCACGACCAAATTAATTGATTTTCTTGATCCAAAAATTGATTTTTGAATTCGCGACCAAATTCTTGATTTTCTTGATGCAAAACTTGTTATTTGTATTCGCGACCAAATTCATGATTTTCTTGATCCAAAACTTGTTTTTTGTATTCGCGACAAAATTCTTGATTTTCTTGATCCCAAACTAGATTTTTGTATTCGCGACAAAATTCTTGATTTTCTTGTTCCAAACCTAGATTTTTGAATTCGCGACCAAATTCTTGATTTTCTTGATCCAAAAATTGTTTTTTGTATTTGCGACAAAATTCTTGATTTTCTTGATCGAAAATTAGATTTTTGAATTCACGACCAAATTCTTGATTTTCTTGATCCAAAAGTAGATTTTTGAATTCGCGACCAAATTCTTGATTTTCTTGATCCAAAACTAGATTTTTGAATTCGCGACCAAATTCTTGATTTTCTTGATCCAAAACTAGTTTTTTGAATTCGCGACGAAATTATTGATTTTCTTGATCCCAAACTAGATTTTTGAATTCGCGACCAAATTCTTGATTTTCTTGATGCAAAACTTGTTGTTTGTATTCGCGACCAAATTCTTGATTTTCTTGATCCAAAACTAGATTTTTGAATTCGCGACGAAATTGTTGATTTTCTTGATCCAAAAATTGATTTTTGAATTCGCGACCAAATTCTTGATTTTCTTGATGCAAAAGTTGTTATTTGTATTCGCGACCAAATTCTTGATATTCTTGATCCAAAACTTGTTTTTTGTATTCGCGACAAAATTCTTGATTTTCTTGATCCAAAAGTAGATTTTTATATTCGCGACCAAATTCAGGATTTTCTTGATCCAAAACTAGATTTTTGAATTCGCGACCAAATTCTTGATTTTCTTGATGCAAAACTTGTTATTTGTATTCGCGACCAAATTCTTGATTTTCTTTATCCAAAACTTGTTTTTTGAATTCGCGACCAAATTTTTGATTTTCTTGATCCAAAACTAGATTTTTGAATTCGCGACAAAATTCTTGATTTTCTTGATCCCAAACTAGATTTTTTTGTATTCGCGACAAAATTCTTGATTTTCTTGATCGAAAATTAGATTTTTGAATTCACGGCCAAATTCTTGATTTTCTTGATCCAAAAGTAGATTTTTGAATTCGCGACCAAATTCATGATTTTCTTGATCCAAAACTAGATTTTTGAATTCACGACCAAATTCTTGATTTTCTTGATCCAAAAGTAGATTTTTATATTCGCGACCAAATTTTTGATTTTCTTGATCCAAAACTAGATTTTTGAATTCGCGACGAAATTCTTGATTTTCTTGATGCAAAACTTGTTATTTGTATTCGCGACCAAATTCTTGATTTTCTTTATCCAAAACTAGATTTTTGTATTCGCGAAAAAATTCTTGATTTTCTTGATCCAAAACTAGATTTTTGAATTCGCGACAAAATTCTTGATTTTCTTGATCAAAAAATAGATTTTTGAATTCGCGACCAAATTCTTGATTTTCTTGATCAAAAACTAGATTTTTGAATTCGCGACCAAATTCTTGATTTTCTTGATCCAAAACTAGATTTTTGAATTCGCGACCAAATTCATGATTTTCTTGATCCAAAACTAGATTTTTGAATTCGCGACGAAATTATTGATTTTCTTGATCCAAAAATAGATTTTTGAATTCGCGACCAAATTCTTGATTTTCTTGATGCAAAACTTGTTGTTTGTATTCGCGACCAAATTCTTGATTTTCTTGATCCAAAACTTGTTTTTTGTATTCGCGACAAAATTCCCGATTTTCTTGATCCTAAACTAGATTTTTGTATTCGCGACAAAATTCTTGATTTTCTTGATCCAAAACTTGTTTTTTGAATTCGCGACCAAATTTTTGATTTTCTTGATCCCAAACTAGATTTTTGTATTCGCGACCAAATTCTTGATTTTCTTGATCCAAAAATTGATTTTTGAATTCGCGACGAATTTCTTGATTTTCTTGATGCAAAACTTGTTATTTGTATTCGCGACCAAATTCATGATTTTCTTGATCCAAAACTTGTTTTTTGTATTCGCGACAAAATTCTTGATTTTCTTAATCCCAAACTAGATTTTTGTATTCGCGACAAAATTCTTGATTTTCTTGTTCCAAACCTAGATTTTTGAATTCGCGACCAAATTCTTGATTTTCATGATCCAAAACTAGATTTTTGAATTCGCGACGAAATTATTGATTTTCTTGATCCAAAAATAGATTTTTGAATTCGCGACCAAATTCTTGATTTTCTTGATGCAAAACTTGTTGTTTGTATTCGCGACCAAATTCTTGATTTTCTTGATCCAAAACTTGTTTTTTGTATTCGCGACAAAATTCCTGATTTTCATGATCCCAAACTAGATTTTTGTATTCGCGACAAAATTCTTGATTTTCTTGTTCCAAACCTAGATTTTTGAATTCGCGACCAAATTATTGATTTTCATGATCCAAAAATTGATTTTTGAATTCGCGACCAAATTCTTGATTTTCTTGATGCAAAACTTGTTATTTGTATTCGCGACCAAATTCATGATTTTCTTGATCCAAAACTTGTTTTTTGTATTCGCGACAAAATTCTTGATTTTCTTGATCCCAAACTAGATTTTTGTATTCGCGACAAAATTCTTGATTTTCTTGTTCCAAACCTAGATTTTTGAATTCGCGACCAAATTCTTGATTTTCTTGATCCAAAAATTGTTTTTTGTATTCGCGACAAAATTCTTGATTTTCTTGATCGAAAATTAGATTTTTGAATTCACGACCAAATTCTTGATTTTCTTGATCCAAAAGTAGATTTTTGAATTCGCGACCAAATTCTTGATTTTCTTGATCCAAAACTTGATTTTTGAATTCGCGACCAAATTCTTGATTTTCTTGATCCAAAACTAGATTTTTGAATTCGCGACGAAATTATTGATTTTCTTGATCCCAAACTAGATTTTTGAATTCGCGACCAAATTCTTGATTTTCTTGATGCAAAACTTGTTGTTTGTATTAGCGACCAAATTCTTGATTTTCTTGATCCAAAACTAGATTTTTGAATTCGCGACGAAATTGTTGATTTTCTTGATCCAAAAATTGATTTTTGAATTCGCGACCAAATTCTTGATTTTCTTGATGCAAAACTTGTTATTTGTATTCGCGACCAAATTCTTGATATTCTTGATCCAAAACTTGTTTTTTGTATTCGCGACAAAATTCTTGATTTTCTTGATCCAAAAGTAGATTTTTATATTCGCGACCAAATTCAGGATTTTCTTGATCCAAAACTAGATTTTTGAATTCGCGACCAAATTCTTGATTTTCTTGATGCAAAACTTGTTATTTGTATTCGCGACCAAATTCTTGATTTTCTTTATCCAAAACTTGTTTTTTGAATTCGCGACCAAATTTTTGATTTTCTTGATCCAAAACTAGATTTTTGAATTCGCGACAAAATTCTTGATTTTCTTGATCCCAAACTAGATTTTTTTGTATTCGCGACAAAATTCTTGATTTTCTTGATCGAAAATTAGATTTTTGAATTCACGGCCAAATTCTTGATTTTCTTGATCCAAAAGTAGATTTTTGAATTCGCGACCAAATTCTTGATTTTCTTGATCCCAAACTAGATTTTTGAATTCACGACCAAATTCTTGATTTTCTTGATCCAAAAGTAGATTTTTATATTCGCGACCAAATATTGATTTTCTTGATCCAAAACTAGATTTTTGAATTCGCGACGAAATTCTTGATTTTATTGATGCAAAACTTGTTATTTGTATTCGCGACCAAATTCTTGATTTTCTTTATCCAAAACTAGATTTTTGTATTCGCGAAAAAATTCTTGATTTTCTTGATCCAAAACTAGATTTTTGAATTCGCGACAAAATTCTTGATTTTCTTGATCCAAAACTTGTTTTTTGAATTCACGACCAAATTTTTGATTTTCTTGATCCAAAACTAGATTTTTGAATTCGCGACAAAATTCTTGATTTTCTTGATCCCAAACTAGATTTTTTTGTATTCGCGACAAAATTCTTGATTTTCTTGATCGAAAATTAGATTTTTGAATTCACGACCAAATTCTTGATTTTCTTGATCCAAAAGTAGATTTTTGAATTCGCGACCAAATTCTTGATTTTCTTGATCAAAAAATAGATTTTTGAATTCGCGACCAAATTCTTGATTTTCTTGATCAAAAACTAGATTTTTGAATTCGCGACCAAATTCTTGATTTTCTTGATCCAAAACTAGATTTTTGAATTCGCGACCAAATTCATGATTTTCTTGATCCAAAACTAGATTTTTGAATTCGCGACGAAATTATTGATTTTCTTGATCCAAAAATAGATTTTTGAATTCGCGACCAAATTCTTGATTTTCTTGATGCAAAACTTGTTGTTTGTATTCGCGACCAAATTCTTGATTTTCTTGATCCAAAACTTGTTTTTTGAATTCGCGACCAAATTTTTGATTTTCTTGATCCCAAACTAGATTTTTGTATTCGCGACCAAATTCTTGATTTTCTTGATCCAAAAATTGATTTTTGAATTCGCGACCAAATTCTTGATTTTCTTGATGCAAAACTTGTTATTTGTATTCGCGACCAAATTCATGATTTTCTTGATCCAAAACTTGTTTTTTGTATTCGCGACAAAATTCTTGATTTTCTTAATCCCAAACTAGATTTTTGTATTCGCGACAAAATTCTTGATTTTCTTGTTCCAAACCTAGATTTTTGAATTCGCGACCAAATTCTTGATTTTCATGATCCAAAACTAGATTTTTGAATTCGCGACGAAATTATTGATTTTCTTGATCCAAAAATAGATTTTTGAATTCGCGACCAAATTCTTGATTTTCTTGATGCAAAACTTGTTGTTTGTATTCGCGACCAAATTCTTGATTTTCTTGATCCAAAACTTGTTTTTTGTATTCGCGACAAAATTCCTGATTTTCATGATCCCAAACTAGATTTTTGTATTCGCGACAAAATTCTTGATTTTCTTGTTCCAAACCTAGATTTTTGAATTCGCGACCAAATTATTGATTTTCTTGATCCAAAAATTGATTTTTGAATTCGCGACCAAATTCTTGATTTTCTTGATGCAAAACTTGTTATTTGTATTCGCGACCAAATTCATGATTTTCTTGATGCAAAACTTGTTATTTGTATTCGCGACCAAATTCATGATTTTCTTGATCCCAAACTAGATTTTTGTATTCGCGACAAAATTCTTGATTTTCTTGTTCCAAACCTAGATTTTTGAATTCGCGACCAAATTCTTGATTTTCTTGATCCAAAAATTGTTTTTTGTATTCGCGACAAAATTCTTGATTTTCTTGATCGAAAATTAGATTTTTGAATTCACGACCAAATTCTTGATTTTCTTGATCCAAAAGTAGATTTTTGAATTCGCGACCAAATTCTTGATTTTCTTGATCCAAAACTAGATTTTTGAATTCCCGACCAAATTTTTGATTTTCTTGATCCAAAACTAGATTTTTGAATTCGCGACGAAATTATTGATTTTCTTGATCCCAAACTAGATTTTTGAATTCGCGACCAAATTCTTGATTTTCTTGATGCAAAACTTGTTGTTTGTATTCGCGACCAAATTCTTGATTTTCTTGATCCAAAACTAGATTTTTGAATTCGCGACGAAATTGTTGATTTTCTTGATCCAAAAATTGATTTTTGAATTCGCGACCAAATTCTTGATTTTCTTGATGCAAAACTTGTTATTTGTATTCGCGACCAAATTCTTGATATTCTTGATCCAAAACTTGTTTTTTGTATTCGCGACAAAATTCTTGATTTTCTTGATCCCAAACTAGATTTTTGTATTCGCGACAAAATTCTTGATTTTCTTGTTCCAAAACTAGATTTTTGAATTCGCGACCAAATTCTTGATTTTCTTGATCCAAAAATTGTTTTTTTAATTCGCGACAAAATTCTTGATTTTCTTGATCGAAAATTAGATTTTGGAATTCACGACCAAATTCTTGATTTTCTTGATCCAAAAGTAGATTTTTGAATTCGCGACCAAATTCTTGATTTTCTTGATCCAAAACTAGATTTTTGAATTCACGACCAAATTCTTGATTTTAATGATCCAAAAGTAGATTTTTATATTCGCGACCAAATTCTTGATTTTCTTGATCCAAAACTAGATTTTTGAATTCGCGACGAAATTATTGATTTTCTTGATCCAAAAATAGATTTTTGAATTCGCGACCAAAGTCTTGATTTTCTTGATCCAAAACTAGATTTTTGAATTCCCGACCAAATTTTTGATTTTCTTGATCCAAAACTAGATTTTTGAATTCGCGACGAAATTATTGATTTTCTTGATCCCAAACTAGATTTTTGAATTCGCGACCAAATTCTTGATTTTCTTGATGCAAAACTTGTTGTTTGTATTCGCGACCAAATTCTTGATTTTCTTGATCGAAAATTAGATTTTTGAATTCGCGACCAAATTCTTGATTTTCTTGATCCAAAAGTAGATTTTTGAATTCGCGACCAAATTCTTGATTTTCTTGATCCAAAACTAGATTTTTGAATTCACGACCAAATTCTTGATTTTAATGATCCAAAAGTAGATTTTTATATTCGCGACCAAATTCTTGATTTTCTTGATCCAAAACTAGATTTTTGAATTCGCGACGAAATTATTGATTTTCTTGATCCAAAAATAGATTTTTGAATTCGCGACCAAATTCTTGATTTTCTTGATCCAAAACTAGATTTTTGAATTCCCGACCAAATTTTTGATTTTCTTGATCCAAAACTAGATTTTTGAATTCGCGACGAAATTATTGATTTTCTTGATCCCAAACTAGATTTTTGAATTCGCGACCAAATTCTTGATTTTCTTGATGCAAAACTTGTTGTTTGTATTAGCGACCAAATTCTTGATTTTCTTGATCCAAAACTAGATTTTTGAATTCGCGACGAAATTGTTGATTTTCTTGATCCAAAAATTGATTTTTGAATTCGCGACCAAATTCTTGATTTTCTTGATGCAAAACTTGTTATTTGTATTCGCGACCAAATTCTTGATATTCTTGATCCAAAACTTGTTTTTTGTATTCGCGACAAAATTCTTGATTTTCTTGATCCAAAAGTAGATTTTTATATTCGCGACCAAATTCAGGATTTTCTTGATCCAAAACTAGATTTTTGAATTCGCGACCAAATTCTTGATTTTCTTGATGCAAAACTTGTTATTTGTATTCGCGACCAAATTCTTGATTTTCTTTATCCAAAACTTGTTTTTTGAATTCGCGACCAAATTTTTGATTTTCTTGATCCAAAACTAGATTTTTGAATTCGCGACAAAATTCTTGATTTTCTTGATCCCAAACTAGATTTTTTTGTATTCGCGACAAAATTCTTGATTTTCTTGATCGAAAATTAGATTTTTGAATTCACGGCCAAATTCTTGATTTTCTTGATCCAAAAGTAGATTTTTGAATTCGCGACCAAATTCTTGATTTTCTTGATCCCAAACTAGATTTTTGAATTCACGACCAAATTCTTGATTTTCTTGATCCAAAAGTAGATTTTTATATTCGCGACCAAATATTGATTTTCTTGATCCAAAACTAGATTTTTGAATTCGCGACGAAATTCTTGATTTTATTGATGCAAAACTTGTTATTTGTATTCGCGACCAAATTCTTGATTTTCTTTATCCAAAACTAGATTTTTGTATTCGCGAAAAAATTCTTGATTTTCTTGATCCAAAACTAGATTTTTGAATTCGCGACAAAATTCTTGATTTTCTTGATCCAAAACTTGTTTTTTGAATTCACGACCAAATTTTTGATTTTCTTGATCCAAAACTAGATTTTTGAATTCGCGACAAAATTCTTGATTTTCTTGATCCCAAACTAGATTTTTTTGTATTCGCGACAAAATTCTTGATTTTCTTGATCGAAAATTAGATTTTTGAATTCACGACCAAATTCTTGATTTTCTTGATCCAAAAGTAGATTTTTGAATTCGCGACCAAATTCTTGATTTTCTTGATCAAAAAATAGATTTTTGAATTCGCGACCAAATTCTTGATTTTCTTGATCAAAAACTAGATTTTTGAATTCGCGACCAAATTCTTGATTTTCTTGATCCAAAACTAGATTTTTGAATTCGCGACCAAATTCATGATTTTCTTGATCCAAAACTAGATTTTTGAATTCGCGACGAAATTATTGATTTTCTTGATCCAAAAATAGATTTTTGAATTCGCGACCAAATTCTTGATTTTCTTGATGCAAAACTTGTTGTTTGTATTCGCGACCAAATTCTTGATTTTCTTGATCCAAAACTTGTTTTTTGAATTCGCGACCAAATTTTTGATTTTCTTGATCCCAAACTAGATTTTTGTATTCGCGACCAAATTCTTGATTTTCTTGATCCAAAAATTGATTTTTGAATTCGCGACCAAATTCTTGATTTTCTTGATGCAAAACTTGTTATTTGTATTCGCGACCAAATTCATGATTTTCTTGATCCAAAACTTGTTTTTTGTATTCGCGACAAAATTCTTGATTTTCTTAATCCCAAACTAGATTTTTGTATTCGCGACAAAATTCTTGATTTTCTTGTTCCAAACCTAGATTTTTGAATTCGCGACCAAATTCTTGATTTTCATGATCCAAAACTAGATTTTTGAATTCGCGACGAAATTATTGATTTTCTTGATCCAAAAATAGATTTTTGAATTCGCGACCAAATTCTTGATTTTCTTGATGCAAAACTTGTTGTTTGTATTCGCGACCAAATTCTTGATTTTCTTGATCCAAAACTTGTTTTTTGAATTCGCGACCAAATTTTTGATTTTCTTGATCCCAAACTAGATTTTTGTATTCGCGACCAAATTCTTGATTTTCTTGATCCAAAAATTGATTTTTGAATTCGCGACCAAATTCTTGATTTTCTTGATGCAAAACTTGTTATTTGTATTCGCGACCAAATTCATGATTTTCTTGATCCAAAACTTGTTTTTTGTATTCGCGACAAAATTCCCGATTTTCTTGATCCTAAACTAGATTTTTGTATTCGCGACAAAATTCTTGATTTTCTTGATCCAAAACTTGTTTTTTGAATTCGCGACCAAATTTTTGATTTTCTTGATCCCAAACTAGATTTTTGTATTCGCGACCAAATTCTTGATTTTCTTGATCCAAAAATTGATTTTTGAATTCGCGACGAATTTCTTGATTTTCTTGATGCAAAACTTGTTATTTGTATTCGCGACCAAATTCATGATTTTCTTGATCCAAAACTTGTTTTTTGTATTCGCGACAAAATTCTTGATTTTCTTAATCCCAAACTAGATTTTTGTATTCGCGACAAAATTCTTGATTTTCTTGTTCCAAACCTAGATTTTTGAATTCGCGACCAAATTCTTGATTTTCATGATCCAAAACTAGATTTTTGAATTCGCGACGAAATTATTGATTTTCTTGATCCAAAAATAGATTTTTGAATTCGCGACCAAATTCTTGATTTTCTTGATGCAAAACTTGTTGTTTGTATTCGCGACCAAATTCTTGATTTTCTTGATCCAAAACTTGTTTTTTGTATTCGCGACAAAATTCCTGATTTTCATGATCCCAAACTAGATTTTTGTATTCGCGACAAAATTCTTGATTTTCTTGTTCCAAACCTAGATTTTTGAATTCGCGACCAAATTATTGATTTTCATGATCCAAAAATTGATTTTTGAATTCGCGACCAAATTCTTGATTTTCTTGATGCAAAACTTGTTATTTGTATTCGCGACCAAATTCATGATTTTCTTGATCCAAAACTTGTTTTTTGTATTCGCGACAAAATTCTTGATTTTCTTGATCCCAAACTAGATTTTTGTATTCGCGACAAAATTCTTGATTTTCTTGTTCCAAACCTAGATTTTTGAATTCGCGACCAAATTCTTGATTTTCTTGATCCAAAAATTGTTTTTTGTATTCGCGACAAAATTCTTGATTTTCTTGATCGAAAATTAGATTTTTGAATTCACGACCAAATTCTTGATTTTCTTGATCCAAAAGTAGATTTTTGAATTCGCGACCAAATTCTTGATTTTCTTGATCCAAAACTTGATTTTTGAATTCGCGACCAAATTCTTGATTTTCTTGATCCAAAACTAGATTTTTGAATTCGCGACGAAATTATTGATTTTCTTGATCCCAAACTAGATTTTTGAATTCGCGACCAAATTCTTGATTTTCTTGATGCAAAACTTGTTGTTTGTATTAGCGACCAAATTCTTGATTTTCTTGATCCAAAACTAGATTTTTGAATTCGCGACGAAATTGTTGATTTTCTTGATCCAAAAATTGATTTTTGAATTCGCGACCAAATTCTTGATTTTCTTGATGCAAAACTTGTTATTTGTATTCGCGACCAAATTCTTGATATTCTTGATCCAAAACTTGTTTTTTGTATTCGCGACAAAATTCTTGATTTTCTTGATCCAAAAGTAGATTTTTATATTCGCGACCAAATTCAGGATTTTCTTGATCCAAAACTAGATTTTTGAATTCGCGACCAAATTCTTGATTTTCTTGATGCAAAACTTGTTATTTGTATTCGCGACCAAATTCTTGATTTTCTTTATCCAAAACTTGTTTTTTGAATTCGCGACCAAATTTTTGATTTTCTTGATCCAAAACTAGATTTTTGAATTCGCGACAAAATTCTTGATTTTCTTGATCCCAAACTAGATTTTTTTGTATTCGCGACAAAATTCTTGATTTTCTTGATCGAAAATTAGATTTTTGAATTCACGGCCAAATTCTTGATTTTCTTGATCCAAAAGTAGATTTTTGAATTCGCGACCAAATTCTTGATTTTCTTGATCCCAAACTAGATTTTTGAATTCACGACCAAATTCTTGATTTTCTTGATCCAAAAGTAGATTTTTATATTCGCGACCAAATATTGATTTTCTTGATCCAAAACTAGATTTTTGAATTCGCGACGAAATTCTTGATTTTATTGATGCAAAACTTGTTATTTGTATTCGCGACCAAATTCTTGATTTTCTTTATCCAAAACTAGATTTTTGTATTCGCGAAAAAATTCTTGATTTTCTTGATCCAAAACTAGATTTTTGAATTCGCGACAAAATTCTTGATTTTCTTGATCCAAAACTTGTTTTTTGAATTCACGACCAAATTTTTGATTTTCTTGATCCAAAACTAGATTTTTGAATTCGCGACAAAATTCTTGATTTTCTTGATCCCAAACTAGATTTTTTTGTATTCGCGACAAAATTCTTGATTTTCTTGATCGAAAATTAGATTTTTGAATTCACGACCAAATTCTTGATTTTCTTGATCCAAAAGTAGATTTTTGAATTCGCGACCAAATTCTTGATTTTCTTGATCAAAAAATAGATTTTTGAATTCGCGACCAAATTCTTGATTTTCTTGATCAAAAACTAGATTTTTGAATTCGCGACCAAATTCTTGATTTTCTTGATCCAAAACTAGATTTTTGAATTCGCGACCAAATTCATGATTTTCTTGATCCAAAACTAGATTTTTGAATTCGCGACGAAATTATTGATTTTCTTGATCCAAAAATAGATTTTTGAATTCGCGACCAAATTCTTGATTTTCTTGATGCAAAACTTGTTGTTTGTATTCGCGACCAAATTCTTGATTTTCTTGATCCAAAACTTGTTTTTTGAATTCGCGACCAAATTTTTGATTTTCTTGATCCCAAACTAGATTTTTGTATTCGCGACCAAATTCTTGATTTTCTTGATCCAAAAATTGATTTTTGAATTCGCGACCAAATTCTTGATTTTCTTGATGCAAAACTTGTTATTTGTATTCGCGACCAAATTCATGATTTTCTTGATCCAAAACTTGTTTTTTGTATTCGCGACAAAATTCTTGATTTTCTTAATCCCAAACTAGATTTTTGTATTCGCGACAAAATTCTTGATTTTCTTGTTCCAAACCTAGATTTTTGAATTCGCGACCAAATTCTTGATTTTCATGATCCAAAACTAGATTTTTGAATTCGCGACGAAATTATTGATTTTCTTGATCCAAAAATAGATTTTTGAATTCGCGACCAAATTCTTGATTTTCTTGATGCAAAACTTGTTGTTTGTATTCGCGACCAAATTCTTGATTTTCTTGATCCAAAACTTGTTTTTTGTATTCGCGACAAAATTCCTGATTTTCATGATCCCAAACTAGATTTTTGTATTCGCGACAAAATTCTTGATTTTCTTGTTCCAAACCTAGATTTTTGAATTCGCGACCAAATTATTGATTTTCTTGATCCAAAAATTGATTTTTGAATTCGCGACCAAATTCTTGATTTTCTTGATGCAAAACTTGTTATTTGTATTCGCGACCAAATTCATGATTTTCTTGATGCAAAACTTGTTATTTGTATTCGCGACCAAATTCATGATTTTCTTGATCCCAAACTAGATTTTTGTATTCGCGACAAAATTCTTGATTTTCTTGTTCCAAACCTAGATTTTTGAATTCGCGACCAAATTCTTGATTTTCTTGATCCAAAAATTGTTTTTTGTATTCGCGACAAAATTCTTGATTTTCTTGATCGAAAATTAGATTTTTGAATTCACGACCAAATTCTTGATTTTCTTGATCCAAAAGTAGATTTTTGAATTCGCGACCAAATTCTTGATTTTCTTGATCCAAAACTAGATTTTTGAATTCCCGACCAAATTTTTGATTTTCTTGATCCAAAACTAGATTTTTGAATTCGCGACGAAATTATTGATTTTCTTGATCCCAAACTAGATTTTTGAATTCGCGACCAAATTCTTGATTTTCTTGATGCAAAACTTGTTGTTTGTATTCGCGACCAAATTCTTGATTTTCTTGATCCAAAACTAGATTTTTGAATTCGCGACGAAATTGTTGATTTTCTTGATCCAAAAATTGATTTTTGAATTCGCGACCAAATTCTTGATTTTCTTGATGCAAAACTTGTTATTTGTATTCGCGACCAAATTCTTGATATTCTTGATCCAAAACTTGTTTTTTGTATTCGCGACAAAATTCTTGATTTTCTTGATCCCAAACTAGATTTTTGTATTCGCGACAAAATTCTTGATTTTCTTGTTCCAAAACTAGATTTTTGAATTCGCGACCAAATTCTTGATTTTCTTGATCCAAAAATTGTTTTTTTAATTCGCGACAAAATTCTTGATTTTCTTGATCGAAAATTAGATTTTGGAATTCACGACCAAATTCTTGATTTTCTTGATCCAAAAGTAGATTTTTGAATTCGCGACCAAATTCTTGATTTTCTTGATCCAAAACTAGATTTTTGAATTCACGACCAAATTCTTGATTTTAATGATCCAAAAGTAGATTTTTATATTCGCGACCAAATTCTTGATTTTCTTGATCCAAAACTAGATTTTTGAATTCGCGACGAAATTATTGATTTTCTTGATCCAAAAATAGATTTTTGAATTCGCGACCAAAGTCTTGATTTTCTTGATCCAAAACTAGATTTTTGAATTCCCGACCAAATTTTTGATTTTCTTGATCCAAAACTAGATTTTTGAATTCGCGACGAAATTATTGATTTTCTTGATCCCAAACTAGATTTTTGAATTCGCGACCAAATTCTTGATTTTCTTGATGCAAAACTTGTTGTTTGTATTCGCGACCAAATTCTTGATTTTCTTGATCGAAAATTAGATTTTTGAATTCGCGACCAAATTCTTGATTTTCTTGATCCAAAAGTAGATTTTTGAATTCGCGACCAAATTCTTGATTTTCTTGATCCAAAACTAGATTTTTGAATTCACGACCAAATTCTTGATTTTAATGATCCAAAAGTAGATTTTTATATTCGCGACCAAATTCTTGATTTTCTTGATCCAAAACTAGATTTTTGAATTCGCGACGAAATTATTGATTTTCTTGATCCAAAAATAGATTTTTGAATTCGCGACCAAATTCTTGATTTTCTTGATCCAAAACTAGATTTTTGAATTCCCGACCAAATTTTTGATTTTCTTGATCCAAAACTAGATTTTTGAATTCGCGACGAAATTATTGATTTTCTTGATCCCAAACTAGATTTTTGAATTCGCGACCAAATTCTTGATTTTCTTGATGCAAAACTTGTTGTTTGTATTAGCGACCAAATTCTTGATTTTCTTGATCCAAAACTAGATTTTTGAATTCGCGACGAAATTGTTGATTTTCTTGATCCAAAAATTGATTTTTGAATTCGCGACCAAATTCTTGATTTTCTTGATGCAAAACTTGTTATTTGTATTCGCGACCAAATTCTTGATATTCTTGATCCAAAACTTGTTTTTTGTATTCGCGACAAAATTCTTGATTTTCTTGATCCAAAAGTAGATTTTTATATTCGCGACCAAATTCAGGATTTTCTTGATCCAAAACTAGATTTTTGAATTCGCGACCAAATTCTTGATTTTCTTGATGCAAAACTTGTTATTTGTATTCGCGACCAAATTCTTGATTTTCTTTATCCAAAACTTGTTTTTTGAATTCGCGACCAAATTTTTGATTTTCTTGATCCAAAACTAGATTTTTGAATTCGCGACAAAATTCTTGATTTTCTTGATCCCAAACTAGATTTTTTTGTATTCGCGACAAAATTCTTGATTTTCTTGATCGAAAATTAGATTTTTGAATTCACGGCCAAATTCTTGATTTTCTTGATCCAAAAGTAGATTTTTGAATTCGCGACCAAATTCTTGATTTTCTTGATCCCAAACTAGATTTTTGAATTCACGACCAAATTCTTGATTTTCTTGATCCAAAAGTAGATTTTTATATTCGCGACCAAATATTGATTTTCTTGATCCAAAACTAGATTTTTGAATTCGCGACGAAATTCTTGATTTTATTGATGCAAAACTTGTTATTTGTATTCGCGACCAAATTCTTGATTTTCTTTATCCAAAACTAGATTTTTGTATTCGCGAAAAAATTCTTGATTTTCTTGATCCAAAACTAGATTTTTGAATTCGCGACAAAATTCTTGATTTTCTTGATCCAAAACTTGTTTTTTGAATTCACGACCAAATTTTTGATTTTCTTGATCCAAAACTAGATTTTTGAATTCGCGACAAAATTCTTGATTTTCTTGATCCCAAACTAGATTTTTTTGTATTCGCGACAAAATTCTTGATTTTCTTGATCGAAAATTAGATTTTTGAATTCACGACCAAATTCTTGATTTTCTTGATCCAAAAGTAGATTTTTGAATTCGCGACCAAATTCTTGATTTTCTTGATCAAAAAATAGATTTTTGAATTCGCGACCAAATTCTTGATTTTCTTGATCAAAAACTAGATTTTTGAATTCGCGACCAAATTCTTGATTTTCTTGATCCAAAACTAGATTTTTGAATTCGCGACCAAATTCATGATTTTCTTGATCCAAAACTAGATTTTTGAATTCGCGACGAAATTATTGATTTTCTTGATCCAAAAATAGATTTTTGAATTCGCGACCAAATTCTTGATTTTCTTGATGCAAAACTTGTTGTTTGTATTCGCGACCAAATTCTTGATTTTCTTGATCCAAAACTTGTTTTTTGAATTCGCGACCAAATTTTTGATTTTCTTGATCCCAAACTAGATTTTTGTATTCGCGACCAAATTCTTGATTTTCTTGATCCAAAAATTGATTTTTGAATTCGCGACCAAATTCTTGATTTTCTTGATGCAAAACTTGTTATTTGTATTCGCGACCAAATTCATGATTTTCTTGATCCAAAACTTGTTTTTTGTATTCGCGACAAAATTCTTGATTTTCTTAATCCCAAACTAGATTTTTGTATTCGCGACAAAATTCTTGATTTTCTTGTTCCAAACCTAGATTTTTGAATTCGCGACCAAATTCTTGATTTTCATGATCCAAAACTAGATTTTTGAATTCGCGACGAAATTATTGATTTTCTTGATCCAAAAATAGATTTTTGAATTCGCGACCAAATTCTTGATTTTCTTGATGCAAAACTTGTTGTTTGTATTCGCGACCAAATTCTTGATTTTCTTGATCCAAAACTTGTTTTTTGTATTCGCGACAAAATTCCTGATTTTCATGATCCCAAACTAGATTTTTGTATTCGCGACAAAATTCTTGATTTTCTTGTTCCAAACCTAGATTTTTGAATTCGCGACCAAATTATTGATTTTCATGATCCAAAAATTGATTTTTGAATTCGCGACCAAATTCTTGATTTTCTTGATGCAAAACTTGTTATTTGTATTCGCGACCAAATTCATGATTTTCTTGATCCAAAACTTGTTTTTTGTATTCGCGACAAAATTCTTGATTTTCTTGATCCCAAACTAGATTTTTGTATTCGCGACAAAATTCTTGATTTTCTTGTTCCAAACCTAGATTTTTGAATTCGCGACCAAATTCTTGATTTTCTTGATCCAAAAATTGTTTTTTGTATTCGCGACAAAATTCTTGATTTTCTTGATCGAAAATTAGATTTTTGAATTCACGACCAAATTCTTGATTTTCTTGATCCAAAAGTAGATTTTTGAATTCGCGACCAAATTCTTGATTTTCTTGATCCAAAACTTGATTTTTGAATTCGCGACCAAATTCTTGATTTTCTTGATCCAAAACTAGATTTTTGAATTCGCGACGAAATTATTGATTTTCTTGATCCCAAACTAGATTTTTGAATTCGCGACCAAATTCTTGATTTTCTTGATGCAAAACTTGTTGTTTGTATTAGCGACCAAATTCTTGATTTTCTTGATCCAAAACTAGATTTTTGAATTCGCGACGAAATTGTTGATTTTCTTGATCCAAAAATTGATTTTTGAATTCGCGACCAAATTCTTGATTTTCTTGATGCAAAACTTGTTATTTGTATTCGCGACCAAATTCTTGATATTCTTGATCCAAAACTTGTTTTTTGTATTCGCGACAAAATTCTTGATTTTCTTGATCCAAAAGTAGATTTTTATATTCGCGACCAAATTCAGGATTTTCTTGATCCAAAACTAGATTTTTGAATTCGCGACCAAATTCTTGATTTTCTTGATGCAAAACTTGTTATTTGTATTCGCGACCAAATTCTTGATTTTCTTTATCCAAAACTTGTTTTTTGAATTCGCGACCAAATTTTTGATTTTCTTGATCCAAAACTAGATTTTTGAATTCGCGACAAAATTCTTGATTTTCTTGATCCCAAACTAGATTTTTTTGTATTCGCGACAAAATTCTTGATTTTCTTGATCGAAAATTAGATTTTTGAATTCACGGCCAAATTCTTGATTTTCTTGATCCAAAAGTAGATTTTTGAATTCGCGACCAAATTCTTGATTTTCTTGATCCCAAACTAGATTTTTGAATTCACGACCAAATTCTTGATTTTCTTGATCCAAAAGTAGATTTTTATATTCGCGACCAAATATTGATTTTCTTGATCCAAAACTAGATTTTTGAATTCGCGACGAAATTCTTGATTTTATTGATGCAAAACTTGTTATTTGTATTCGCGACCAAATTCTTGATTTTCTTTATCCAAAACTAGATTTTTGTATTCGCGAAAAAATTCTTGATTTTCTTGATCCAAAACTAGATTTTTGAATTCGCGACAAAATTCTTGATTTTCTTGATCCAAAACTTGTTTTTTGAATTCACGACCAAATTTTTGATTTTCTTGATCCAAAACTAGATTTTTGAATTCGCGACAAAATTCTTGATTTTCTTGATCCCAAACTAGATTTTTTTGTATTCGCGACAAAATTCTTGATTTTCTTGATCGAAAATTAGATTTTTGAATTCACGACCAAATTCTTGATTTTCTTGATCCAAAAGTAGATTTTTGAATTCGCGACCAAATTCTTGATTTTCTTGATCAAAAAATAGATTTTTGAATTCGCGACCAAATTCTTGATTTTCTTGATCAAAAACTAGATTTTTGAATTCGCGACCAAATTCTTGATTTTCTTGATCCAAAACTAGATTTTTGAATTCGCGACCAAATTCATGATTTTCTTGATCCAAAACTAGATTTTTGAATTCGCGACGAAATTATTGATTTTCTTGATCCAAAAATAGATTTTTGAATTCGCGACCAAATTCTTGATTTTCTTGATGCAAAACTTGTTGTTTGTATTCGCGACCAAATTCTTGATTTTCTTGATCCAAAACTTGTTTTTTGAATTCGCGACCAAATTTTTGATTTTCTTGATCCCAAACTAGATTTTTGTATTCGCGACCAAATTCTTGATTTTCTTGATCCAAAAATTGATTTTTGAATTCGCGACCAAATTCTTGATTTTCTTGATGCAAAACTTGTTATTTGTATTCGCGACCAAATTCATGATTTTCTTGATCCAAAACTTGTTTTTTGTATTCGCGACAAAATTCTTGATTTTCTTAATCCCAAACTAGATTTTTGTATTCGCGACAAAATTCTTGATTTTCTTGTTCCAAACCTAGATTTTTGAATTCGCGACCAAATTCTTGATTTTCATGATCCAAAACTAGATTTTTGAATTCGCGACGAAATTATTGATTTTCTTGATCCAAAAATAGATTTTTGAATTCGCGACCAAATTCTTGATTTTCTTGATGCAAAACTTGTTGTTTGTATTCGCGACCAAATTCTTGATTTTCTTGATCCAAAACTTGTTTTTTGTATTCGCGACAAAATTCCTGATTTTCATGATCCCAAACTAGATTTTTGTATTCGCGACAAAATTCTTGATTTTCTTGTTCCAAACCTAGATTTTTGAATTCGCGACCAAATTATTGATTTTCTTGATCCAAAAATTGATTTTTGAATTCGCGACCAAATTCTTGATTTTCTTGATGCAAAACTTGTTATTTGTATTCGCGACCAAATTCATGATTTTCTTGATGCAAAACTTGTTATTTGTATTCGCGACCAAATTCATGATTTTCTTGATCCCAAACTAGATTTTTGTATTCGCGACAAAATTCTTGATTTTCTTGTTCCAAACCTAGATTTTTGAATTCGCGACCAAATTCTTGATTTTCTTGATCCAAAAATTGTTTTTTGTATTCGCGACAAAATTCTTGATTTTCTTGATCGAAAATTAGATTTTTGAATTCACGACCAAATTCTTGATTTTCTTGATCCAAAAGTAGATTTTTGAATTCGCGACCAAATTCTTGATTTTCTTGATCCAAAACTAGATTTTTGAATTCCCGACCAAATTTTTGATTTTCTTGATCCAAAACTAGATTTTTGAATTCGCGACGAAATTATTGATTTTCTTGATCCCAAACTAGATTTTTGAATTCGCGACCAAATTCTTGATTTTCTTGATGCAAAACTTGTTGTTTGTATTCGCGACCAAATTCTTGATTTTCTTGATCCAAAACTAGATTTTTGAATTCGCGACGAAATTGTTGATTTTCTTGATCCAAAAATTGATTTTTGAATTCGCGACCAAATTCTTGATTTTCTTGATGCAAAACTTGTTATTTGTATTCGCGACCAAATTCTTGATATTCTTGATCCAAAACTTGTTTTTTGTATTCGCGACAAAATTCTTGATTTTCTTGATCCCAAACTAGATTTTTGTATTCGCGACAAAATTCTTGATTTTC
Source organism: x Bolboschoenoplectus mariqueter (assembly GCA_037678475.1). Lineage (NCBI taxonomy): Eukaryota > Viridiplantae > Streptophyta > Magnoliopsida > Poales > Cyperaceae > x Bolboschoenoplectus > x Bolboschoenoplectus mariqueter. Next base: position 201,906 of record CM075268.1, on the reverse strand, counting down.
TTGTTCCAAAACTAGATTTTTGAATTCGCGACCAAATTCTTGATTTTCTTGATCCAAAAATTGTTTTTTTAATTCGCGACAAAATTCTTGATTTTCTTGATCGAAAATTAGATTTTGGAATTCACGACCAAATTCTTGATTTTCTTGATCCAAAAGTAGATTTTTGAATTCGCGACCAAATTCTTGATTTTCTTGATCCAAAACTAGATTTTTGAATTCACGACCAAATTCTTGATTTTAATGATCCAAAAGTAGATTTTTATATTCGCGACCAAATTCTTGATTTTCTTGATCCAAAACTAGATTTTTGAATTCGCGACGAAATTATTGATTTTCTTGATCCAAAAATAGATTTTTGAATTCGCGACCAAAGTCTTGATTTTCTTGATCCAAAACTAGATTTTTGAATTCCCGACCAAATTTTTGATTTTCTTGATCCAAAACTAGATTTTTGAATTCGCGACGAAATTATTGATTTTCTTGATCCCAAACTAGATTTTTGAATTCGCGACCAAATTCTTGATTTTCTTGATGCAAAACTTGTTGTTTGTATTCGCGACCAAATTCTTGATTTTCTTGATCGAAAATTAGATTTTTGAATTCGCGACCAAATTCTTGATTTTCTTGATCCAAAAGTAGATTTTTGAATTCGCGACCAAATTCTTGATTTTCTTGATCCAAAACTAGATTTTTGAATTCACGACCAAATTCTTGATTTTAATGATCCAAAAGTAGATTTTTATATTCGCGACCAAATTCTTGATTTTCTTGATCCAAAACTAGATTTTTGAATTCGCGACGAAATTATTGATTTTCTTGATCCAAAAATAGATTTTTGAATTCGCGACCAAATTCTTGATTTTCTTGATCCAAAACTAGATTTTTGAATTCCCGACCAAATTTTTGATTTTCTTGATCCAAAACTAGATTTTTGAATTCGCGACGAAATTATTGATTTTCTTGATCCCAAACTAGATTTTTGAATTCGCGACCAAATTCTTGATTTTCTTGATGCAAAACTTGTTGTTTGTATTAGCGACCAAATTCTTGATTTTCTTGATCCAAAACTAGATTTTTGAATTCGCGACGAAATTGTTGATTTTCTTGATCCAAAAATTGATTTTTGAATTCGCGACCAAATTCTTGATTTTCTTGATGCAAAACTTGTTATTTGTATTCGCGACCAAATTCTTGATATTCTTGATCCAAAACTTGTTTTTTGTATTCGCGACAAAATTCTTGATTTTCTTGATCCAAAAGTAGATTTTTATATTCGCGACCAAATTCAGGATTTTCTTGATCCAAAACTAGATTTTTGAATTCGCGACCAAATTCTTGATTTTCTTGATGCAAAACTTGTTATTTGTATTCGCGACCAAATTCTTGATTTTCTTTATCCAAAACTTGTTTTTTGAATTCGCGACCAAATTTTTGATTTTCTTGATCCAAAACTAGATTTTTGAATTCGCGACAAAATTCTTGATTTTCTTGATCCCAAACTAGATTTTTTTGTATTCGCGACAAAATTCTTGATTTTCTTGATCGAAAATTAGATTTTTGAATTCACGGCCAAATTCTTGATTTTCTTGATCCAAAAGTAGATTTTTGAATTCGCGACCAAATTCTTGATTTTCTTGATCCCAAACTAGATTTTTGAATTCACGACCAAATTCTTGATTTTCTTGATCCAAAAGTAGATTTTTATATTCGCGACCAAATATTGATTTTCTTGATCCAAAACTAGATTTTTGAATTCGCGACCAAATTCTTGATTTTCTTGATCAAAAACTAGATTTTTGAATTCGCGACCAAATTCTTGATTTTCTTGATCCAAAACTAGATTTTTGAATTCGCGACCAAATTCATGATTTTCTTGATCCAAAACTAGATTTTTGAATTCGCGACGAAATTATTGATTTTCTTGATCCAAAAATAGATTTTTGAATTCGCGACCAAATTCTTGATTTTCTTGATGCAAAACTTGTTGTTTGTATTCGCGACCAAATTCTTGATTTTCTTGATCCAAAACTTGTTTTTTGAATTCGCGACCAAATTTTTGATTTTCTTGATCCCAAACTAGATTTTTGAATTCGCGACCAAATTATTGATTTTCATGATCCAAAAATTGATTTTTGAATTCGCGACCAAATTCTTGATTTTCTTGATGCAAAACTTGTTATTTGTATTCGCGACCAAATTCATGATTTTCTTGATCCAAAACTTGTTTTTTGTATTCGCGACAAAATTCTTGATTTTCTTGATCCCAAACTAGATTTTTGTATTCGCGACAAAATTCTTGATTTTCTTGTTCCAAACCTAGATTTTTGAATTCGCGACCAAATTCTTGATTTTCTTGATCCAAAAATTGTTTTTTGTATTCGCGACAAAATTCTTGATTTTCTTGATCGAAAATTAGATTTTTGAATTCACGACCAAATTCTTGATTTTCTTGATCCAAAAGTAGATTTTTGAATTCGCGACCAAATTCTTGATTTTCTTGATCCAAAACTTGATTTTTGAATTCGCGACCAAATTCTTGATTTTCTTGATCCAAAACTAGATTTTTGAATTCGCGACGAAATTATTGATTTTCTTGATCCCAAACTAGATTTTTGAATTCGCGACCAAATTCTTGATTTTCTTGATGCAAAACTTGTTGTTTGTATTAGCGACCAAATTCTTGATTTTCTTGATCCAAAACTAGATTTTTGAATTCGCGACGAAATTGTTGATTTTCTTGATCCAAAAATTGATTTTTGAATTCGCGACCAAATTCTTGATTTTCTTGATGCAAAACTTGTTATTTGTATTCGCGACCAAATTCTTGATATTCTTGATCCAAAACTTGTTTTTTGTATTCGCGACAAAATTCTTGATTTTCTTGATCCAAAAGTAGATTTTTATATTCGCGACCAAATTCAGGATTTTCTTGATCCAAAACTAGATTTTTGAATTCGCGACCAAATTCTTGATTTTCTTGATGCAAAACTTGTTATTTGTATTCGCGACCAAATTCTTGATTTTCTTTATCCAAAACTTGTTTTTTGAATTCGCGACCAAATTTTTGATTTTCTTGATCCAAAACTAGATTTTTGAATTCGCGACAAAATTCTTGATTTTCTTGATCCCAAACTAGATTTTTTTGTATTCGCGACAAAATTCTTGATTTTCTTGATCGAAAATTAGATTTTTGAATTCACGGCCAAATTCTTGATTTTCTTGATCCAAAAGTAGATTTTTGAATTCGCGACCAAATTCTTGATTTTCTTGATCCCAAACTAGATTTTTGAATTCACGACCAAATTCTTGATTTTCTTGATCCAAAAGTAGATTTTTATATTCGCGACCAAATATTGATTTTCTTGATCCAAAACTAGATTTTTGAATTCGCGACGAAATTCTTGATTTTATTGATGCAAAACTTGTTATTTGTATTCGCGACCAAATTCTTGATTTTCTTTATCCAAAACTAGATTTTTGTATTCGCGAAAAAATTCTTGATTTTCTTGATCCAAAACTAGATTTTTGAATTCGCGACAAAATTCTTGATTTTCTTGATCCAAAACTTGTTTTTTGAATTCACGACCAAATTTTTGATTTTCTTGATCCAAAACTAGATTTTTGAATTCGCGACAAAATTCTTGATTTTCTTGATCCCAAACTAGATTTTTTTGTATTCGCGACAAAATTCTTGATTTTCTTGATCGAAAATTAGATTTTTGAATTCACGACCAAATTCTTGATTTTCTTGATCCAAAAGTAGATTTTTGAATTCGCGACCAAATTCTTGATTTTCTTGATCAAAAAATAGATTTTTGAATTCGCGACCAAATTCTTGATTTTCTTGATCAAAAACTAGATTTTTGAATTCGCGACCAAATTCTTGATTTTCTTGATCCAAAACTAGATTTTTGAATTCGCGACCAAATTCATGATTTTCTTGATCCAAAACTAGATTTTTGAATTCGCGACGAAATTATTGATTTTCTTGATCCAAAAATAGATTTTTGAATTCGCGACCAAATTCTTGATTTTCTTGATGCAAAACTTGTTGTTTGTATTCGCGACCAAATTCTTGATTTTCTTGATCCAAAACTTGTTTTTTGAATTCGCGACCAAATTTTTGATTTTCTTGATCCCAAACTAGATTTTTGTATTCGCGACCAAATTCTTGATTTTCTTGATCCAAAAATTGATTTTTGAATTCGCGACCAAATTCTTGATTTTCTTGATGCAAAACTTGTTATTTGTATTCGCGACCAAATTCATGATTTTCTTGATCCAAAACTTGTTTTTTGTATTCGCGACAAAATTCTTGATTTTCTTAATCCCAAACTAGATTTTTGTATTCGCGACAAAATTCTTGATTTTCTTGTTCCAAACCTAGATTTTTGAATTCGCGACCAAATTCTTGATTTTCATGATCCAAAACTAGATTTTTGAATTCGCGACGAAATTATTGATTTTCTTGATCCAAAAATAGATTTTTGAATTCGCGACCAAATTCTTGATTTTCTTGATGCAAAACTTGTTGTTTGTATTCGCGACCAAATTCTTGATTTTCTTGATCCAAAACTTGTTTTTTGTATTCGCGACAAAATTCCTGATTTTCATGATCCCAAACTAGATTTTTGTATTCGCGACAAAATTCTTGATTTTCTTGTTCCAAACCTAGATTTTTGAATTCGCGACCAAATTATTGATTTTCTTGATCCAAAAATTGATTTTTGAATTCGCGACCAAATTCTTGATTTTCTTGATGCAAAACTTGTTATTTGTATTCGCGACCAAATTCATGATTTTCTTGATGCAAAACTTGTTATTTGTATTCGCGACCAAATTCATGATTTTCTTGATCCCAAACTAGATTTTTGTATTCGCGACAAAATTCTTGATTTTCTTGTTCCAAACCTAGATTTTTGAATTCGCGACCAAATTCTTGATTTTCTTGATCCAAAAATTGTTTTTTGTATTCGCGACAAAATTCTTGATTTTCTTGATCGAAAATTAGATTTTTGAATTCACGACCAAATTCTTGATTTTCTTGATCCAAAAGTAGATTTTTGAATTCGCGACCAAATTCTTGATTTTCTTGATCCAAAACTAGATTTTTGAATTCCCGACCAAATTTTTGATTTTCTTGATCCAAAACTAGATTTTTGAATTCGCGACGAAATTATTGATTTTCTTGATCCCAAACTAGATTTTTGAATTCGCGACCAAATTCTTGATTTTCTTGATGCAAAACTTGTTGTTTGTATTCGCGACCAAATTCTTGATTTTCTTGATCCAAAACTAGATTTTTGAATTCGCGACGAAATTGTTGATTTTCTTGATCCAAAAATTGATTTTTGAATTCGCGACCAAATTCTTGATTTTCTTGATGCAAAACTTGTTATTTGTATTCGCGACCAAATTCTTGATATTCTTGATCCAAAACTTGTTTTTTGTATTCGCGACAAAATTCTTGATTTTCTTGATCCCAAACTAGATTTTTGTATTCGCGACAAAATTCTTGATTTTCTTGTTCCAAAACTAGATTTTTGAATTCGCGACCAAATTCTTGATTTTCTTGATCCAAAAATTGTTTTTTTAATTCGCGACAAAATTCTTGATTTTCTTGATCGAAAATTAGATTTTGGAATTCACGACCAAATTCTTGATTTTCTTGATCCAAAAGTAGATTTTTGAATTCGCGACCAAATTCTTGATTTTCTTGATCCAAAACTAGATTTTTGAATTCACGACCAAATTCTTGATTTTAATGATCCAAAAGTAGATTTTTATATTCGCGACCAAATTCTTGATTTTCTTGATCCAAAACTAGATTTTTGAATTCGCGACGAAATTATTGATTTTCTTGATCCAAAAATAGATTTTTGAATTCGCGACCAAAGTCTTGATTTTCTTGATCCAAAACTAGATTTTTGAATTCCCGACCAAATTTTTGATTTTCTTGATCCAAAACTAGATTTTTGAATTCGCGACGAAATTATTGATTTTCTTGATCCCAAACTAGATTTTTGAATTCGCGACCAAATTCTTGATTTTCTTGATGCAAAACTTGTTGTTTGTATTCGCGACCAAATTCTTGATTTTCTTGATCGAAAATTAGATTTTTGAATTCGCGACCAAATTCTTGATTTTCTTGATCCAAAAGTAGATTTTTGAATTCGCGACCAAATTCTTGATTTTCTTGATCCAAAACTAGATTTTTGAATTCACGACCAAATTCTTGATTTTAATGATCCAAAAGTAGATTTTTATATTCGCGACCAAATTCTTGATTTTCTTGATCCAAAACTAGATTTTTGAATTCGCGACGAAATTATTGATTTTCTTGATCCAAAAATAGATTTTTGAATTCGCGACCAAATTCTTAATTTTCTTGATCCAAAACTAGATTTTTGAATTCCCGACCAAATTTTTGATTTTCTTGATCCAAAACTAGATTTTTGAATTCGCGACGAAATTATTGATTTTCTTGATCCCAAACTAGATTTTTGAATTCGCGACCAAATTCTTGATTTTCTTGATGCAAAACTTGTTGTTTGTATTCGCGACCAAATTCTTGATTTTCTTGATCCAAAACTAGATTTTTGAATTCGCGACGAAATTGTTGATTTTCTTGATCCAAAAATTGATTTTTGAATTCCCGACCAAAATTTTGATTTTCTTGATCCAAAACTAGATTTTTGAATTCGCGACGAAATTATTGATTTTCTTGATCCCAAACTAGATTTTTGAATTCGCGACCACATTCTTGATTTTCTTGATGCAAAACTTGTTGTTTGTATTCGCGACCAAATTCTTGATTTTCTTGATCCAAAACTAGATTTTTGAATTCGCGACAAAATTGTTGATTTTCTTGATCCAAAAATTGATTTTTGAATTCGCGACCAAATTCTTGATTTCCTTGATGCAAAACTTGTTATTTGTATTCGCGACCAAATTATTGATTTTCTTGATCCAAAACTTGTTTTTTGTATTCGCGACAAAATTCTTGATTTTCTTGATCCCAAACTAGATTTTTGTATTCGCGACAAAATTCTTGATTTTCTTGTTCCAAAACTAGATTTTTGAATTCGCGACCAAATTCTTGATTTTCTTGATCCAAAACTAGATTTTTGAATTCCCGACCAAATTTTTGATTTTCTTGATCCAAAACTAGATTTTTGAATTCGCGACGAAATTATTGATTTTCTTGATCCCAAACTAGATTTTTGAATTCGCGACCAAATTCTTGATTTTCTTGATGCAAAACTTGTTGTTTGTATTCGCGACCAAATTCTTGATTTTCTTGATCCAAAACTAGATTTTTGAATTCGCGACGAAATTGTTGATTTTCTTGATCCAAAAATTGATTTTTGAATTCCCGACCAAAATTTTGATTTTCTTGATCCAAAACTAGATTTTTGAATTCGCGACGAAATTATTGATTTTCTTGATCCCAAACTAGATTTTTGAATTCGCGACCACATTCTTGATTTTCTTGATGCAAAACTTGTTGTTTGTATTCGCGACCAAATTCTTGATTTTCTTGATCCAAAACTAGATTTTTGAATTCGCGACGAAATTGTTGATTTTCTTGATCCAAAAATTGATTTTTGAATTCGCGACCAAATTCTTGATTTTCTTGATGCAAAACTTGTTGTTTGTATTCGCGACCAAATTCTTGATTTTCTTGATCCAAAACTTGTTTTTTGTATTCGCGACAAAATTCCTGATTTTCATGATCCCAAACTAGATTTTTGTATTCGCGACAAAATTCTTGATTTTCTTGTTCCAAACCTAGATTTTTGAATTCGCGACCAAATTATTGATTTTCTTGATCCAAAAATTGATTCTTGAATTCGCGACCAAATTCTTGATTTTCTTGATGCAAAACTTGTTATTTGTATTCGCGACCAAATTCATGATTTTCTTGATGCAAAACTTGTTATTTGTATTCGCGACCAAATTCATGATTTTCTTGATCCCAAACTAGATTTTTGTATTCGCGACAAAATTCTTGATTTTCTTGTTCCAAACCTAGATTTTTGAATTCGCGACCAAATTCTTGATTTTCTTGATCCAAAAATTGTTTTTTGTATTCGCGACAAAATTCTTGATTTTCTTGATCGAAAATTAGATTTTTGAATTCACGACCAAATTCTTGATTTTCTTGATCCAAAAGTAGATTTTTGAATTCGCGACCAAATTCTTGATTTTCTTGATCCAAAACTAGATTTTTGAATTCGCGACCAAATTCTTGATTTTCTTGATGCAAAACTTGTTGTTTGTATTCGCGACCAAATTCTTGATTTTCTTGATCCAAAACTAGATTTTTGAATTCGCGACGAAATTGTTGATTTTCTTGATCCAAAAATTGATTTTTGAATTCCCGACCAAAATTTTGATTTTCTTGATCCAAAACTAGATTTTTGAATTCGCGACGAAATTATTGATTTTCTTGATCCCAAACTAGATTTTTGAATTCGCGACCAAATTCTTGATTTTCTTGATGCAAAACTTGTTGTTTGTATTCGCGACCAAATTCTTGATTTTCTTGATCCAAAACTAGATTTTTGAATTCGCGACGAAATTGTTGATTTTCTTGATCCAAAAATTGATTTTTGAATTCCCGACCAAAATTTTGATTTTCTTGATCCAAAACTAGATTTTTGAATTCGCGACGAAATTATTGATTTTCTTGATCCCAAACTAGATTTTTGAATTCGCGACCACATTCTTGATTTTCTTGATGCAAAACTTGTTGTTTGTATTCGCGACCAAATTCTTGATTTTCATGATCCAAAACTAGATTTTTGAATTCGCGACGAAATTATTGATTTTCTTGATCCAAAAATAGATTTTTGAATTCGCGACCAAATTCTTGATTTTCTTGATGCAAAACTTGTTGTTTGTATTCGCGACCAAATTCTTGATTTTCTTGATCCAAAACTTGTTTTTTGTATTCGCGACAAAATTCCTGATTTTCATGATCCCAAACTAGATTTTTGTATTCGCGACAAAATTCTTGATTTTCTTGTTCCAAACCTAGATTTTTGAATTCGCGACCAAATTATTGATTTTCTTGATCCAAAAATTGATTTTTGAATTCGCGACCAAATTCTTGATTTTCTTGATGCAAAACTTGTTATTTGTATTCGCGACCAAATTCATGATTTTCATGATCCCAAACTAGATTTTTGTATTCGCGACCAAATTCATGATTTTCTTGATCCCAAACTAGATTTTTGTATTCGCGACAAAATTCTTGATTTTCTTGTTCCAAACCTAGATTTTTGAATTCGCGACCAAATTCTTGATTTTCTTGATCCAAAAATTGTTTTTTGTATTCGCGACAAAATTCTTGATTTTCTTGATCGAAAATTAGATTTTTGAATTCACGACCAAATTCTTGATTTTCTTGATCCAAAAGTAGATTTTTGAATTCGCGACCAAATTCTTGATTTTCTTGATCCAAAACTAGATTTTTGAATTCCCGACCAAATTTTTGATTTTCTTGATCCAAAACTAGATTTTTGAATTCGCGACGAAATTATTGATTTTCTTGATCCAAAACTTGTTTTTTGTATTCGCGACAAAATTCTTGATTTTCTTGATCCCAAACTAGATTTTTGTATTCGCGACAAAATTCTTGATTTTCTTGTTCCAAAACTAGATTTTTGAATTCGCGACCAAATTCTTGATTTTCTTGATCCAAAAATTGTTTTATGTAGTCGCCACAAAATTCTTGATTTTCTTGATCGAAAATTAGATTTTTGAATTCACGACCAAATTCTTGATTTTCTTGATCCAAAACTAGATTTTTGAATTCGCGACCAAATTCTTGATTTCCTTGATGCAAAACTTGTTATTTGTATTCGCGACCAAATTATTGATTTTCTTGATCCAAAACTTGTTTTTTGTATTCGCGACAAAATTCTTGATTTTCTTGATCCCAAACTAGATTTTTGTATTCGCGACAAAATTCTTGATTTTCTTGTTCCAAAACTAGATTTTTGAATTCGCGACCAAATTCTTGATTTTCTTGATCCAAAAATTGTTTTTTGTAGTCGCCACAAAATTCTTGATTTTCTTGATCGAAAATTAGATTTTTGAATTCACGACCAAATTCTTGATTTTCTTGATCCAAAACTAGATTTTTGAATTCACGACCAAATTCTTGATTTTCTTGATCCAAAACTAGAATTTTGAATTCGCGACCAAATTCTTGATTTTCTTGATCCAAAACTAGATTTTTGAATTCGCGACGAAATTATTGATTTTCTTGATCCAAAAATAGATTTTTGAATTCGCGACCAAATTCTTGATTTTCTTGATGCAAAAGTTGTTGTTTGTATTCGCGACCAAATTCTTGATTTTCTTGATCCAAAACTTGTTTTTTGTATTCGCGACAAAATTCCTGATTTTCATGATCCCAAACTAGATTTTTGTATTCGCGACAAAATTCTTGATTTTCTTGTTCCAAACCTAGATTTTTCAATTCGCGACCAAATTATTGATTTTCTTGATCCAAAAATTGATTTTTGAATTCGCGACCAAATTCTTGATTTTCTTGATGCAAAACTTGTTATTTGTATTCGCGACCAAATTCATGATTTTCTTGATCCAAAACTTGTTTTTTGTATTCGCGACAAAATTCTTGATTTTCTTGATCCCAAACTAGATTTTTGTATTCGCGACCAAATTATTGATTTTCTTGATCCAAAAATTGATTTTTGAATTCGCGACCAAATTCTTGATTTTCTTGATGCAAAACTTGTTATTTGTATTCGCGACCAAATTCTTGATATTCTTGATCCAAAACTTGTTTTTTGTATTCGCGACAAAATTCTTGATTTTCTTGATCCCAAACTAGATTTTTGTATTCGCGACAAAATTCTTGATTTTCTTGTTCCAAAACTAGATTTTTGAATTCGCGACCAAATTCTTGATTTTCTTGATCCAAAAATTGTTTTTTGTAGTCGCGACAAAATTCTTGATTTTCTTAATCGAAAATTAGATTTTTGAATTCACGACCAAATTCTTGATTTTCTTGATCCAAAACTAGATTTTTGAATTCGCGACCAAATTCTTGATTTTCTTGATCCAAAACTAGATTTTTGAATTCGCGACCAAATTCTTGATTTTCTTGATGCAAAACTTGTTGTTTGTATTCGCGACCAAATTCTTGATTTTCTTGATCCAAAACTAGATTTTTGAATTCGCGACGAAATTGTTGATTTTCTTGATCCAAAAATTGATTTTTGAATTCGCGACCAAATTCTTGATTTTCTTGATGCAAAACTTGTTGTTTGTATTCGCGACCAAATTCTTGATTTTCTTGATCCAAAACTTGTTTTTTGTATTCGCGACAAAATTCCTGATTATCATGATCCCAAACTAGATTTTTGTATTCGCGACCAAATTCTTGATTTTCTTTATCCAAAACTAGATTTTGGAATTCGCGACCAAATTCTTGATTTTCTTGATCCAAAACTAGATTTTTGAATTCGCGACCAAATTCTTGATTTTCTTGATCCAAAACTAGATTTTTGAATTCCCGACCAAATTTTTGATTTTCTTGATGCAAAACTTGTTATTTGTATTCGCGACCAAATTCATGATTTTCTTGATCCAAAACTTGTTTTTTGTATTCGCGACAAAATTCTTGATTTTCTTGATCCCAAACTAGATTTTTGTATTCGCGACAAAATTCTTGATTTTCTTGTTCCAAACCTAGATTTTTGAATTCGCGACCAAATTCTTGATTTTCTTGATCCAAAACTTGTTTTTTGTATTCGCGACCAAATTCTTGATTTTCTTCATCGAAAACTAGTTTTTTTTAATTCACGACCAAATTCTTGATTTTCTTGATCCAAAACTAGATTTTTGAATTCGCGACGAAATTATTGATTTTCTTGATCCCAAACAAGATTTTTGAATTCGCGACCAAATTCTTGATTTTCTTGATGCAAAACTTGTTGTTTGTATTCGCGACCAAATTCTTGATTTTCTTGATCCAAAACTAGATTTTTGAATACGCGACGAAATTGTTGATTTTCTTGATCCAAAAATTGATTTTTGAATTCGCGACCAAATTCTTGATTTTCTTGATGCAAAACTTGTTGTTTGTATTCGCGACCAAATTCTTGATTTTCTTGATGCAAAACTTGTTTTTTGTATTCGCGACAAAATTCCTGATTTTCTTGATCCCAAACTAGATTTTTGTATTCGCGACAAAATTCTTGATTTTCTTGTTCCAAACCTAGATTTTTCAATTCGCGACCAAATTATTGATTTTCTTGATCCAAAAATTGATTTTTGAATTCGCGACCAAATTCTTGATTTTCTTGATGCAAAACTTGTTATTTGTATTCGCGACCAAATTCATGATTTTCTTGATCCAAAACTTGTTTTTTGTATTCGCGACAAAATTCTTGATTTTCTTGATCCCAAACTAGATTTTTGTATTCGCGACAAAATTCTTGATTTTCTTGTTCCAAACCTAGATTTTTGAATTCGCGACCAAATTCTTGATTTTCTTGATCCAAAACTTGTTTTTTTTATTCGCGACCAAATTCTTGATTTTCTTCATCGAAAACTAGTTTTTTTAATTCACGACCAAATTCTTGATTTTCTTGATCCAAAACTAGATTTTTGAATTCGCGACGAAATTATTGATTTTCTTGATCCCAAACTAGATTTTTGAATTCGCGACCAAATTCTTGATTTTCTTGATGCAAAACATGTTGTTTGTATTCGCGACCAAATTCTTGATTTTCTTGATCCAAAACTAGATTTTTGAATTCGCGACGAAATTGTTGATTTTCTTGATCCAAAAATTGATTTTTGAATTCGCGACCAAATTCTTGATTTTCTTGATGCAAAACTTGTTGTTTGTATTCGCGACCAAATTCTTGATTTTCTTGATCCAAAACTTGTTTTTTGTATTCGCGACAAAATTCCTGATTATCATGATCCCAAACTAGATTTTTGTATTCGCGACAAAATTCTTGATTTTCTTGTTCCAAACCTAGATTTTTCAATTCGCGACCAAATTATTGATTTTCTTGATCCAAAAATTGATTTTTGAATTCGCGACCAAATTCTTGATTTTCTTGATGCAAAACTTGTTGTTTGTATTCGCGACCAAATTCTTGATTTTCTTGATGCAAAACTTGTTTTTTGTTTTCGCGACAAAATTCCTGATTTTCTTGATCCCAAACTAGATTTTTGTATTCGCGACAAAATTCTTGATTTTCTTGTTCCAAACCTAGATTTTTCAATTCGCGACCAAATTCTTGATTTTCTTGATCCAAAACTTGTTTTTTGTATTCGCGACAAAATTCCCGATTTTCTTGATCCCAAACTAGATTTTTGTATTCGCGACAAAATTCCTGATTTTCTTGATCCCAAACTAGATTTTTGTATTCGCGACAAAATTCTTGATTTTCTTGATCGAAAACTAGATTTTTGAAATTCACGACCAAATTTTTGATTTTCTTGATCCAAAACTAGATTTTTGAATTCGCGACCAAATTCTTGATTTTCTTCATCGAAAACTAGATTTTTTAATTCACGACCAAATTCTTGATTTTCTTGATCCAAAAGTAGATTTTTATATTCGCGACCAAATTCATGATTTTCTTGATCCAAAACTAGATTTTTGAATTCGCGACCAAATTCTTGATTTTCTGGATGCAAAACTTGTTATTTGTATTCGCGACCAAATTCTTGATTTTCTTTATCCAAAACTTGTTTTTTGAATTCGCGACCAAATTTTTGATTTTCTTGATCCAAAACTAGATTTTTGAATTCGCGACAAAATTCTTGATTTTCTTGATCCCAAACTAGATTTTTTTGTATTCGCGACAAAATTCTTGATTTTCTTGATCGAAAATTAGATTTTTGAATTCACGACCAAATTCTTGATTTTCTTGATCCAAAACTAGATTTTTGAATTCACGACCAAATTCTTGATTTTCTTGATCCAAAAGTAGATTTTTATATTCGCGACCAAATTCTTGATTTTCTTGATCCAAAACTAGATTTTTGAATTCGCGACAAAATTCTTGATTTTCTTGATCCCAAACTAGATTTTTTTGTATTCGCGACAAAATTCTTGATTTTCTTGATCGAAAATTAGATTTTTGAATTCACGACCAAATTCTTGATTTTCTTGATCCAAAAGTAGATTTTTATATTCGCGACCAAATTCTTGATTTTCTTGATCCAAAACTAGATTTTTGAATTCGCGACCAAATTCTTGATTTTCTTGATGCAAAACTTGTTATTTGTATTCGCGACCAAATTCTTGATTTTCTTTATCCAAAACTAGATTTTTGTATTCGCGAAAAAATTCTTGATTTTCTTGATCCAAAACTAGATTTTTGAATTCGCGACAAAACTCTTGATTTTCTTGATCCAAAACTTGTTTTTTGAATTCGCGACCAAATTTTTGATTTTCTTGATCCAAAACTAGATTTTTGAATTCGCGACAAAATTCTTGATTTTCTTGATTCCAAACTAGATTTTTTTCTATTCGCGACAAAATTCTTGATTTTCTTGATCGAAAATTAGATTTTTGAATTCACGACCAAATTCTTGATTTTCTTGATCCAAAAGTAGATTTTTGAATTCGCGACCAAATTCTTGATTTTCTTGATCAAAAACTAGATTTTTGAATTCGCGACCAAATTCTTGATTTTCTTGATCAAAAACTAGATTTTTGAATTCGCGACCAAATTCTTGATTTTCTTGATCCAAAACTAGATTTTTGAATTCGCGACCAAATTCTTGATTTTCTTGATCCAAAACTAGATTTTTGAATTCGCGACGAAATTATTGATTTTCTTGATCCAAAAATAGATATTTGAATTCGCGACCAAATTCTTGATTTTCTTGATGCAAAACTTGTTGTTTGTATTCGCGACCAAATTCTTGATTTTCTTGATCCAAAACTTGTTTTTTGTATTCGCGACAAAATTCCCGATTTTCTTGATCCCAAACTAGATTTTTGTATTCGCGACAAAATTCTTGATTTTCTTGATGCAAAACTTGTTTTTTGAATTCGCAACCAAATTTTTGATTTTCTTGATCCCAAACTAGATTTTTGTATTCGCGACCAAATTCTTGATTTTCTTGATCCAAAAATTGATTTTTGAATTCGCGACCAAATTCTTGATTTTCTTGATGCAAAACTTGTTATTTGTATTCGCGACCAAATTCATGATTTTCTTGATCCAAAACTTGTTTTTTGTATTCGCGACAAAATTCTTGATTTTCTTGATCCCAAACTAGATTTTTGTATTCGCGACAAAATTCTTGATTTTCTTGTTCCAAACCTAGATTTTTGAATTCGCGACCAAATTCTTGATTTTCTTGATCCAAAACTAGATTTTTGAATTCGCGACGAAATTATTGATTTTCATGATCCAAAAATAGATTTTTGAATTCGCGACCAAATTCTTGATTTTCTTGATGCAAAACTTGTTGTTTGTATTCGCGACCAAATTCTTGATTTTCTTGATCCAAAACTTGTTTTTTGTATTCGCTACAAAATTCCTGATTTTCATGATCCCAAACTAGATTTTTGTATTCGCGACAAAATTCTTGATTTTCTTGTTCCAAACCTAGATTTTTGAATTCGCGACCAAATTCTTGATTTTCTTGATCCAAAAGTAGATTTTTGAATTCGCGACCAAATTCTTGATTTTCTTGATCAAAAACTAGATTTTTGAATTCGCGACCAAATTCTTGATTTTCTTGATCAAAAACTAGATTTTTGAATTCGCGACCAAATTCTTGATTTTCTTGATCCAAAACTAGATTTTTGAATTCGCGACCAAATTCTTGATTTTCTTGATCCAAAACTAGATTTTTGAATTCGCGACAAAATTATTGCTTTTCTTGATCCAAAAATAGATTTTTGAATTCGCGACCAAATTCTTGATTTTCTTGATGCAAAACTTGTTGTTTGTATTCGCGACCAAATTCTTGATTTTCTTGATCCAAAACTTGTTTTTTGTATTCGCGACAAAATTCCCGATTTTCTTGATCCCAAACTAGATTTTTGTATTCGCGACAAAATTCTTGATTTTCTTGATGCAAAACTTGTTTTTTGAATTCGCAACCAAATTTTTGATTTTCTTGATCCCAAACTAGATTTTTGAATTCGCGACCAAATTATTGATTTTCTTGATTCAAAAATTGATTTTTGAATTCGCGACCAAATTCTTGATTTTCTTGATGCAAAACTTGTTATTTGTATTCGCGACCAAATTCATGATTTTCTTGATCCAAAACTTGTTTTTTGTATTCGCGACAAAATTCTTGATTTTCTTGATCCCAAACTAGATTTTTGTATTCGCGACAAAATTCTTGATTTTCTTGTTCCAAACCTAGATTTTTGAATTCGCGACCAAATTCTTGATTTTCTTGATCCAAAACTAGATTTTTGAATTCGCGACGAAATTATTGATTTTCTTGATCCAAAAATAGATTTTTGAATTCGCGACCAAATTCTTGATTTTCTTGATGCAAAACTTGTTGTTTGTATTCGCGACCAAATTCTTGATTTTCTTGATCCAAAACTTGTTTTTTGTATTCGCTACAAAATTCCTGATTTTCATGATCCCAAACTAGATTTTTGTATTCGCGACAAAATTCTTGATTTTCTTGTTCCAAACCTAGATTTTTGAATTCGCGACCAAATTCTTGATTTTCTTGATCCAAAAGTAGATTTTTGAATTCGCTACCAAATTCTTGATTTTCTTGATCAAAAACTAGATTTTTGAATTCGCGACCAAATTCTTGATTTTCTTGATCAAAAACTAGATTTTTGAATTCGCGACCAAATTCTTGATTTTCTTGATCCAAAACTAGATTTTTGAATTCGCGACCAAATTCTTGATTTTCTTGATCCAAAACTAGATTTTTGAATTCGCGACGAAATTATTGCTTTTCTTGATCCAAAAATAGATTTTTGAATTCGCGACCAAATTCTTGATTTTCTTGATGCAAAACTTGTTGTTTGTATTCGCGACCAAATTCTTGATTTTCTTGATCCAAAACTTGTTTTTTGTATTCGCGACAAAATTCCCGATTTTCTTGATCCCAAACTAGATTTTTGTATTCGCGACAAAATTCTTGATTTTCTTGATGCAAAACTTGTTTTTTGAATTCGCAACCAAATTTTTGATTTTCTTGATCCCAAACTAGATTTTTGAATTCGCGACCAAATTATTGATTTTCTTGATTCAAAAATTGATTTTTGAATTCGCGACCAAATTCTTGATTTTCTTGATGCAAAACTTGTTATTTGTATTCGCGACCAAATTCATGATTTTCTTGATCCAAAACTTGTTTTTCGTATTCGCGACCAAATTCTTGATTTTCTTGATCCCAAACTAGATTTTTGTATTCGCGACAAAATTCTTGATTTTCTTGTTCCAAACCTAGATTTTTGAATTCGCGACCAAATTCTTGATTTTCTTGATGCAAAACTTGTTATTTGTATTCGCGACCAAATTCTTGATATTCTTGATCCAAAACTTGTTTTTTGTATTCGCGACAAAATTCTTGATTTTCTTAATCCCAAACTAGATTTTTGTATTCGCGACAAAATTCTTGATTTTCTTGTTCCAAAACTAGATTTTTGAATTCGCGACCAAATTCTTGATTTTCTTGATCCAAAAATTGTTGTTTGTATTCGCGACCAAATTCTTGATTTTCTTGATCCAAAACTTGTTTTTTGTATTCGCGACAAAATTCCTGATTTTCATGATCCCAAACTAGATTTTTGTATTCGCGACAAAATTCTTGATTTTCTTGTTCCAAACCTAGATTTTTGAATTCGCGACCAAATTCTTGATTTTCTTGATCCAAAACTTGTTTTTTGTATTCGCGACCAAATTCTTGATTTTCTTTATCGAAAACTAGATTTTTTAATTCACGACCAAATTCTTGATTTTCTTGATCCAAAACTAGATTTTTGAATTCGCGACGAAATTATTGATTTTCTTGATCCCAAACTAGATTTTTGAATTCGCGACCAAATTCTTGATTTTCTTGATGCAAAACTTGTTGTTTGTATTCGCGACCAAATTCTTGATTTTCTTGATCCAAAACTAGATTTTTGAATTCGCGACAAAATTGTTGATTTTCTTGATCCAAAAATTGATTTTTGAATTCGCGACCAAATTCTTGATTTTCTTGATGCAAAACTTGTTTTTTGTATTCGCGACAAAATTCCCGATTTTCTTGATCCCAAACTAGATTTTTGTATTCGCAACAAAATTCTTGATTTTCTTGATCCAAAACTTGTTTTTTGAATTCGCGACCAAATTTTTGATTTTCTTGATCCCAAACTAGATTTTTGTATTCGCGACCAAATTCTTGATTTTCTTTATCCAAAACTAGATTTTGGAATTCGCGACCAAATTCTTGATTTTTTTGATCCAAAACTAGATTTTCGAATTCACGACCAAATTCTTGATTTTCTTGATCCAAAAGTAGATTTTTGAATTCGCGACCAAATTCTTGATTTTCTTGATCCAAAACTAGATTTTTGAATTCCCGACCAAATTTTTGATTTTCTTGATGCAAAACTTGTTATTTGTATTCGCGACCAAATTCTTGATTTTCTTTATCCAAAACTTGTTTTTTGAATTCGCGACCAAATTTTTGATTTTCTTGATCAAAAACTAGATTTTTGAATTCGCGACAAAATTCTTGATTTTCTTGATCCCAAACTAGATTTTTTTGTATTCGCGACAAAATTCTTGATTTTCTTGATCCCAAACTGGATTTTTGTATTCGCGACAAAATTCTTGATTTTCTTGTTCCAAACCTAGATTTTTGAATTCGCGACCAAATTCTTGATTTTCTTGATCCAAAACTAGA
Source organism: x Bolboschoenoplectus mariqueter (assembly GCA_037678475.1). Taxonomy (NCBI): domain Eukaryota; kingdom Viridiplantae; phylum Streptophyta; class Magnoliopsida; order Poales; family Cyperaceae; genus x Bolboschoenoplectus; species x Bolboschoenoplectus mariqueter. Next base: position 183,012 of record CM075268.1, on the reverse strand, counting down.
TTTTTGAATTCGCGACCAAATTATTGATTTTCTTGATCCAAAAATAGATTTTTGAATTCGCGACCAAATTCTTGATTTTCTTGATGCAAAACTTGTTGTTTGTATTCGCGACCAAATTCTTGATTTTCTTGATCCAAAACTTGTTTTTTGTATTCGCTACAAAATTCCTGATTTTCATGATCCCAAACTAGATTTTTGTATTCGCGACAAAATTCTTGATTTTTTTGTTCCAAACCTAGATTTTTGAATTCGCGACCAAATTCTTGATTTTCTTGATCCAAAAATTGATTTTTGAATTCGCGACCAAATTCTTGATTTTCTTGATGCAAAACTTGTTATTTGTATTCGCGACCAAATTCTTGATATTCTTGATCCAAAACTTGTTTTTTGTATTCGCGACAAAATTCTTGATTTTCTTGATCCCAAACTAGATTTTTGTATTCGCGACAAAATTCTTGATTTTCTTGTTCCAAAACTAGATTTTTGAATTCGCGACCAAATTTTTGATTTTCTTGATCCAAAAATTGTTTTTTGTATTCGCGACAAAATTCTTGATTTTCTTGATCGAAAATTAGATTTTTGAATTCACGACCAAATTCTTGATTTTCTTGATCCAAAACTAGATTTTTGAATTCGCGACCAAATTCTTGATTTTCTTGATCCAAAACTAGATTTTTGAATTCGCGACCAAATTCTTGATTTTCTTGATCCAAAACTAGATTTTTGAATTCGCGACGAAATTATTGATTTTCTTGATCCAAAAATAGATTTTTGAATTCGCGACCAAATTCTTGATTTTCTTGATGCAAAACTTGTTGTTTGTATTCGCGACCAAATTCTTGATTTTCTTGATCCAAAACTTGTTTTTTGTATTCGCGACAAAATTCCTGATTTTCATGATCCCAAACTAGATTTTTGCATTCGCGACAAAATTCTTGATTTTCTTGTTCCAAACCTAGATTTTTCAATTCGCGACCAAATTCTTGATTTTCTTGATCCAAAAATTGTTTTTTGTATTCGCGACAAAATTCTTGATTTTCTTGATCGAAAATTAGATTTTTGAATTCACGACCAAATTCTTGATTTTCTTGATCCAAAACTAGATTTTTGAATTCGCGACCAAATTCTTGATTTTCTTGATCCAAAACTAGATTTTTGAATTCGCGACCAAATTCTTGATTTTCTTGATCCAAAACTAGATTTTTGAATTCGCGACGAAATTATTGATTTTCTTGATCCAAAAATAGATTTTTGAATTCGCGACCAAATTCTTGATTTTCTTGATGCAAAACTTGTTGTTTGTATTCGCGACCAAATTCTTGATTTTCTTGATCCAACACTTGTTTTTTGTATTCGCGACAAAATTCCTGATTTTCATGATCCCAAACTAGATTTTTGTATTCGCGACAAAATTCTTGATTTTCTTGTTCCAAACCTAGATTTTTGAATTCGCGACCAAATTCTTGATTTTCTTGATCCAAAACTTGTTTTTTGTATTCGCGACCAAATTCTTGATTTTCTTTATCGAAAACTAGATTTTTTAATTCACGACCAAATTCTTGATTTTCTTGATCCAAAACTAGATTTTTGAATTCGCGACGAAATTATTGATTTTCTTGATCCCAAACTAGATTTTTGAATTCGCGACCAAATTCTTGATTTTCTTGATGCAAAACTTGTTGTTTGTATTCGCGACCAAATTCTTGATTTTCTTGATCCAAAACTAGATTTTTGAATTCGCGACGAAATTGTTGATTTTCTTGATCCAAAAATTGATTTTTGAATTCGCGACCAAATTCTTGATTTTCTTGATGCAAAACTTGTTTTTTGTATTCGCGACAAAATTCCCGATTTTCTTGATCCCAAACTAGATTTTTGTATTCGCGACAAAATTCTTGATTTTCTTGATCCAAAACTTGTTTTTTAAATTCGCGACCAAATTTTTGATTTTCTTGATCCCAAACTAGATTTTTGTATTCGCGACCAAATTCTTGATTTTCTTTATCCAAAACTAGATTTTGGAATTCGCGACCAAATTCTTGATTTTCTTGATTCAAAACTAGATTTTTGAATTCGCGACCAAATTCTTGATTTTCTTGATCCAAAACTAGATTTTTGAATTCCCGACCAAATTTTTGATTTTCTTGATGCAAAACTTGTTATTTGTATTCGCGACCAAATTCTTGATTTTCTTTATCCAAAACTTGTTTTTTGAATTCGCGACCAAATGTTTGATTTTCTTGATCAAAAACTAGATTTTTGAATTCGCGACAAAATTCTTGATTTTCTTGATCCCAAACTAGATTTTTTTGTATTCGCGACAAAATTCTTGATTTTCTTGATCCCAAACTGGATTTTTGTATTCGCGACAAAATTCTTGATTTTCTTGTTCCAAACCTAGATTTTTGAATTCGCGACCAAATTCTTGATTTTCTTGATCCAAAACTAGATTTTTGAATTCGCGACCAAATTATTGATTTTCTTGATCCAAAAATAGATTTTTGAATTCGCGACCAAATTCTTGATTTTCTTGATGCAAAACTTGTTGTTTGTATTCGCGACCAAATTCTTGATTTTCTTGATCCAAAACTTGTTTTTTGTATTCGCTACAAAATTCCTGATTTTCATGATCCCAAACTAGATTTTTGTATTCGCGACAAAATTCTTGATTTTTTTGTTCCAAACCTAGATTTTTGAATTCGCGACCAAATTCTTGATTTTCTTGATCCAAAAATTGATTTTTGAATTCGCGACCAAATTCTTGATTTTCTTGATGCAAAACTTGTTATTTGTATTCGCGACCAAATTCTTGATATTCTTGATCCAAAACTTGTTTTTTGTATTCGCGACAAAATTCTTGATTTTCTTGATCCCAAACTAGATTTTTGTATTCGCGACAAAATTCTTGATTTTCTTGTTCCAAAACTAGATTTTTGAATTCGCGACCAAATTTTTGATTTTCTTGATCCAAAAATTGTTTTTTGTATTCGCGACAAAATTCTTGATTTTCTTGATCGAAAATTAGATTTTTGAATTCACGACCAAATTCTTGATTTTCTTGATCCAAAACTAGATTTTTGAATTCGCGACCAAATTCTTGATTTTCTTGATCCAAAACTAGATTTTTGAATTCGCGACAAAATTCTTGATTTTCTTGATCCAAAACTAGATTTTTGAATTCGCGACGAAATTATTGATTTTCTTGATCCAAAAATAGATTTCTGAATTCGCGACCAAATTCTTGATTTTCTTGATGCAAAACTTGTTGTTTGTATTCGCGACCAAATTCTTGATTTTCTTGATCCAAAACTTGTTTTTTGTATTCGCGACAAAATTCCTGATTTTCATGATCCCAAACTAGATTTTTGTATTCGCGACAAAATTCTTGATTTTCTTGTTCCAAACCTAGATTTTTCAATTCGCGACCAAATTCTTGATTTTCTTGATCCAAAAATTGTTTTTTGTATTCGCGACAAAATTCTTGATTTTCTTGATCGAAAATTAGATTTTTGAATTCACGACCAAATTCTTGATTTTCTTGATCCAAAACTAGATTTTTGAATTCGCGACCAAATTCTTGATTTTCTTGATCCAAAACTAGATTTTTGAATTCGCGACCAAATTCTTGATTTTCTTGATCCAAAACTAGATTTTTGAATTCGCGACGAAATTATTGATTTTCTTGATCCAAAAATAGATTTTTGAATTCGCGACCAAATTCTTGATTTTCTTGATGCAAAACTTGTTGTTTGTATTCGCGACCAAATTCTTGATTTTCTTGATCCAAAACTTGTTTTTTGTATTCGCGACAAAATTCCTGATTTTCATGATCCCAAACTAGATTTTTGTATTCGCGACAAAATTCTTGATTTTCTTGTTCCAAACCTAGATTTTTGAATTCGCGACCAAATTCTTGATTTTCTTGATCCAAAACTTGTTTTTTGTATTCGCGACCAAATTCTTGATTTTCTTTAACGAAAACTAGATTTTTTAATTCACGACCAAATTCTTGATTTTCTTGATCCAAAACTAGATTTTTGAATTCGCGACGAAATTATTGATTTTCTTGATCCCAAACTAGATTTTTGAATTCGCGACCAAATTCTTGATTTTCTTGATCCAAAACTAGATTTTTGAATTCGCGACGAAATTGTTGATTTTCTTGATCCAAAAATTGATTTTTGAATTCGCGACCAAATTCTTGATTTTCTTGATGCAAAACTTGTTTTTTGTATTCGCGACAAAATTCCCGATTTTCTTGATCCCAAACTAGATTTTTGTATTCGCGACAAAATTCTTGATTTTCTTGATCCAAAACTTGTTTTTTAAATTCGCGACCAAATTTTTGATTTTCTTGATCCCAAACTAGATTTTTGTATTCGCGACCAAATTCTTGATTTTCTTTATCCAAAACTAGATTTTGGAATTCGCGACCAAATTCTTGATTTTCTTGATCCAAAACTAGATTTTTGAATTCGCGACCAAATTCTTGATTTTCTTGATCCAAAACTAGATTTTTGAATTCCCGACCAAATTTTTGATTTTCTTGATGCAAAACTTGTTATTTGTATTCGCGACCAAATTCTTGATTTTCTTTATCCAAAACTTGTTTTTTGAATTCGCGACCAAATGTTTGATTTTCTTGATCCAAAACTAGATTTTTGAATTCGCGACAAAATTCTTGATTTTCTTGATCCCAAACTAGATTTTTTTGTATTCGCGACAAAATTCTTGATTTTCTTGATCCCAAACTAGATTTTTGTATTCGCGACAAAATTCTTGATTTTCTTGTTCCAAACCTAGATTTTTGAATTCGCGACCAAATTCTTGATTTTCTTGATCCAAAACTAGATTTTTGAATTCGCGACCAAATTATTGATTTTCTTGATCCAAAAATAGATTTTTGAATTCGCGACCAAATTCTTGATTTTCTTGATGCAAAACTTGTTGTTTGTATTCGCGACCAAATTCTTGATTTTCTTGATGCAAAACTTGTTTTTTGTATTCGCTACAAAATTCCTGATTTTCATGATCCCAAACGAGATTTTTGTATTCGCGACAAAATTCTTGATTTTCTTGTTCCAAACCTAGATTTTTGAATTCGCGACCAAATTCTTGATTTTCTTGATCCAAAAATTGATTTTTGAATTCGCGACCAAATTCTTGATTTTCTTGATGCAAAACTTGTTATTTGTATTCGCGGCCAAATTCTTGATATTCTTGATCCAAAACTTGTTTTTTGTATTCGCGACAAAATTCTTGATTTTCTTTATCCCAAACTAGATTTTTGTATTCGCGACAAAATTCTTGATTTTCTTGTTCCAAAACTAGATTTTTGAATTCGCGACCAAATTTTTGATTTTCTTGATCCAAAAATTGTTTTTTGTATTCGCGACAAAATTCTTGATTTTCTTGATCGAAAATTAGATTTTTGAATTCACGACCAAATTCTTGATTTTCTTGATCCAAAACTAGATTTTTGAATTCGCGACCAAATTCTTGACTTTCTTGATCCAAAACTAGATTTTTGAATTCGCGACCAAATTCTTGATTTTCTTGATCCAAAACTAGATTTTTGAATTCGCGACGAAATTATTGATTTTCTTGATCCAAAAATAGATTTTTGAATTCGCGACCAAATTCTTGATTTTCTTGATGCAAAACTTGTTGTTTGTATTCGCGACCAAATTCTTGATTTTCTTGATCCAAAACTTGTTTTTTGTATTCGCGACAAAATTCCTGATTTTCATGATCCCAAACTAGATTTTTGTATTCGCGACAAAATTCTTGATTTTCTTGTTCCAAACCTAGATTTTTCAATTCGCGACCAAATTCTTGATTTTCTTGATCCAAAAATTGTTTTTTGTATTCGCGACAAAATTCTTGATTTTCTTGATCGAAAATTAGATTTTTGAATTCACGACCAAATTCTTGATTTTCTTGATCCAAAACTAGATTTTTGAATTCGCGACCAAATTCTTGATTTTCTTGATCCAAAACTAGATTTTTGAATTCGCGACCAAATTCTTGATTTTCTTGATCCAAAACTAGATTTTTGAATTCGCGACGAAATTATTGATTTTCTTGATCCAAAAATAGATTTTTGAATTCGCGACCAAATTCTTGATTTTCTTGATGCAAAACTTGTTGTTTGTATTCGCGACCAAATTCTTGATTTTCTTGATCCAAAACTTGTTTTTTGTATTCGCGACAAAATTCCTGATTTTCATGATCCCAAACTAGATTTTTGTATTCGCGACAAAATTCTTGATTTTCTTGTTCCAAACCTAGATTTTTCAATTCGCGACCAAATTCTTGATTTTCTTGATCCAAAAATTGTTTTTTGTATTCGCGACAAAATTCTTGATTTTCTTGATCGAAAATTAGATTTTTGAATTCACGACCAAATTCTTGATTTTCTTGATCCAAAACTAGATTTTTGAATTCGCGACCAAATTCTTGATTTTCTTGATCCAAAACTAGATTTTTGAATTCGCGACCAAATTCTTGATTTTCTTGATCCAAAACTAGATTTTTGAATTCGCGACGAAATTATTGATTTTCTTGATCCAAAAATAGATTTTTGAATTCGCGACCAAATTCTTGATTTTCTTGATGCAAAACTTGTTGTTTGTATTCGCGACCAAATTCTTGATTTTCTTGATCCAAAACTTGTTTTTTGTATTCGCGACAAAATTCCTGATTTTCATGATCCCAAACTAGATTTTTGTATTCGCGACAAAATTCTTGATTTTCTTGTTCCAAACCTAGATTTTTGAATTCGCGACCAAATTCTTGATTTTCTTGATCCAAAACTTGTTTTTTGTATTCGCGACCAAATTCTTGATTTTCTTTATCGAAAACTAGATTTTTTAATTCACGACCAAATTCTTGATTTTCTTGATCCAAAACTAGATTTTTGAATTCGCGACGAAATTATTGATTTTCTTGATCCCAAACTAGATTTTTGAATTCGCGACCAAATTCTTGATTTTCTTGATGCAAAACTTGTTGTTTGTATTCGCGACCAAATTCTTGATTTTCTTGATCCAAAACTAGATTTTTGAATTCGCGACGAAATTGTTGATTTTCTTGATCCAAAAATTGATTTTTGAATTCGCGACCAAATTCTTGATTTTCTTGATGCAAAACTTGTTTTTTGTATTCGCGACAAAATTCCCGATTTTCTTGATCCCAAACTAGATTTTTGTATTCGCGACAAAATTCTTGATTTTCTTGATCCAAAACTTGTTTTTTAAATTCGCGACCAAATTTTTGATTTTCTTGATCCCAAACTAGATTTTTGTATTCGCGACCAAATTCTTGATTTTCTTTATCCAAAACTAGATTTTGGAATTCGCGACCAAATTCTTGATTTTCTTGATCCAAAACTAGATTTTTGAATTCGCGACCAAATTCTTGATTTTCTTGATCCAAAACTAGATTTTTGAATTCCCGACCAAATTTTTGATTTTCTTGATGCAAAACTTGTTATTTGTATTCGCGACCAAATTCTTGATTTTCTTTATCCAAAACTTGTTTTTTGAATTCGCGACCAAATGTTTGATTTTCTTGATCCAAAACTAGATTTTTGAATTCGCGACAAAATTCTTGATTTTCTTGATCCCAAACTAGATTTTTTTGTATTCGCGACAAAATTCTTGATTTTCTTGATCCCAAACTAGATTTTTGTATTCGCGACAAAATTCTTGATTTTCTTGTTCCAAACCTAGATTTTTGAATTCGCGACCAAATTCTTGATTTTCTTGATCCAAAACTAGATTTTTGAATTCGCGACCAAATTATTGATTTTCTTGATCCAAAAATAGATTTTTGAATTCGCGACCAAATTCTTGATTTTCTTGATGCAAAACTTGTTGTTTGTATTCGCGACCAAATTCTTGATTTTCTTGATCCAAAACTTGTTTTTTGTATTCGCTACAAAATTCCTGATTTTCATGATCCCAAACGAGATTTTTGTATTCGCGACAAAATTCTTGATTTTCTTGTTCCAAACCTAGATTTTTGAATTCGCGACCAAATTCTTGATTTTCTTGATCCAAAAATTGATTTTTGAATTCGCGACCAAATTCTTGATTTTCTTGATGCAAAACTTGTTATTTGTATTCGCGGCCAAATTCTTGATATTCTTGATCCAAAACTTGTTTTTTGTATTCGCGACAAAATTCTTGATTTTCTTGATCCCAAACTAGATTTTTGTATTCGCGACAAAATTCTTGATTTTCTTGTTCCAAAACTAGATTTTTGAATTCGCGACCAAATTTTTGATTTTCTTGATCCAAAAATTGTTTTTTGTATTCGCGACAAAATTCTTGATTTTCTTGATCGAAAATTAGATTTTTGAATTCACGACCAAATTCTTGATTTTCTTGATCCAAAACTAGATTTTTGAATTCGCGACCAAATTCTTGACTTTCTTGATCCAAAACTAGATTTTTGAATTCGCGACCAAATTCTTGATTTTCTTGATCCAAAACTAGATTTTTGAATTCGCGACGAAATTATTGATTTTCTTGATCCAAAAATAGATTTTTGAATTCGCGACCAAATTCATGATTTTCTTGATGCAAAACTTGTTGTTTGTATTCGCGACCAAATTCTTGATTTTCTTGATCCAAAACTTGTTTTTTGTATTCGCGACAAAATTCCTGATTTTCATGATCCCAAACTAGATTTTTGTATTCGCGACAAAATTCTTGATTTTCTTGTTCCAAACCTAGATTTTTCAATTCGCGACCAAATTCTTGATTTTCTTGATCCAAAAATTGTTTTTTGTATTCGCGACAAAATTCTTGATTTTCTTGATCGAAAATTAGATTTTTGAATTCACGACCAAATTCTTGATTTTCTTGATCCAAAACTAGATTTTTGAATTCGCGACCAAATTCTTGATTTTCTTGATCCAAAACTAGATTTTTGAATTCGCGACCAAATTCTTGATTTTCTTGATCCAAAACTAGATTTTTGAATTCGCGACGAAATTATTGATTTTCTTGATCCAAAAATAGATTTTTGAATTCGCGACCAAATTCTTGATTTTCATGATCCCAAACTAGATTTTTGTATTCGCGACAAAATTCTTGATTTTCTTGTTCCAAACCTAGATTTTTCAATTCGCGACCAAATTCTTGATTTTCTTGATCCAAAACTTGTTTTTTGTATTCGCGACAAAATTCCTGATTTTCATGATCCCAAACTAGATTTTTGTATTCGCGACAAAATTCTTGATTTTCTTGTTCCAAACCTAGATTTTTCAATTCGCGACCAAATTCTTGATTTTCTTGATCCAAAACTAGATTTTTGAATTCGCGACGAAATTATTGATTTTCTTGATCCAAAAATAGATTTTTGAATACGCGACCAAATTCTTGATTTTCTTGATGCAAAACTTGTTGTTTGTATTCGCGACCAAATTCTTGATTTTCTTGATCCAAAACTTGTTTTTTGTATTCGCTACAAAATTCCTGATTTTCATGATCCCAAACTAGATTTTTGTATTCGCGACAAAATTCTTGATTTTCTTGTTCCAAACCTAGATTTTTGAATTCGCGACCAAATTATTGATTTTCTTGATCCAAAAATTGATTTTTGAATTCGCGACCAAATTCTTGATTTTCTTGATGCAAAACTTGTTATTTGTATTCGCGACCAAATTCTTGATATTCTTGATCCAAAACTTGTTTTTTGTATTCGCGACAAAATTCTTGATTTTCTTGATCCCAAACTAGATTTTTGTATTCGCGACAAAATTCTTGATTTTCTTGTTCCAAAACTAGATTTTTGAATTCGCGACCAAATTCTTGATTTTCTTGATACAAAAATTGTTTTTTGTATTCGCGACAAAATTCTTGATTTTCTTGATCGAAAATTAGATTTTGGAATTCACGACCAAATTCTTGATTTTCTTGATCCAAAAGTAGATTTTTGAATTCGCGACCAAATTCTTGATTTTCTTGATCCAAAACTAGATTTTTGAATTCACGACCAAATTCTTGATTTTCATGATCCAAAAGTAGATTTTTATATTCGCGACCAAATTCTTGATTTTCTTGATCCAAAACTAGATTTTTGAATTCGCGACCAAATTCTTGATTTTCTTGATGCAAAACTTGTTATTTGTATTCGCGACCAAATTCTTTATATTCTTGATCCAAAACTTGTTTTTTGTATTCGCGACCAAATTCTTGATTTTCTTGATCCCAAACTAGATTTTTGTATTCGCGACAAAATTCTTGATTTTCTTGTTCCAAACCTAGATTTTTGAATTCGCGACCAAATTATTGATTTTCTTGATCCAAAAATTGATTTTTGAATTCGCGACCAAATTCTTGATTTTCTTGATGCAAAACTTGTTATTTGTATTCGCGACCAAATTCTTGATATTCTTGATCCAAAACTTGTTTTTTGTATTCGCGACAAAATTCTTGATTTTCTTGATCCCAAACTAGATTTTTGTATTCGCGACAAAATTCTTGATTTTCTTGTTCCAAACCTAGATTTTTGAATTCGCGACCAAATTCTTGATTTTCTTGATCCAAAAATTGTTTTTTGTATTCGCGACAAAATTCTTGATTTTCTTGATCGAAAATTAGATTTTTGAATTCACGACCAAATTCTTGATTTTCTTGATCCAAAACTAGATTTTTGAATTCGCGACCAAATTCTTGATTTTCTTGATCCAAAACTAGATTTTTGAATTCGCGACCAAATTCTTGATTTTCTTGATCCAAAACTAGATTTTTGAATTCGCGACGAAATTATTGATTTTCTTGATCCAAAAATAGATTTTTGAATTCGCGACCAAATTCTTGATTTTCTTGATGCAAAACTTGTTGTTTGTATTCGCGACCAAATTCTTGATTTTCTTGATCCAAAACTTGTTTTTTGTATTCGCGACAAAATTCCTGATTTTCATGATCCCAAACTAGATTTTTGTATTCGCGACAAAATTCTTGATTTCTTGTTCCAAACCTAGATTTTTCAATTCGCGACCAAATTCTTGATTTTCTTGATCCAAAACTAGATTTTTGAATTCGCGACGAAATTATTGATTTTCTTGATCCAAAAATAGATTTTTGAATTCGCGACCAAATTCATGATTTTCTTGATGCAAAACTTGTTGTTTGTATTCGCGACCAAATTCTTGATTTTCTTGATCCAAAACTTGTTTTTTGTATTCGCGACAAAATTCCTGATTTTCATGATCCCAAACTAGATTTTTGTATTCGCGACAAAATTCTTGATTTTCTTGTTCCAAACCTAGATTTTTCAATTCGCGACCAAATTCTTGATTTTCTTGATCCAAAACTTGTTTTTTGTATTCGCGACAAAATTCCTGATTTTCATGATCCCAAACTAGATTTTTGTATTCGCGACAAAATTCTTGATTTTCTTGTTCCAAACCTAGATTTTTCAATACGCGACCAAATTCTTGATTTTCTTGATCCAAAACTAGATTTTTGAATTCGCGACGAAATTATTGATTTTCTTGATCCAAAAATAGATTTTTGAATACGCGACCAAATTCTTGATTTTCTTGATGCAAAACTTGTTGTTTGTATTCGCGACCAAATTCTTGATTTTCTTGATCCAAAACTTGTTTTTTGTATTCGCTACAAAATTCCTGATTTTCATGATCCCAAACTAGATTTTTGTATTCGCGACAAAATTCTTGATTTTCTTGTTCCAAACCTAGATTTTTGAATTCGCGACCAAATTATTGATTTTCTTGATCCAAAAATTGATTTTTGAATTCGCGACCAAATTCTTGATTTTCTTGATGCAAAACTTGTTATTTGTATTCGCGACCAAATTCTTGATATTCTTGATCCAAAACTTGTTTTTTGTATTCGCGACAAAATTCTTGATTTTCTTGATCCCAAACTAGATTTTTGTATTCGCGACAAAATTCTTGATTTTCTTGTTCCAAAACTAGATTTTTGAATTCGCGACCAAATTCTTGATTTTCTTGATACAAAAATTGTTTTTTGTATTCGCGACAAAATTCTTGATTTTCTTGATCGAAAATTAGATTGTGGAATTCACGACCAAATTCTTGATTTTCTTGATCCGAAAGTAGATTTTTGAATTCGCGACCAAATTCTTGATTTTCTTGATCCAAAACTAGATTTTTGAATTCACGACCAAATTCTTGATTTTCATGATCCAAAAGTAGATTTTTATATTCGCGACCAAATTCTTGATTTTCTTGATCCAAAACTAGATTTTTGAATTCGCGACCAAATTCTTGATTTTCTTGATGCAAAACTTGTTATTTGTATTCGCGACCAAATTCTTGATATTCTTGATCCAAAACTTGTTTTTTGTATTCGCGACCAAATTCTTGATTTTCTTGATCCCAAACTAGATTTTTGTATTCGCGACAAAATTCTTGATTTTCTTGTTCCAAACCTAGATTTTTGAATTCGCGACCAAATTATTGAATTTCTTGATCCAAAAATTGATTTTTGAATTCGCGACCAAATTCTTGATTTTCTTGATGCAAAACTTGTTATTTGTATTCGCGACCAAATTCTTGATATTCTTGATCCAAAACTTGTTTTTTGTATTCGCGACAAAATTCTTGATTTTCTTGATCCCAAACTAGATTTTTGTATTCGCGACAAAATTCTTGATTTTCTTGTTCCAAACCTAGATTTTTAAATTCGCGACCAAATTCTTGATTTTCTTGATCCAAAAATTGTTTTTTGTATTCGCGACAAAATTCTTGATTTTCTTGATCGAAAATTAGATTTTTGAATTCACGACCAAATTCTTGATTTTCTTGATCCAAAACTAGATTTTTGAATTCGCGACCAAATTCTTGATTTTCTTGATCCAAAACTAGATTTTTGAATTCGCGACCAAATTCTTGATTTTCTTGATCCAAAACTAGATTTTTGAATTCGCGACGAAATTATTGATTTTCTTGATCCAAAAATAGATTTTTGAATTCGCGACCAAATTCTTGATTTTCTTGATGCAAAACTTGTTGTTTGTATTCGCGACCAAATTCTTGATTTTCTTGATCCAAAACTTGTTTTTTGTATTCGCGACAAAATTCCTGATTTTCATGATCCCAAACTAGATTTTTGTATTCGCGACAAAATTCTTGATTTCTTGTTCCAAACCTAGATTTTTCAATTCGCGACCAAATTCTTGATTTTCTTGATCCAAAACTAGATTTTTGAATTCGCGACGAAATTATTGATTTTCTTGATCCAAAAATAGATTTTTGAATTCGCGACCAAATTCATGATTTTCTTGATGCAAAACTTGTTGTTTGTATTCGCGACCAAATTCTTGATTTTCTTGATCCAAAACTTGTTTTTTGTATTCGCTACAAAATTCCTGATTTTCATGATCCCAAACTAGATTTTTGTATTCGCGACAAAATTCTTGATTTTCTTGTTCCAAACCTAGATTTTTGAATTCGCGACCAAATTATTGATTTTCTTGATCCAAAAATTGATTTTTGAATTCGCGACCAAATTCTTGATTTTCTTGATGCAAAACTTGTTATTTGTATTCGCGACCAAATTCTTGATATTCTTGATCCAAAACTTGTTTTTTGTATTCGCGACAAAATTCTTGATTTTCTTGATCCCAAACTAGATTTTTGTATTCGCGACAAAATTCTTGATTTTCTTGTTCCAAAACTAGATTTTTGAATTCGCGACCAAATTCTTGATTTTCTTGATACAAAAATTGTTTTTTGTATTCGCGACAAAATTCTTGATTTTCTTATTCGAAAATTAGATTTTGGAATTCACGACCAAATTCTTGATTTTCTTGATCCAAAAGTAGATTTTTGAATTCGCGACCAAATTCTTGATTTTCTTGATCCAAAACTAGATTTTTGAATTCACGACCAAATTCTTGATTTTCATGATCCAAAAGTAGATTTTTATATTCGCGACCAAATTCTTAATTTTCTTGATCCAAAACTAGATTTTTGAATTCGCGACCAAATTCTTGATTTTCTTGATCCAAAACTAGATTTTTGAATTCACGACCAAATTCTTGATTTTCATGATCCAAAAGTAGATTTTTATATTCGCGACCAAATTCTTAATTTTCTTGATCCAAAACTAGATTTTTGAATTCGCGACCAAATTCTTGATTTTCTTGATGCAAAACTTGTTATTTGTATTCGCGACCAAATTCTTGATATTCTTGATCCAAAACTTGTTTTTTGTATTCGCGACCAAATTCTTGATTTTCTTGATCCCAAACTAGATTTTTGTATTCGCGACAAAATTTTTGATTTTCTTGATCCAAACCTAGATTTTTGAATTCGCGACCAAATTATTGATTTTCTTGATCCAAAAATTGATTTTTGAATTCGCGACCAAATTCTTGATTTTCTTGATGCAAAACTTGTTATTTGTATTCGCAACCAAATTCATGATTTTCTTGATCCAAAACTTGTTTTTTGTATTCGCGACAAAATTCTTGATTTTCTTGATCCCAAACTAGATTTTTGTATTCGCGACAAAATTCTTGATTTTCTTGTTCCAAACCTAGATTTTTGAATTCGCGACCAAATTCTTGATTTTCTTGATCCAAAAATTGTTTTTTGTATTCGCGACAAAATTCTTGATTTTCTTGATCGAAAATTAGATTTTTGAATTCACGACCAAATTCTTGATTTTCTTGATCCAAAAGTAGATTTTTGAATTCGCGACCAAATTCTTGATTTTCTTGATCCAAAACTAGATTTTTGAATTCCCGACCAAATTTTTGATTTTCTTGATCCAAAACTAGATTTTTGAATTCGCGACGAAATTATTGATTTTCTTGATCCCAAACTAGATTTTTGAATTCGCGACCAAATTCTTGATTTTCTTGATGCAAAACTTGTTATTTGTATTCGCGACCAAATTCTTGATATTCTTGATCCAAAACTTGTTTTTTGTATTCGCGACAAAATTCTTGATTTTCTTGATCCCAAACTAGATTTTTGTATTCGCGACAAAATTCTTGATTTTCTTGTTGCAAAACTAGATTTTTGAATTCGCGACCAAATTCTTGATTTTCTTGATCCAAAAATAGTTTTTTGTATTCGCGACAAAATTCTTGATTTTCTTGATCGAAAATTAGATTTTTGAATTCACGACCAAATTCTTGATTTTCTTGATCCAAAACTAGATTTTTGAATTCGCGACCAAATTCTTGATTTTCTTGATCCAAAACTAGATTTTTGAATTCGCGACCAAATTCTTGATTTTCTTGATCCAAAACTAGATTTTTGAATTCGCGACGAAATTATTGATTTTCTTGATCCAAAAATAGATTTTTGAATTCGCGACCAAATTCTTGATTTTCTTGATGCAAAACTTGTTGTTTGTATTCGCGACCAAATTCTTGATTTTCTTGATCCAAAACTTGTTTTTTGTATTCGCGACAAAATTCTTGATTTTCTTGATCCCAAACTAGATTTTTGTATTCGCGACAAAATTCTTGATTTTCTTGTTCTAAACCTAGATTTTTGAATTCGCGACCAAATTCTTGATTTTCTTGATCCAAAACTAGATTTTTGAATTCGCGACGAAATTATTGATTTTCTTGATCCAAAAATAGATTTTTGAATTCGCGACCAAATTCTTGATTTTCTTGATGCAAAACTTGTTGTTTGTATTCGCGACCAAATTCATGATTTTCTTGATCCAAAACTTGTTTTTTGTATTCGCTACAAAATTCCTGATTTTCATGATCCCAAACTAGATTTTTGTATTCGCGACAAAATTC
This sequence comes from x Bolboschoenoplectus mariqueter, assembly GCA_037678475.1. Taxonomy (NCBI): domain Eukaryota; kingdom Viridiplantae; phylum Streptophyta; class Magnoliopsida; order Poales; family Cyperaceae; genus x Bolboschoenoplectus; species x Bolboschoenoplectus mariqueter. The sequence continues at coordinate 167,241 of CM075268.1, read as the reverse complement.
TTGATTTTCTTGTTCCAAACCTATATTTTTGAATTCGCGACCAAATTATTGATTTTCATGATCCAAAAATTGATTTTTGAATTCGCGACCAAATTCTTGATTTTCTTGATGCAAAACTTGTTGTTTGTATTCGCGACCAAATTCTTGATTTTCTTGATCCAAAACTTGTTTTTTGTATTCGCGACAAAATTCCTGATTTTCATGATCCCAAACTAGATTTTTGTATTCGCGACAAAATTCTTGATTTCTTGTTCCAAACCTAGATTTTTCAATTCGCGACCAAATTCTTGATTTTCTTGATCCAAAACTAGATTTTTGAATTCGCGACGAAATTATTGATTTTCTTGATCCAAAAATAGATTTTTGAATTCGCGACCAAATTCATGATTTTCTTGATGCAAAACTTGTTGTTTGTATTCGCGACCAAATTCTTGATTTTCTTGATCCAAAACTTGTTTTTTGTATTCGCTACAAAATTCCTGATTTTCATGATCCCAAACTAGATTTTTGTATTCGCGACAAAATTCTTGATTTTCTTGTTCCAAACCTAGATTTTTGAATTCGCGACCAAATTATTGATTTTCTTGATCCAAAAATTGATTTTTGAATTCGCGACCAAATTCTTGATTTTCTTGATGCAAAACTTGTTATTTGTATTCGCGACCAAATTCTTGATATTCTTGATCCAAAACTTGTTTTTTGTATTCGCGACAAAATTCTTGATTTTCTTGATCCCAAACTAGATTTTTGTATTCGCGACAAAATTCTTGATTTTCTTGTTCCAAAACTAGATTTTTGAATTCGCGACCAAATTCTTGATTTTCTTGATACAAAAATTGTTTTTTGTATTCGCGACAAAATTCTTGATTTTCTTATTCGAAAATTAGATTTTGGAATTCACGACCAAATTCTTGATTTTCTTGATCCAAAAGTAGATTTTTGAATTCGCGACCAAATTCTTGATTTTCTTGATCCAAAACTAGATTTTTGAATTCACGACCAAATTCTTGATTTTCATGATCCAAAAGTAGATTTTTATATTCGCGACCAAATTCTTAATTTTCTTGATCCAAAACTAGATTTTTGAATTCGCGACCAAATTCTTGATTTTCTTGATCCAAAACTAGATTTTTGAATTCACGACCAAATTCTTGATTTTCATGATCCAAAAGTAGATTTTTATATTCGCGACCAAATTCTTAATTTTCTTGATCCAAAACTAGATTTTTGAATTCGCGACCAAATTCTTGATTTTCTTGATGCAAAACTTGTTATTTGTATTCGCGACCAAATTCTTGATATTCTTGATCCAAAACTTGTTTTTTGTATTCGCGACCAAATTCTTGATTTTCTTGATCCCAAACTAGATTTTTGTATTCGCGACAAAATTTTTGATTTTCTTGATCCAAACCTAGATTTTTGAATTCGCGACCAAATTATTGATTTTCTTGATCCAAAAATTGATTTTTGAATTCGCGACCAAATTCTTGATTTTCTTGATGCAAAACTTGTTATTTGTATTCGCAACCAAATTCATGATTTTCTTGATCCAAAACTTGTTTTTTGTATTCGCGACAAAATTCTTGATTTTCTTGATCCCAAACTAGATTTTTGTATTCGCGACAAAATTCTTGATTTTCTTGTTCCAAACCTAGATTTTTGAATTCGCGACCAAATTCTTGATTTTCTTGATCCAAAAATTGTTTTTTGTATTCGCGACAAAATTCTTGATTTTCTTGATCGAAAATTAGATTTTTGAATTCACGACCAAATTCTTGATTTTCTTGATCCAAAAGTAGATTTTTGAATTCGCGACCAAATTCTTGATTTTCTTGATCCAAAACTAGATTTTTGAATTCCCGACCAAATTTTTGATTTTCTTGATCCAAAACTAGATTTTTGAATTCGCGACGAAATTATTGATTTTCTTGATCCCAAACTAGATTTTTGAATTCGCGACCAAATTCTTGATTTTCTTGATGCAAAACTTGTTATTTGTATTCGCGACCAAATTCTTGATATTCTTGATCCAAAACTTGTTTTTTGTATTCGCGACAAAATTCTTGATTTTCTTGATCCCAAACTAGATTTTTGTATTCGCGACAAAATTCTTGATTTTCTTGTTGCAAAACTAGATTTTTGAATTCGCGACCAAATTCTTGATTTTCTTGATCCAAAAATAGTTTTTTGTATTCGCGACAAAATTCTTGATTTTCTTGATCGAAAATTAGATTTTTGAATTCACGACCAAATTCTTGATTTTCTTGATCCAAAACTAGATTTTTGAATTCGCGACCAAATTCTTGATTTTCTTGATCCAAAACTAGATTTTTGAATTCGCGACCAAATTCTTGATTTTCTTGATCCAAAACTAGATTTTTGAATTCGCGACGAAATTATTGATTTTCTTGATCCAAAAATAGATTTTTGAATTCGCGACCAAATTCTTGATTTTCTTGATGCAAAACTTGTTGTTTGTATTCGCGACCAAATTCTTGATTTTCTTGATCCAAAACTTGTTTTTTGTATTCGCGACAAAATTCTTGATTTTCTTGATCCCAAACTAGATTTTTGTATTCGCGACAAAATTCTTGATTTTCTTGTTCTAAACCTAGATTTTTGAATTCGCGACCAAATTCTTGATTTTCTTGATCCAAAACTAGATTTTTGAATTCGCGACGAAATTATTGATTTTCTTGATCCAAAAATAGATTTTTGAATTCGCGACCAAATTCTTGATTTTCTTGATGCAAAACTTGTTGTTTGTATTCGCGACCAAATTCATGATTTTCTTGATCCAAAACTTGTTTTTTGTATTCGCTACAAAATTCCTGATTTTCATGATCCCAAACTAGATTTTTGTATTCGCGACAAAATTCTTGATTTTCTTGTTCCAAACCTATATTTTTGAATTCGCGACCAAATTATTGATTTTCATGATCCAAAAATTGATTTTTGAATTCGCGACCAAATTCTTGATTTTCTTGATGCAAAACTTGTTATTTGTATTCGCGACCAAATTCTTGATATTCTTGATCCAAAACTTGTTTTTTGTATTCGCGACAAAATTCTTGATTTTCTTGATCCCAAACTAGATTTTTGTATTCGCGACAAAATTCTTGATTTTCTTGTTCCAAAACTAGATTTTTGAATTCGCGACCAAATTCTTGATTTTCTTGATCCAAAAATTGTTTTTTGTATTCGCGACAAAATTCTTGATTTTCTTGATCGAAAATTAGATTTTGGAATTCACGACCAAATTCTTGATTTTCTTGATCCAAAAGTAGATTTTTGAATTCGCGACCAAATTCTTTATTTTCTTGATCCAAAACTAGATTTTTGAATTCACGACCAAATTCTTGATTTTCATGATCCAAAAGTAGATTTTTATATTCGTGACCAAATTCTTGATTTTCTTGATCCAAAACTAGATTTTTGAATTCGCGACCAAATTCTTGATTTTCTTGATGCAAAACTTGTAATTTGTATTCGCGACCAAATTCTTGATATTCTTGATCCAAAACATGTTTTTTGTATTCGCGACAAAATTCTTAATTTTCTTGATCCCAAACTAGATTTTTGTATTCGCGACAAAATTCTTGATTTTCTTGTTCCAAAACTAGATTTTTGAATTCGCGACCAAATTCTTGATTTTCTTGATCCAAAACTAGATTTTTGAATTCGCGACGAAATTATTGATTTTCTTGATCCAAAAATAGATTTTTGAATTCGCGACCAAATTCTTGATTTTCTTGATGCAAAACTTGTTGTTTGTATTCGCGACCAAATTCTTGATTTTCTTGATCCAAAACTTGTTTTTTGTATTCGCTACAAAATTCCTGATTTTCATGATCCCAAACTAGATTTTTGTATTCGCGACAAAATTCTTGATTTTCTTGTTCCAAACCTAGATTTTTGAATTCGCGACCAAATTATTGATTTTCTTGATCCAAAAATTGATTTTTGAATTCGCGACCAAATTCTTGATTTTCTTGATGCAAAACTTGTTATTTGTATTCGCGACCAAATTCTTGATATTCTTGATCCAAAACTTGTTTTTTGTATTCGCGACAAAATTCTTGATTTTCTTGATCCCAAACTAGATTTTTGTATTCGCGACAAAATTCTTGATTTTCTTGTTCCAAAACTAGATTTTTGAATTCGCGACCAAATTCTTGATTTTCTTGATACAAAAATTGTTTTTTGTATTCGCGACAAAATTCTTGATTTTCTTGATCGAAAATTAGATTGTGGAATTCACGACCAAATTCTTGATTTTCTTGATCCGAAAGTAGATTTTTGAATTCGCGACCAAATTCTTGATTTTCTAGATCCAAAACTAGATTTTTGAATTCACGACCAAATTCTTGATTTTCATGATCCAAAAGTAGATTTTTATATTCGCGACCAAATTCTTGATTTTCTTGATCCAAAACTAGATTTTTGAATTCGCGACCAAATTCTTGATTTTCTTGATGCAAAACTTGTTATTTGTATTCGCGACCAAATTCTTGATATTCTTGATCCAAAACTTGTTTTTTGTATTCGCGACCAAATTCTTGATTTTCTTGATCCCAAACTAGATTTTTGTATTCGCGACAAAATTCTTGATTTTCTTGTTCCAAACCTAGATTTTTGAATTCGCGACCAAATTATTGATTTTCTTGATCCAAAAATTGATTTTTGAATTCGCGACCAAATTCTTGATTTTCTTGATGCAAAACTTGTTATTTGTATTCGCGACCAAATTCTTGATATTCTTGATCCAAAACTTGTTTTTTGTATTCGCGACAAAATTCTTGATTTTCTTGATCCCAAACTAGATTTTTGTATTCGCGACAAAATTCTTGATTTTCTTGTTCCAAACCTAGATTTTTAAATTCGCGACCAAATTCTTGATTTTCTTGATCCAAAAATTGTTTTTTGTATTCGCGACAAAATTCTTGATTTTCTTGATCGAAAATTAGATTTTTGAATTCACGACCAAATTCTTGATTTTCTTGATCCAAAACTAGATTTTTGAATTCGCGACCAAATTCTTGATTTTCTTGATCCAAAACTAGATTTTTGAATTCGCGACCAAATTCTTGATTTTCTTGATCCAAAACTAGATTTTTGAATTCGCGACGAAATTATTGATTTTCTTGATCCAAAAATAGATTTTTGAATTCGCGACCAAATTCTTGATTTTCTTGATGCAAAACTTGTTGTTTGTATTCGCGACCAAATTCTTGATTTTCTTGATCCAAAACTTGTTTTTTGTATTCGCGACAAAATTCCTGATTTTCATGATCCCAAACTAGATTTTTGTATTCGCGACAAAATTCTTGATTTCTTGTTCCAAACCTAGATTTTTCAATTCGCGACCAAATTCTTGATTTTCTTGATCCAAAACTAGATTTTTGAATTCGCGACGAAATTATTGATTTTCTTGATCCAAAAATAGATTTTTGAATTCGCGACCAAATTCATGATTTTCTTGATGCAAAACTTGTTATTTGTATTCGCGACCAAATTCTTGATTTTCTTGATCCAAAACTTGTTTTTTGTATTCGCTACAAAATTCCTGATTTTCATGATCCCAAACTAGATTTTTGTATTCGCGACAAAATTCTTGATTTTCTTGTTCCAAACCTAGATTTTTGAATTCGCGACCAAATTATTGATTTTCTTGATCCAAAAATTGATTTTTGAATTCGCGACCAAATTCTTGATTTTCTTGATGCAAAACTTGTTATTTGTATTCGCGACCAAATTCTTGATATTCTTGATCCAAAACTTGTTTTTTGTATTCGCGACAAAATTCTTGATTTTCTTGATCCCAAACTAGATTTTTGTATTCGCGACAAAATTCTTGATTTTCTTGTTCCAAAACTAGATTTTTGAATTCGCGACCAAATTCTTGATTTTCTTGATACAAAAATTGTTTTTTGTATTCGCGACAAAATTCTTGATTTTCTTATTCGAAAATTAGATTTTGGAATTCACGACCAAATTCTTGATTTTCTTGATCCAAAAGTAGATTTTTGAATTCGCGACCAAATTCTTGATTTTCTTGATCCAAAACTAGATTTTTGAATTCACGACCAAATTCTTGATTTTCATGATCCAAAAGTAGATTTTTATATTCGCGACCAAATTCTTAATTTTCTTGATCCAAAACTAGATTTTTGAATTCGCGACCAAATTCTTGATTTTCTTGATCCAAAACTAGATTTTTGAATTCACGACCAAATTCTTGATTTTCATGATCCAAAAGTAGATTTTTATATTCGCGACCAAATTCTTAATTTTCTTGATCCAAAACTAGATTTTTGAATTCGCGACCAAATTCTTGATTTTCTTGATGCAAAACTTGTTATTTGTATTCGCGACCAAATTCTTGATATTCTTGATCCAAAACTTGTTTTTTGTATTCGCGACCAAATTCTTGATTTTCTTGATCCCAAACTAGATTTTTGTATTCGCGACAAAATTTTTGATTTTCTTGATCCAAACCTAGATTTTTGAATTCGCGACCAAATTATTGATTTTCTTGATCCAAAAATTGATTTTTGAATTCGCGACCAAATTCTTGATTTTCTTGATGCAAAACTTGTTATTTGTATTCGCAACCAAATTCATGATTTTCTTGATCCAAAACTTGTTTTTTGTATTCGCGACAAAATTCTTGATTTTCTTGATCCCAAACTAGATTTTTGTATTCGCGACAAAATTCTTGATTTTCTTGTTCCAAACCTAGATTTTTGAATTCGCGACCAAATTCTTGATTTTCTTGATCCAAAAATTGTTTTTTGTATTCGCGACAAAATTCTTGATTTTCTTGATCGAAAATTAGATTTTTGAATTCACGACCAAATTCTTGATTTTCTTGATCCAAAAGTAGATTTTTGAATTCGCGACCAAATTCTTGATTTTCTTGATCCAAAACTAGATTTTTGAATTCCCGACCAAATTTTTGATTTTCTTGATCCAAAACTAGATTTTTGAATTCGCGACGAAATTATTGATTTTCTTGATCCCAAACTAGATTTTTGAATTCGCGACCAAATTCTTGATTTTCTTGATGCAAAACTTGTTATTTGTATTCGCGACCAAATTCTTGATATTCTTGATCCAAAACTTGTTTTTTGTATTCGCGACAAAATTCTTGATTTTCTTGATCCCAAACTAGATTTTTGTATTCGCGACAAAATTCTTGATTTTCTTGTTGCAAAACTAGATTTTTGAATTCGCGACCAAATTCTTGATTTTCTTGATCCAAAAATAGTTTTTTGTATTCGCGACAAAATTCTTGATTTTCTTGATCGAAAATTAGATTTTTGAATTCACGACCAAATTCTTGATTTTCTTGATCCAAAACTAGATTTTTGAATTCGCGACCAAATTCTTGATTTTCTTGATCCAAAACTAGATTTTTGAATTCGCGACCAAATTCTTGATTTTCTTGATCCAAAACTAGATTTTTGAATTCGCGACGAAATTATTGATTTTCTTGATCCAAAAATAGATTTTTGAATTCGCGACCAAATTCTTGATTTTCTTGATGCAAAACTTGTTGTTTGTATTCGCGACCAAATTCTTGATTTTCTTGATCCAAAACTTGTTTTTTGTATTCGCGACAAAATTCTTGATTTTCTTGATCCCAAACTAGATTTTTGTATTCGCGACAAAATTCTTGATTTTCTTGTTCTAAACCTAGATTTTTGAATTCGCGACCAAATTCTTGATTTTCTTGATCCAAAACTAGATTTTTGAATTCGCGACGAAATTATTGATTTTCTTGATCCAAAAATAGATTTTTGAATTCGCGACCAAATTCTTGATTTTCTTGATGCAAAACTTGTTGTTTGTATTCGCGACCAAATTCATGATTTTCTTGATCCAAAACTTGTTTTTTGTATTCGCTACAAAATTCCTGATTTTCATGATCCCAAACTAGATTTTTGTATTCGCGACAAAATTCTTGATTTTCTTGTTCCAAACCTATATTTTTGAATTCGCGACCAAATTATTGATTTTCATGATCCAAAAATTGATTTTTGAATTCGCGACCAAATTCTTGATTTTCTTGATGCAAAACTTGTTATTTGTATTCGCGACCAAATTCTTGATATTCTTGATCCAAAACTTGTTTTTTGTATTCGCGACAAAATTCTTGATTTTCTTGATCCCAAACTAGATTTTTGTATTCGCGACAAAATTCTTGATTTTCTTGTTCCAAAACTAGATTTTTGAATTCGCGACCAAATTCTTGATTTTCTTGATCCAAAAATTGTTTTTTGTATTCGCGACAAAATTCTTGATTTTCTTGATCGAAAATTAGATTTTGGAATTCACGACCAAATTCTTGATTTTCTTGATCCAAAAGTAGATTTTTGAATTCGCGACCAAATTCTTTATTTTCTTGATCCAAAACTAGATTTTTGAATTCACGACCAAATTCTTGATTTTCATGATCCAAAAGTAGATTTTTATATTCGTGACCAAATTCTTGATTTTCTTGATCCAAAACTAGATTTTTGAATTCGCGACCAAATTCTTGATTTTCTTGATGCAAAACTTGTAATTTGTATTCGCGACCAAATTCTTGATATTCTTGATCCAAAACATGTTTTTTGTATTCGCGACAAAATTCTTAATTTTCTTGATCCCAAACTAGATTTTTGTATTCGCGACAAAATTCTTGATTTTCTTGTTCCAAAACTAGATTTTTGAATTCGCGACCAAATTCTTGATTTTCTTGATCCAAAAATTGTTTTTTGTATTCGCGACAAAATTCTTGATTTTCTTGATCGAAATTTAGATTTTTGAATTCACGACCAAATTCTTGATTTTCTTGATCCAAAACTAGATTTTTGAATTCGCGACCAAATCCTTGATTTTCTTGATCCAAAACTAGATTTTTGAATTCGCGACCAAATTCTTGATTTTCTTGATCCAAAACTAGATTTTTGAATTCGCGACGAAATTATTGATTTTCTTGATCCAAAAATAGATTTTTGAATTCGCGACCAAATTCTTGATTTTCTTGATGCAAAACTTGTTGTTTGTATTCGCGACCAAATTCTTGATTTTCTTGATCCAAAACTTGTTTTTTGTATTCGCGACAAAATTCCTGATTTTCATGATCCCAAACTAGATTTTTGTATTCGCGACAGAATTCTGGATTTTCTTGTTCCAAACCTAGATTTTTCAATTCGCGACCAAATTATTGATTTTCTTGATCCAAAAATTGATTTTTGAATTCGCGACCAAATTCTTGATTTTCTTGATGCAAAACTTGTTATTTGTATTCGCGACCAAATTCATGATTTTCTTGATCCAAAACTTGTTTTTTGTATTCGCGACAAAATTCTTGATTTTCTTGATCCCAAACTAGATTTTTGTATTCGCGACAAAATTCTTGATTTTCTTGTTCCAAACCTAGATTTTTGAATTCGCGACCAAATTCTTGATTTTCTTGATCCAAAACATGTTTTTTGTATTCGCGACCAAATTCTTGATTTTCTTCATCGAAAACTAGATTTTTTAATTCGCGACCAAATTCTTGATTTTCTTGATCCAAAACTAGATTTTTGAATTCGCGACGAAATTATTGATTTTCTTGATCCCAAACTAGATTATTGAATTCGCGACCAAATTCTTGATTTTCTTGATGCAAAACTTGTTGTTTGTATTCGCGACCAAATTCTTGATTTTCTTGATCCAAAACTAGATTTTTGAATTCGCGACGAAATTGTTGATTTTCTTGATCCAAAAATTGATTTTTGAATTCGCGACCAAATTCTTGATTTTCTTGATGCAAAACTTGTTATTTGTATTCGCGACCAAATTCTTGATTTTCTTGATCCAAAAATTGCTTTTTTTATTCGCGACCAAATTCTTGATTTTCTTGATCGAAAACTAGATTTTTGAATTCACGACCAAATTTTTGATTTTCTTGATCCAAAACTAGATTTTTGAATTCGCGACGAAATTATTGATTTTCTTGATCCCAAACTAGATTTTTGAATTCGCGACAAAATTCTTGATTTTCTTGATCCAAAAGTAGATTTTTGAATTCGCGACCAAATTCCTGATTTTCTTGATCCAAAACTAGATTTTTGAATTCCCGACCAAATTTTTGATTTTCTTGATCCAAAACTAGATTTTTGAATTCGCGACGAAATTATTGATTTTCTTGATCCCAAACTAGATTTTTGAATTCGCGACCAAATTCTTGATTTTCTTGATGCAAAACTTGTTATTTGTATTCGCGACCAAATTCTTGATATTCTTGATCCAAAACTTGTTTTTTGTATTCGCGACAAAATTCTTGATTTTCTTGATCCCAAACTAGATTTTTGTATTCGCGACAAAATTCTTGATTTTCTTGTTCCAAAACTAGATTTTTGAATTCGCGACCAAATTCTTGATTTTCTTGATCCAAAAATTGTTTTTTGTATTCGCGACAAATTTCTTGATTTTCTTGATCGAAAATTAGATTTTTGAATTCACGACCAAATTCTTGATTTTCTTGATCCAAAACTAGATTTTTGAATTCGCGACCAAATTCTTGATTTTCTTGATCCAAAACTAGATTTTTGAATTCGCGACCAAATTCTTGATTTTCTTGATCCAAAACTAGATTTTTGAATTCGCGACGAAATTATTGATTTTCTTGATCCAAAAATAGATTTTTGAATTCGCGACCAAATTCTTGATTTTCTTGATGCAAAACTTGTTGTTTGTATTCGCGACCAAATTCTTGATTTTCTTGATCCAAAACTTGTTTTTTGTATTCGCGACAAAATTCCTGATTTTCATGATTCCAAACTAGATTTTTGTATTCGCGACAAAATTCTGGATTTTCTTGTTCCAAACCTAGATTTTTCAATTCGCGACCAAATTATTGATTTTCTTGATCCAAAAATTGATTTTTGAATTCGCGACCAAATTCTTGATTTTCTTGATGCAAAACTTGTTATTTGTATTCGCGACCAAATTCATGATTTTCTTGATCCAAAACTTGTTTTTTGTATTCGCGACAAAATTCTTGATTTTCTTGATCCCAAACTAGATTTTTGTATTCGCGACAAAATTCTTGATTTTCTTGTTCCAAACCTAGATTTTTGAATTCGCGACCAAATTCTTGATTTTCTTGATCCAAAACTTGTTTTTTGTATTCGCGACCAAATTCTTGATTTTCTTCATCGAAAACTAGATTTTTTAATTCACGACCAAATTCTTGATTTTCTTGATCCAAAACTAGATTTTTGAATTCGCGACGAAATTATTGATTTTCTTGATCCCAAACTAGATTATTGAATTCGCGACCAAATTCTTGATTTTCTTGATGCAAAACTTGTTGTTTGTATTCGCGACCAAATTCTTGATTTTCTTGATCCAAAACTAGATTTTTGAATTCGCGACGAAATTGTTGATTTTCTTGATCCAAAAATTGATTTTTGAATTCGCGACCAAATTCTTGATTTTCTTGATGCAAAACTTGTTATTTGTATTCGCGACCAAATTCTTGATTTTCTTGATCCAAAAATTGCTTTTTTTATTCGCGACCAAATTCTTGATTTTCTTGATCGAAAACTAGATTTTTGAATTCACGACCAAATTTTTGATTTTCTTGATCCAAAACTAGATTTTTGAATTCGCGACGAAATTATTGATTTTCTTGATCCCAAACTAGATTTTTGAATTCGCGACAAAATTCTTGATTTTCTTGATCCAAAAGTAGATTTTTGAATTCGCGACCAAATTCCTGATTTTCTTGATCCAAAACTAGATTTTTGAATTCCCGACCAAATTTTTGATTTTCTTGATCCAAAACTAGATTTTTGAATTCGCGACGAAATTATTGATTTTCTTGATCCCAAACTAGATTTTTGAATTCGCGACCAAATTCTTGATTTTCTTGATGCAAAACTTGTTATTTGTATTCGCGACCAAATTCTTGATATTCTTGATCCAAAACTAGATTTTTGAATTCGCGACCAAATTCTTGATTTTCTTGATCCAAAACTAGATTTTTGAATTCGCGACGAAATTATTGATTTTCTTGATCCAAAAATAGATTTTTGAATTCGCGACCAAATTCTTGATTTTCTTGATGCAAAACTTGTTGTTTGTATTCGCGACTAAATTCTTGATTTTCTTGATCCAAAACTTGTTTTTTGTATTCGCGACAAAATTCCTGATTTTCATGATCCCAAACTAGATTTTTGTATTCGCGACAAAATTCTTGATTTTCTTGTTCCAAACCTAGATTTTTCAATTCGCGACCAAATTATTGATTTTCTTGATCCAAAAATTGATTTTTGAATTCGCGACCAAATTCTTGATTTTCTTGATGCAAAACTTGTTATTTGTATTCGCGACCAAATTCATGATTTTCTTGATCCAAAACTTGTTTTATGTATTCGCGACAAAATTCTTGATTTTCTTGATCCCAAACTAGATTTTTGTATTCGCAACAAAATTCTTGATTTTCTTGTTCCAAACCTAGATTTTTGTATTCGCGACCAAATTCATGATTTTCTTGATCCAAAACTTGTTTTATGTATTCGCGACAAAATTCTTGATTTTCTTGATCCCAAACTAGATTTTTGTATTCGCGACAAAATTCTTGATTTTCTTGTTCCAAACCTAGATTTTTGAATTCACGACCAAATTTTTGATTTTCTTGATCCAAAACTAGATTTTTGAATTCGCGACGAAATTATTGATTTTCTTGATCCCAAACTAGATTTTTGAATTCGCGACAAAATTCTTGATTTTCTTGATCCAAAAGTAGATTTTTGAATTCGCGACCAAATTCTTGATTTTCTTGATCCAAAACTAGATTTTTGAATTCCCGACCAAATTTTTGATTTTCTTGATCCAAAACTAGATTTTTGAATTCGCGACGAAATTATTGATTTTCTTGATCCCAAACTAGATTTTTGAATTCGCGACCAAATTCTTGATTTTCTTGATGCAAAACTTGTTATTTGTATTCGCGACCAAATTCTTGATATTCTTGATCCAAAACTTGTTTTTTGTATTCGCGACAAAATTCTTGATTTTCTTGATCCCAAACTAGATTTTTGTATTCGCGACAAAATTCTTGATTTTCTTGTTCCAAAACTAGATTTTTGAATTCGCGACCAAATTCTTGATTTTCTTGATCCAAAAATTGTTTTTTGTATTCGCGACAAAATTCTTGATTTTCTTGATCGAAAATTAGATTTTTGAATTCACGACCAAATTCTTGATTTTCTTGATCCAAAACTAGATTTTTGAATTCGCGACCAAATTCTTGATTTTCTTGATGCAAAACTTGTTATTTGTATTCGCGACCAAATTCATGATTTTCTTGATCCAAAACTTGTTTTTTGTATTCGCGACAAAATTCTTGATTTTCTTGATCCCAAACTAGATTTTTGTATTCGCGACAAAATTCTTGATTTTCTTGTTCCAAACCTAGATTTTTGAATTCGCGACCAAATTCTTGATTTTCTTGATCCAAAACTTGTTTTTTGTATTCGCGACCAAATTCTTGATTTTCTTCATCGAAAACTAGATTTTTTAATTCACGACCAAATTCTTGATTTTCTTGATCCAAAACTAGATTTTTGAATTCGCGACGAAATTATTGATTTTCTTGATCCCAAACTAGATTATTGAATTCGCGACCAAATTCTTGATTTTCTTGATGCAAAACTTGTTGTTTGTATTCGCGACCAAATTCTTGATTTTCTTGATCCAAAACTAGATTTTTGAATTCGCGACGAAATTGTTGATTTTCTTGATCCAAAAATTGATTTTTGAATTCGCGACCAAATTCTTGATTTTCTTGATGCAAAACTTGTTATTTGTATTCGCGACCAAATTCTTGATTTTCTTGATCCAAAAATTGCTTTTTTTATTCGCGACCAAATTCTTGATTTTCTTGATCGAAAACTAGATTTTTGAATTCACGACCAAATTTTTGATTTTCTTGATCCAAAACTAGATTTTTGAATTCGCGACGAAATTATTGATTTTCTTGATCCCAAACTAGATTTTTGAATTCGCGACAAAATTCTTGATTTTCTTGATCCAAAAGTAGATTTTTGAATTCGCGACCAAATTCCTGATTTTCTTGATCCAAAACTAGATTTTTGAATTCCCGACCAAATTTTTGATTTTCTTGATCCAAAACTAGATTTTTGAATTCGCGACGAAATTATTGATTTTCTTGATCCCAAACTAGATTTTTGAATTCGCGACCAAATTCTTGATTTTCTTGATGCAAAACTTGTTATTTGTATTCGCGACCAAATTCTTGATATTCTTGATCCAAAACTAGATTTTTGAATTCGCGACCAAATTCTTGATTTTCTTGATCCAAAACTAGATTTTTGAATTCGCGACGAAATTATTGATTTTCTTGATCCAAAAATAGATTTTTGAATTCGCGACCAAATTCTTGATTTTCTTGATGCAAAACTTGTTGTTTGTATTCGCGACTAAATTCTTGATTTTCTTGATCCAAAACTTGTTTTTTGTATTCGCGACAAAATTCCTGATTTTCATGATCCCAAACTAGATTTTTGTATTCGCGACAAAATTCTTGATTTTCTTGTTCCAAACCTAGATTTTTCAATTCGCGACCAAATTATTGATTTTCTTGATCCAAAAATTGATTTTTGAATTCGCGACCAAATTCTTGATTTTCTTGATGCAAAACTTGTTATTTGTATTCGCGACCAAATTCATGATTTTCTTGATCCAAAACTTGTTTTATGTATTCGCGACAAAATTCTTGATTTTCTTGATCCCAAACTAGATTTTTGTATTCGCAACAAAATTCTTGATTTTCTTGTTCCAAACCTAGATTTTTGTATTCGCGACCAAATTCATGATTTTCTTGATCCAAAACTTGTTTTATGTATTCGCGACAAAATTCTTGATTTTCTTGATCCCAAACTAGATTTTTGTATTCGCGACAAAATTCTTGATTTTCTTGTTCCAAACCTAGATTTTTGAATTCACGACCAAATTTTTGATTTTCTTGATCCAAAACTAGATTTTTGAATTCGCGACGAAATTATTGATTTTCTTGATCCCAAACTAGATTTTTGAATTCGCGACAAAATTCTTGATTTTCTTGATCCAAAAGTAGATTTTTGAATTCGCGACCAAATTCTTGATTTTCTTGATCCAAAACTAGATTTTTGAATTCCCGACCAAATTTTTGATTTTCTTGATCCAAAACTAGATTTTTGAATTCGCGACGAAATTATTGATTTTCTTGATCCCAAACTAGATTTTTGAATTCGCGACCAAATTCTTGATTTTCTTGATGCAAAACTTGTTATTTGTATTCGCGACCAAATTCTTGATATTCTTGATCCAAAACTTGTTTTTTGTATTCGCGACAAAATTCTTGATTTTCTTGATCCCAAACTAGATTTTTGTATTCGCGACAAAATTCTTGATTTTCTTGTTCCAAAACTAGATTTTTGAATTCGCGACCAAATTCTTGATTTTCTTGATCCAAAAATTGTTTTTTGTATTCGCGACAAAATTCTTGATTTTCTTGATCGAAAATTAGATTTTTGAATTCACGACCAAATTCTTGATTTTCTTGATCCAAAACTAGATTTTTGAATTCGCGACCAAATTCTTGATTTTCTTGATCCAAAACTAGATTTTTGAATTCGCGACCAAATTATTGATTTTCTTGATCCAAAACTAGATTTTTGAATTCGCGACGAAATTATTGATTTTCTTGATCCAAAAATAGATTTTTGAATTCGCGACCAAATTCTTGATTTTCTTGATGCAAAACTTGTTTTTGTATTCGCAACCAAATTCTTGATTTTCTTAATCCAAAACTTGTTTTTTGTATTCGCGACAAAATTCCTGATTTTCATGATCCCAAACTAGATTTTTGTATTCGCGACAAAATTCTGGATTTTCTTGTTCCAAACCTAGATTTTTCAATTCGCGACCAAATTATTGATTTTCTTGATCCAAAAATTGATTTTTGAATTCGCGACCAAATTCTTGATTTTCTTGATCGAAAACTAGATTTTTGAATTCACGACCAAATTTTTGATTTTCTTGATCCAAAACTAGATTTTTGAATTCGCGACGAAATTATTGATTTTCTTGATCCCAAACTAGATTTTTGAATTCGCGACAAAATTCTTGATTTTCTTGATCCAAAAGTAGATTTTTGAATTCGCGACCAAATTCCTGATTTTCTTGATCCAAAACTAGATTTTTGAATTCCCGACCAAATTTTTGATTTTCTTGATCCAAAACTAGATTTTTAAATTCGCGACGAAATTATTGATTTTCTTGATCCCAAACTAGATTTTTGAATTCGCGACCAAATTCTTGATTTTCTTGATGCAAAACTTGTTATTTGTATTCGCGACCAAATTCTTGATATTCTTGATCCAAAACTAGATTTTTGAATTCGCGACCAAATTCTTGATTTTCTTGATCCAAAACTAGATTTTTGAATTCGCGACGAAATTATTGATTTTCTTGATCCAAAAATAGATTTTTGAATTCGCGACCAAATTCTTGATTTTCTTGATACAAAACTTGTTGTTTGTATTCGCGACTAAATTCTTGATTTTCTTGATCCAAAACTTGTTTTTTGTATTCGCGACAAAATTCCTGATTTTCATGATACCAAACTATATTTTTGTATTCGCGACAAAATTCTTGATTTTCTTGTTCCAAACCTAGATTTTTCAATTCGCGACCAAATTATTGATTTTCTTGATCCAAAAATTGATTTTTGAATTCGCGACCAAATTCTTGATTTTCTTGTTCCAAAACTTGTTATTTGTATTCGCGACCAAATTCATGATTTTCTTGATCCAAAACTTGTTTTATGTATTCGCGACAAAATTCTTGATTTTCTTGATCCCAAACTAGATTTTTGTATTCGCAACAAAATTCTTGATTTTCTTGTTCCAAACCTAGATTTTTGTATTCGCGACCAAATTCATGATTTTCTTGATCCAAAACTTGTTTTATGTATTCGCGACAAAATTCTTGATTTTCTTGATCCCAAACTAGATTTTTGTATTCGCGACAAAATTCTTGATTTTCTTGTTCCAAACCTAGATTTTTGAATTCACGACCAAATTTTTGATTTTCTTGATCCAAAACTAGATTTTTGAATTCGCGACGAAATTATTGATTTTCTTGATCCCAAACTAGATTTTTGAATTCGCGACAAAATTCTTGATTTTCTTGATCCAAAAGTAGATTTTTGAATTCGCGACCAAATTCTTGATTTTCTTGATCCAAAACTAGATTTTTGAATTCCCGACCAAATTTTTGATTTTCTTGATCCAAAACTAGATTTTTGAATTCGCGACGAAATTATTGATTTTCTTGATCCCAAACTAGATTTTTGAATTCGCGACCAAATTCTTGATTTTCTTGATGCAAAACTTGTTATTTGTATTCGCGACCAAATTCTTGATATTCTTGATCCAAAACTTGTTTTTTGTATTCGCGACAAAATTCTTGATTTTCTTGATCCCAAACTAGATTTTTGTATTCGCGACAAAATTCTTGATTTTCTTGTTCCAAAACTAGATTTTTGAATTCGCGACCAAATTCTTGATTTTCTTGATCCAAAAATTGTTTTTTGTATTCGCGACAAAATTCTTGATTTTCTTGATCGAAAATTAGATTTTTGAATTCACGACCAAATTCTTGATTTTCTTGATCCAAAACTAGATTTTTGAATTCGCGACCAAATTCTTGATTTTCTTGATCCAAAACTAGATTTTTGAATTCGCGACCAAATTATTGATTTTCTTGATCCAAAACTAGATTTTTGAATTCGCGACGAAATTATTGATTTTCTTGATCCAAAAATAGATTTTTGAATTCGCGACCAAATTCTTGATTTTCTTGATGCAAAACTTGTTTTTGTATTCGCAACCAAATTCTTGATTTTCTTAATCCAAAACTTGTTTTTTGTATTCGCGACAAAATTCCTGATTTTCATGATCCCAAACTAGATTTTTGTATTCGCGACAAAATTCTGGATTTTCTTGTTCCAAACCTAGATTTTTCAATTCGCGACCAAATTATTGATTTTCTTGATCCAAAAATTGATTTTTGAATTCGCGACCAAATTCTTGATTTTCTTGATCGAAAACTAGATTTTTGAATTCACGACCAAATTTTTGATTTTCTTGATCCAAAACTAGATTTTTGAATTCGCGACGAAATTATTGATTTTCTTGATCCCAAACTAGATTTTTGAATTCGCGACAAAATTCTTGATTTTCTTGATCCAAAAGTAGATTTTTGAATTCGCGACCAAATTCCTGATTTTCTTGATCCAAAACTAGATTTTTGAATTCCCGACCAAATTTTTGATTTTCTTGATCCAAAACTAGATTTTTAAATTCGCGACGAAATTATTGATTTTCTTGATCCCAAACTAGATTTTTGAATTCGCGACCAAATTCTTGATTTTCTTGATGCAAAACTTGTTATTTGTATTCGCGACCAAATTCTTGATATTCTTGATCCAAAACTAGATTTTTGAATTCGCGACCAAATTCTTGATTTTCTTGATCCAAAACTAGATTTTTGAATTCGCGACGAAATTATTGATTTTCTTGATCCAAAAATAGATTTTTGAATTCGCGACCAAATTCTTGATTTTCTTGATACAAAACTTGTTGTTTGTATTCGCGACTAAATTCTTGATTTTCTTGATCCAAAACTTGTTTTTTGTATTCGCGACAAAATTCCTGATTTTCATGATACCAAACTATATTTTTGTATTCGCGACAAAATTCTTGATTTTCTTGTTCCAAACCTAGATTTTTCAATTCGCGACCAAATTATTGATTTTCTTGATCCAAAAATTGATTTTTGAATTCGCGACCAAATTCTTGATTTTCTTGTTCCAAACCTAGATTTTTGTATTCGCGACCAAATTCATGATTTTCTTGATCCAAAACTTGTTTTATGTATTCGCGACAAAATTCTTGATTTTCTTGATCCCAAACTAGATTTTTGTATTCGCGACAAAATTCTTGATTTTCTTGTTCCAAACCTAGATTTTTGTATTCGCGACCAAATTCATGATTTTCTTGATCCAAAACTTGTTTTATGTATTCGCGACAAAATTCTTGATTTTCTTGATCCCAAACTAGATTTTTGTATTCGCGACAAAATTCTTGATTTTCTTGTTCCAAACCTAGATTTTTGAATTCACGACCAAATTTTTGATTTTCTTGATCCAAAACTAGATTTTTTAATTCGCGACCAAATTCTTGATTTTCTTGATCCAAAACTAGATTTTTGAATTCGCGACGAAATTATTGATTTTCTTGATCCCAAACTAGATTATTGAATTCGCGACCAAATTCTTGATTTTCTTGATGCAAAACTTGTTGTTTGTATTCGCGACCAAATTCTTGATTTTCTTGATCCAAAACTAGATTTTTGAATTCGCGACGAAATTGTTGATTTTCTTGATCCAAAAATTGATTTTTGAATTCGCGACCAAATTCTTGATTTTCTTGATGCAAAACTTGTTATTTGTATTCGCGACCAAATTTTTGATTTTCTTGATCCAAAAATTGCTTTTTTTATTCGCGACCAAATTCTTGATTTTCTTGATCGAAAACTAGATTTTTGAATTCACGACCAAATTTTTGATTTTCTTGATCAAAAACTAGATTTTTGAATTCGCTACGAAATTATTGATTTTCTTGATCCCAAACTAGATTTTTGAATTCGCGACAAAATTCTTGATTTTCTTGATCCAAAAGTAGATTTTTGAATTCGCGACCAAATTCCTGATTTTCTTGATCCAAAACTAGATTTTTGAATTCCCGACCAAATTTTTGATTTTCTTGATCCAAAACTAGATTTTTGAATTCGCGACGAAATTATTGATTTTCTTGATCCCAAACTAGATTTTTGAATTCGCGACCAAATTCTTGATTTTCTTGATGCAAAACTTGTTATTTGTATTCGCGACCAAATTCTTGATATTCTTGATCCAAAACTTGTTTTTTGTATTCGCGACAAAATTCTTGATTTTCTTGATCCCAAACTAGATTTTTGTATTCGCGACAAAATTCTTGATTTTCTTGTTCCAAAACTAGATTTTTGAATTCGCGACCAAATTCTTGATTTTCTTGATCCAAAAATTGTTTTTTGTATTCGCGACAAAATTCTTGATTTTCTTGATCGAAAATTAGATTTTTGAATTCACGACCAAATTCTTGATTTTCTTGATCCAAAACTAGATTTTTGAATTCGCGACCAAATTCTTGATTTTCTTGATCCAAAACTAGATTTTTGAATTCGCGACGAAATTATTGATTTTCTTGATCCCAAACTAGATTTTTGAATTCGCGACAAAATTCTTGATTTTCTTGATCCAAAAGTAGATTTTTGAATTCGCGACCAAATTCTTGATTTTCTTGATCCAAAACTAGATTTTTGAATTCCCGACCAAATTTTTGATTTTCTTGATCCAAAACTAGATTTTTGAATTCGCGACGAAATTATTGATTTTCTTGATCCCAAACTAGATTTTTGAATTCGCGACCAAATTCTTGATTTTCTTGATGCAAAACTTGTTATTTGTATTCGCGACCAAATTCTTGATATTCTTGATCCAAAACTTGTTTTTTGTATTCGCGACAAAATTCTTGATTTTCTTGATCCCAAACTAGATTTTTGTATTCGCGACCAAATTCATGATTTTCTTGATCCAAAACTTGTTTTTTGTATTCGCGACAAAATTCTTGATTTTCTTGATCCCAAACTAGATTTTTGTATTCGCGACAAAATTCTTGATTTTCTTGTTCCAAACCTAGATTTTTGAATTCGCGACCAAATTCTTGATTTTCTTGATCCAAAACTTGTTTTTTGTATTCGCGACCAAATTCTTGATTTTCTTCATCGAAAACTAGATTTTTTAATTCACGACCAAATTCTTGATTTTCTTGATCCAAAACTAGATTTTTGAATTCGCGACGAAATTATTGATTTTCTTGATCCCAAACTAGATTATTGAATTCGCGACCAAATTCTTGATTTTCTTGATGCAAAACTTGTTGTTTGTATTCGCGACCAAATTCTTGATTTTCTTGATCCAAAACTAGATTTTTGAATTCGCGACGAAATTGTTGATTTTCTTGATCCAAAAATTGATTTTTGAATTCGCGACCAAATTCTTGATTTTCTTGATGCAAAACTTGTTATTTGTATTCGCGACCAAATTCTTGATTTTCTTGATCCAAAAATTGCTTTTTTTATTCGCGACCAAATTCTTGATTTTCTTGATCCAAAACTAGATTTTTGAATTCGCGACCAAATTCTTGATTTTCTTGATCCAAAACTAGATTTTTGAATTCGCGACGAAATTATTGATTTTCTTGATCCAAAAATAGATTTTTGAATTCGCGACCAAATTCTTGATTTTCTTGATGCAAAACTTGTTGTTTGTATTCGCGACCAAATTCTTGATTTTCTTGATCCAAAACTTGTTTTTTGTATTCGCGACAAAATTCCTGATTTTCATGATCCCAAACTAGATTTTTGTATTCGCGACAAAATTCTGGATTTTCTTGTTCCAAACCTAGATTTTTCAATTCGCGACCAAATTATTGATTTTCTTGATCCAAAAATTGATTTTTGAATTCGCGACCAAATTCTTGATTTTCCTGATGCAAAACTTGTTATTTGTATTCGCGACCAAATTCATGATTTTCTTGATCCAAAACTTGTTTTTTGTATTCGCGACAAAATTCTTGATTTTCTTGATCCCAAACTAGATTTTTGTATTCGCGACAAAATTCTTGATTTTCTTGTTCCAAACCTAGATTTTTGAATTCGCGACCAAATTCTTGATTTTCTTGATCCAAAACATGTTTTTTGTATTCGCGACCAAATTCTTGATTTTCTTCATCGAAAACTAGATTTTTTAATTCGCGACCAAATTCTTGATTTTCTTGATCCAAAACTAGATTTTTGAATTCGCGACGAAATTATTGATTTTCTTGATCCCAAACTAGATTATTGAATTCGCGACCAAATTCTTGATTTTCTTGATGCAAAACTTGTTGTTTGTATTCGCGACCAAATTCTTGATTTTCTTGATCCAAAACTAGATTTTTGAATTCGCGACGAAATTGTTGATTTTCTTGATCCAAAAATTGATTTTTGAATTCGCGACCAAATTCTTGATTTTCTTGATGCAAAACTTGTTATTTGTATTCGCGACCAAATTCTTGATTTTCTTGATCCAAAAATTGCTTTTTTTATTCGCGACCAAATTCTTGATTTTCTTGATCGAAAACTAGATTTTTGAATTCACGACCAAATTTTTGATTTTCTTGATCCAAAACTAGATTTTTGAATTCGCGACGAAATTATTGATTTTCTTGATCCCAAACTAGATTTTTGAATTCGCGACAAAATTCTTGATTTTCTTGATCCAAAAGTAGATTTTTGAATTCGCGACCAAATTCCTGATTTTCTTGATCCAAAACTAGATTTTTGAATTCCCGACCAAATTTTTGATTTTCTTGATCCAAAACTAGATTTTTGAATTCGCGACGAAATTATTGATTTTCTTGATCCCAAACTAGATTTTTGAATTCGCGACCAAATTCTTGATTTTCTTGATGCAAAACTTGTTATTTGTATTCGCGACCAAATTCTTGATATTCTTGATCCAAAACTTGTTTTTTGTATTCGCGACAAAATTCTTGATTTTCTTGATCCCAAACTAGATTTTTGTATTCGCGACAAAATTCTTGATTTTCTTGTTCCAAAACTAGATTTTTGAATTCGCGACCAAATTCTTGATTTTCTTGATCCAAAAATTGTTTTTTGTATTCGCGACAAATTTCTTGATTTTCTTGATCGAAAATTAGATTTTTGAATTCACGACCAAATTCTTGATTTTCTTGATCCAAAACTAGATTTTTGAATTCGCGACCAAATTCTTGATTTTCTTGATCCAAAACTAGATTTTTGAATTCGCGACCAAATTCTTGATTTTCTTGATCCAAAACTAGATTTTTGAATTCGCGACGAAATTATTGATTTTCTTGATCCAAAAATAGATTTTTGAATTCGCGACCAAATTCTTGATTTTCTTGATGCAAAACTTGTTGTTTGTATTCGCGACCAAATTCTTGATTTTCTTGATCCAAAACTTGTTTTTTGTATTCGCGACAAAATTCCTGATTTTCATGATTCCAAACTAGATTTTTGTATTCGCGACAAAATTCTGGATTTTCTTGTTCCAAACCTAGATTTTTCAATTCGCGACCAAATTATTGATTTTCTTGATCCAAAAATTGATTTTTGAATTCGCGACCAAATTCTTGATTTTCTTGATGCAAAACTTGTTATTTGTATTCGCGACCAAATTCATGATTTTCTTGATCCAAAACTTGTTTTTTGTATTCGCGACAAAATTCTTGATTTTCTTGATCCCAAACTAGATTTTTGTATTCGCGACAAAATTCTTGATTTTCTTGTTCCAAACCTAGATTTTTGAATTCGCGACCAAATTCTTGATTTTCTTGATCCAAAACTTGTTTTTTGTATTCGCGACCAAATTCTTGATTTTCTTCATCGAAAACTAGATTTTTTAATTCACGACCAAATTCTTGATTTTCTTGATCCAAAACTAGATTTTTGAATTCGCGACGAAATTATTGATTTTCTTGATCCCAAACTAGATTATTGAATTCGCGACCAAATTCTTGATTTTCTTGATGCAAAACTTGTTGTTTGTATTCGCGACCAAATTCTTGATTTTCTTGATCCAAAACTAGATTTTTGAATTCGCGACGAAATTGTTGATTTTCTTGATCCAAAAATTGATTTTTGAATTCGCGACCAAATTCTTGATTTTCTTGATGCAAAACTTGTTATTTGTATTCGCGACCAAATTCTTGATTTTCTTGATCCAAAAATTGCTTTTTTTATTCGCGACCAAATTCTTGATTTTCTTGATCGAAAACTAGATTTTTGAATTCATGACCAAATTTTTGATTTTCTTGATCCAAAACTAGATTTTTGAATTCGCGACGAAATTATTGATTTTCTTGATCCCAAACTAGATTTTTGAATTCGCGACAAAATTCTTGATTTTCTTGATCCAAAAGTAGATTTTTGAATTCGCGACCAAATTCCTGATTTTCTTGATCCAAAACTAGATTTTTGAATTCCCGACCAAATTTTTGATTTTCTTGATCCAAAACTAGATTTTTGAATTCGCGACGAAATTATTGATTTTCTTGATCCCAAACTAGATTTTTGAATTCGCGACCAAATTCTTGATTTTCTTGATGCAAAACTTGTTATTTGTATTCGCGACCAAATTCTTGATATTCTTGATCCAAAACTAGATTTTTGAATTCGCGACCAAATTCTTGATTTTCTTGATCCAAAACTAGATTTTTGAATTCGCGACGAAATTATTGATTTTCTTGATCCAAAAATAGATTTTTGAATTCGCGACCAAATTCTTGATTTTCTTGATGCAAAACTTGTTGTTTGTATTCGCGACTAAATTCTTGATTTTCTTGATCCAAAACTTGTTTTTTGTATTCGCGACAAAATTCCTGATTTTCATGATCCCAAACTAGATTTTTGTATTCGCGACAAAATTCTTGATTTTCTTGTTCCAAACCTAGATTTTTCAATTCGCGACCAAATTATTGATTTTCTTGATCCAAAAATTGATTTTTGAATTCGCGACCAAATTCTTGATTTTCTTGATGCAAAACTTGTTATTTGTATTCGCGACCAAATTCATGATTTTCTTGATCCAAAACTTGTTTTATGTATTCGCGACAAAATTCTTGATTTTCTTGATCCCAAACTAGATTTTTGTATTCGCAACAAAATTCTTGATTTTCTTGTTCCAAACCTAGATTTTTGTATTCGCGACCAAATTCATGATTTTCTTGATCCAAAACTTGTTTTATGTATTCGCGACAAAATTCTTGATTTTCTTGATCCCAAACTAGATTTTTGTATTCGCGACAAAATTCTTGATTTTCTTGTTCCAAACCTAGATTTTTGAATTCACGACCAAATTTTTGATTTTCTTGATCCAAAACTAGATTTTTGAATTCGCGACGAAATTATTGATTTTCTTGATCCCAAACTAGATTTTTGAATTCGCGACAAAATTCTTGATTTTCTTGATCCAAAAGTAGATTTTTGAATTCGCGACCAAATTCTTGATTTTCTTGATCCAAAACTAGATTTTTGAATTCCCGACCAAATTTTTGATTTTCTTGATCCAAAACTAGATTTTTGAATTCGCGACGAAATTATTGATTTTCTTGATCCCAAACTAGATTTTTGAATTCGCGACCAAATTCTTGATTTTCTTGATGCAAAACTTGTTATTTGTATTCGCGACCAAATTCTTGATATTCTTGATCCAAAACTTGTTTTTTGTATTCGCGACAAAATTCTTGATTTTCTTGATCCCAAACTAGATTTTTGTATTCGCGACAAAATTCTTGATTTTCTTGTTCCAAAACTAGATTTTTGAATTCGCGACCAAATTCTTGATTTTCTTGATCCAAAAATTGTTTTTTGTATTCGCGACAAAATTCTTGATTTTCTTGATCGAAAATTAGATTTTTGAATTCACGACCAAATTCTTGATTTTCTTGATCCAAAACTAGATTTTTGAATTCGCGACCAAATTCTTGATTTTCTTGATCCAAAACTAGATTTTTGAATTCGCGACCAAATTATTGATTTTCTTGATCCAAAACTAGATTTTTGAATTCGCGACGAAATTATTGATTTTCTTGATCCAAAAATAGATTTTTGAATTCGCGACCAAATTCTTGATTTTCTTGATGCAAAACTTGTTTTTGTATTCGCAACCAAATTCTTGATTTTCTTAATCCAAAACTTGTTTTTTGTATTCGCGACAAAATTCCTGATTTTCATGATCCCAAACTAGATTTTTGTATTCGCGACAAAATTCTGGATTTTCTTGTTCCAAACCTAGATTTTTCAATTCGCGACCAAATTATTGATTTTCTTGATCCAAAAATTGATTTTTGAATTCGCGACCAAATTCTTGATTTTCTTGATCGAAAACTAGATTTTTGAATTCACGACCAAATTTTTGATTTTCTTGATCCAAAACTAGATTTTTGAATTCGCGACGAAATTATTGATTTTCTTGATCCCAAACTAGATTTTTGAATTCGCGACAAAATTCTTGATTTTCTTGATCCAAAAGTAGATTTTTGAATTCGCGACCAAATTCCTGATTTTCTTGATCCAAAACTAGATTTTTGAATTCCCGACCAAATTTTTGATTTTCTTGATCCAAAACTAGATTTTTAAATTCGCGACGAAATTATTGATTTTCTTGATCCCAAACTAGATTTTTGAATTCGCGACCAAATTCTTGATTTTCTTGATGCAAAACTTGTTATTTGTATTCGCGACCAAATTCTTGATATTCTTGATCCAAAACTAGATTTTTGAATTCGCGACCAAATTCTTGATTTTCTTGATCCAAAACTAGATTTTTGAATTCGCGACGAAATTATTGATTTTCTTGATCCAAAAATAGATTTTTGAATTCGCGACCAAATTCTTGATTTTCTTGATACAAAACTTGTTGTTTGTATTCGCGACTAAATTCTTGATTTTCTTGATCCAAAACTTGTTTTTTGTATTCGCGACAAAATTCCTGATTTTCATGATACCAAACTATATTTTTGTATTCGCGACAAAATTCTTGATTTTCTTGTTCCAAACCTAGATTTTTCAATTCGCGACCAAATTATTGATTTTCTTGATCCAAAAATTGATTTTTGAATTCGCGACCAAATTCTTGATTTTCTTGTTCCAAACCTAGATTTTTGTATTCGCGACCAAATTCATGATTTTCTTGATCCAAAACTTGTTTTATGTATTCGCGACAAAATTCTTGATTTTCTTGATCCCAAACTAGATTTTTGTATTCGCGACAAAATTCTTGATTTTCTTGTTCCAAACCTAGATTTTTGTATTCGCGACCAAATTCATGATTTTCTTGATCCAAAACTTGTTTTATGTATTCGCGACAAAATTCTTGATTTTCTTGATCCCAAACTAGATTTTTGTATTCGCGACAAAATTCTTGATTTTCTTGTTCCAAACCTAGATTTTTGAATTCACGACCAAATTTTTGATTTTCTTGATCCAAAACTAGATTTTTTAATTCGCGACCAAATTCTTGATTTTCTTGATCCAAAACTAGATTTTTGAATTCGCGACGAAATTATTGATTTTCTTGATCCCAAACTAGATTATTGAATTCGCGACCAAATTCTTGATTTTCTTGATGCAAAACTTGTTGTTTGTATTCGCGACCAAATTCTTGATTTTCTTGATCCAAAACTAGATTTTTGAATTCGCGACGAAATTGTTGATTTTCTTGATCCAAAAATTGATTTTTGAATTCGCGACCAAATTCTTGATTTTCTTGATGCAAAACTTGTTATTTGTATTCGCGACCAAATTTTTGATTTTCTTGATCCAAAAATTGCTTTTTTTATTCGCGACCAAATTCTTGATTTTCTTGATCGAAAACTAGATTTTTGAATTCACGACCAAATTTTTGATTTTCTTGATCAAAAACTAGATTTTTGAATTCGCTACGAAATTATTGATTTTCTTGATCCCAAACTAGATTTTTGAATTCGCGACAAAATTCTTGATTTTCTTGATCCAAAAGTAGATTTTTGAATTCGCGACCAAATTCCTGATTTTCTTGATCCAAAACTAGATTTTTGAATTCCCGACCAAATTTTTGATTTTCTTGATCCAAAACTAGATTTTTGAATTCGCGACGAAATTATTGATTTTCTTGATCCCAAACTAGATTTTTGAATTCGCGACCAAATTCTTGATTTTCTTAATGCAAAACTTGTTATTTGTATTCGCGACCAAATTCTTGATATTCTTGATCCAAAACTTGTTTTTTGTATTCGCGACAAAATTCTTGATTTTCTTGATCCCAAACTAGATTTTTGTATTCGCGACAAAATTCTTGATTTTCTTGTTCCAAAACTAGATTTTTGAATTCGCGACCAAATTCTTGATTTTCTTGATCCAAAAATTGTTTTTTGTATTCGCGACAAAATTCTTGATTTTCTTGATCGAAAATTAGATTTTTGAATTCACGACCAAATTCTTGATTTTCTTGATCCAAAACTAGATTTTTGAATTCGCGACCAAATTCTTGATTTTCTTGATCCAAAACTAGATTTTTGAATTCGCGACGAAATTATTGATTTTCTTGATCCCAAACTAGATTTTTGAATTCGCGACAAAATTCTTGATTTTCTTGATCCAAAAGTAGATTTTTGAATTCGCGACCAAATTCTTGATTTTCTTGATCCAAAACTAGATTTTTGAATTCCCGACCAAATTTTTGATTTTCTTGATCCAAAACTAGATTTTTGAATTCGCGACGAAATTATTGATTTTCTTGATCCCAAACTAGATTTTTGAATTCGCGACCAAATTCTTGATTTTCTTGATGCAAAACTTGTTATTTGTATTCGCGACCAAATTCTTGATATTCTTGATCCAAAACTTGTTTTTTGTATTCGCGACAAAATTCTTGATTTTCTTGATCCCAAACTAGATTTTTGTATTCGCGACCAAATTCATGATTTTCTTGATCCAAAACTTGTTTTTTGTATTCGCGACAAAATTCTTGATTTTCTTGATCCCAAACTAGATTTTTGTATTCGCGACAAAATTCTTGATTTTCTTGTTCCAAACCTAGATTTTTGAATTCGCGACCAAATTCTTGATTTTCTTGATCCAAAACTTGTTTTTTGTATTCGCGACCAAATTCTTGATTTTCTTCATCGAAAACTAGATTTTTTAATTCACGACCAAATTCTTGATTTTCTTGATCCAAAACTAGATTTTTGAATTCGCGACGAAATTATTGATTTTCTTGATCCCAAACTAGATTATTGAATTCGCGACCAAATTCTTGATTTTCTTGATGCAAAACTTGTTGTTTGTATTCGCGACCAAATTCTTGATTTTCTTGATCCAAAACTAGATTTTTGAATTCGCGACGAAATTGTTGATTTTCTTGATCCAAAAATTGATTTTTGAATTCGCGACCAAATTCTTGATTTTCTTGATGCAAAACTTGTTATTTGTATTCGCGACCAAATTCTTGATTTTCTTGATCCAAAAATTGCTTTTTTTATTCGCGACCAAATTCTTGATTTTCTTGATCCAAAACTAGATTTTTGAATTCGCGACCAAATTCTTGATTTTCTTGATCCAAAACTAGATTTTTGAATTCGCGACGAAATTATTGATTTTCTTGATCCAAAAATAGATTTTTGAATTCGCGACCAAATTCTTGATTTTCTTGATGCAAAACTTGTTGTTTGTATTCGCGACCAAATTCTTGATTTTCTTGATCCAAAACTTGTTTTTTGTATTCGCGACAAAATTCCTGATTTTCATGATTCCAAACTAGATTTTTGTATTCGCGACAAAATTCTGGATTTTCTTGTTCCAAACCTAGATTTTTCAATTCGCGACCAAATTATTGATTTTCTTGATCCAAAAATTGATTTTTGAATTCGCGACCAAATTCTTGATTTTCCTGATGCAAAACTTGTTATTTGTATTCGCGACCAAATTCATGATTTTCTTGATCCAAAACTTGTTTTTTGTATTCGCGACAAAATTCTTGATTTTCTTGATCCCAAACTAGATTTTTGTATTCGCGACAAAA
This sequence comes from x Bolboschoenoplectus mariqueter, assembly GCA_037678475.1. NCBI lineage: Eukaryota > Viridiplantae > Streptophyta > Magnoliopsida > Poales > Cyperaceae > x Bolboschoenoplectus > x Bolboschoenoplectus mariqueter. The sequence continues at coordinate 137,441 of CM075268.1, read as the reverse complement.
TTCTTGATTTTCTTGTTCCAAACCTAGATTTTTGAATTCGCGACCAAATTCTTGATTTTCTTGATCCAAAACTTGTTTTTTGTATTCGCGACCAAATTCTTGATTTTCTTCATCGAAAACTAGATTTTTTAATTCACGACCAAATTCTTGATTTTCTTGATCCAAAACTAGATTTTTGAATTCGCGACGAAATTATTGATTTTCTTGATCCCAAACTAGATTATTGAATTCGCGACCAAATTCTTGATTTTCTTGATGCAAAACTTGTTGTTTGTATTCGCGACCAAATTCTTGATTTTCTTGATCCAAAACTAGATTTTTGAATTCGCGACGAAATTGTTGATTTTCTTGATCCAAAAATTGATTTTTGAATTCGCGACCAAATTCTTGATTTTCTTGATGCAAAACTTGTTATTTGTATTCGCGACCAAATTCTTGATTTTCTTGATCCAAAAATTGCTTTTTTTATTCGCGACCAAATTCTTGATTTTCTTGATCGAAAACTAGATTTTTGAATTCACGACCAAATTTTTGATTTTCTTGATCGAAAACTAGATTTTTGAATTCGCGACGAAATTATTGATTTTCTTGATCCCAAACTAGATTTTTGAATTCGCGACAAAATTCTTGATTTTCTTGATCCAAAAGTAGATTTTTGAATTCGCGACCAAATTCCTGATTTTCTTGATGCAAAACTTGTTATTTGTATTCGCGACCAAATTCTTGATATTCTTGATCCAAAACTAGATTTTTGAATTCGCGACCAAATTCTTGATTTTCTTGATCCAAAACTAGATTTTTGAATTCGCGACGAAATTATTGATTTTCTTGATCCAAAAATAGATTTTTGAATTCGCGACCAAATTCTTGATTTTCTTGATGCAAAACTTGTTGTTTGTATTCGCGACTAAATTCTTGATTTTCTTGATGCAAAACTTGTTATTTGTATTCGCGACCAAATTCATGATTTTCTTGATCCAAAACTTGTTTTATGTATTCGCGACAAAATTCTTGATTTTCTTGATCCCAAACTAGATTTTTGTATTCGCGACAAAATTCTTGATTTTCTTGTTCCAAACCTAGATTTTTGTATTCGCGACCAAATTCATGATTTTCTTGATCCAAAACTTGTTTTATGTATTCGCGACAAAATTCTTGATTTTCTTGATCCCAAACTAGATTTTTGTATTCGCGACAAAATTCTTGATTTTCTTGTTCCAAACCTAGATTTTTGAATTCACGACCAAATTTTTGATTTTCTTGATCCAAAACTAGATTTTTGAATTCGCGACGAAATTATTGATTTTCTTGATCCCAAACTAGATTTTTGAATTCGCGACAAAATTCTTGATTTTCTTGATCCAAAAGTAGATATCTGAATTCGCGACCAAATTCTTGATTTTCTTGATCCAAAACTAGATTTTTGAATTCCCGACCAAATTTTTGATTTTCTTGATCCAAAACTAGATTTTTGAATTCGCGACGAAATTATTGATTTTCTTGATCCCAAACTAGATTTTTGAATTCGCGACCAAATTCTTGATTTTCTTGATGCAAAACTTGTTACTTGTATTCGCGACCAAATTCTTGATATTCTTGATCCAAAACTTGTTTTTTGTATTCGCGACAAAATTCTTGATTTTCTTGATCCCAAACTAGATTTTTGTATTCGCGACAAAATTCTTGATTTTCTTGTTCCAAAACTAGATTTTTGAATTCGCGACCAAATTCTTGATTTTCTTGATCCAAAAATTGTTTTTTGTATTCGCGACAAAATTCTTGATTTTCTTGATCGAAAATTAGATTTTTGAATTCACGACCAAATTCTTGATTTTCTTGATCCAAAACTAGATTTTTGAATTCGCGACCAAATTCTTGATTTTCTTGATCCAAAACTAGATTTTTGAATTCGCGACGAAATTATTGATTTTTTTGATCCAAAAATAGATTTTTGAATTCGCGACCAAATTCTTGATTTTCTTGATGCAAAACTTGTTTTTGTATTCGCAACCAAATTCTTGATTTTCTTGATCCAAAACTTGTTTTTTGTATTCGTGACAAAATTCCTGATTTTCATGATCCCAAACTAGATTTTTGTATTCGCGACAAAATTCTGGATTTTCTTGTTCCAAACCTAGATTTTTCAATTCGCGACCAAATTATTGATTTTCTTGATCCAAAAATTGATTTTTGAATTCGCGACCAAATTCTTGATTTTCTTGATCGAAAACTAGATTTTTGAATTCACGACCAAATTTTTGATTTTCTTGATCCAAAACTAGATTTTTGAATTCGCGACGAAATTATTGATTTTCTTGATCCCAAACTAGATTTTTGAATTCGCGACCAAATTCTTGATTTTCTTGATGCAAAACTTGTTACTTGTATTCGCGACCAAATTCTTGATATTCTTGATCCAAAACTTGTTTTTTGTATTCGCGACAAAATTCTTGATTTTCTTGATCCCAAACTAGATTTTTGTATTCGCGACAAAATTCTTGATTTTCTTGTTCCAAAACTAGATTTTTGAATTCGCGACCAAATTCTTGATTTTCTTGATCCAAAAATTGTTTTTTGTATTCGCGACAAAATTCTTGATTTTCTTGATCGAAAATTAGATTTTTGAATTCACGACCAAATTCTTGATTTTCTTGATCCAAAACTAGATTTTTGAATTCGCGACCAAATTCTTGATTTTCTTGATCCAAAACTAGATTTTTGAATTCGCGACCAAATTCTTGATTTTCTTGATCCAAAACTAGATTTTTGAATTCGCGACGAAATTATTGATTTTTTTGATCCAAAAATAGATTTTTGAATTCGCGACCAAATTCTTGATTTTCTTGATGCAAAACTTGTTTTTGTATTCGCAACCAAATTCTTGATTTTCTTGATCCAAAACTTGTTTTTTGTATTCGCGACAAAATTCCTGATTTTCATGATCCCAAACTAGATTTTTGTATTCGCGACAAAATTCTGGATTTTCTTGTTCCAAACCTAGATTTTTCAATTCGCGACCAAATTATTGATTTTCTTGATCCAAAAATTGATTTTTGAATTCGCGACCAAATTCTTGATTTTCTTGATCGAAAACTAGATTTTTGAATTCACGACCAAATTTTTGATTTTCTTGATCCAAAACTAGATTTTTGAATTCGCGACGAAATTATTGATTTTCTTGATCCCAAACTAGATTTTTGAATTCGCGACAAAATTCTTGATTTTCTTGATCCAAAAGTAGATTTTTGAATTCGCGACCAAATTCCTGATTTTCTTGATCCAAAACTAGATTTTTGAATTCCCGACCAAATTATTGATTTTCTTGATCCCAAACTAGATTTTTGAATTCGCGACCAAATTCTTGATTTTCTTGATGCAAAACTTGTTATTTGTATTCGCGACCAAATTCTTGATATTCTTGATCCAAAACTAGATTTTTGAATTCGCGACCAAATTCTTGATTTTCTTGATCCAAAACTAGATTTTTGAATTCGCGACGAAATTATTGATTTTCTTGATCCAAAAATAGATTTTTGAATTCGCGACCAAATTCTTGATTTTCTTGATGCAAAACTTGTTGTTTGTATTCGCGACTAAATTCTTGATTTTCTTGATCCAAAACTTGTTTTTTGTATTCGCGACAAAATTCCTGATTTTCATGATCCCAAACTAGATTTTTGTATTCGCGACAAAATTCTTGATTTTCTTGTTCCAAACCTAGATTTTTCAATTCGCGACCAAATTATTGATTTTCTTGATCCAAAAATTGATTTTTGAATTCGCGACCAAATTCTTGATTTTCTTGATGCAAAACTTGTTATTTGTATTCGCGACCAAATTCATGATTTTCTTGATCCAAAACTTGTTTTATGTATTCGCGACAAAATTCTTGATTTTCTTGATCCCAAACTAGATTTTTGTATTCGCTACAAAATTCTTGATTTTCTTGTTCCAAACCTAGATTTTTGTATTCGCGACCAAATTCATGATTTTCTTGATCCAAAACTTGTTTTATGTATTCGCGACAAAATTCTTGATTTTCTTGATCCCAAACTAGATTTTTGTATTCGCGACAAAATTCTTGATTTTCTTGTTCCAAACCTAGATTTTTGAATTCACGACCAAATTTTTGATTTTCTTGATCCAAAACTAGATTTTTGAATTCGCGACGAAATTATTGATTTTCTTGATCCCAAACTAGATTTTTGAATTCGCGACAAAATTCTTGATTTTCTTGATCCAAAAGTAGATTTTTGAATTCGCGACCAAATTCTTGATTTTCTTGATCCAAAACTAGATTTTTGAATTCCCGACCAAATTTTTGATTTTCTTGATCCAAAACTAGATTTTTGAATTCGCGACGAAATTATTGATTTTGTTGATCCCAAACTAGATTTTTGAATTCGCGACCAAATTCTTGATTTTCTTGATGCAAAACTTGTTATTTGTATTCGCGACCAAATTCTTGATATTCTTGATCCAAAACTTGTTTTTTGTATTCGCAACAAAATTCTTGATTTTCTTGATCCCAAACTAGATTTTTGTATTCGCGACAAAATTCTTGATTTTCTTGTTCCAAAACTAGATTTTTGAATTCGCGACCAAATTCTTGATTTTCTTGATCCAAAAATTGTTTTTTGTATTCGCGACAAAATTCTTGATTTTCTTGATCGAAAATTAGATTTTTGAATTCACGACCAAATTCTTGATTTTCTTGATCCAAAACTAGATTTTTGAATTCGCGACCAAATTCTTGATTTTCTTGATCCAAAACTAGATTTTTGAATTCGCGACCAAATTCTTGATTTTCTTGATCAAAAACTAGATTTTTGAATTCGCGACGAAATTATTGATTTTCTTGATCCAAAAATAGATTTTTGAATTCGCGACCAAATTCTTGATTTTCTTGATGCAAAACTTGTTTTTGTATTCGCAACCAAATTCTTGATTTTCTTGATCCAAAACTTGTTTTTTGTATTCGCGACAAAATTCCTGATTTTCATGATCCCAAACTAGATTTTTGTATTCGCGACAAAATTCTGGATTTTCTTGTTCCAAACCTAGATTTTTCAATTCGCGACCAAATTATTGATTTTCTTGATCCAAAAATTGATTTTTGAATTCGCGACCAAATTCTTGATTTTCTTGATGCAAAACTTGTTATTTGTATTCGCGACCAAATTCATGATTTTCTTGATCCAAAACTTGTTTTTTGTATTCGCGACAAAATTCTTGATTTTCTTGATCCCAAACTAGATTTTTGTATTCGCGACAAAATTCTTGATTTTCTTGTTCCAAACCTAGATTTTTGAATTCGCGACCAAATTCTTGATTTTCTTGATCCAAAACTTGTTTTTTGTATTCGCGACCAAATTCTTGATTTTCTTCATCGAAAACTAGATTTTTTAATTCACGACCAAATTCTTGATTTTCTTGATCCAAAACTAGATTTTTGAATTCGCGACGAAATTATTGATTTTCTTGATCCCAAACTAGATTTTTGAATTCGCGACCAAATTCTTGATTTTCTTGATGCAAAACTTGTTGTTTGTATTCGCGACCAAATTCTTGATTTTCTTGATCCAAAACTAGATTTTTGAATTCGCGACGAAATTGTTGATTTTCTTGATCCAAAAATTGATTTTTGAATTCGCGACCAAATTCTTGATTTTCTTGATGCAAAACTTGTTATTTGTATTCGCGACCAAATTCTTGATTTTCTTGATCCAAAAATTGTTTTTTTTATTCGCGACCAAATTCTTGATTTTCTTGATCGAAAACTAGATTTTTGAATTCACGACCAAATTTTTGATTTTCTTGATCCAAAACTAGATTTTTGAATTCGCGACGAAATTATTGATTTTCTTGATCCCAAACTAGATTTTTGAATTCGCGACCAAATTCTTGATTTTCTTGATCCCAAACTAGATTTTTGAATTCGCGACCAAATTCTTGATTTTCTTGTTCCAAAACTAGATTTTTGAATTCGCGACCAAATTCTTGATTTTCTTGATCCAAAAATTGTTTTTTGTATTCGCGACAAAATTCTTGATTTTCTTGATCGAAAATTAGATTTTTGAATTCACGACCAAATTCTTGATTTTCTTGATCCAAAACTAGATTTTTGAATTCGCGACCAAATTCTTGATTTTCTTGATCCAAAACTATATTTTTGAATTCGCGACCAAATTCTTGATTTTCTTGATCCAAAACTAGATTTTTGAATTCGCGACGAAATTATTGATTTTCTTGATCGAAAAATAGATTTTTGAATTCGCGACCAAATTCTTGATTTTCTTGATGCAAAACTTGTTGTTTGTATTCGCGACCAAATTCTTGATTTTCTTGATCCAAAACTTGTTTTTTGTATTCGCGACAAAATTCCTGATTTTCATGATCCCAAACTAGATTTTTGTATTCGCGACAAAATTCTTGATTTTCTTGTTCCAAACCTAGATTTTTCAATTCGCGACCAAATTATTGATTTTCTTGATCCAAAAATTGATTTTTGAATTCGCGACCAAATTCTTGATTTTCTTGATGCAAAACTTGTTATTTGTATTCGCGACCATATTCATGATTTTCTTGATCCAAAACTTGTTTTATGTATTCGCGACAAAATTCTTGATTTTCTTGATCCCAAACTAGATTTTTGTATTCGCGACAAAATTCTTGATTTTCTTGTTCCAAACCTAGATTTTTGAATTCGCGACCAAATTCTTGATTTTCTTGATCCAAAACTTGTTTTTTGTATTCGCGACCAAATTCTTGATTTTCTTCATCGAAAACTAGATTTTTTAATTCACGACCACATTCTTGATTTTCTTGATCCAAAACTAGATTTTTGAATTCGCGACGAAATTCTTGATTTTCTTGATCCCAAACTAGATTTTTGAATTCGCGACCAAATTCTTGATTTTCTTGATCCAAAAATAGATTTTTGAATTCGCGACCAAATTCTTGATTTTCTTGATCGAAAACTAGATTTTTGAATTCACGACCAAATTTTTGATTTTCTTGATCCAAAACTAGATTTTTGAATTCGCGACGAAATTATTGATTTTCTTGATCCCAAACTAGATTTTTGAATTCGCGACCAAATTCTTGATTTTCTTGATCCCAAACTAGATTTTTGTATTCGCGACAAAATTCTGGATTTTCTTGTTCCAAACCTAGATTTTTCAATTCGCGACCAAATTATTGATTTTCTTGATCCAAAAATTGATTTTTGAATTCGCGACCAAATTCTTGATTTTCTTGATGCAAAACTTGTTATTTGTATTCGCGACCAAATTCATGATTTTCTTGATCCAAAACTTGTTTTTTGTATTCGCGACAAAATTCTTGATTTTCTTGATCCCAAACTAGATTTTTGTATTCGCGACAAAATTCTTGATTTTCTTGTTCCAAACCTAGATTTTTGAATTCGCGACCAAATTCTTGATTTTCTTGATCCAAAACTTGTTTTTTGTATTCGCGACCAAATTCTTGATTTTCTTCATCGAAAACTAGATTTTTTAATTCACGACCAAATTCTTGATTTTCTTGATCCAAAACTAGATTTTTGAATTCGCGACGAAATTATTGATTTTCTTGATCCCAAACTAGATTTTTGAATTCGCGACCAAATTCTTGATTTTCTTGATGCAAAACTTGTTGTTTGTATTCGCGACCAAATTCTTGATTTTCTTGATCCAAAACTAGATTTTTGAATTCGCGACGAAATTGTTGATTTTCTTGATCCAAAAATTGATTTTTGAATTCGCGACCAAATTCTTGATTTTCTTGATGCAAAACTTGTTATTTGTATTCGCGACCAAATTCTTGATTTTCTTGATCCAAAAATTGTTTTTTTTATTCGCGACCAAATTCTTGATTTTCTTGATCGAAAACTAGATTTTTGAATTCACGACCAAATTTTTGATTTTCTTGATCCAAAACTAGATTTTTGAATTCGCGACGAAATTATTGATTTTCTTGATCCCAAACTAGATTTTTGAATTCGCGACCAAATTCTTGATTTTCTTGATCCCAAACTAGATTTTTGAATTCGCGACCAAATTCTTGATTTTCTTGTTCCAAAACTAGATTTTTGAATTCGCGACCAAATTCTTGATTTTCTTGATCCAAAAATTGTTTTTTGTATTCGCGACAAAATTCTTGATTTTCTTGATCGAAAATTAGATTTTTGAATTCACGACCAAATTCTTGATTTTCTTGATCCAAAACTAGATTTTTGAATTCGCGACCAAATTCTTGATTTTCTTGATCCAAAACTATATTTTTGAATTCGCGACCAAATTCTTGATTTTCTTGATCCAAAACTAGATTTTTGAATTCGCGACGAAATTATTGATTTTCTTGATCCAAAAATAGATTTTTGAATTCGCGACCAAATTCTTGATTTTCTTGATGCAAAACTTGTTGTTTGTATTCGCGACCAAATTCTTGATTTTCTTGATCCAAAACTTGTTTTTTGTATTCGCGACAAAATTCCTGATTTTCATGATCCCAAACTAGATTTTTGTATTCGCGACAAAATTCTTGATTTTCTTGTTCCAAACCTAGATTTTTCAATTCGCGACCAAATTATTGATTTTCTTGATCCAAAAATTGATTTTTGAATTCGCGACCAAATTCTTGATTTTCTTGATGCAAAACTTGTTATTTGTATTCGCGACCAAATTCATGATTTTCTTGATCCAAAACTTGTTTTATGTATTCGCGACAAAATTCTTGATTTTCTTGATCCCAAACTAGATTTTTGTATTCGCGACAAAATTCTTGATTTTCTTGTTCCAAACCTAGATTTTTGAATTCGCGACCAAATTCTTGATTTTCTTGATCCAAAACTTGTTTTTTGTATTCGCGACCAAATTCTTGATTTTCTTCATCGAAAACTAGATTTTTTAATTCACGACCAAATTCTTGATTTTCTTGATCCAAAACTAGATTTTTGAATTCGCGACGAAATTATTGATTTTCTTGATCCCAAACTAGATTTTTGAATTCGCGACCAAATTCTTGATTTTCTTGATCCCAAACTAGATTTTTGAATTCGCGACCAAATTCTTGATTTTCTTGTTCCAAAACTAGATTTTTGAATTCGCGACCAAATTCTTGATTTTCTTGATCCAAAAATTGTTTTTTGTATTCGCGACAAAATTCTTGATTTTCTTGATCGAAAATTAGATTTTTGAATTCACGACCAAATTCTTGATTTTCTTGATCCAAAACTAGATTTTTGAATTCGCGACCAAATTCTTGATTTTCTTGATCCAAAACTATATTTTTGAATTCGCGACCAAATTCTTGATTTTCTTGATCCAAAACTAGATTTTTGAATTCGCGACGAAATTATTGATTTTCTTGATCGAAAAATAGATTTTTGAATTCGCGACCAAATTCTTGATTTTCTTGATGCAAAACTTGTTGTTTGTATTCGCGACCAAATTCTTGATTTTCTTGATCCAAAACTTGTTTTTTGTATTCGCGACAAAATTCCTGATTTTCATGATCCCAAACTAGATTTTTGTATTCGCGACAAAATTCTTGATTTTCTTGTTCCAAACCTAGATTTTTCAATTCGCGACCAAATTATTGATTTTCTTGATCCAAAAATTGATTTTTGAATTCGCGACCAAATTCTTGATTTTCTTGATGCAAAACTTGTTATTTGTATTCGCGACCATATTCATGATTTTCTTGATCCAAAACTTGTTTTATGTATTCGCGACAAAATTCTTGATTTTCTTGATCCCAAACTAGATTTTTGTATTCGCGACAAAATTCTTGATTTTCTTGTTCCAAACCTAGATTTTTGAATTCGCGACCAAATTCTTGATTTTCTTGATCCAAAACTTGTTTTTTGTATTCGCGACCAAATTCTTGATTTTCTTCATCGAAAACTAGATTTTTTAATTCACGACCAAATTCTTGATTTTCTTGATCCAAAACTAGATTTTTGAATTCGCGACGAAATTCTTGATTTTCTTGATCCCAAACTAGATTTTTGAATTCGCGACCAAATTCTTGATTTTCTTGATCCAAAAATAGATTTTTGAATTCGCGACCAAATTCTTGATTTTCTTGATCGAAAACTAGATTTTTGAATTCACGACCAAATTTTTGATTTTCTTGATCCAAAACTAGATTTTTGAATTCGCGACGAAATTATTGATTTTCTTGATCCCAAACTAGATTTTTGAATTCGCGACCAAATTCTTGATTTTCTTGATCCCAAACTAGATTTTTGTATTCGCGACAAAATTCTGGATTTTCTTGTTCCAAACCTAGATTTTTCAATTCGCGACCAAATTATTGATTTTCTTGATCCAAAAATTGATTTTTGAATTCGCGACCAAATTCTTGATTTTCTTGATGCAAAACTTGTTATTTGTATTCGCGACCAAATTCATGATTTTCTTGATCCAAAACTTGTTTTTTGTATTCGCGACAAAATTCTTGATTTTCTTGATCCCAAACTAGATTTTTGTATTCGCGACAAAATTCTTGATTTTCTTGTTCCAAACCTAGATTTTTGAATTCGCGACCAAATTCTTGATTTTCTTGATCCAAAACTTGTTTTTTGTATTCGCGACCAAATTCTTGATTTTCTTCATCGAAAACTAGATTTTTTAATTCACGACCAAATTCTTGATTTTCTTGATCCAAAACTAGATTTTTGAATTCGCGACGAAATTATTGATTTTCTTGATCCCAAACTAGATTTTTGAATTCGCGACCAAATTCTTGATTTTCTTGATGCAAAACTTGTTGTTTGTATTCGCGACCAAATTCTTGATTTTCTTGATCCAAAACTAGATTTTTGAATTCGCGACGAAATTGTTGATTTTCTTGATCCAAAAATTGATTTTTGAATTCGCGACCAAATTCTTGATTTTCTTGATGCAAAACTTGTTATTTGTATTCGCGACCAAATTCTTGATTTTCTTGATCCAAAAATTGTTTTTTTTATTCGCGACCAAATTCTTGATTTTCTTGATCGAAAACTAGATTTTTGAATTCACGACCAAATTTTTGATTTTCTTGATCCAAAACTAGATTTTTGAATTCGCGACGAAATTATTGATTTTCTTGATCCCAAACTAGATTTTTGAATTCGCGACCAAATTCTTGATTTTCTTGATCCCAAACTAGATTTTTGAATTCGCGACCAAATTCTTGATTTTCTTGTTCCAAAACTAGATTTTTGAATTCGCGACCAAATTCTTGATTTTCTTGATCCAAAAATTGTTTTTTGTATTCGCGACAAAATTCTTGATTTTCTTGATCGAAAATTAGATTTTTGAATTCACGACCAAATTCTTGATTTTCTTGATCCAAAACTAGATTTTTGAATTCGCGACCAAATTCTTGATTTTCTTGATCCAAAACTATATTTTTGAATTCGCGACCAAATTCTTGATTTTCTTGATCCAAAACTAGATTTTTGAATTCGCGACGAAATTATTGATTTTCTTGATCCAAAAATAGATTTTTGAATTCGCGACCAAATTCTTGATTTTCTTGATGCAAAACTTGTTGTTTGTATTCGCGACCAAATTCTTGATTTTCTTGATCCAAAACTTGTTTTTTGTATTCGCGACAAAATTCCTGATTTTCATGATCCCAAACTAGATTTTTGTATTCGCGACAAAATTCTTGATTTTCTTGTTCCAAACCTAGATTTTTCAATTCGCGACCAAATTATTGATTTTCTTGATCCAAAAATTGATTTTTGAATTCGCGACCAAATTCTTGATTTTCTTGATGCAAAACTTGTTATTTGTATTCGCGACCAAATTCATGATTTTCTTGATCCAAAACTTGTTTTATGTATTCGCGACAAAATTCTTGATTTTCTTGATCCCAAACTAGATTTTTGTATTCGCGACAAAATTCTTGATTTTCTTGTTCCAAACCTAGATTTTTGAATTCGCGACCAAATTCTTGATTTTCTTGATCCAAAACTTGTTTTTTGTATTCGCGACCAAATTCTTGATTTTCTTCATCGAAAACTAGATTTTTTAATTCACGACCAAATTCTTGATTTTCTTGATCCAAAACTAGATTTTTGAATTCGCGACGAAATTATTGATTTTCTTGATCCCAAACTAGATTTTTGAATTCGCGACCAAATTCTTGATTTTCTTGATGCAAAACTTGTTGTTTGTATTCGCGACCAAATTCTTGATTTTCTTGATCGAAAACTAGATTTTTGAATTCACGACCAAATTTTTGATTTTCTTGATCCAAAACTAGATTTTTGAATTCGCGACGAAATTATTGATTTTCTTGATCCCAAACTAGATTTTTGAATTCGCGACCAAATTCTTGATTTTCTTGATCCCAAACTAGATTTTTGAATTCGCGACCAAATTCTTGATTTTCTTGTTCCAAAACTAGATTTTTGAATTCGCGACCAAATTCTTGATTTTCTTGATCCAAAAATTGTTTTTTGTATTCGCGACAAAATTCTTGATTTTCTTGATCGAAAATTAGATTTTTGAATTCACGACCAAATTCTTGATTTTCTTGATCCAAAACTAGATTTTTGAATTCGCGACCAAATTCTTGATTTTCTTGATCCAAAACTAGATTTTTGAATTCGCGACCAAATTCTTGATTTTCTTGATCCAAAACTAGATTTTTGAATTCGCGACGAAATTATTGATTTTCTTGATCCAAAAATAGATTTTTGAATTCGCGACCAAATTCTTGATTTTCTTGATGCAAAACTTGTTGTTTGTATTCGCGACCAAATTCTTGATTTTCTTGATCCAAAACTTGTTTTTTGTATTCGCGACAAAATTCCTGATTTTCATGATCCCAAACTAGATTTTTGTATTCGCGACAAAATTCTTGATTTTCTTGTTCCAAACCTAGATTTTTCAATTCGCGACCAAATTATTGATTTTCTTGATCCAAAAATTGATTTTTGAATTCGCGACCAAATTCTTGATTTTCTTGATGCAAAACTTGTTATTTGTATTCGCGACCAAATTCATGATTTTCTTGATCCAAAACTTGTTTTTTGTATTCGCGACAAAATTCTTGATTTTCTTGATCCCAAACTAGATTTTTGTATTCGCGACAAAATTCTTGATTTTCTTGTTCCAAACCTAGATTTTTGAATTCGCGACCAAATTCTTGATTTTCTTGATCCAAAACTTGTTTTTTGTATTCGCGACCAAATTCTTGATTTTCTTCATCGAAAACTAGATTTTTTAATTCACGACCAAATTCTTGATTTTCTTGATCCAAAACTAGATTTTTGAATTCGCGACGAAATTATTGATTTTCTTGATCCCAAACTAGATTTTTGAATTCGCGACCAAATTCTTGATTTTCTTGATGCAAAACTTGTTGTTTGTATTCGCGACCAAATTCTTGATTTTCTTGATCGAAAACTAGATTTTTGAATTGACGACCAAATTGTTGATTTTCTTGATCCAAAAATTGATTTCTGAATTCGCGACCAAATTCTTGATTTTCTTGATCCCAAACTAGATTTTTGAATTCGCGACCAAATTCTTGATTTTCTTGATCCCAAACTAGATTTTTGAATTCGCGACCAAATTCTTGATTTTCTTGTTCCAAAACTTGATTTTTGAATTCGCGACCAAATTATTGATTTTCTTGATCCAAAAATTGTTTTTTGTATTCGCGACGAAATTCTTGATTTTCTTGATCGAAAATTAGATTTTTGAATTCACGACCAAATTCTTGATTTTCTTGATCCAAAACTAGATTTTTGTATTCGGGCCAAAATTCTTGATTTTCTTGTTCCAAACCTAGATTTTTGAATTCGCGACCAAATTCTTGATTTTCTTGATCCAAAACTAGATTTTTGAATTCGCGACGAAATTATTGATTTTCTTGATCCAAAAATAGATTTTTGAATTCGCGACCAAATTCTTGATTTTCTTGATGCAAAACTTGTTGTTTGTATTCGCGACCAAATTCTTGATTTTCTTGATCCAAAACTTGTTTTTTGTATTCGCGACAAAATTCCTGATTTTCATGATCCCAAACTAGATTTTTGTATTCGCGACAAAATTCTTGATTTTCTTGTTCCAAACCTAGATTTTTCAATTCGCGACCAAATTATTGATTTTCTTGATCCAAAAATTGATTTTTGAATTCGCGACCAAATTCTTGATTTTCTTGATGCAAAACTTGTTATTTGTATTCGCGACCAAATTCATGATTTTCTTGATCCAAAACTTGTTTTTTGTATTCGCGACAAAATTCTTGATTTTCTTGATCCCAAACTAGATTTTTGTATTCGCGACAAAATTCTTGATTTTCTTGTTCCAAACCTAGATTTTTGAATTCGCGACCAAATTCTTGATTTTCTTGATCCAAAACTTGTTTTTTGTATTCGCGACCAAATTCTTGATTTTCTTCATCGAAAACTAGATTTTTTAATTCACGACCAAATTCTTGATTTTCTTGATCCAAAACTAGATTTTTGAATTCGCGACGAAATTATTGATTTTCTTGATCCCAAACTAGATTTTTGAATTCGCGACCAAATTCTTGATTTTCTTGATGCAAAACTTGTTGTTTGTATTCGCGACCAAATTCTTGATTTTCTTGATCCAAAACTAGATTTTTGAATTCGCGACGAAATTGTTGATTTTCTTGATCCAAAAATTGATTTCTGAATTCGCGACCAAATTCTTGATTTTCTTGATGCAAAACTTGTTATTTGTATTCGCGACCAAATTCTTGATTTTCTTGATCCAAAAATTGTTTTTTTTATTCGCGACCAAATTCTTGATTTTCTTGATCGAAAACTAGATTTTTGAATTCGCGACGAAATTATTGATTTTCTTGATCCCAAACTAGATTTTTGAATTCGCGACGAAATTATTGATTTTCTTGATCCAAAAATTGTTTTTTTTATTCGCGACCAAATTCTTGATTTTCTTGATCGAAAACTAGATTTTTGAATTCGCGACGAAATTATTGATTTTCTTGATCCCAAACTAGATTTTTGTATTCGCGACAAAATTCTTGATTTTCTTGATCCCAAACTAGATTTTTGTATTCGCGACAAAATTCTTGATTTTCTTGTTCCAAACCTAGATTTTTGAATTCGCGACCAAATTCTTGATTTTCTTTATCCAAAACTAGATTTTTGAATTCGCGACGAAATTATTGATTTTCTTGATCCAAAAATAGATTTTTGAATTCGCGACCAAATTCTTGATTTTCTTGATGCAAAACTTGTTGTTTGTATTCGCGACCAAATTCTTGATTTTCTTGATCCAAAACTTGTTTTTTGTATTCGCGACAAAATTCCTGATTTTCATGATCCCAAACTAGATTTTTGTATTCGCGACAAAATTCTTGATTTTCTTGTTCCAAACCTAGATTTTTCAATTCGCGACCAAATTATTGATTTTCTTGATCCAAAAATTGATTTTTGAATTCGCGACCAAATTCTTGATTTTCTTGATGCAAAACTTGTTATTTGTATTCGCGACCAAATTCATGATTTTCTTGATCCAAAACTTGTTTTTTGTATTCGCGACAAAATTCTTGATTTTCTTGATCCCAAACTAGATTTTTGTATTCGCGACAAAATTCTTGATTTTCTTGTTCCAAACCTAGATTTTTGAATTCGCGACCAAATTCTTGATTTTCTTGATCCAAAACTTGTTTTTTGTATTCGCGACCAAATTCTTGATTTTCTTCATCGAAAACTAGATTTTTTAATTCACGACCAAATTCTTGATTTTCTTGATCCAAAACTAGATTTTTGAATTCGCGACGAAATTATTGATTTTCTTGATCCCAAACTAGATTTTTGAATTCGCGACCAAATTCTTGATTTTCTTGATGCAAAACTTGTTGTTTGTATTCGCGACCAAATTCTTGATTTTCTTGATCGAAAACTAGATTTTTGAATTCACGACCAAATTTTTGATTTTCTTGATCCAAAACTAGATTTTTGAATTCGCGACGAAATTATTGATTTTCTTGATCCCAAACTAGATTTTTGAATTCGCGACCAAATTCTTGATTTTCTTGATCCCAAACTAGATTTTTGAATTCGCGACCAAATTCTTGATTTTCTTGTTCCAAAACTAGATTTTTGAATTCGCGACCAAATTCTTGATTTTCTTGATCCAAAAATTGTTTTTTGTATTCGCGACAAAATTCTTGATTTTCTTGATCGAAAATTAGATTTTTGAATTCACGACCAAATTCTTGATTTTCTTGATCCAAAACTAGATTTTTGAATTCGCGACCAAATTCTTGATTTTCTTGATCCAAAACTAGATTTTTGAATTCGCGACCAAATTCTTGATTTTCTTGATGCAAAACTTGTTGTTTGTATTCGCGACCAAATTCTTGATTTTCTTGATCCAAAACTTGTTTTTTGTATTCGCGACAAAATTCCTGATTTTCATGATCCCAAACTAGATTTTTGTATTCGCGACAAAATTCTTGATTTTCTTGTTCCAAACCTAGATTTTTCAATTCGCGACCAAATTATTGATTTTCTTGATCCAAAAATTGATTTTTGAATTCGCGACCAAATTCTTGATTTTCTTGATGCAAAACTTGTTATTTGTATTCGCGACCAAATTCATGATTTTCTTGATCCAAAACTTGTTTTTTGTATTCGCGACAAAATTCTTGATTTTCTTGATCCCAAACTAGATTTTTGTATTCGCGACAAAATTCTTGATTTTCTTGTTCCAAACCTAGATTTTTGAATTCGCGACCAAATTCTTGATTTTCTTGATCCAAAACTTGTTTTTTGTATTCGCGACCAAATTCTTGATTTTCTTAATCGAAAACTAGATTTTTTAATTCACGACCAAATTCTTGATTTTCTTGATCCGAAAGTAGATTTTTGAATTCGCGACGAAATTATTGATTTTCTTGATCCCAAACTAGATTTTTGAATTCGCGACCAAATTCTTGATTTTCTTGATGCAAAACTTGTTGTTTGTATTCGCGACCAAATTCTTGATTTTCATGATCCAAAACTAGATTTTTGAATTCGCGACGAAATTGTTGATTTTCTTGATCCAAAAATTGATTTCTGAATTCGCGACCAAATTCTTGATTTTCTTGATGCAAAACTTGTTATTTGTATTCGCGACCAAATTCTTGATTTTCTTGATCCAAAAATTGTTTTTTTTATTCGCGACCAAATTCTTGATTTTCTTGATCGAAAACTAGATTTTTGAATTCGCGACGAAATTATTGATTTTCTTGATCCCAAACTAGATTTTTGTATTCGCGACAAAATTCTTGATTTTCTTGATCCCAAACTAGATTTTTGTATTCGCGACAAAATTCTTGATTTTCTTGTTCCAAACCTAGATTTTTGAATTCGCGACCAAATTCTTGATTTTCTTGATCCAAAACTAGATTTTTGAATTCGCGACGAAATTATTGATTTTCTTGATCCAAAAATAGATTTTTGAATTCGCGACCAAATTCTTGATTTTCTTGATGCAAAACTTGTTGTTTGTATTCGCGACCAAATTCTTGATTTTCTTGATCCAAAACTTGTTTTTTGTATTCGCGACAAAATTCCTGATTTTCATGATCCCAAACTAGATTTTTGTATTCGCGACAAAATTCTTGATTTTCTTGTTCCAATCCTAGATTTTTCAATTCGCGACCAAATTATTGATTTTCTTGATCCAAAAATTGATTTTTGAATTCGCGACCAAATTCTTGATTTTCTTGATGCAAAACTTGTTATTTGTATTCGCGACCAAATTCATGATTTTCTTGATCCAAAACTTGTTTTTTGTATTCGCGACAAAATTCTTGATTTTCTTGATCCCAAACTAGATTTTTGTATTCGCGACAAAATTCTTGATTTTCTTGTTCCAAACCTAGATTTTTGAATTCGCTACCAAATTCTTGATTTTCTTGATCCAAAACTAGATTTTTGTATTCGCGACCAAATTCTTGATTTTCTTCATCGAAAACTAGATTTTTTAATTCACGACCAAATTCTTGATTTTCTTGATCCAAAACTAGATTTTTGAATTCGCGACGAAATTATTGATTTTCTTGATCCCAAACTAGATTTTTGAATTCGCGACCAAATTCTTGATTTTCTTGATGCAAAACTTGTTGTTTGTATTCGCGACCAAATTCTTGATTTTCTTGATCGAAAACTAGATTTTTGAATTCACGACCAAATTTTTGATTTTCTTGATCCAAAACTAGATTTTTGAATTCGCGACGAAATTATTGATTTTCTTGATCCCAAACTAGATTTTTGAATTCGCGACCAAATTCTTGATTTTCTAGATCCCAAACTAGATTTTTGAATTCGCGACCAAATTCTTGATTTTCTTGTTCCAAAACTAGATTTTTGAATTCGCGACCAAATTCTTGATTTTCTTGATCCAAAAATTGTTTTTTGTATTCGCGACAAAATTCTTGATTTTCTTGATCGAAAATTAGATTTTTGAATTCACGACCAAATTCTTGATTTTATTGATCCAAAACTAGATTTTTGAATTCGCGACCAAATTCTTGATTTTCTTGATCCAAAACTAGATTTTTGAATTCGCGACCAAATTCTTGATTTTCTTGATGCAAAACTTGTTGTTTGTATTCGCGACCAAATTCTTGATTTTCTTGATCCAAAACTTGTTTTTTGTATTCGCGACAAAATTCCTGATTTTCATGATCCCAAACTAGATTTTTGTATTCGCGACAAAATTCTTGATTTTCTTGTTCCAAACCTAGATTTTTCAATTCGCGACCAAATTATTGATTTTCTTGATCCAAAAATTGATTTTTGAATTCGCGACCAAATTCTTGATTTTCTTGATGCAAAACTTGTTATTTGTATTCGCGACCAAATTCATGATTTTCTTGATCCAAAACTTGTTTTTTGTATTCGCGACAAAATTCTTGATTTTCTTGATCCCAAACTAGATTTTTGTATTCGCGACAAAATTCTTGATTTTCTTGTTCCAAACCTAGATTTTTGAATTCGCGACCAAATTCTTGATTTTCTTGATCCAAAACTTGTTTTTTGTATTCGCGACCAAATTCTTGATTTTCTTCATCGAAAACTAGATTTTTTAATTCACGACCAAATTCTTGATTTTCTTGATCCAAAACTAGATTTTTGAATTCGCGACGAAATTATTGATTTTCTTGATCCCAAACTAGATTTTTGAATTCGCGACCAAATTCTTGATTTTCTTGATGCAAAACTTGTTGTTTGTATTCGCGACCAAATTCTTGATTTTCTTGATCGAAAACTAGATTTTTGAATTGACGACCAAATTGTTGATTTTCTTGATCCAAAAATTGATTTCTGAATTCGCGACCAAATTCTTGATTTTCTTGATCCCAAACTAGATTTTTGAATTCGCGACCAAATTCTTGATTTTCTTGATCCCAAACTAGATTTTTGAATTCGCGACCAAATTCTTGATTTTCTTGTTCCAAAACTTGATTTTTGAATTCGCGACCAAATTATTGATTTTCTTGATCCAAAAATTGTTTTTTGTATTCGCGACGAAATTCTTGATTTTCTTGATCGAAAATTAGATTTTTGAATTCACGACCAAATTCTTGATTTTCTTGATCCAAAACTAGATTTTTGTATTCGGGCCAAAATTCTTGATTTTCTTGTTCCAAACCTAGATTTTTGAATTCGCGACCAAATTCTTGATTTTCTTGATCCAAAACTAGATTTTTGAATTCGCGACGAAATTATTGATTTTCTTGATCCAAAAATAGATTTTTGAATTCGCGACCAAATTCTTGATTTTCTTGATGCAAAACTTGTTGTTTGTATTCGCGACCAAATTCTTGATTTTCTTGATCCAAAACTTGTTTTTTGTATTCGCGACAAAATTCCTGATTTTCATGATCCCAAACTAGATTTTTGTATTCGCGACAAAATTCTTGATTTTCTTGTTCCAAACCTAGATTTTTCAATTCGCGACCAAATTATTGATTTTCTTGATCCAAAAATTGATTTTTGAATTCGCGACCAAATTCTTGATTTTCTTGATGCAAAACTTGTTATTTGTATTCGCGACCAAATTCATGATTTTCTTGATCCAAAACTTGTTTTTTGTATTCGCGACAAAATTCTTGATTTTCTTGATCCCAAACTAGATTTTTGTATTCGCGACAAAATTCTTGATTTTCTTGTTCCAAACCTAGATTTTTGAATTCGCGACCAAATTCTTGATTTTCTTGATCCAAAACTTGTTTTTTGTATTCGCGACCAAATTCTTGATTTTCTTCATCGAAAACTAGATTTTTTAATTCACGACCAAATTCTTGATTTTCTTGATCCAAAACTAGATTTTTGAATTCGCGACGAAATTATTGATTTTCTTGATCCCAAACTAGATTTTTGAATTCGCGACCAAATTCTTGATTTTCTTGATGCAAAACTTGTTGTTTGTATTCGCGACCAAATTCTTGATTTTCTTGATCCAAAACTAGATTTTTGAATTCGCGACGAAATTGTTGATTTTCTTGATCCAAAAATTGATTTCTGAATTCGCGACCAAATTCTTGATTTTCTTGATGCAAAACTTGTTATTTGTATTCGCGACCAAATTCTTGATTTTCTTGATCCAAAAATTGTTTTTTTTATTCGCGACCAAATTCTTGATTTTCTTGATCGAAAACTAGATTTTTGAATTCGCGACGAAATTATTGATTTTCTTGATCCCAAACTAGATTTTTGAATTCGCGACGAAATTATTGATTTTCTTGATCCAAAAATTGTTTTTTTTATTCGCGACCAAATTCTTGATTTTCTTGATCGAAAACTAGATTTTTGAATTCGCGACGAAATTATTGATTTTCTTGATCCCAAACTAGATTTTTGTATTCGCGACAAAATTCTTGATTTTCTTGATCCCAAACTAGATTTTTGTATTCGCGACAAAATTCTTGATTTTCTTGTTCCAAACCTAGATTTTTGAATTCGCGACCAAATTCTTGATTTTCTTTATCCAAAACTAGATTTTTGAATTCGCGACGAAATTATTGATTTTCTTGATCCAAAAATAGATTTTTGAATTCGCGACCAAATTCTTGATTTTCTTGATGCAAAACTTGTTGTTTGTATTCGCGACCAAATTCTTGATTTTCTTGATCCAAAACTTGTTTTTTGTATTCGCGACAAAATTCCTGATTTTCATGATCCCAAACTAGATTTTTGTATTCGCGACAAAATTCTTGATTTTCTTGTTCCAAACCTAGATTTTTCAATTCGCGACCAAATTATTGATTTTCTTGATCCAAAAATTGATTTTTGAATTCGCGACCAAATTCTTGATTTTCTTGATGCAAAACTTGTTATTTGTATTCGCGACCAAATTCATGATTTTCTTGATCCAAAACTTGTTTTTTGTATTCGCGACAAAATTCTTGATTTTCTTGATCCCAAACTAGATTTTTGTATTCGCGACAAAATTCTTGATTTTCTTGTTCCAAACCTAGATTTTTGAATTCGCGACCAAATTCTTGATTTTCTTGATCCAAAACTTGTTTTTTGTATTCGCGACCAAATTCTTGATTTTCTTCATCGAAAACTAGATTTTTTAATTCACGACCAAATTCTTGATTTTCTTGATCCAAAACTAGATTTTTGAATTCGCGACGAAATTATTGATTTTCTTGATCCCAAACTAGATTTTTGAATTCGCGACCAAATTCTTGATTTTCTTGATGCAAAACTTGTTGTTTGTATTCGCGACCAAATTCTTGATTTTCTTGATCGAAAACTAGATTTTTGAATTCACGACCAAATTTTTGATTTTCTTGATCCAAAACTAGATTTTTGAATTCGCGACGAAATTATTGATTTTCTTGATCCCAAACTAGATTTTTGAATTCGCGACCAAATTCTTGATTTTCTTGATCCCAAACTAGATTTTTGAATTCGCGACCAAATTCTTGATTTTCTTGTTCCAAAACTAGATTTTTGAATTCGCGACCAAATTCTTGATTTTCTTGATCCAAAAATTGTTTTTTGTATTCGCGACAAAATTCTTGATTTTCTTGATCGAAAATTAGATTTTTGAATTCACGACCAAATTCTTGATTTTCTTGATCCAAAACTAGATTTTTGAATTCGCGACCAAATTCTTGATTTTCTTGATCCAAAACTAGATTTTTGAATTCGCGACCAAATTCTTGATTTTCTTGATGCAAAACTTGTTGTTTGTATTCGCGACCAAATTCTTGATTTTCTTGATCCAAAACTTGTTTTTTGTATTCGCGACAAAATTCCTGATTTTCATGATCCCAAACTAGATTTTTGTATTCGCGACAAAATTCTTGATTTTCTTGTTCCAAACCTAGATTTTTCAATTCGCGACCAAATTATTGATTTTCTTGATCCAAAAATTGATTTTTGAATTCGCGACCAAATTCTTGATTTTCTTGATGCAAAACTTGTTATTTGTATTCGCGACCAAATTCATGATTTTCTTGATCCAAAACTTGTTTTTTGTATTCGCGACAAAATTCTTGATTTTCTTGATCCCAAACTAGATTTTTGTATTCGCGACAAAATTCTTGATTTTCTTGTTCCAAACCTAGATTTTTGAATTCGCGACCAAATTCTTGATTTTCTTGATCCAAAACTTGTTTTTTGTATTCGCGACCAAATTCTTGATTTTCTTAATCGAAAACTAGATTTTTTAATTCACGACCAAATTCTTGATTTTCTTGATCCGAAAGTAGATTTTTGAATTCGCGACGAAATTATTGATTTTCTTGATCCCAAACTAGATTTTTGAATTCGCGACCAAATTCTTGATTTTCTTGATGCAAAACTTGTTGTTTGTATTCGCGACCAAATTCTTGATTTTCATGATCCAAAACTAGATTTTTGAATTCGCGACGAAATTGTTGATTTTCTTGATCCAAAAATTGATTTCTGAATTCGCGACCAAATTCTTGATTTTCTTGATGCAAAACTTGTTATTTGTATTCGCGACCAAATTCTTGATTTTCTTGATCCAAAAATTGTTTTTTTTATTCGCGACCAAATTCTTGATTTTCTTGATCGAAAACTAGATTTTTGAATTCGCGACGAAATTATTGATTTTCTTGATCCCAAACTAGATTTTTGTATTCGCGACAAAATTCTTGATTTTCTTGATCCCAAACTAGATTTTTGTATTCGCGACAAAATTCTTGATTTTCTTGTTCCAAACCTAGATTTTTGAATTCGCGACCAAATTCTTGATTTTCTTGATCCAAAACTAGATTTTTGAATTCGCGACGAAATTATTGATTTTCTTGATCCAAAAATAGATTTTTGAATTCGCGACCAAATTCTTGATTTTCTTGATGCAAAACTTGTTGTTTGTATTCGCGACCAAATTCTTGATTTTCTTGATCCAAAACTTGTTTTTTGTATTCGCGACAAAATTCCTGATTTTCATGATCCCAAACTAGATTTTTGTATTCGCGACAAAATTCTTGATTTTCTTGTTCCAAACCTAGATTTTTCAATTCGCGACCAAATTATTGATTTTCTTGATCCAAAAATTGATTTTTGAATTCGCGACCAAATTCTTGATTTTCTTGATGCAAAACTTGTTATTTGTATTCGCGACCAAATTCATGATTTTCTTGATCCAAAACTTGTTTTTTGTATTCGCGACAAAATTCTTGATTTTCTTGATCCCAAACTAGATTTTTGTATTCGCGACAAAATTCTTGATTTTCTTGTTCCAAACCTAGATTTTTGAATTCGCGACCAAATTCTTGATTTTCTTGATCCAAAACTTGTTTTTTGTATTCGCGACCAAATTCTTGATTTTCTTCATCGAAAACTAGATTTTTTAATTCACGACCAAATTCTTGATTTTCTTGATCCAAAACTAGATTTTTGAATTCGCGACGAAATTATTGATTTTCTTGATCCCAAACTAGATTTTTGAATTCGCGACCAAATTCTTGATTTTCTTGATGCAAAACTTGTTGTTTGTATTCGCGACCAAATTCTTGATTTTCTTGATCGAAAACTAGATTTTTGAATTCACGACCAAATTTTTGATTTTCTTGATCCAAAACTAGATTTTTGAATTCGCGACGAAATTATTGATTTTCTTGATCCCAAACTAGATTTTTGAATTCGCGACCAAATTCTTGATTTTCTTGATCCCAAACTAGATTTTTGAATTCGCGACCAAATTCTTGATTTTCTTGTTCCAAAACTAGATTTTTGAATTCGCGACCAAATTCTTGATTTTCTTGATCCAAAAATTGTTTTTTGTATTCGCGACAAAATTCTTGATTTTCTTGATCGAAAATTAGATTTTTGAATTCACGACCAAATTCTTGATTTTATTGATCCAAAACTAGATTTTTGAATTCGCGACCAAATTCTTGATTTTCTTGATCCAAAACTAGATTTTTGAATTCGCGACCAAATTCTTGATTTTCTTGATGCAAAACTTGTTGTTTGTATTCGCGACCAAATTCTTGATTTTCTTGATCCAAAACTTGTTTTTTGTATTCGCGACAAAATTCCTGATTTTCATGATCCCAAACTAGATTTTTGTATTCGCGACAAAATTCTTGATTTTCTTGTTCCAAACCTAGATTTTTCAATTCGCGACCAAATTATTGATTTTCTTGATCCAAAAATTGATTTTTGAATTCGCGACCAAATTCTTGATTTTCTTGATGCAAAACTTGTTATTTGTATTCGCGACCAAATTCATGATTTTCTTGATCCAAAACTTGTTTTTTGTATTCGCGACAAAATTCTTGATTTTCTTGATCCCAAACTAGATTTTTGTATTCGCGACAAAATTCTTGATTTTCTTGTTCCAAACCTAGATTTTTGAATTCGCGACCAAATTCTTGATTTTCTTGATCCAAAACTTGTTTTTTGTATTCGCGACCAAATTCTTGATTTTCTTAATCGAAAACTAGATTTTTTAATTCACGACCAAATTCTTGATTTTCTTGATCCGAAAGTAGATTTTTGAATTCGCGACGAAATTATTGATTTTCTTGATCCCAAACTAGATTTTTGAATTCGCGACCAAATTCTTGATTTTCTTGATGCAAAACTTGTTGTTTGTATTCGCGACCAAATTCTTGATTTTCATGATCCAAAACTAGATTTTTGAATTCGCGACGAAATTGTTGATTTTCTTGATCCAAAAATTGATTTCTGAATTCGCGACCAAATTCTTGATTTTCTTGATGCAAAACTTGTTATTTGTATTCGCGACCAAATTCTTGATTTTCTTGATCCAAAAATTGTTTTTTTTATTCGCGACCAAATTCTTGATTTTCTTGATCGAAAACTAGATTTTTGAATTCGCGACGAAATTATTGATTTTCTTGATCCCAAACTAGATTTTTGTATTCGCGACAAAATTCTTGATTTTCTTGATCCCAAACTAGATTTTTGTATTCGCGACAAAATTCTTGATTTTCTTGTTCCAAACCTAGATTTTTGAATTCGCGACCAAATTCTTGATTTTCTTGATCCAAAACTAGATTTTTGAATTCGCGACGAAATTATTGATTTTCTTGATCCAAAAATAGATTTTTGAATTCGCGACCAAATTCTTGATTTTCTTGATGCAAAACTTGTTGTTTGTATTCGCGACCAAATTCTTGATTTTCTTGATCCAAAACTTGTTTTTTGTATTCGCGACAAAATTCCTGATTTTCATGATCCCAAACTAGATTTTTGTATTCGCGACAAAATTCTTGATTTTCTTGTACCAAACCTAGATTTTTCAATTCGCGACCAAATTATTGATTTTCTTGATCCAAAAATTGATTTTTGAATTCGCGACCAAATTCTTGATTTTCTTGATGCAAAACTTGTTATTTGTATTCGCGACCAAATTCATGATTTTCTTGATCCAAAACTTGTTTTTTGTATTCGCGACAAAATTCTTGATTTTCTTGATCCCAAACTAGATTTTTGTATTCGCGACAAAATTCTTGATTTTCTTGTTCCAAACCTAGATTTTTGAATTCGCGACCAAATTCTTGATTTTCTTGATCCAAAACTTGTTTTTTGTATTCGCGACCAAATTCTTGATTTTCTTCATCGAAAACTAGATTTTTTAATTCACGACCAAATTCTTGATTTTCTTGATCCAAAACTAGATTTTTGAATTCGCGACGAAATTATTGATTTTCTTGATCCCAAACTAGATTTTTGAATTCGCGACCAAATTCTTGATTTTCTTGATGCAAAACTTGTTGTTTGTATTC
Source organism: x Bolboschoenoplectus mariqueter (assembly GCA_037678475.1). Classification (NCBI taxonomy): domain Eukaryota; kingdom Viridiplantae; phylum Streptophyta; class Magnoliopsida; order Poales; family Cyperaceae; genus x Bolboschoenoplectus; species x Bolboschoenoplectus mariqueter. The sequence goes on along the minus strand of CM075268.1, from coordinate 111,197 downwards.
GCGACCAAATTCTTGATTTTCTTGATCGAAAACTAGATTTTTGAATTCACGACCAAATTTTTGATTTTCTTGATCCAAAACTAGATTTTTGAATTCGCGACGAAATTATTGATTTTCTTGATCCCAAACTAGATTTTTGAATTCGCGACCAAATTCTTGATTTTCTTGATCCCAAACTAGATTTTTGAATTCGCGACCAAATTCTTGATTTTCTTGTTCCAAAACTAGATTTTTGAATTCGCGACCAAATTCTTGATTTTCTTGATCCAAAAATTGTTTTTTGTATTCGCGACAAAATTCTTGATTTTCTTGATCGAAAATTAGATTTTTGAATTCACGACCAAATTCTTGATTTTATTGATCCAAAACTAGATTTTTGAATTCGCGACCAAATTCTTGATTTTCTTGATCCAAAACTAGATTTTTGAATTCGCGACCAAATTCTTGATTTTCTTGATGCAAAACTTGTTGTTTGTATTCGCGACCAAATTCTTGATTTTCTTGATCCAAAACTTGTTTTTTGTATTCGCGACAAAATTCCTGATTTTCATGATCCCAAACTAGATTTTTGTATTCGCGACAAAATTCTTGATTTTCTTGTTCCAAACCTAGATTTTTCAATTCGCGACCAAATTATTGATTTTCTTGATCCAAAAATTGATTTTTGAATTCGCGACCAAATTCTTGATTTTCTTGATGCAAAACTTGTTATTTGTATTCGCGACCAAATTCATGATTTTCTTGATCCAAAACTTGTTTTTTGTATTCGCGACAAAATTCTTGATTTTCTTGATCCCAAACTAGATTTTTGTATTCGCGACAAAATTCTTGATTTTCTTGTTCCAAACCTAGATTTTTGAATTCGCGACCAAATTCTTGATTTTCTTGATCCAAAACTTGTTTTTTGTATTCGCGACCAAATTCTTGATTTTCTTCATCGAAAACTAGATTTTTTAATTCACGACCAAATTCTTGATTTTCTTGATCCGAAAGTAGATTTTTGAATTCGCGACGAAATTATTGATTTTCTTGATCCCAAACTAGATTTTTGAATTCGCGACCAAATTCTTGATTTTCTTGATGCAAAACTTGTTGTTTGTATTCGCGACCAAATTCTTGATTTTCTTGATCCAAAACTAGATTTTTGAATTCGCGACGAAATTGTTGATTTTCTTGATCCAAAAATTGATTTCTGAATTCGCGACCAAATTCTTGATTTTCTTGATGCAAAACTTGTTATTTGTATTCGCGACCAAATTCTTGATTTTCTTGATCCAAAAATTGTTTTTTTTATTCGCGACCAAATTCTTGATTTTCTTGATCGAAAACTAGATTTTTGAATTCGCGACGAAATTATTGATTTTCTTGATCCCAAACTAGATTTTTGTATTCGCGACCAAATTCTTGATTTTCTTGATCCCAAACTAGATTTTTGTATTCGCGACAAAATTCTTGATTTTCTTGTTCCAAACCTAGATTTTTGAATTCGCGACCAAATTCTTGATTTTCTTGATCCAAAACTAGAATTTTGAATTCGCGACGAAATTATTGATTTTCTTGATCCAAAAATAGATTTTTGAATTCGCGACCAAATTCTTGATTTTCTTGATGCAAAACTTGTTGTTTGTATTCGCGACCAAATTCTTGATTTTCTTGATCCAAAACTTGTTTTTTGTATTCGCGACAAAATTCCTGATTTTCATGATCCCAAACTAGATTTTTGTATTCGCGACAAAATTCTTGATTTTCTTGTTCCAAACCTAGATTTTTCAATTCGCGACCAAATTATTGATTTTCTTGATCCAAAAATTGATTTTTGAATTCGCGACCAAATTCTTGATTTTCTTGATGCAAAACTTGTTATTTGTATTCGCGACCAAATTCATGATTTTCTTGATCCAAAACTTGTTTTTTGTATTCGCGACAAAATTCTTGATTTTCTTGATCCTAAACTAGATTTTTGTATTCGCGACAAAATTCTTGATTTTCTTGTTCCAAACCTAGATTTTTGAATTCGCGACCAAATTCTTGATTTTCTTGATCCAAAACTTGTTTTTTGTATTCGCGACCAAATTCTTGATTTTCTTCATCGAAAACTAGATTTTTTAATTCACGACCAAATTCTTGATTTTCTTGATCCAAAACTAGATTTTTGAATTCGCGACGAAATTATTGATTTTCTTGATCCCAAACTAGATTTTTGAATTCGCGACCAAATTCTTGATTTTCTTGATGCAAAACTTGTTGTTTGTATTCGCGACCAAATTCTTGATTTTCTTGATCCAAAACTAGATTTTTGAATTCGCGACGAAATTGTTGATTTTCTTGATCCAAAAATTGATTTCTGAATTCGCGACCAAATTCTTGATTTTCTTGATGCAAAACTTGTTATTTGTATTCGCGACCAAATTCTTGATTTTCTTGATCCAAAAATTGTTTTTTTTATTCGCGACCAAATTCTTGATTTTCTTGATCGAAAACTAGATTTTTGAATTCGCGACGAAATTATTGATTTTCTTGATCCCAAACTAGATTTTTGAATTCGCGACGAAATTATTGATTTTCTTGATCCCAAACTAGATTTTTGAATTCGCGACCAAATTCTTGATTTTCTTGATCCCAAACTAGATTTTTGAATTCGCGACCAAATTCTTGATTTTCTTGATCCCAAACTAGATTTTTGAATTCGCGACCAAATTCTTGATTTTCTTGATCCAAAAATTGTTTTTTGTATTCGCGACAAAATTCTTGATTTTCTTGATCGAAAATTAGATTTTTGAATTCACGACCAAATTCTTGATTTTCTTGATCCAAAACTAGATTTTTGAATTCGCGACCAAATTCTTGATTTTCTTGATCCAAAACTAGATTTTTGAATTCGCGACCAAATTCTTGATTTTCTTGATGCAAAACTTGTTGTTTGTATTCGCGACCAAATTCTTGATTTTCTTGATCCAAAACTTGTTTTTTGTATTCGCGACAAAATTCCTGATTTTCATGATCCCAAACTAGATTTTTGTATTCGCGACAAAATTCTTGATTTTCTTGTTCCAAACCTAGATTTTTCAATTCGCGACCAAATTATTGATTTTCTTGATCCAAAAATTGATTTTTGAATTCGCGACCAAATTCTTGATTTTCTTGATGCAAAACTTGTTATTTGTATTCGCGACCAAATTCATGATTTTCTTGATCCAAAACTTGTTTTTTGTATTCGCGACAAAATTCTTGATTTTCTTGATCCCAAACTAGATTTTTGTATTCGCGACAAAATTCTTGATTTTCTTGTTCCAAACCTAGATTTTTGAATTCGCGACCAAATTCTTGATTTTCTTGATCCAAAACTTGTTTTTTGTATTCGCGACCAAATTCTTGATTTTCTTCATCGAAAACTAGATTTTTTAATTCACGACCAAATTCTTGATTTTCTTGATCCGAAAGTACATTTTTTAATTCGCGACGAAATTCTTGATTTTCTTGATCCCAAACTAGATTTTTGAATTCGCGACCAAATTCTTGATTTTCTTGATGCAAAACTTGTTGTTTGTATTCGCGACCAAATTCTTGATTTTCTTGATCCAAAACTAGATTTTTGAATTCGCGACGAAATTGTTGATTTTCTTGATCCAAAAATTGATTTCTGAATTCGCGACCAAATTCTTGATTTTCTTGATGCAAAAGTAGATTTTTGAATTCGCGACGAAATTATTGATTTTCTTGATCCCAAACTAGATTTTTGAATTCGCGACCAAATTCTTGATTTTCTTGATCCAAAAATTGTTTTTTTTATTCGCGACCAAATTCTTGATTTTCTTGATCGAAAACTAGATTTTTGAATTCGCGACGAAATTATTGATTTTCTTGATCCCAAACTAGATTTTTGTATTCGCAACAAAATTCTTGATTTTCTTGATCCCAAACTAGATTTTTGTATTCGCGACAAAATTCTTGATTTTCTTGTTCCAAACCTAGATTTTTGAATTCGCGACCAAATTCTTGATTTTCTTGATCCAAAACTAGATTTTTGAATTCGCGACGAAATTATTGATTTTCTTGATCCAAAAATAGATTTTTGAATTCGCGACCAAATTCTTGATTTTCTTGATGCAAAACTTGTTGTTTGTATTCGCGACCAAATTCTTGATTTTCTTGATCCAAAACTTGTTTTTTGTATTCGCGACAAAATTCCTGATTTTCATGATCCCAAACTAGATTTTTGTATTCGCGACAAAATTCTTGATTTTCTTGTTCCAAACCTAGATTTTTCAATTCGCGACCAAATTATTGATTTTCTTGATCCAAAAATTGATTTTTGAATTCGCGACCAAATTCTTGATTTTCTTGATGCAAAACTTGTTATTTGTATTCGCGACCAAATTCATGATTTTCTTGATCCAAAACTTGTTTTTTGTATTCGCGACAAAATTCTTGATTTTCTTGATCCCAAACTAGATTTTTGTATTCGCGACAAAATTCTTGATTTTCTTGTTCCAAACCTAGATTTTTGAATTCGCGACCAAATTCTTGATTTTCTTGATCCAAAACTTGTTTTTTGTATTCGCGACCAAATTCTTGATTTTCTTCATCGAAAACTAGATTTTTTAATTCACGACCAAATTCATGATTTTCTTGATCCAAAACTAGATTTTTGAATTCGCGACGAAATTATTGATTTTCTTGATCCCAAACTAGATTTTTGAATTCGCGACCAAATTCTTGATTTTCTTGATCCCAAACTAGATTTTTGAATTCGCGACCAAATTCTTGATTTTCTTGTTCCAAAACTAGATTTTTGAATTCGCGACCAAATTCTTGATTTTCTTGATCCAAAAATTATTTTTTGTATTCGCGACAAAATTCTTGATTTTCTTGATCGAAAATTAGATTTTTGAATTCACGACCAAATTCTTGATTTTCTTGATCCAAAACATGTTTTTTGTATTCGCGACCAAATTCTTGATTTTCTTCATCGAAAACTAGATTTTTTAATTCACGACCAAATTCTTGATTTTCTTGATCCGAAAGTACATTTTTTAATTCGCGACGAAATTCTTGATTTTCTTGATCCCAAACTAGATTTTTGAATTCGCGACCAAATTCTTGATTTTCTTGATGCAAAACTTGTTGTTTGTATTCGCGACCAAATTCTTGATTTTCTTGATCCAAAACTAGATTTTTGAATTCGCGACGAAATTGTTGATTTTCTTGATCCAAAAATTGATTTCTGAATTCGCGACCAAATTCTTGATTTTCTTGATGCAAAAGTAGATTTTTGAATTCGCGACGAAATTATTGATTTTCTTGATCCCAAACTAGATTTTTGAATTCGCGACCAAATTCTTGATTTTCTTGATCCAAAAATTGTTTTTTTTATTCGCGACCAAATTCTTGATTTTCTTGATCGAAAACTAGATTTTTGAATTCGCGACGAAATTATTGATTTTCTTGATCCCAAACTAGATTTTTGTATTCGCGACAAAATTCTTGATTTTCTTGATCCCAAACTAGATTTTTGTATTCGCGACAAAATTCTTGATTTTCTTGTTCCAAACCTAGATTTTTGAATTCGCGACCAAATTCTTGATTTTCTTGATCCAAAACTAGATTTTTGAATTCGCGACGAAATTATTGATTTTCTTGATCCAAAAATAGATTTTTGAATTCGCGACCAAATTCTTGATTTTCTTGATGCAAAACTTGTTGTTTGTATTCGCGACCAAATTCTTGATTTTCTTGATCCAAAACTTGTTTTTTGTATTCGCGACAAAATTCCTGATTTTCATGATCCCAAACTAGATTTTTGTATTCGCGACAAAATTCTTGATTTTCTTGTTCCAAACCTAGATTTTTCAATTCGCGACCAAATTATTGATTTTCTTGATCCAAAAATTGATTTTTGAATTCGCGACCAAATTCTTGATTTTCTTGATGCAAAACTTGTTATTTGTATTCACGACCAAATTCATGATTTTCTTGATCCAAAACTTGTTTTTTGTATTCGCGACAAAATTCTTGATTTTCTTGATCCCAAACTAGATTTTTGTATTCGCGACAAAATTCTTGATTTTCTTGTTCCAAACCTAGATTTTTGAATTCGCGACCAAATTCTTGATTTTCTTGATCCAAAACTTGTTTTTTGTATTCGCGACCAAATTCTTGATTTTCTTCATCGAAAACTAGATTTTTTAATTCACGACCAAATTCATGATTTTCTTGATCCAAAACTAGATTTTTGAATTCGCGACGAAATTATTGATTTTCTTGATCCCAAACTAGATTTTTGAATTCGCGACCAAATTCTTGATTTTCTTGATGCAAAACTTGTTGTTTGTATTCGCGACCAAATTCTTGATTTTCTTGATCCAAAACTAGATTTTTGAATTCGCGACGAAATTGTTGATTTTCTTGATCCAAAAATTGATTTCTGAATTCGCGACCAAATTCTTGATTTTCTTGATGCAAAACTTGTTATTTGTATTCGCGACCAAATTCTTGATTTTCTTGATCCAAAAATTGTTTTTTTTATTCGCGACCAAATTCTTGATTTTCTTGATCGAAAACTAGATTTTTGAATTCGCGACGAAATTATTGATTTTCTTGATCCCAAACTAGATTTTTGTATTCGCGACCAAATTCTTGATTTTCTTGATCCCAAACTAGATTTTTGTATTCGCGACAAAATTCTTGATTTTCTTGTTCCAAACCTAGATTTTTGAATTCGCGACCAAATTCTTGATTTTCTTGATCCAAAACTAGAATTTTGAATTCGCGACGAAATTATTGATTTTCTTGATCCAAAAATAGATTTTTGAATTCGCGACCAAATTCTTGATTTTCTTGATGCAAAACTTGTTGTTTGTATTCGCGACCAAATTCTTGATTTTCTTGATCCAAAACTTGTTTTTTGTATTCGCGACAAAATTCCTGATTTTCATGATCCCAAACTAGATTTTTGTATTCGCGACAAAATTCTTGATTTTCTTGTTCCAAACCTAGATTTTTCAATTCGCGACCAAATTATTGATTTTCTTGATCCAAAAATTGATTTTTGAATTCGCGACCAAATTCTTGATTTTCTTGATGCAAAACTTGTTATTTGTATTCGCGACCAAATTCATGATTTTCTTGATCCAAAACTTGTTTTTTGTATTCGCGACAAAATTCTTGATTTTCTTGATCCTAAACTAGATTTTTGTATTCGCGACAAAATTCTTGATTTTCTTGTTCCAAACCTAGATTTTTGAATTCGCGACCAAATTCTTGATTTTCTTGATCCAAAACTTGTTTTTTGTATTCGCGACCAAATTCTTGATTTTCTTCATCGAAAACTAGATTTTTTAATTCACGACCAAATTCTTGATTTTCTTGATCCAAAACTAGATTTTTGAATTCGCGACGAAATTATTGATTTTCTTGATCCCAAACTAGATTTTTGAATTCGCGACCAAATTCTTGATTTTCTTGATGCAAAACTTGTTGTTTGTATTCGCGACCAAATTCTTGATTTTCTTGATCCAAAACTAGATTTTTGAATTCGCGACGAAATTGTTGATTTTCTTGATCCAAAAATTGATTTCTGAATTCGCGACCAAATTCTTGATTTTCTTGATGCAAAACTTGTTATTTGTATTCGCGACCAAATTCTTGATTTTCTTGATCCAAAAATTGTTTTTTTTATTCGCGACCAAATTCTTGATTTTCTTGATCGAAAACTAGATTTTTGAATTCGCGACGAAATTATTGATTTTCTTGATCCCAAACTAGATTTTTGAATTCGCGACGAAATTATTGATTTTCTTGATCCCAAACTAGATTTTTGAATTCGCGACCAAATTCTTGATTTTCTTGATCCCAAACTAGATTTTTGAATTCGCGACCAAATTCTTGATTTTCTTGATCCCAAACTAGATTTTTGAATTCGCGACCAAATTCTTGATTTTCTTGATCCAAAAATTGTTTTTTGTATTCGCGACAAAATTCTTGATTTTCTTGATCGAAAATTAGATTTTTGAATTCACGACCAAATTCTTGATTTTCTTGATCCAAAACTAGATTTTTGAATTCGCGACCAAATTCTTGATTTTCTTGATCCAAAACTAGATTTTTGAATTCGCGACCAAATTCTTGATTTTCTTGATGCAAAACTTGTTGTTTGTATTCGCGACCAAATTCTTGATTTTCTTGATCCAAAACTTGTTTTTTGTATTCGCGACAAAATTCCTGATTTTCATGATCCCAAACTAGATTTTTGTATTCGCGACAAAATTCTTGATTTTCTTGTTCCAAACCTAGATTTTTCAATTCGCGACCAAATTATTGATTTTCTTGATCCAAAAATTGATTTTTGAATTCGCGACCAAATTCTTGATTTTCTTGATGCAAAACTTGTTATTTGTATTCGCGACCAAATTCATGATTTTCTTGATCCAAAACTTGTTTTTTGTATTCGCGACAAAATTCTTGATTTTCTTGATCCCAAACTAGATTTTTGTATTCGCGACAAAATTCTTGATTTTCTTGTTCCAAACCTAGATTTTTGAATTCGCGACCAAATTCTTGATTTTCTTGATCCAAAACTTGTTTTTTGTATTCGCGACCAAATTCTTGATTTTCTTCATCGAAAACTAGATTTTTTAATTCACGACCAAATTCTTGATTTTCTTGATCCGAAAGTACATTTTTTAATTCGCGACGAAATTCTTGATTTTCTTGATCCCAAACTAGATTTTTGAATTCGCGACCAAATTCTTGATTTTCTTGATGCAAAACTTGTTGTTTGTATTCGCGACCAAATTCTTGATTTTCTTGATCCAAAACTAGATTTTTGAATTCGCGACGAAATTGTTGATTTTCTTGATCCAAAAATTGATTTCTGAATTCGCGACCAAATTCTTGATTTTCTTGATGCAAAAGTAGATTTTTGAATTCGCGACGAAATTATTGATTTTCTTGATCCCAAACTAGATTTTTGAATTCGCGACCAAATTCTTGATTTTCTTGATCCAAAAATTGTTTTTTTTATTCGCGACCAAATTCTTGATTTTCTTGATCGAAAACTAGATTTTTGAATTCGCGACGAAATTATTGATTTTCTTGATCCCAAACTAGATTTTTGTATTCGCAACAAAATTCTTGATTTTCTTGATCCCAAACTAGATTTTTGTATTCGCGACAAAATTCTTGATTTTCTTGTTCCAAACCTAGATTTTTGAATTCGCGACCAAATTCTTGATTTTCTTGATCCAAAACTAGATTTTTGAATTCGCGACGAAATTATTGATTTTCTTGATCCAAAAATAGATTTTTGAATTCGCGACCAAATTCTTGATTTTCTTGATGCAAAACTTGTTGTTTGTATTCGCGACCAAATTCTTGATTTTCTTGATCCAAAACTTGTTTTTTGTATTCGCGACAAAATTCCTGATTTTCATGATCCCAAACTAGATTTTTGTATTCGCGACAAAATTCTTGATTTTCTTGTTCCAAACCTAGATTTTTCAATTCGCGACCAAATTATTGATTTTCTTGATCCAAAAATTGATTTTTGAATTCGCGACCAAATTCTTGATTTTCTTGATGCAAAACTTGTTATTTGTATTCGCGACCAAATTCATGATTTTCTTGATCCAAAACTTGTTTTTTGTATTCGCGACAAAATTCTTGATTTTCTTGATCCCAAACTAGATTTTTGTATTCGCGACAAAATTCTTGATTTTCTTGTTCCAAACCTAGATTTTTGAATTCGCGACCAAATTCTTGATTTTCTTGATCCAAAACTTGTTTTTTGTATTCGCGACCAAATTCTTGATTTTCTTCATCGAAAACTAGATTTTTTAATTCACGACCAAATTCATGATTTTCTTGATCCAAAACTAGATTTTTGAATTCGCGACGAAATTATTGATTTTCTTGATCCCAAACTAGATTTTTGAATTCGCGACCAAATTCTTGATTTTCTTGATCCCAAACTAGATTTTTGAATTCGCGACCAAATTCTTGATTTTCTTGTTCCAAAACTAGATTTTTGAATTCGCGACCAAATTCTTGATTTTCTTGATCCAAAAATTATTTTTTGTATTCGCGACAAAATTCTTGATTTTCTTGATCGAAAATTAGATTTTTGAATTCACGACCAAATTCTTGATTTTCTTGATCCAAAACATGTTTTTTGTATTCGCGACCAAATTCTTGATTTTCTTCATCGAAAACTAGATTTTTTAATTCACGACCAAATTCTTGATTTTCTTGATCCGAAAGTACATTTTTTAATTCGCGACGAAATTCTTGATTTTCTTGATCCCAAACTAGATTTTTGAATTCGCGACCAAATTCTTGATTTTCTTGATGCAAAACTTGTTGTTTGTATTCGCGACCAAATTCTTGATTTTCTTGATCCAAAACTAGATTTTTGAATTCGCGACGAAATTGTTGATTTTCTTGATCCAAAAATTGATTTCTGAATTCGCGACCAAATTCTTGATTTTCTTGATGCAAAAGTAGATTTTTGAATTCGCGACGAAATTATTGATTTTCTTGATCCCAAACTAGATTTTTGAATTCGCGACCAAATTCTTGATTTTCTTGATCCAAAAATTGTTTTTTTTATTCGCGACCAAATTCTTGATTTTCTTGATCGAAAACTAGATTTTTGAATTCGCGACGAAATTATTGATTTTCTTGATCCCAAACTAGATTTTTGTATTCGCGACAAAATTCTTGATTTTCTTGATCCCAAACTAGATTTTTGTATTCGCGACAAAATTCTTGATTTTCTTGTTCCAAACCTAGATTTTTGAATTCGCGACCAAATTCTTGATTTTCTTGATCCAAAACTAGATTTTTGAATTCGCGACGAAATTATTGATTTTCTTGATCCAAAAATAGATTTTTGAATTCGCGACCAAATTCTTGATTTTCTTGATGCAAAACTTGTTGTTTGTATTCGCGACCAAATTCTTGATTTTCTTGATCCAAAACTTGTTTTTTGTATTCGCGACAAAATTCCTGATTTTCATGATCCCAAACTAGATTTTTGTATTCGCGACAAAATTCTTGATTTTCTTGTTCCAAACCTAGATTTTTCAATTCGCGACCAAATTATTGATTTTCTTGATCCAAAAATTGATTTTTGAATTCGCGACCAAATTCTTGATTTTCTTGATGCAAAACTTGTTATTTGTATTCGCGACCAAATTCATGATTTTCTTGATCCAAAACTTGTTTTTTGTATTCGCGACAAAATTCTTGATTTTCTTGATCCCAAACTAGATTTTTGTATTCGCGACAAAATTCTTGATTTTCTTGTTCCAAACCTAGATTTTTGAATTCGCGACCAAATTCTTGATTTTCTTGATCCAAAACTTGTTTTTTGTATTCGCGACCAAATTCTTGATTTTCTTCATCGAAAACTAGATTTTTTAATTCACGACCAAATTCATGATTTTCTTGATCCAAAACTAGATTTTTGAATTCGCGACGAAATTATTGATTTTCTTGATCCCAAACTAGATTTTTGAATTCGCGACCAAATTCTTGATTTTCTTGATGCAAAACTTGTTGTTTGTATTCGCGACCAAATTCTTGATTTTCTTGATCCAAAACTAGATTTTTGAATTCGCGACGAAATTGTTGATTTTCTTGATCCAAAAATTGATTTCTGAATTCGCGACCAAATTCTTGATTTTCTTGATGCAAAACTTGTTATTTGTATTCGCGACCAAATTCTTGATTTTCTTGATCCAAAAATTGTTTTTTTTATTCGCGACCAAATTCTTGATTTTCTTGATCGAAAACTAGATTTTTGAATTTGCGACGAAATTATTGATTTTCTTGATCGCAAACTAGATTTTTGAATTCGCGACGAAATTATTGATTTTCTTGATCCCAAACTAGATTTTTGAATTCGCGACCAAATTCTTGATTTTCTTGATCCCAAACTAGATTTTTGAATTCGCGACCAAATTCTTGATTTTCTTGTTCCAAAACTAGATTTTTGAATTCGCGACCAAATTCTTGATTTTCTTGATCCAAAAATTATTTTTTGTATTCGCGACAAAATTCTTGATTTTCTTGATCGAAAATTAGATTTTTGAATTCACGACCAAATTCTTGATTTTCTTGATCCAAAACTAGATTTTTGAATTCGCGACCAAATTCTTGATTTTCTTGATCCAAAACTAGATTTTTGAATTCGCGACCAAATTCTTGATTTTCTTGATGCAAAACTTGTTGTTTGTATTCGCGACCAAATTCTTGATTTTCTTGATCCAAAACTTGTTTTTTGTATTCGCGACAAAATTCCTGATTTTCATGATCCCAAACTAGATTTTTGTATTCGCGACAAAATTCTTGATTTTCTTGTTCCAAACCTAGATTTTTCAATTCGCGACCAAATTATTGATTTTCTTGATCCAAAAATTGATTTTTGAATTCGCGACCAAATTCTTGATTTTCTTGATGCAAAACTTGTTATTTGTATTCGCGACCAAATTCATGATTTTCTTGATCCAAAACTTGTTTTTTGTATTCGCGACAAAATTCTTGATTTTCTTGATCCCAAACTAGATTTTTGTATTCGCGACAAAATTCTTGATTTTCTTGTTCCAAACCTAGATTTTTGAATTCGCGACCAAATTCTTGATTTTCTTGATCCAAAACTTGTTTTTTGTATTCGCGACCAAATTCTTGATTTTCTTCATCGAAAACTAGATTTTTTAATTCACGACCAAATTCTTGATTTTCTTGATCCGAAAGTACATTTTTTAATTCGCGACGAAATTCTTGATTTTCTTGATCCCAAACTAGATTTTTGAATTCGCGACCAAATTCTTGATTTTCTTGATGCAAAACTTGTTGTTTGTATTCGCGACCAAATTCTTGATTTTCTTGATCCAAAACTAGATTTTTGAATTCGCGACGAAATTGTTGATTTTCTTGATCCAAAAATTGATTTCTGAATTCGCGACCAAATTCTTGATTTTCTTGATGCAAAAGTAGATTTTTGAATTCGCGACGAAATTATTGATTTTCTTGATCCCAAACTAGATTTTTGAATTCGCGACCAAATTCTTGATTTTCTTGATCCAAAAATTGTTTTTTTTATTCGCGACCAAATTCTTGATTTTCTTGATCGAAAACTAGATTTTTGAATTCGCGACGAAATTATTGATTTTCTTGATCCCAAACTAGATTTTTGTATTCGCGACAAAATTCTTGATTTTCTTGATCCCAAACTAGATTTTTGTATTCGCGACAAAATTCTTGATTTTCTTGTTCCAAACCTAGATTTTTGAATTCGCGACCAAATTCTTGATTTTCTTGATCCAAAACTAGATTTTTGAATTCGCGACGAAATTATTGATTTTCTTGATCCAAAAATAGATTTTTGAATTCGCGACCAAATTCTTGATTTTCTTGATGCAAAACTTGTTGTTTGTATTCGCGACCAAATTCTTGATTTTCTTGATCCAAAACTTGTTTTTTGTATTCGCGACAAAATTCCTGATTTTCATGATCCCAAACTAGATTTTTGTATTCGCGACAAAATTCTTGATTTTCTTGTTCCAAACCTAGATTTTTCAATTCGCGACCAAATTATTGATTTTCTTGATCCAAAAATTGATTTTTGAATTCGCGACCAAATTCTTGATTTTCTTGGTGCAAAACTTGTTATTTGTATTCGCGACCAAATTCATGATTTTCTTGATCCAAAACTTGTTTTTTGTATTCGCGACAAAATTCTTGATTTTCTTGATCCCAAACTAGATTTTTGTATTCGCGACAAAATTCTTGATTTTCTTGTTCCAAACCTAGATTTTTGAATTCGCGACCAAATTCTTGATTTTCTTGATCCAAAACTTGTTTTTTGTATTCGCGACCAAATTCTTGATTTTCTTCATCGAAAACTAGATTTTTTAATTCACGACCAAATTCATGATTTTCTTGATCCAAAACTAGATTTTTGAATTCGCGACGAAATTATTGATTTTCTTGATCCCAAACTAGATTTTTGAATTCGCGACCAAATTCTTGATTTTCTTGATGCAAAACTTGTTGTTTGTATTCGCGACCAAATTCTTGATTTTCTTGATCCAAAACTAGATTTTTGAATTCGCGACGAAATTGTTGATTTTCTTGATCCAAAAATTGATTTCTGAATTCGCGACCAAATTCTTGATTTTCTTGATGCAAAACTTGTTATTTGTATTCGCGACCAAATTCTTGATTTTCTTGATCCAAAAATTGTTTTTTTTATTCGCGACCAAATTCTTGATTTTCTTGATCGAAAACTAGATTTTTGAATTCGCGACGAAATTATTGATTTTCTTGATCCCAAACTAGATTTTTGAATTCGCGACGAAATTATTGATTTTCTTGATCCCAAACTAGATTTTTGAATTCGCGACCAAATTCTTGATTTTCTTGATGCAAAACTTGTTGTTTGTATTCGCGACCAAATTCTTGATTTTCTTGATCGAAAACTAGATTTTTGAATTCACGACCAAATTTTTGATTTTCTTGATCCAAAACTAGATTTTTGAATTCGCGACGAAATTATTGATTTTCTTGATCCCAAACTAGATTTTTGAATTCGCGACCAAATTCTTGATTTTCTTGATCCAAAAATTGTTTTTTGTATTCGCGACCAAATTCTTGATTTTCTTGATCGAAAATTAGATTTTTGAATTCGCGACGAAATTATTGATTTTCTTGATCCCAAACTAGATTTTTGAATTCGCGACCAAATTCTTGATTTTCTTGATCCAAAAATTGTTTTTTGTATTCGCGACCAAATTCTTGATTTTCTTGATCGAAAATTAGATTTTTGAATTCACGACCAAATTCTTGATTTTCTTGATCCAAAACTAGATTTTTGAATTCGCGACTAAATTCTTGATTTTCTTGATCCAAAACTAGATTTTTGAATTCGCGACCAAATTCTTGATTTTCTTGATGCAAAACTTGTTGTTTGTATTCGCGACCAAATTCTTGATTTTCTTGATCCAAAACTTGTTTTTTGTATTCGCGACAAAATTCCTGATTTTCATGATCCCAAACTAGATTTTTGTATTCGCGACAAAATTCTTGATTTTCTTGTTCCAAACCTAGATTTTTGAATTCGCGACCAAATTCTTGATTTTCTTGATCCAAAAATTGTTTTTTGTATTCGCGACCAAATTCTTGATTTTCTTGATCGAAAATTAGATTTTTGAATTCGCGACGAAATTATTGATTTTCTTGATCCCAAACTAGATTTTTGAATTCGCGACCAAATTCTTGATTTTCTTGATCCCAAACTAGATTTTTGAATTCGCGACCAAATTTTTGATTTTCTTGATCCAAAACTAGATTTTTGAATTCGCGACGAAATTATTGATTTTCTTGATCCAAAAATTATTTTTTGTATTCGCGACAAAATTCTTGATTTTCTTGATCGAAAATTAGATTTTTGAATTCACGACCAAATTCTTGATTTTCTTGATCCAAAACTAGATTTTTGAATTCGCGACCAAATTCTTGATTTTCTTGATCCAAAACTAGATTTTTGAATTCGCGACCAAATTCTTGATTTTCTTGATGCAAAACTTGTTGTTTGTATTCGCGACCAAATTCTTGATTTTCTTGATCCAAAACTTGTTTTTTGTATTCGCGACAAAATTCCTGATTTTCATGATCCCAAACTAGATTTTTGTATTCGCGACAAAATTCTTGATTTTCTTGTTCCAAACCTAGATTTTTCAATTCGCGACCAAATTATTGATTTTCTTGATCCAAAAATTGATTTTTGAATTCGCGACCAAATTCTTGATTTTCTTGATGCAAAACTTGTTACTTGTATTCGCGACCAAATTCATGATTTTCTTGATCCAAAACTTGTTTTTTGTATTCGCGACAAAATTCTTGATTTTCTTGATCCCAAACTAGATTTTTGTATTCGCGACAAAATTCTTGATTTTCTTGTTCCAAACCTAGATTTTTGAATTCGCGACCAAATTCTTGATTTTCTTGATCCAAAACTTGTTTTTTGTATTCGCGACCAAATTCTTGATTTTCTTCATCGAAAACTAGATTTTTTAATTCACGACCAAATTCTTGATTTTCTTGATCCAAAACTAGATTTTTGAATTCGCGACGAAATTATTGATTTTCTTGATCCCAAACTAGATTTTTGAATTCGCGACCAAATTCTTGATTTTCTTGATGCAAAACTTGTTGTTTGTATTCGCGACCAAATTCTTGATTTTCTTGATCGAAAACTAGATTTTTGAATTCACGACCAAATTTTTGATTTTCTTGATCCAAAACTAGATTTTTGAATTCGCGACGAAATTATTGATTTTCTTGATCCCAAACTAGATTTTTGAATTCGCGACCAAATTCTTGATTTTCTTGATCCCAAACTAGATTTTTGAATTCGCGACCAAATTCTTGATTTTCTTGTTCCAAAACTAGATTTTTGAATTCGCGACCAAATTCTTGATTTTCTTGATCCAAAAATTGTTTTTTGTATTCGCGACAAAATTCTTGATTTTCTTGATCGAAAATTAGATTTTTGAATTCACGACCAAATTCTTGATTTTCTTGATCCAAAACTAGATTTTTGAATTCGCGACCAAATTCTTGATTTTCTTGATCCAAAACTAGATTTTTGAATTCGCGACCAAATTCTTGATTTTCTTGATGCAAAACTTGTTGTTTGTATTCGCGACCAAATTCTTGATTTTCTTGATCCAAAACTTGTTATTTGTATTCGCGACCAAATTCATGATTTTCTTGATCCCAAACTTGTTTTTTGTATTCGCGACAAAATTCTTGATTTTCTTGATCCCAAACTAGATTTTTGTATTCGCGACAAAATTCTTGATTTTCTTGTTCCAAACCTAGATTTTTGTATTCGCGACCAAATTCAAGATTTTCTTGATCCAAAAATTGATTTTTGAATTCGCGACCAAATTCTTGATTTTCTTGATGCAAAACTTGTTGTTTGTATTCGCGACCAAATTCTTGATTTTCTTGATCCAAAACTTGTTTTTTGTATTCGCGACAAAATTCTTGATTTTCATGATCCCAAACTAGATTTTTGTATTCGCGACAAAATTCTTGATTTTCTTGTTCCAAACCTAGATTTTTCAATTCGCGACCAAATTATTGATTTTCTTGATCCAAAAATTGATTTTTGAATTCGCGACCAAATTCTTGATTTTCTTGATGCAAAACTTGTTATTTGTATTCGCGACAAAATTCCTGATTTTCATGATCCCAAACTAGATTTTTGTATTCGCGACAAAATTCTTGATTTTCTTGTTCCAAACCTAGATTTTTCAATTCGCGACCAAATTATTGATTTTCTTGATCCAAAAATTGATTTTTGAATTCGCGACCAAATTCTTGATTTTCTTGATGCAAAACTTGTTATTTGTATTCGCGACCAAATTCATGATTTTCTTGATCCAAAACTTGTTTTTTGTATTCGCGACAAAATTCTTGATTTTCTTGATTCCAAACCTAGATTTTTGAATTCGCGACCAAATTCTTGATTTTCTTGATCCAAAACTTGTTTTTTGTATTCGCGACCAAATTCTTGATTTTCTTCATCGAAAACTAGATTTTTTAATTCACGACCAAATTCTTGATTTTCTTGATCCGAAAGTAGATTTTTGAATTCGCGACGAAATTATTGATTTTCTTGATCCCAAACTAGATTTTTGAATTCGCGACCAAATTCTTGATTTTCTTGATGCAAAACTTGTTGTTTGTATTCGCGACCAAATTCTTGATTTTCTTGATCCAAAACTAGATTTTTGAATTCGCGACGAAATTGTTGATTTTCTTGATCCAAAAATTGATTTCTGAATTCGCGACCAAATTCTTGATTTTCTTGATGCAAAACTTGTTATTTGTATTCGCGACCAAATTCTTGATTTTCTTGATCCAAAAATTGTTTTTTTTATTCGCGACCAAATTCTTGATTTTCTTGATCGAAAACTAGATTTTTGAATTCGCGACGAAATTATTGATTTTCTTGATCCCAAACTAGATTTTTGTATTCGCGACAAAATTCTTGATTTTCTTGATCCCAAACTAGATTTTTGTATTCGCGACAAAATTCTTGATTTTCTTGTTCCAAACCTAGATTTTTGAATTCGCGACCAAATTCTTGATTTTCTTTATCCAAAACTAGATTTTTGAATTCGCGACGAAATTATTGATTTTCTTGATCCAAAAATAGATTTTTGAATTCGCGACCAAATTCTTGATTTTCTTGATGCAAAACTTGTTGTTTGTATTCGCGACCAAATTCTTGATTTTCTTGATCCAAAACTTGTTTTTTGTATTCGCGACAAAATTCCTGATTTTCATGATCCCAAACTAGATTTTTGTATTCGCGACAAAATTCTTGATTTTCTTGTTCCAAACCTAGATTTTTCAATTCGCGACCAAATTATTGATTTTCTTGATCCAAAAATTGATTTTTGAATTCGCGACCAAATTCTTGATTTTCTTGATGCAAAACTTGTTATTTGTATTCGCGACCAAATTCATGATTTTCTTGATCCAAAACTTGTTTTTTGTATTCGCGACAAAATTCTTGATTTTCTTGATCCCAAACTAGATTTTTGTATTCGCGACAAAATTCTTGATTTTCTTGTTCCAAACCTAGATTTTTGAATTCGCGACCAAATTCTTGATTTTCTTGATCCAAAACTTGTTTTTTGTATTCGCGACCAAATTCTTGATTTTCTTCATCGAAAACTAGATTTTTTAATTCACGACCAAATTCTTGATTTTCTTGATCCAAAACTAGATTTTTGAATTCGCGACGAAATTATTGATTTTCTTGATCCCAAACTAGATTTTTGAATTCGCGACCAAATTCTTGATTTTCTTGATGCAAAACTTGTTGTTTGTATTCGCGACCAAATTCTTGATTTTCTTGATCCAAAACTAGATTTTTGAATTCGCGACGAAATTGTTGATTTTCTTGATCCAAAAATTGATTTCTGAATTCGCGACCAAATTCTTGATTTTCTTGATGCAAAACTTGTTATTTGTATTCGCGACCAAATTCTTGATTTTCTTGATCCAAAAATTGTTTTTTTTATTCGCGACCAAATTCTTGATTTTCTTGATCGAAAACTAGATTTTTGAATTCGCGACGAAATTATTGATTTTCTTGATCCCAAACTAGATTTTTGAATTCGCGACGAAATTATTGATTTTCTTGATCCCAAACTAGATTTTTGAATTCGCGACCAAATTCTTGATTTTCTTGATCCCAAACTAGATTTTTGAATTCGCGACCAAATTCTTGATTTTCTTGTTCCAAAACTAGATTTTTGAATTCGCGACCAAATTCTTGATTTTCTTGATCCAAAAATTGTTTTTTGTATTCGCGACAAAATTCTTGATTTTCTTGATCGAAAATTAGATTTTTGAATTCACGACCAAATTCTTGATTTTCTTGATCCAAAACTAGATTTTTGAATTCGCGACCAAATTCTTGATTTTCTTGATCCAAAACTAGATTTTTGAATTCGCGACCAAATTCTTGATTTTCTTGATGCAAAACTTGTTGTTTGTATTCGCGACCAAATTCTTGATTTTCTTGATCCAAAACTTGTTTTTTGTATTCGCGACAAAATTCCTGATTTTCATGATCCCAAACTAGATTTTTGTATTCGCGACAAAATTCTTGATTTTCTTGTTCCAAACCTAGATTTTTCAATTCGCGACCAAATTATTGATTTTCTTGATCCAAAAATTGATTTTTGAATTCGCGACCAAATTCTTGATTTTCTTGATGCAAAACTTGTTATTTGTATTCGCGACCAAATTCATGATTTTCTTGATCCAAAACTTGTTTTTTGTATTCGCGACAAAATTCTTGATTTTCTTGATCCCAAACTAGATTTTTGTATTCGCGACAAAATTCTTGATTTTCTTGTTCCAAACCTAGATTTTTGAATTCGCGACCAAATTCTTGATTTTCTTGATCCAAAACTTGTTTTTTGTATTCGCGACCAAATTCTTGATTTTCTTCATCGAAAACTAGACTTTTTAATTCACGACCAAATTCTTGATTTTCTTGATCCGAAAGTAGATTTTTGAATTCGCGACGAAATTCTTGATTTTCTTGATCCCAAACTAGATTTTTGAATTCGCGACCAAATTCTTGATTTTCTTGATGCAAAACTTGTTGTTTGTATTCGCGACCAAATTCTTGATTTTCTTGATCCAAAACTAGATTTTTGAATTCGCGACGAAATTGTTGATTTTCTTGATCCAAAAATTGATTTCTGAATTCGCGACCAAATTCTTGATTTTCTTGATGCAAAAGTAGATTTTTGAATTCGCGACGAAATTATTGATTTTCTTGATCCCAAACTAGATTTTTGAATTCGCGACCAAATTCTTGATTTTCTTGATCCAAAAATTGTTTTTTTTATTCGCGACCAAATTCTTGATTTTCTTGATCGAAAACTAGATTTTTGAATTCGCGACGAAATTATTGATTTTCTTGATCCCAAACTAGATTTTTGTATTCGCGACAAAATTCTTGATTTTCTTGATCCCAAACTAGATTTTTGTATTCGCGACAAAATTCTTGATTTTCTTGTTCCAAACCTAGATTTTTGAATTCGCGACCAAATTCTTGATTTTCTTGATCCAAAACTTGTTTTTTGTATTCGCGACCAAATTCTTGATTTTCTTCATCGAAAACTAGATTTTTTAATTCACGACCAAATTCTTGATTTTCTTGATCCAAAACTAGATTTTTGAATTCGCGACGAAATTATTGATTTTCTTGATCCCAAACTAGATTTTTGAATTCGCGACCAAATTCTTGATTTTCTTGATGCAAAACTTGTTGTTTGTATTCGCGACCAAATTCTTGATTTTCTTGATCCAAAACTAGATTTTTGAATTCGCGACGAAATTGTTGATTTTCTTGATCCAAAAATTGATTTCTGAATTCGCGACCAAATTCTTGATTTTCTTGATGCAAAACTTGTTATTTGTATTCGCGACCAAATTCTTGATTTTCTTGATCCAAAAATTGTTTTTTTTATTCGCGACCAAATTCTTGATTTTCTTGATCGAAAACTAGATTTTTGAATTCGCGACGAAATTATTGATTTTCTTGATCCCAAACTAGATTTTTGAATTCGCGACGAAATTATTGATTTTCTTGATCCCAAACTAGATTTTTGAATTCGCGACCAAATTCTTGATTTTCTTGATCCCAAACTAGATATTTGAATTCGCGACCAAATTCTTGATTTTCTTGTTCCAAAACTAGATTTTTGAATTCGCGACCAAATTCTTGATTTTCTTGATCCAAAAATTGTTTTTTGTATTCGCGACAAAATTCTTGATTTTCTTGATCGAAAATTAGATTTTTGAATTCACGACCAAATTCTTGATTTTCTTGATCCAAAACTAGATTTTTGAATTCGCGACCAAATTCTTGATTTTCTTGATCCAAAACTAGATTTTTGAATTCGCGACCAAATTCTTGATTTTCTTGATGCAAAACTTGTTGTTTGTATTCGCGACCAAATTCTTGATTTTCTTGATCCAAAACTTGTTTTTTGTATTCGCGACAAAATTCCTGATTTTCATGATCCCAAACTAGATTTTTGTATTCGCGACAAAATTCTTGATTTTCTTGTTCCAAACCTAGATTTTTCAATTCGCGACCAAATTATTGATTTTCTTGATCCAAAAATTGATTTTTGAATTCGCGACCAAATTCTTGATTTTCTTGATGCAAAACTTGTTATTTGTATTCGCGACCAAATTCATGATTTTCTTGATCCAAAACTTGTTTTTTGTATTCGCGACAAAATTCTTGATTTTCTTGATCCCAAACTAGATTTTTGTATTCGCGACAAAATTCTTGATTTTCTTGTTCCAAACCTAGATTTTTGAATTCGCGACCAAATTCTTGATTTTCTTGATCCAAAACTTGTTTTTTGTATTCGCGACCAAATTCTTGATTTTCTTCATCGAAAACTAGATTTTTTAATTCACGACCAAATTCTTGATTTTCTTGATCCGAAAGTAGATTTTTGAATTCGCGACGAAATTCTTGATTTTCTTTATCCCAAACTAGATTTTTGAATTCGCGACCAAATTCTTGATTTTCTTGATGCAAAACTTGTTGTTTGTATTCGCGACCAAATTCTTGATTTTCTTGATCCAAAACTAGATTTTTGAATTCGCGACGAAATTGTTGATTTTCTTGATCCAAAAATTGATTTCTGAATTCGCGACCAAATTCTTGATTTTCTTGATGCAAAACTTGTTATTTGTATTCGCGACCAAATTCTTGATTTTCTTGATCCAAAAATTGTTTTTTTTATTCGCGACCAAATTCTTGATTTTCTTGATCGAAAACTAGATTTTTGAATTCGCGACGAAATTATTGATTTTCTTGATCCCAAACTAGATTTTTGTATTCGCGACAAAATTCTTGATTTTCTTGATCCCAAACTAGATTTTTGTATTCGCGACAAAATTCTTGATTTTCTTGTTCCAAACCTAGATTTTTGAATTCGCGACCAAATTCTTGATTTTCTTGATCCAAAACTAGATTTTTGAATTCGCGACGAAATTATTGATTTTCTTGATCCAAAAATAGATTTTTGAATTCGCGACCAAATTCTTGATTTTCTTGATGCAAAACTTGTTGTTTGTATTCGCGACCAAATTCTTGATTTTCTTGATCCAAAACTTGTTTTTTGTATTCGCGACAAAATTCCTGATTTTCATGATCCCAAACTAGATTTTTGTATTCGCGACAAAATTCTTGATTTTCTTGTTCCAAACCTAGATTTTTCAATTCGCGACCAAATTATTGATTTTCTTGATCCAAAAATTGATTTTTGAATTCGCGACCAAATTCTTGATTTTCTTGATGCAAAACTTGTTATTTGTATTCGCGACCAAATTTATGATTTTCTTGATCCAAAACTTGTTTTTTGTATTCGCGACAAAATTCTTGATTTTCTTGATCCCAAACTAGATTTTTGTATTCGCGACAAAATTCTTGATTTTCTTGTTCCAAACCTAGATTTTTGAATTCGCGACCAAATTCTTGATTTTCTTGATCCAAAACTTGTTTTTTGTATTCGCGACCAAATTCTTGATTTTCTTCATCGAAAACTAGATTTTTTAATTCACGACCAAATTCTTGATTTTCTTGATCCAAAACTAGATTTTTGAAATCGCGACGAAATTATTGATTTTCTTGATCCCAAACTAGATTTTTGAATTCGCGACCAAATTCTTGATTTTCTTGATGCAAAACTTGTTGTTTGTATTCGCGACCAAATTCTTGATTTTCTTGATCCAAAACTAGATTTTTGAATTCGCGACGAAATTGTTGATTTTCTTGATCCAAAAATTGATTTCTGAATTCGCGACCAAATTCTTGATTTTCTTGATGCAAAACTTGTTATTTGTATTCGCGACCAAATTCTTGATTTTCTTGATCCAAAAATTGTTTTTTTTATTCGCGACCAAATTCTTGATTTTCTTGATCGAAAACTAGATTTTTGAATTCGCGACGAAATTATTGATTTTCTTGATCCCAAACTAGATTTTTGAATTCGCGACGAAATTATTGATTTTCTTGATCCCAAACTAGATTTTTGAATTCGCGACCAAATTCTTGATTTTCTTGATGCAAAACTTGTTGTTTGTATTCGCGACCAAATTCTTGATTTTCTTGATCGAAAACTAGATTTTTGAATTCACGACCAAATTTTTGATTTTCTTGATCCAAAACTAGATTTTTGAATTCGCGACGAAATTATTGATTTTCTTGATCCCAAACTAGATTTTTGAATTCGCGACCAAATTCTTGATTTTCTTGATCCCAAACTAGATTTTTGAATTCGCGACCAAATTCTTGATTTTCTTGTTCCAAAACTAGATTTTTGAATTCGCGACCAAATTCTTGATTTTCTTGATCCAAAAATTGTTTTTTGTATTCGCGACAAAATTCTTGATTTTCTTGATCGAAAATTAGATTTTTGAATTCACGACCAAATTCTTGATTTTCTTGATCCAAAACTAGATTTTTGAATTCGCGACTAAATTCTTGATTTTCTTGATCCAAAACTAGATTTTTGAATTCGCGACCAAATTCTTGATTTTCTTGATGCAAAACTTGTTGTTTGTATTCGCGACCAAATTCTTGATTTTCTTGATCCAAAACTTGTTTTTTGTATTCGCGACAAAATTCCTGATTTTCATGATCCCAAACTAGATTTTTGTATTCGCGACAAAATTCTTGATTTTCTTGTTCCAAACCTAGATTTTTGAATTCGCGACCAAATTCTTGATTTTCTTGATCCAAAAATTGTTTTTTGTATTCGCGACCAAATTCTTGATTTTCTTGATCGAAAATTAGATTTTGGAATTCACGACCAAATTCTTGATTTTCTTGATCCAAAAGTAGATTTTTGAATTCGCGACCAAATTCTTGATTTTCTTGATCCAAAACTAGATTTTTGAATTCCCGACCAAATTCTTGATTTTCATGATCCAAAACTAGATTTTTGAATTCGCGACCAAATTCTTGATTTTCTTGATCCAAAACTAGATTTTTGAATTCGCGACCAAATTCTTGATTTTCTTGATGCAAAACTTGTTGTTTGTATTCGCGACCAAATTCTTGATTTTCTTGATCGAAAACTAGATTTTTGAATTCACGACCAAATTTTTGATTTTCTTGATCCAAAACTAGATTTTTGAATTCGCGACGAAATTATTGATTTTCTTGATCCCAAACTAGATTTTTGAATTCGCGACCAAATTCTTGATTTTCTTGATCCAAACTAGTTGTTTGTATTCGCGACTCAATTATTGACTTTCTTGATCCAATACTAGATTTTTGAATTCGCGACCAAATTCTTGATTTTCTTGATCCAAAAATTGTTTTTTGTATTCGCGACAAAATTCTTGATTTTCTTGATCGAAAATTAGATTTTTGAATTCACGACCAAATTCTTGATTTTCTTGATCCAAAACTAGATTTTTGAATTCGCGACCAAATTCTTGATTTTCTTGATCCAAAACTAGATTTTTGAATTCGCGACCAAATTCTTGATTTTCTTGATGCAAAACTTGTTGTTTGTATTCGCGACCAAATTCTTGATTTTCTTGATCCAAAACTTGTTTTTTGTATTCGCGACAAAATTCCTGATTTTCATGATCCCAAACTAGATTTTTGTATTCGCGACAAAATTCTTGATTTTCTTGTTCCAAACCTAGATTTTTCAATTCGCGACCAAATTATTGATTTTCTTGATCCAAAAATTGATTTTTGAATTCGCGACCAAATTCTTGATTTTCTTGATGCAAAACTTGTTATTTGTATTCGCGACCAAATTCATGATTTTCTTGATCCAAAACTTGTTTTTTGTATTCGCGACAAAATTCTTGATTTTCTTGATCCCAAACTAGATTTTTGTATTCGCGACAAAATTCTTGATTTTCTTGTTCCAAACCTAGATTTTTGAATTCGCGACCAAATTCTTGATTTTCTTGATCCAAAACTTGTTTTTTGTATTCGCGACCAAATTCTTGATTTTCTTCATCGAAAACTAGATTTTTTAATTCACGACCAAATTCTTGATTTTCTTGATCCGAAAGTAGATTTTTGAATTCGCGACGAAATTCTTGATTTTCTTGATCCCAAACTAGATTTTTGAATTCGCGACCAAATTCTTGATTTTCTTGATGCAAAACTTGTTGTTTGTATTCGCGACCAAATTCTTGATTTTCTTGATCCAAAACTAGATTTTTGAATTCGCGACGAAATTGTTGATTTTCTTGATCCAAAAATTGATTTCTGAATTCGCGACCAAATTCTTGATTTTCTTGATGCAAAAGTAGATTTTTGAATTCGCGACGAAATTATTGATTTTCTTGATCCCAAACTAGATTTTTGAATTCGCGACCAAATTCTTGATTTTCTTGATCCAAAAATTGTTTTTTTTATTCGCGACCAAATTCTTGATTTTCTTGATCGAAAACTAGATTTTTGAATTCGCGACGAAATTATTGATTTTCTTGATCCCAAACTAGATTTTTGTATTCGCGACAAAATTCTTGATTTTCTTGATCCCAAACTAGATTTTTGTATTCGCGACAAAATTCTTGATTTTCTTGTTCCAAACCTAGATTTTTGAATTCGCGACCAAATTCTTGATTTTCTTGATCCAAAACTAGATTTTTGAATTCGCGACGAAATTATTGATTTTCTTGATCCAAAAATAGATTTTTGAATTCGCGACCAAATTCTTGATTTTCTTGATGCAAAACTTGTTGTTTGTATTCGCGACCAAATTCTTGATTTTCTTGATCCAAAACTTGTTTTTTGTATTCGCGACAAAATTCCTGATTTTCATGATCCCAAACTAGATTTTTGTATTCGCGACAAAATTCTTGATTTTCTTGTTCCAAACCTAGATTTTTCAATTCGCGACCAAATTATTGATTTTCTTGATCCAAAAATTGATTTTTGAATTCGCGACCAAATTCTTGATTTTCTTGATGCAAAACTTGTTATTTGTATTCGCGACCAAATTCATGATTTTCTTGATCCAAAACTTGTTTTTTGTATTCGCGACAAAATTCTTGATTTTCTTGATCCCAAACTAGATTTTTGTATTCGCGACAAAATTCTTGATTTTCTTGTTCCAAACCTAGATTTTTGAATTCGCGACCAAATTCTTGATTTTCTTGATCCAAAACTTGTTTTTTGTATTCGCGACCAAATTCTTGATTTTCTTCATCGAAAACTAGATTTTTTAATTCACGACCAAATTCTTGATTTTCTTGATCCAAAACTAGATTTTTGAAATCGCGACGAAATTATTGATTTTCTTGATCCCAAACTAGATTTTTGAATTCGCGACCAAATTCTTGATTTTCTTGATGCAAAACTTGTTGTTTGTATTCGCGACCAAATTCTTGATTTTCTTGATCCAAAACTAGATTTTTGAATTCGCGACGAAATTGTTGATTTTCTTGATCCAAAAATTGATTTCTGAATTCGCGACCAAATTCTTGATTTTCTTGATGCAAAACTTGTTATTTGTATTCGCGACCAAATTCTTGATTTTCTTGATCCAAAAATTGTTTTTTTTATTCGCGACCAAATTCTTGATTTTCTTGATCGAAAACTAGATTTTTGAATTCGCGACGAAATTATTGATTTTCTTGATCCCAAACTAGATTTTTGAATTCGCGACGAAATTATTGATTTTCTTGATCCCAAACTAGATTTTTGAATTCGCGACCAAATTCTTGATTTTCTTGATGCAAAACTTGTTGTTTGTATTCGCGACCAAATTCTTGATTTTCTTGATCGAAAACTAGATTTTTGAATTCACGACCAAA
This sequence comes from x Bolboschoenoplectus mariqueter, assembly GCA_037678475.1. Taxonomy (NCBI): domain Eukaryota; kingdom Viridiplantae; phylum Streptophyta; class Magnoliopsida; order Poales; family Cyperaceae; genus x Bolboschoenoplectus; species x Bolboschoenoplectus mariqueter. The sequence continues at coordinate 83,780 of CM075268.1, read as the reverse complement.
TTTTTGATTTTCTTGATCCAAAACTAGATTTTTGAATTCGCGACGAAATTATTGATTTTCTTGATCCCAAACTAGATTTTTGAATTCGCGACCAAATTCTTGATTTTCTTGATCCCAAACTAGATTTTTGAATTCGCGACCAAATTCTTGATTTTCTTGTTCCAAAACTAGATTTTTGAATTCGCGACCAAATTCTTGATTTTCTTGATCCAAAAATTGTTTTTTGTATTCGCGACAAAATTCTTGATTTTCTTGATCGAAAATTAGATTTTTGAATTCACGACCAAATTCTTGATTTTCTTGATCCAAAACTAGATTTTTGAATTCGCGACTAAATTCTTGATTTTCTTGATCCAAAACTAGATTTTTGAATTCGCGACCAAATTCTTGATTTTCTTGATGCAAAACTTGTTGTTTGTATTCGCGACCAAATTCTTGATTTTCTTGATCCAAAACTTGTTTTTTGTATTCGCGACAAAATTCCTGATTTTCATGATCCCAAACTAGATTTTTGTATTCGCGACAAAATTCTTGATTTTCTTGTTCCAAACCTAGATTTTTGAATTCGCGACCAAATTCTTGATTTTCTTGATCCAAAAATTGTTTTTTGTATTCGCGACCAAATTCTTGATTTTCTTGATCGAAAATTAGATTTTGGAATTCACGACCAAATTCTTGATTTTCTTGATCCAAAAGTAGATTTTTGAATTCGCGACCAAATTCTTGATTTTCTTGATCCAAAACTAGATTTTTGAATTCGCGACCAAATTCTTGATTTTCTTGATCCAAAACTAGATTTTTGAATTCGCGACGAAATTCTTGATTTTCTTGATCCAAAAATTATTTTTTGTATTCGCGACAAAATTCTTGATTTTCTTGATCGAAAATTAGATTTTTGAATTCACGACCAAATTCTTGATTTTCTTGATCCAAAACTAGATTTTTGAATTCGCGACCAAATTCTTGATTTTCTTGATGCAAAACTTGTTATTTGTATTCGCGACCAAATTCTTGATATTCTTGATCCAAAACTTGTTTTTTGTATTCGCGACAAAATTCTTGATTTTCTTGATCCCAAACTAGATTTTTGTATTCGCGACAAAATTCTTGATTTTCTTGATCGAAAATTAGATTTTTGAATTCACGACCAAATTCTTGATTTTCTTGATCCAAAACTAGATTTTTGAATTCGCGACCAAATTCTTGATTTTCTTGATCCAAAACTAGATTTTTGAATTCGCGACCAAATTCTTGATTTTCTTGATCCAAAACTAGATTTTTGAATTCGCGACGAAATTATTGATTTTCTTGATCCAAAAATAGATTTTTGAATTCGCGACCAAATTCTTGATTTTCTTGATCCAAAACTAGATTTTTGAATTCGCGACGAAATTATTGATTTTCTTGATCCAAAAATAGATTTTTGAATTCGCGACCAAATTCTTGATTTTCTTGATGCAAAACTTGTTGTTTGTATTCGCGACCAAATTCTTGATTTTCTTGATCCAAAACTTGTTTTTTGTATTCGCTACAAAATTCCTGATTTTCATGATCCCAAACTAGATTTTTGTATTCGCGACAAAATTCTTGATTTTCTTGTTCCAAAACTAGATTTTTGAATTCGCGACCAAATTCTTGATTTTCTTGATCCAAAAATTGTTTTTTGTATTCGCGACAAAATTCTTGATTTTCTTGATCGAAAATTAGATTTTGGAATTCACGACCAAATTCTTGATTTTCTTGATCCAAAAGTAGATTTTTGAATTCGCGACCAAATTCTTGATTTTCTTGATCCAAAACTAGATTTTTGAATTCCCGACCAAATTCTTGATTTTCATGATCCAAAAGTAGATTTTTATATTCGTGACCAAATTCTTGATTTTCTTGATCCAAAACTAGATTTTTGAATTCGCGACCAAATTCTTGATTTTCTTGATGCAAAACTTGTTATTTGTATTCGCGACCAAATTCTTGATATTCTTGATCCAAAACTTGTTTTTTGTATTCGCGACAAAATTCTTGATTTTCTTGATCCCAAACTAGATTTTTGTATTCGCGACAAAATTCTTGATTTTCTTCTTCCAAAACTAGATTTTTGAATTCGCGACCAAATTCTTGATTTTCTTGATCCGAAAATTGTTTTTTGTATTCGCGACAAAATTCTTGATTTTCTTGATCGAAAATTAGATTTTTGAATTCACGACCAAATTCTTGATTTTCTTGATCCAAAACTAGATTTTTGAATTCGCGACCAAATTCTTGATTTTCTTGATCCAAAACTAGATTTTTGAATTCGCGACCAAATTCTTGATTTTCTTGATCCAAAACTAGATTTTTGAATTCGCGACGAAATTATTGATTTTCTTGATCCAAAAATAGATTTTTGAATTCGCGACCAAATTCTTGATTTTCTTGATCCAAAACTAGATTTTTGAATTCGCGACGAAATTATTGATTTTCTTGATCCAAAAATAGATTTTTGAATTCGCGACCAAATTCTTGATTTTCTTGATGCAAAACTTGTTGTTTGTATTCGCGACCAAATTCTTGATTTTCTTGATCCAAAACTTGTTTTTTGTATTCGCTACAAAATTCCTGATTTTCATGATCCCAAACTAGATTTTTGTATTCGCGACAAAATTCTTGATTTTCTTGTTCCAAAACTAGATTTTTGAATTCGCGACCAAATTCTTGATTTTCTTGATCGAAAACTAGATTTTTGAATTCGCGACGAAATTATTGATTTTCTTGATCCCAAACTAGATTTTTGTATTCGCGACAAAATTCTTGATTTTCTTCATCCCAAACTAGATTTTTGTATTCGCGACAAAATTCTTGATTTTCTTGTTCCAAACCTAGATTTTTGAATTCGCGACCAAATTCTTGATTTTCTTGATCCAAAACTAGATTTTTGAATTCGCCACGAAATTATTGATTTTCTTGATCCAAAAATAGATTTTTGAATTCGCGACCAAATTCTTGATTTTCTTGATGCAAAACTTGTTGTTTGTATTCGCGACCAAATTCTTGATTTTCTTGATCCAAAACTTGTTTTTTGTATTCGCTACAAAATTCCTGATTTTTATGATCCCAAACTAGATTTTTGTATTCGCGACAAAATTCTTGATTTTCTTGTTCCAAACCTAGATTTTTGAATTCGAGACCAAATTATTGATTTTCTTGATCCAAAAATTGATTTTTGAATTTGCGACCAAATTCTTGATTTTCTTGATGCAAAACTTGTTATTTGTATTCGCGACAAAATTCTTGATTTTCTTGATCCCAAACTAGATTTTTGTATTCGCGACAAAATTCTTGATTTTTTTGATCCAAAAGTAGATTTTTGAATTCGCGACCAAATTCTTGATTTTCTTGATGCAAAACTTGTTATTTGTATTCGCGACCAAATTCTTGATATTCTTGATCCAAAACTTGTTTTTTGTATTCGCGACAAAATTCTTGATTTTCTTGATCCCAAACTAGATTTTTGTATTCGCGACAAAATTCTTGATTTTCTTGTTCCAAAATTAGATTTTTGAATTCGCGACCAAATTCTTGATTTTCTTGATCCGAAAATTGTTTTTTGTATTCGCGACAAAATTCTTGATTTTCTTGATCGAAAATTAGATTTTTGAATTCACGACCAAATTCTTGATTTTCTTGATCCAAAACTAGATTTTTGAATTCGCGACCAAATTCTTGATTTTCTTGATCCAAAACTAGATTTTTGAATTCGCGACCAAATTCTTGATTTTCTTGATCCAAAACTAGATTTTTGAATTCGCGACGAAATTATTGATTTTCTTGATCCAAAAATAGATTTTTGAATTCGCGACCAAATTCTTGATTTTCTTGATCCAAAACTAGATTTTTGAATTCGCGACGAAATTATTGATTTTCTTGATCCAAAAATAGATTTTTGAATTCGCGACCAAATTCTTGATTTTCTTGATGCAAAACTTGTTGTTTGTATTCGCGACCAAATTCTTGATTTTCTTGATCCAAAACTTGTTTTTTGTATTCGCTACAAAATTCCTGATTTTCATGATCCCAAACTAGATTTTTGTATTCGCGACAAAATTCTTGATTTTCTTGTTCCAAACCTAGATTTTTGAATTCGCGACCAAATTATTGATTTTCTTGATCCAAAAATTGATTTTTGAATTTGCGACCAAATTCTTGATTTTCTTGATGCAAAACTTGTTATTTGTATTCGCGACCAAATTCTTGATATTCTTGATCCAAAACTTGTTTTTTGTATTCGCGACAAAATTCTTGATTTTCTTGATCCCAAACTAGATTTTTGTATTCGCGACAAAATTCTTGATTTTCTTGTTCCAAAACTAGATTTTTGAATTCGCGACCAAATTCTTGATTTTCTTGATCCAAAAATTGTTTTTTGTATTCGCGACAAAATTCTTGATTTTCTTCATCGAAAACTAGATTTTGGAATTCACGACCAAATTCTTGATTTTCTTGATCCAGAAGTAGATTTTTGAATTCGCGACCAAATTCTTGATTTTCTTGATCCAAAACTAGATTTTTGAATTCACGACCAAATTTTTGATTTTCATGATCCAAAAGTAGATTTTTATATTCGTGACCAAATTCTTGATTTTCTTGATCCAAAACTAGATTTTTGAATTCGCGACCAAATTCTTGATTTTCTTGATGCAAAACTTGTTATTTGTATTCGCGACCAAATTCTTGATATTCTTGATCCAAAACTTGTTTTTTGTATTCGCGACAAAATTCTTGATTTTCTTGATCCCAAACTAGATTTTTGTATTCGCGACAAAATTCTTGATTTTCTTGTTCCAAAACTAGATTTTTGAATTCGCGACCAAATTCTTGATTTTCTTGATCCAAAAATTGTTTTTTGTATTCGCGACAAAATTCTTGATTTTCTTGATCGAAAATTAGATTTTTGAATTCACGACCAAATTCTTGATTTTCTTGATCCAAAACTAGATTTTTGAATTCGCGACCAAATTCTTGATTTTCTTGATCCAAAACTAGATTTTTGAATTCGCGACCAAATTCTTGATTTTCTTGATCCAAAACTAGATTTTTGAATTCGCGACGAAATTATTGATTTTCTTGATCCAAAAATAGATTTTTGAATTCGCGACCAAATTCTTGATTTTCTTGATGCAAAACTTGTTGTTTGTATTCGCGACCAAATTCTTGATTTTCTTGATCCAAAACTTGTTTTTTGTATTCGCGACAAAATTCTTGATTTTCTTGATCCCAAACTAGATTTTTGTATTCGCGACAAAATTCTTGATTTTCTTGTTCCAAACCTAGATTTTTGAATTCGCGACCAAATTCTTGATTTTCTTGATCCAAAACTTGTTTTTTGTATTCGCGACCAAATTCTTGATTTTCTTCATCGAAAACTAGATTTTTTAATTCACGACCAAATTCTTGATTTTCTTGATCCCAAAGTAGATTTTTGAATTCGCGACGAAATTATTGATTTTCTTGATCCCAAACTAGATTTTTGAATTCGCGACCAAATTCTTGATTTTCTTGATGCAAAACTTGTTGTTTGTATTCGCGACCAAATTCTTGATTTTCTTGATCCAAAACTAGATTTTTGAATTCGCGACGAAATTGTTGATTTTCTTGATCCAAAAATTGATTTCTGAATTCGCGACCAAATTCTTGATTTTCTTGATGCAAAACTTGTTATTTGTATTCGCGACCATATTCTTGATTTTCTTGATCCAAAAATTGTTTTTTTTATTCGCGACCAAATTCTTGATTTTCTTGATCGAAAACTAGATTTTTGAATTCGCGACGAAATTATTGATTTTCTTGATCCCAAACTAGATTTTTGTATTCGCGACAAAATTCTTGATTATCTTGATCCCAAACTAGATTTTTGTATTCGCGACAAAATTCTTGATTTTCTTGTTCCAAACCTAGATTTTTGAATTCGCGACCAAATTCTTGATTTTCTTGATCCAAAACTAGATTTTTGAATTCGCGACGAAATTATTGATTTTCTTGATCCAAAAATAGATTTTTGAATTCGCGACCAAATTCTTGATTTTCTTGATGCAAAACTTGTTGTTTGTATTCGCGACCAAATTCTTGATTTTCTTGATCCAAAACTTGTTTTTTGTATTCGCTACAAAATTCCTGATTTTTATGATCCCAAACTAGATTTTTGTATTCGCGACAAAATTCTTGATTTTCTTGTTCCAAACCTAGATTTTTGAATTCGCGACCAAATTATTGATTTTCTTGATCCAAAAATTGATTTTTGAATTTGCGACCAAATTCTTGATTTTCTTGATGCAAAACTTGTTATTTGTATTCGCGACCAAATTCTTGATATTCTTGATCCAAAACTTGTTTTTTGTATTCGCGACAAAATTCTTGATTTTCTTGATCCCAAACTAGATTTTTGTATTCGCGACAAAATTCTTGATTTTCTTGTTCCAAAACTAGATTTTTGAATTCGCGACCAAATTCTTGATTTTCTTGATCCAAAAATTGTTTTTTGTATTCGCGACAAAATTCTTGATTTTCTTGATCGAAAATTAGATTTTGGAATTCACGACCAAATTCTTGATTTTCTTGATCCAAAAGTAGATTTTTGAATTCGCGACCAAATTCTTGATTTTCTTGATCCAAAACTAGATTTTTGAATTCACGACCAAATTCTTGATTTTCATGATCCAAAAGTAGATTTTTATATTCGGGACCAAATTCTTGATTTTCTTGATCCAAAACTAGATTTTTGAATTCGCGACCAAATTCTTGATTTTCTTGATGCAAAACTTGTTATTTGTATTCGCGACCAAATTCTTGATATTCTTGATCCAAAACTTGTTTTTTGTATTCGCGACAAAATTCTTGATTTTCTTGATCCCAAACTAGATTTTTGTATTCGCGACAAAATTCTTGATTTTCTTGTTCCAAAATTAGATTTTTGAATTCGCGACCAAATTCTTGATTTTCTTGATCCGAAAATTGTTTTTTGTATTCGCGACAAAATTCTTGATTTTCTTGATCGAAAATTAGATTTTTGAATTCACGACCAAATTCTTGATTTTCTTGATCCAAAACTAGATTTTTGAATTCGCGACCAAATTCTTGATTTTCTTGATCCAAAACTAGATTTTTGAATTCGCGACCAAATTCTTGATTTTCTTGATCCAAAACTAGATTTTTGAATTCGCGACGAAATTATTGATTTTCTTGATCCAAAAATAGATTTTTGAATTCGCGACCAAATTCTTGATTTTCTTGATCGAAAACTAGATTTTTGAATTCGCGACGAAATTATTGATTTTCTTGATCCCAAACTAGATTTTTGAATTCGCGACGAAATTATTGATTTTCTTGATCCCAAACTAGATTTTTGAATTCGCGACCAAATTCTTGATTTTCTTGATCCCAAACTAGATTTTTGAATTCGCGACCAAATTCTTGATTTTCTTGTTCCAAAACTAGATTTTTGAATTCGCGACCAAATTCTTGATTTTCTTGATCCAAAAATTGTTTTTTGTATTCGCGACAAAATTCTTGATTTTCTTGATCGAAAATTAGATTTTTGAATTCACGACCAAATTCTTGATTTTCTTGATCCAAAACTAGATTTTTGAATTCGCGACCAAATTCTTGATTTTCTTGATCCAAAACTAGATTTTTGAATTCGCGACCAAATTCTTGATTTTCTTGATGCAAAACTTGTTGTTTGTATTCGCGACCAAATTCTTGATTTTCTTGATCCAAAACTTGTTTTTTGTATTCGCGACAAAATTCCTGATTTTCATGATCCCAAACTAGATTTTTGTATTCGCGACAAAATTCTTGATTTTCTTGTTCCAAACCTAGATTTTTCAATTCGCGACCAAATTATTGATTTTCTTGATCCAAAAATTGATTTTTGAATTCGCGACCAAATTCTTGATTTTCTTGATGCAAAACTTGTTATTTGTATTCGCGACCAAATTCATGATTTTCTTGATCCAAAACTTGTTTTTTGTATTCGCGACAAAATTCTTGATTTTCTTGATCCCAAACTAGATTTTTGTATTCGCGACAAAATTCTTGATTTTCTTGTTCCAAACCTAGATTTTTGAATTCGCGACCAAATTCTTGATTTTCTTGATCCAAAACTTGTTTTTTGTATTCGCGACCAAATTCTTGATTTTCTTCATCGAAAACTAGACTTTTTAATTCACGACCAAATTCTTGATTTTCTTGATCCGAAAGTAGATTTTTGAATTCGCGACGAAATTCTTGATTTTCTTGATCCCAAACTAGATTTTTGAATTCGCGACCAAATTCTTGATTTTCTTGATGCAAAACTTGTTGTTTGTATTCGCGACCAAATTCTTGATTTTCTTGATCCAAAACTAGATTTTTGAATTCGCGACGAAATTGTTGATTTTCTTGATCCAAAAATTGATTTCTGAATTCGCGACCAAATTCTTGATTTTCTTGATGCAAAAGTAGATTTTTGAATTCGCGACGAAATTATTGATTTTCTTGATCCCAAACTAGATTTTTGAATTCGCGACCAAATTCTTGATTTTCTTGATCCAAAAATTGTTTTTTTTATTCGCGACCAAATTCTTGATTTTCTTGATCGAAAACTAGATTTTTGAATTCGCGACGAAATTATTGATTTTCTTGATCCCAAACTAGATTTTTGTATTCGCGACAAAATTCTTGATTTTCTTGATCCCAAACTAGATTTTTGTATTCGCGACAAAATTCTTGATTTTCTTGTTCCAAACCTAGATTTTTGAATTCGCGACCAAATTCTTGATTTTCTTGATCCAAAACTTGTTTTTTGTATTCGCGACCAAATTCTTGATTTTCTTCATCGAAAACTAGATTTTTTAATTCACGACCAAATTCTTGATTTTCTTGATCCAAAACTAGATTTTTGAATTCGCGACGAAATTATTGATTTTCTTGATCCCAAACTAGATTTTTGAATTCGCGACCAAATTCTTGATTTTCTTGATGCAAAACTTGTTGTTTGTATTCGCGACCAAATTCTTGATTTTCTTGATCCAAAACTAGATTTTTGAATTCGCGACGAAATTGTTGATTTTCTTGATCCAAAAATTGATTTCTGAATTCGCGACCAAATTCTTGATTTTCTTGATGCAAAACTTGTTATTTGTATTCGCGACCAAATTCTTGATTTTCTTGATCCAAAAATTGTTTTTTTTATTCGCGACCAAATTCTTGATTTTCTTGATCGAAAACTAGATTTTTGAATTCGCGACGAAATTATTGATTTTCTTGATCCCAAACTAGATTTTTGAATTCGCGACGAAATTATTGATTTTCTTGATCCCAAACTAGATTTTTGAATTCGCGACCAAATTCTTGATTTTCTTGATCCCAAACTAGATATTTGAATTCGCGACCAAATTCTTGATTTTCTTGTTCCAAAACTAGATTTTTGAATTCGCGACCAAATTCTTGATTTTCTTGATCCAAAAATTGTTTTTTGTATTCGCGACAAAATTCTTGATTTTCTTGATCGAAAATTAGATTTTTGAATTCACGACCAAATTCTTGATTTTCTTGATCCAAAACTAGATTTTTGAATTCGCGACCAAATTCTTGATTTTCTTGATCCAAAACTAGATTTTTGAATTCGCGACCAAATTCTTGATTTTCTTGATGCAAAACTTGTTGTTTGTATTCGCGACCAAATTCTTGATTTTCTTGATCCAAAACTTGTTTTTTGTATTCGCGACAAAATTCCTGATTTTCATGATCCCAAACTAGATTTTTGTATTCGCGACAAAATTCTTGATTTTCTTGTTCCAAACCTAGATTTTTCAATTCGCGACCAAATTATTGATTTTCTTGATCCAAAAATTGATTTTTGAATTCGCGACCAAATTCTTGATTTTCTTGATGCAAAACTTGTTATTTGTATTCGCGACCAAATTCATGATTTTCTTGATCCAAAACTTGTTTTTTGTATTCGCGACAAAATTCTTGATTTTCTTGATCCCAAACTAGATTTTTGTATTCGCGACAAAATTCTTGATTTTCTTGTTCCAAACCTAGATTTTTGAATTCGCGACCAAATTCTTGATTTTCTTGATCCAAAACTTGTTTTTTGTATTCGCGACCAAATTCTTGATTTTCTTCATCGAAAACTAGATTTTTTAATTCACGACCAAATTCTTGATTTTCTTGATCCGAAAGTAGATTTTTGAATTCGCGACGAAATTCTTGATTTTCTTGATCCCAAACTAGATTTTTGAATTCGCGACCAAATTCTTGATTTTCTTGATGCAAAACTTGTTGTTTGTATTCGCGACCAAATTCTTGATTTTCTTGATCCAAAACTAGATTTTTGAATTCGCGACGAAATTGTTGATTTTCTTGATCCAAAAATTGATTTCTGAATTCGCGACCAAATTCTTGATTTTCTTGATGCAAAAGTAGATTTTTGAATTCGCGATGAAATTATTGATTTTCTTGATCCCAAACTAGATTTTTGAATTCGCGACCAAATTCTTGATTTTCTTGATCCAAAAATTGTTTTTTTTATTCGCGACCAAATTCTTGATTTTCTTGATCGAAAACTAGATTTTTGAATTCGCGACGAAATTATTGATTTTCTTGATCCCAAACTAGATTTTTGTATTCGCGACAAAATTCTTGATTTTCTTGATCCCAAACTAGATTTTTGTATTCGCGACAAAATTCTTGATTTTCTTGTTCCAAACCTAGATTTTTGAATTCGCGACCAAATTCTTGATTTTCTTGATCCAAAACTAGATTTTTGAATTCGCGACGAAATTATTGATTTTCTTGATCCAAAAATAGATTTTTGAATTCGCGACCAAATTCTTGATTTTCTTGATGCAAAACTTGTTGTTTGTATTCGCGACCAAATTCTTGATTTTCTTGATCCAAAACTTGTTTTTTGTATTCGCGACAAAATTCCTGATTTTCATGATCCCAAACTAGATTTTTGTATTCGCGACAAAATTCTTGATTTTCTTGTTCCAAACCTAGATTTTTCAATTCGCGACCAAATTATTGATTTTCTTGATCCAAAAATTGATTTTTGAATTCGCGACCAAATTCTTGATTTTCTTGATGCAAAACTTGTTATTTGTATTCGCGACCAAATTTATGATTTTCTTGATCCAAAACTTGTTTTTTGTATTCGCGACAAAATTCTTGATTTTCTTGATCCCAAACTAGATTTTTGTATTCGCGACAAAATTCTTGATTTTCTTGTTCCAAACCTAGATTTTTGAATTCGCGACCAAATTCTTGATTTTCTTGATCCAAAACTTGTTTTTTGTATTCGCGACCAAATTCTTGATTTTCTTCATCGAAAACTAGATTTTTTAATTCACGACCAAATTCTTGATTTTCTTGATCCAAAACTAGATTTTTGAAATCGCGACGAAATTATTGATTTTCTTGATCCCAAACTAGATTTTTGAATTCGCGACCAAATTCTTGATTTTCTTGATGCAAAACTTGTTGTTTGTATTCGCGACCAAATTCTTGATTTTCTTGATCCAAAACTAGATTTTTGAATTCGCGACGAAATTGTTGATTTTCTTGATCCAAAAATTGATTTCTGAATTCGCGACCAAATTCTTGATTTTCTTGATGCAAAACTTGTTATTTGTATTCGCGACCAAATTCTTGATTTTCTTGATCCAAAAATTGTTTTTTTTATTCGCGACCAAATTCTTGATTTTCTTGATCGAAAACTAGATTTTTGAATTCGCGACGAAATTATTGATTTTCTTGATCCCAAACTAGATTTTTGAATTCGCGACGAAATTATTGATTTTCTTGATCCCAAACTAGATTTTTGAATTCGCGACCAAATTCTTGATTTTCTTGATGCAAAACTTGTTGTTTGTATTCGCGACCAAATTCTTGATTTTCTTGATCGAAAACTAGATTTTTGAATTCACGACCAAATTTTTGATTTTCTTGATCCAAAACTAGATTTTTGAATTCGCGACGAAATTATTGATTTTCTTGATCCCAAACTAGATTTTTGAATTCGCGACCAAATTCTTGATTTTCTTGATCCCAAACTAGATTTTTGAATTCGCGACCAAATTCTTGATTTTCTTGTTCCAAAACTAGATTTTTGAATTCGCGACCAAATTCTTGATTTTCTTGATCCAAAAATTGTTTTTTGTATTCGCGACAAAATTCTTGATTTTCTTGATCGAAAATTAGATTTTTGAATTCACGACCAAATTCTTGATTTTCTTGATCCAAAACTAGATTTTTGAATTCGCGACTAAATTCTTGATTTTCTTGATCCAAAACTAGATTTTTGAATTCGCGACCAAATTCTTGATTTTCTTGATGCAAAACTTGTTGTTTGTATTCGCGACCAAATTCTTGATTTTCTTGATCCAAAACTTGTTTTTTGTATTCGCGACAAAATTCCTGATTTTCATGATCCCAAACTAGATTTTTGTATTCGCGACAAAATTCTTGATTTTCTTGTTCCAAACCTAGATTTTTGAATTCGCGACCAAATTCTTGATTTTCTTGATCCAAAAATTGTTTTTTGTATTCGCGACCAAATTCTTGATTTTCTTGATCGAAAATTAGATTTTGGAATTCACGACCAAATTCTTGATTTTCTTGATCCAAAAGTAGATTTTTGAATTCGCGACCAAATTCTTGATTTTCTTGATCCAAAACTAGATTTTTGAATTCCCGACCAAATTCTTGATTTTCATGATCCAAAACTAGATTTTTGAATTCGCGACCAAATTCTTGATTTTCTTGATCCAAAACTAGATTTTTGAATTCGCGACCAAATTCTTGATTTTCTTGATGCAAAACTTGTTGTTTGTATTCGCGACCAAATTCTTGATTTTCTTGATCGAAAACTAGATTTTTGAATTCACGACCAAATTTTTGATTTTCTTGATCCAAAACTAGATTTTTGAATTCGCGACGAAATTATTGATTTTCTTGATCCCAAACTAGATTTTTGAATTCGCGACCAAATTCTTGATTTTCTTGATCCAAACTAGTTGTTTGTATTCGCGACTCAATTATTGACTTTCTTGATCCAATACTAGATTTTTGAATTCGCGACCAAATTCTTGATTTTCTTGATCCAAAAATTGTTTTTTGTATTCGCGACAAAATTCTTGATTTTCTTGATCGAAAATTAGATTTTTGAATTCACGACCAAATTCTTGATTTTCTTGATCCAAAACTAGATTTTTGAATTCGCGACCAAATTCTTGATTTTCTTGATCCAAAACTAGATTTTTGAATTCGCGACCAAATTCTTGATTTTCTTGATGCAAAACTTGTTGTTTGTATTCGCGACCAAATTCTTGATTTTCTTGATCCAAAACTTGTTTTTTGTATTCGCGACAAAATTCCTGATTTTCATGATCCCAAACTAGATTTTTGTATTCGCGACAAAATTCTTGATTTTCTTGTTCCAAACCTAGATTTTTCAATTCGCGACCAAATTATTGATTTTCTTGATCCAAAAATTGATTTTTGAATTCGCGACCAAATTCTTGATTTTCTTGATGCAAAACTTGTTATTTGTATTCGCGACCAAATTCATGATTTTCTTGATCCAAAACTTGTTTTTTGTATTCGCGACAAAATTCTTGATTTTCTTGATCCCAAACTAGATTTTTGTATTCGCGACAAAATTCTTGATTTTCTTGTTCCAAACCTAGATTTTTGAATTCGCGACCAAATTCTTGATTTTCTTGATCCAAAACTTGTTTTTTGTATTCGCGACCAAATTCTTGATTTTCTTCATCGAAAACTAGATTTTTTAATTCACGACCAAATTCTTGATTTTCTTGATCCGAAAGTAGATTTTTGAATTCGCGACGAAATTCTTGATTTTCTTGATCCCAAACTAGATTTTTGAATTCGCGACCAAATTCTTGATTTTCTTGATGCAAAACTTGTTGTTTGTATTCGCGACCAAATTCTTGATTTTCTTGATCCAAAACTAGATTTTTGAATTCGCGACGAAATTGTTGATTTTCTTGATCCAAAAATTGATTTCTGAATTCGCGACCAAATTCTTGATTTTCTTGATGCAAAAGTAGATTTTTGAATTCGCGACGAAATTATTGATTTTCTTGATCCCAAACTAGATTTTTGAATTCGCGACCAAATTCTTGATTTTCTTGATCCAAAAATTGTTTTTTTTATTCGCGACCAAATTCTTGATTTTCTTGATCGAAAACTAGATTTTTGAATTCGCGACGAAATTATTGATTTTCTTGATCCCAAACTAGATTTTTGTATTCGCGACAAAATTCTTGATTTTCTTGATCCCAAACTAGATTTTTGTATTCGCGACAAAATTCTTGATTTTCTTGTTCCAAACCTAGATTTTTGAATTCGCGACCAAATTCTTGATTTTCTTGATCCAAAACTAGATTTTTGAATTCGCGACGAAATTATTGATTTTCTTGATCCAAAAATAGATTTTTGAATTCGCGACCAAATTCTTGATTTTCTTGATGCAAAACTTGTTGTTTGTATTCGCGACCAAATTCTTGATTTTCTTGTTCCAAACCTAGATTTTTGAATTCGCGACCAAATTATTGATTTTCTTGATCCAAAAATTGATTTTTGAATTTGCGACCAAATTCTTGATTTTCTTGATGCAAAACTTGTTATTTGTATTCGCGACCAAATTCTTGATATTCTTGATCCAAAACTTGTTTTTTGTATTCGCGACAAAATTCTTGATTTTCTTGATCCCAAACTAGATTTTTGTATTCGCGACAAAATTCTTGATTTTCTTGTTCCAAACCTAGATTTTTGAATTCGCGACCAAATTCTTGATTTTCTTGATCCAAAACTTGTTTTTTGTATTCGCGACCAAATTCTTGATTTTCTTCATCGAAAACTAGATTTTTTAATTCACGACCAAATTCTTGATTTTCTTGATCCAAAACTAGATTTTTGAAATCGCGACGAAATTATTGATTTTCTTGATCCCAAACTAGATTTTTGAATTCGCGACCAAATTCTTGATTTTCTTGATGCAAAACTTGTTGTTTGTATTCGCGACCAAATTCTTGATTTTCTTGATCCAAAACTAGATTTTTGAATTCGCGACGAAATTGTTGATTTTCTTGATCCAAAAATTGATTTCTGAATTCGCGACCAAATTCTTGATTTTCTTGATGCAAAACTTGTTATTTGTATTCGCGACCAAATTCTTGATTTTCTTGATCCAAAAATTGTTTTTTTTATTCGCGACCAAATTCTTGATTTTCTTGATCGAAAACTAGATTTTTGAATTCGCGACGAAATTATTGATTTTCTTGATCCCAAACTAGATTTTTGAATTCGCGACGAAATTATTGATTTTCTTGATCCCAAACTAGATTTTTGAATTCGCGACCAAATTCTTGATTTTCTTGATGCAAAACTTGTTGTTTGTATTCGCGACCAAATTCTTGATTTTCTTGATCGAAAACTAGATTTTTGAATTCACGACCAAATTTTTGATTTTCTTGATCCAAAACTAGATTTTTGAATTCGCGACGAAATTATTGATTTTCTTGATCCCAAACTAGATTTTTGAATTCGCGACCAAATTCTTGATTTTCTTGATCCCAAACTAGATTTTTGAATTCGCGACCAAATTCTTGATTTTCTTGTTCCAAAACTAGATTTTTGAATTCGCGACCAAATTCTTGATTTTCTTGATCCAAAAATTGTTTTTTGTATTCGCGACAAAATTCTTGATTTTCTTGATCGAAAATTAGATTTTTGAATTCACGACCAAATTCTTGATTTTCTTGATCCAAAACTAGATTTTTGAATTCGCGACTAAATTCTTGATTTTCTTGATCCAAAACTAGATTTTTGAATTCGCGACCAAATTCTTGATTTTCTTGATGCAAAACTTGTTGTTTGTATTCGCGACCAAATTCTTGATTTTCTTGATCCAAAACTTGTTTTTTGTATTCGCGACAAAATTCCTGATTTTCATGATCCCAAACTAGATTTTTGTATTCGCGACAAAATTCTTGATTTTCTTGTTCCAAACCTAGATTTTTGAATTCGCGACCAAATTCTTGATTTTCTTGATCCAAAAATTGTTTTTTGTATTCGCGACCAAATTCTTGATTTTCTTGATCGAAAATTAGATTTTGGAATTCACGACCAAATTCTTGATTTTCTTGATCCAAAAGTAGATTTTTGAATTCGCGACCAAATTCTTGATTTTCTTGATCCAAAACTAGATTTTTGAATTCGCGACCAAATTCTTGATTTTCTTGATCCAAAACTAGATTTTTGAATTCGCGACGAAATTCTTGATTTTCTTGATCCAAAAATTATTTTTTGTATTCGCGACAAAATTCTTGATTTTCTTGATCGAAAATTAGATTTTTGAATTCACGACCAAATTCTTGATTTTCTTGATCCAAAACTAGATTTTTGAATTCGCGACCAAATTCTTGATTTTCTTGATGCAAAACTTGTTATTTGTATTCGCGACCAAATTCTTGATATTCTTGATCCAAAACTTGTTTTTTGTATTCGCGACAAAATTCTTGATTTTCTTGATCCCAAACTAGATTTTTGTATTCGCGACAAAATTCTTGATTTTCTTGATCGAAAATTAGATTTTTGAATTCACGACCAAATTCTTGATTTTCTTGATCCAAAACTAGATTTTTGAATTCGCGACCAAATTCTTGATTTTCTTGATCCAAAACTAGATTTTTGAATTCGCGACCAAATTCTTGATTTTCTTGATCCAAAACTAGATTTTTGAATTCGCGACGAAATTATTGATTTTCTTGATCCAAAAATAGATTTTTGAATTCGCGACCAAATTCTTGATTTTCTTGATCCAAAACTAGATTTTTGAATTCGCGACGAAATTATTGATTTTCTTGATCCAAAAATAGATTTTTGAATTCGCGACCAAATTCTTGATTTTCTTGATGCAAAACTTGTTGTTTGTATTCGCGACCAAATTCTTGATTTTCTTGATCCAAAACTTGTTTTTTGTATTCGCTACAAAATTCCTGATTTTCATGATCCCAAACTAGATTTTTGTATTCGCGACAAAATTCTTGATTTTCTTGTTCCAAAACTAGATTTTTGAATTCGCGACCAAATTCTTGATTTTCTTGATCCAAAAATTGTTTTTTGTATTCGCGACAAAATTCTTGATTTTCTTGATCGAAAATTAGATTTTGGAATTCACGACCAAATTCTTGATTTTCTTGATCCAAAAGTAGATTTTTGAATTCGCGACCAAATTCTTGATTTTCTTGATCCAAAACTAGATTTTTGAATTCCCGACCAAATTCTTGATTTTCATGATCCAAAAGTAGATTTTTATATTCGTGACCAAATTCTTGATTTTCTTGATCCAAAACTAGATTTTTGAATTCGCGACCAAATTCTTGATTTTCTTGATGCAAAACTTGTTATTTGTATTCGCGACCAAATTCTTGATATTCTTGATCCAAAACTTGTTTTTTGTATTCGCGACAAAATTCTTGATTTTCTTGATCCCAAACTAGATTTTTGTATTCGCGACAAAATTCTTGATTTTCTTCTTCCAAAACTAGATTTTTGAATTCGCGACCAAATTCTTGATTTTCTTGATCCGAAAATTGTTTTTTGTATTCGCGACAAAATTCTTGATTTTCTTGATCGAAAATTAGATTTTTGAATTCACGACCAAATTCTTGATTTTCTTGATCCAAAACTAGATTTTTGAATTCGCGACCAAATTCTTGATTTTCTTGATCCAAAACTAGATTTTTGAATTCGCGACCAAATTCTTGATTTTCTTGATCCAAAACTAGATTTTTGAATTCGCGACGAAATTATTGATTTTCTTGATCCAAAAATAGATTTTTGAATTCGCGACCAAATTCTTGATTTTCTTGATCCAAAACTAGATTTTTGAATTCGCGACGAAATTATTGATTTTCTTGATCCAAAAATAGATTTTTGAATTCGCGACCAAATTCTTGATTTTCTTGATGCAAAACTTGTTGTTTGTATTCGCGACCAAATTCTTGATTTTCTTGATCCAAAACTTGTTTTTTGTATTCGCTACAAAATTCCTGATTTTCATGATCCCAAACTAGATTTTTGTATTCGCGACAAAATTCTTGATTTTCTTGTTCCAAAACTAGATTTTTGAATTCGCGACCAAATTCTTGATTTTCTTGATCGAAAACTAGATTTTTGAATTCGCGACGAAATTATTGATTTTCTTGATCCCAAACTAGATTTTTGTATTCGCGACAAAATTCTTGATTTTCTTCATCCCAAACTAGATTTTTGTATTCGCGACAAAATTCTTGATTTTCTTGTTCCAAACCTAGATTTTTGAATTCGCGACCAAATTCTTGATTTTCTTGATCCAAAACTAGATTTTTGAATTCGCCACGAAATTATTGATTTTCTTGATCCAAAAATAGATTTTTGAATTCGCGACCAAATTCTTGATTTTCTTGATGCAAAACTTGTTGTTTGTATTCGCGACCAAATTCTTGATTTTCTTGATCCAAAACTTGTTTTTTGTATTCGCTACAAAATTCCTGATTTTTATGATCCCAAACTAGATTTTTGTATTCGCGACAAAATTCTTGATTTTCTTGTTCCAAACCTAGATTTTTGAATTCGAGACCAAATTATTGATTTTCTTGATCCAAAAATTGATTTTTGAATTTGCGACCAAATTCTTGATTTTCTTGATGCAAAACTTGTTATTTGTATTCGCGACAAAATTCTTGATTTTCTTGATCCCAAACTAGATTTTTGTATTTGCGACAAAATTCTTGATTTTTTTGATCCAAAAGTAGATTTTTGAATTCGCGACCAAATTCTTGATTTTCTTGATCCAAAACTAGATTTTTGAATTCACGACCAAATTCTTGATTTTCATGATCCAAAAGTAGATTTTTATATTCGGGACCAAATTCTTGATTTTCTTGATCCAAAACTAGATTTTTGAATTCGCGACCAAATTCTTGATTTTCTTGATGCAAAACTTGTTATTTGTATTCGCGACCAAATTCTTGATATTCTTGATCCAAAACTTGTTTTTTGTATTCGCGACAAAATTCTTGATTTTCTTGATCCCAAACTAGATTTTTGTATTCGCGACAAAATTCTTGATTTTCTTGTTCCAAAATTAGATTTTTGAATTCGCGACCAAATTCTTGATTTTCTTGATCCGAAAATTGTTTTTTGTATTCGCGACAAAATTCTTGATTTTCTTGATCGAAAATTAGATTTTTGAATTCACGACCAAATTCTTGATTTTCTTGATCCAAAACTAGATTTTTGAATTCGCGACCAAATTCTTGATTTTCTTGATCCAAAACTAGATTTTTGAATTCGCGACCAAATTCTTGATTTTCTTGATCCAAAACTAGATTTTTGAATTCGCGACGAAATTATTGATTTTCTTGATCCAAAAATAGATTTTTGAATTCGCGACCAAATTCTTGATTTTCTTGATCCAAAACTAGATTTTTGAATTCGCGACGAAATTATTGATTTTCTTGATCCAAAAATAGATTTTTGAATTCGCGACCAAATTCTTGATTTTCTTGATGCAAAACTTGTTGTTTGTATTCGCGACCAAATTCTTGATTTTCTTGATCCAAAACTTGTTTTTTGTATTCGCTACAAAATTCCTGATTTTCATGATCCCAAACTAGATTTTTGTATTCGCGACAAAATTCTTGATTTTCTTGTTCCAAACCTAGATTTTTGAATTCGCGACCAAATTATTGATTTTCTTGATCCAAAAATTGATTTTTGAATTTGCGACCAAATTCTTGATTTTCTTGATGCAAAACTTGTTATTTGTATTCGCGACCAAATTCTTGATATTCTTGATCCAAAACTTGTTTTTTGTATTCGCGACAAAATTCTTGATTTTCTTGATCCCAAACTAGATTTTTGTATTCGCGACAAAATTCTTGATTTTCTTGTTCCAAAACTAGATTTTTGAATTCGCGACCAAATTCTTGATTTTCTTGATCCAAAAATTGTTTTTTGTATTCGCGACAAAATTCTTGATTTTCTTCATCGAAAACTAGATTTTGGAATTCACGACCAAATTCTTGATTTTCTTGATCCAGAAGTAGATTTTTGAATTCGCGACCAAATTCTTGATTTTCTTGATCCAAAACTAGATTTTTGAATTCACGACCAAATTTTTGATTTTCATGATCCAAAAGTAGATTTTTATATTCGTGACCAAATTCTTGATTTTCTTGATCCAAAACTAGATTTTTGAATTCGCGACCAAATTCTTGATTTTCTTGATGCAAAACTTGTTATTTGTATTCGCGACCAAATTCTTGATATTCTTGATCCAAAACTTGTTTTTTGTATTCGCGACAAAATTCTTGATTTTCTTGATCCCAAACTAGATTTTTGTATTCGCGACAAAATTCTTGATTTTCTTGTTCCAAAACTAGATTTTTGAATTCGCGACCAAATTCTTGATTTTCTTGATCCAAAAATTGTTTTTTGTATTCGCGACAAAATTCTTGATTTTCTTGATCGAAAATTAGATTTTTGAATTCACGACCAAATTCTTGATTTTCTTGATCCAAAACTAGATTTTTGAATTCGCGACCAAATTCTTGATTTTCTTGATCCAAAACTAGATTTTTGAATTCGCGACCAAATTCTTGATTTTCTTGATCCAAAACTAGATTTTTGAATTCGCGACGAAATTATTGATTTTCTTGATCCAAAAATAGATTTTTGAATTCGCGACCAAATTCTTGATTTTCTTGATGCAAAACTTGTTGTTTGTATTCGCGACCAAATTCTTGATTTTCTTGATCCAAAACTTGTTTTTTGTATTCGCGACAAAATTCTTGATTTTCTTGATCCCAAACTAGATTTTTGTATTCGCGACAAAATTCTTGATTTTCTTGTTCCAAACCTAGATTTTTGAATTCGCGACCAAATTCTTGATTTTCTTGATCCAAAACTTGTTTTTTGTATTCGCGACCAAATTCTTGATTTTCTTCATCGAAAACTAGATTTTTTAATTCACGACCAAATTCTTGATTTTCTTGATCCCAAAGTAGATTTTTGAATTCGCGACGAAATTATTGATTTTCTTGATCCCAAACTAGATTTTTGAATTCGCGACCAAATTCTTGATTTTCTTGATGCAAAACTTGTTGTTTGTATTCGCGACCAAATTCTTGATTTTCTTGATCCAAAACTAGATTTTTGAATTCGCGACGAAATTGTTGATTTTCTTGATCCAAAAATTGATTTCTGAATTCGCGACCAAATTCTTGATTTTCTTGATGCAAAACTTGTTATTTGTATTCGCGACCATATTCTTGATTTTCTTGATCCAAAAATTGTTTTTTTTATTCGCGACCAAATTCTTGATTTTCTTGATCGAAAACTAGATTTTTGAATTCGCGACGAAATTATTGATTTTCTTGATCCCAAACTAGATTTTTGTATTCGCGACAAAATTCTTGATTATCTTGATCCCAAACTAGATTTTTGTATTCGCGACAAAATTCTTGATTTTCTTGTTCCAAACCTAGATTTTTGAATTCGCGACCAAATTCTTGATTTTCTTGATCCAAAACTAGATTTTTGAATTCGCGACGAAATTATTGATTTTCTTGATCCAAAAATAGATTTTTGAATTCGCGACCAAATTCTTGATTTTCTTGATGCAAAACTTGTTGTTTGTATTCGCGACCAAATTCTTGATTTTCTTGATCCAAAACTTGTTTTTTGTATTCGCTACAAAATTCCTGATTTTTATGATCCCAAACTAGATTTTTGTATTCGCGACAAAATTCTTGATTTTCTTGTTCCAAACCTAGATTTTTGAATTCGCGACCAAATTATTGATTTTCTTGATCCAAAAATTGATTTTTGAATTTGCGACCAAATTCTTGATTTTCTTGATGCAAAACTTGTTATTTGTATTCGCGACCAAATTCTTGATATTCTTGATCCAAAACTTGTTTTTTGTATTCGCGACAAAATTCTTGATTTTCTTGATCCCAAACTAGATTTTTGTATTCGCGACAAAATTCTTGATTTTCTTGTTCCAAAACTAGATTTTTGAATTCGCGACCAAATTCTTGATTTTCTTGATCCAAAAATTGTTTTTTGTATTCGCGACAAAATTCTTGATTTTCTTGATCGAAAATTAGATTTTGGAATTCACGACCAAATTCTTGATTTTCTTGATCCAAAAGTAGATTTTTGAATTCGCGACCAAATTCTTGATTTTCTTGATCCAAAACTAGATTTTTGAATTCACGACCAAATTCTTGATTTTCATGATCCAAAAGTAGATTTTTATATTCGGGACCAAATTCTTGATTTTCTTGATCCAAAACTAGATTTTTGAATTCGCGACCAAATTCTTGATTTTCTTGATGCAAAACTTGTTATTTGTATTCGCGACCAAATTCTTGATATTCTTGATCCAAAACTTGTTTTTTGTATTCGCGACAAAATTCTTGATTTTCTTGATCCCAAACTAGATTTTTGTATTCGCGACAAAATTCTTGATTTTCTTGTTCCAAAATTAGATTTTTGAATTCGCGACCAAATTCTTGATTTTCTTGATCCGAAAATTGTTTTTTGTATTCGCGACAAAATTCTTGATTTTCTTGATCGAAAATTAGATTTTTGAATTCACGACCAAATTCTTGATTTTCTTGATCCAAAACTAGATTTTTGAATTCGCGACCAAATTCTTGATTTTCTTGATCCAAAACTAGATTTTTGAATTCGCGACCAAATTCTTGATTTTCTTGATCCAAAACTAGATTTTTGAATTCGCGACGAAATTATTGATTTTCTTGATCCAAAAATAGATTTTTGAATTCGCGACCAAATTCTTGATTTTCTTGATCCAAAACTAGATTTTTGAATTCGCGACGAAATTATTGATTTTCTTGATCCAAAAATAGATTTTTGAATTCGCGACCAAATTCTTGATTTTCTTGATGCAAAACTTGTTGTTTGTATTCGCGACCAAATTCTTGATTTTCTTGATCCAAAACTTGTTTTTTGTATTCGCTACAAAATTCCTGATTTTCATGATCCCAAACTAGATTTTTGTATTCGCGACAAAATTCTTGATTTTCTTGTTCCAAACCTAGATTTTTGAATTCGCGACCAAATTATTGATTTTCTTGATCCAAAAATTGATTTTTGAATTTGCGACCAAATTCTTGATTTTCTTGATGCAAAACTTGTTATTTGTATTCGCGACCAAATTCTTGATATTCTTGATCCAAAACTTGTTTTTTGTATTCGCGACAAAATTCTTGATTTTCTTGATCCCAAACTAGATTTTTGTATTCGCGACAAAATTCTTGATTTTCTTGTTCCAAAACTAGATTTTTGAATTCGCGACCAAATTCTTGATTTTCTTGATCCAAAAATTGTTTTTTTTATTCGCGACAAAATTCTTGATTTTCTTGATCGAAAATTAGATTTTGGAATTCACGACCAAATTCTTGATTTTCTTGATCCAGAAGTAGATTTTTGAATTCGCGACCAAATTCTTGATTTTCTTGATCCAAAACTAGATTTTTGAATTCACGACCAAATTTTTGATTTTCATGATCCAAAAGTAGATTTTTATATTCGTGACCAAATTCTTGATTTTCTTGATCCAAAACTAGATTTTTCAATTCGCGACCAAATTCTTGATTTTCTTGATGCAAAACTTGTTATTTGTATTCGCGACCAAATTCTTGATATTCTTGATCCAAAACTTGTTTTTTGTATTCGCGACAAAATTCTTGATTTTCTTGATCCCAAACTAGATTTTTGTATTCGCGACAAAATTCTTGATTTTCTTGTTCCAAAACTAGATTTTTGAATTCGCGACCAAATTCTTGATTTTCTTGATCCAAAAATTGTTTTTTGTATTCGCGACAAAATTCTTGATTTTCTTGATCGAAAATTAGATTTTTGAATTCACGACCAAATTCTTGATTTTCTTGATCCAAAACTAGATTTTTGAATTCGCGACCAAATTCTTGATTTTCATGATCCAAAACTAGATTTTTGAATTCGCGACCAAATTCTTGATTTTCTTGATCCAAAACTAGATTTTTGAATTCGCGACGAAATTATTGATTTTCTTGATCCAAAAATAGATTTTTGAATTCGCGACCAAATTCTTGATTTTCTTGATGCAAAACTTGTTGTTTGTATTCGCGACCAAATTCTTGATTTTCTTGATCCAAAACTTGTTTTTTGTATTCGCTACAAAATTCCTGATTTTTATGATCCCAAACTAGATTTTTGTATTCGCGACAAAATTCTTGATTTTCTTGTTCCAAAACTAGATTTTTGAATTCGCGACCAAATTCTTGATTTTCTTGATCCGAAAATTGTTTTTTGTATTCGCGACAAAATTCTTGATTTTCTTGATCGAAAATTAGATTTTGGAATTCACGACCAAATTCTTGATTTTCTTGATCCAGAAGTAGATTTTTGAATTCGCGACCAAATTCTTGATTTTCTTGATCCAAAACTAGATTTTTGAATTCACGACCAAATTTTTGATTTTCATGATCCAAAAGTAGATTTTTATATTCGTGACCAAATTCTTGATTTTCTTGATCCAAAACTAGATTTTTGAATTCGCGACCAAATTCTTGATTTTCTTGATGCACAACTTGTTATTTGTATTCGCGACCAAATTCTTGATATTCTTGATCCAAAACTTGTTTTTTGTATTCGCGACAAAATTCTTGATTTTCTTGATCCCAAACTAGATTTTTGTATTCGCGACAAAATTCTTGATTTTCTTGTTCCAAAACTAGATTTTTGAATTCGCGACCAAATTCTTGATTTTCTTGATCCAAAAATTGTTTTTTGTATTCGCGACAAAATTCTTGATTTTCTTGATCGAAAATTAGATTTTTGAATTCACGACCAAATTCTTGATTTTCTTGATCCAAAACTAGATTTTTGAATTCGCGACCAAATTCTTGATTTTCTTGATCCAAAACTAGATTTTTGAATTCGCGACCAAATTCTTGATTTTCTTGATCCAAAACTAGATTTTTGAATTCGCGACGAAATTATTGATTTTCTTGATCCAAAAATAGATTTTTGAATTCGCGACCAAATTCTTAATTTTCTTGATGCAAAACTTGTTGTTTGTATTCGCGACCAAATTCTTGATTATCTTGATCCAAAACTTGTTTTTTGTATTCGCGACAAAATTCCTGATTTTCATGATCCCAAACTAGATTTTTGTATTCGCGACAAAATTCTTGATTTTCTTATTCCAAACCTAGATTTTTCAATTCGCGACCAAATTATTGATTTTCTTGATCCAAAAATTGATTTTTGAATTCGCGACCAAATTCTTGATTTTCTTGATGCAAAACTTGTTGTTTGTATTCGCGACCAAATTCTTGATTTTCTTGATCCAAAACTTGTTTTATGTATTCGCGACAAAATTCTTGATTTTCTTGATCCCAAACTAGATTTTTGTATTCGCGACAAAATTCTTGATTTTCTTGTTCCAAACCTAGATTTTTGAATTCGCGACCAAATTCTTGATTTTCTTGATCCAAAACTTGTTTTTTGTATTCGCGACCAAATTCTTGATTTTCTTCATCGAAAACTAGATTTTTTAATTCACGACCAAATTCTTGATTTTCTTGATCCAAAAGTAGATTTTTGAATTCGCGACGAAATTATTGATTTTCTTGATCCCAAACTAGATTTTTGAATTCGCGACCAAATTCTTGATTTTCTTGATGCAAAACTTGTTGTTTGTATTCGCGACCAAATTCTTGATTTTCTTGATCGAAAACTAGATTTTTGAATTCACGACCAAATTTTTGATTTTCTTGATCCAAAACTAGATTTTTGAATTCGCGACGAAATTATTGATTTTCTTGATCCCAAACTAGATTTTTGAATTCGCGACCAAATTCTTGATTTTCTTGATCCCAAACTAGATTTTTGAATTCGCGACCAAATTCTTGATTTTCTTGTTCCAAAACTAGATTTTTGAATTCGCGACCAAATTCTTGATTTTCTTGATCCAAAAATTGTTTTTTCTATTCGCGACAAAATTCTTGATTTTCTTGATCGAAAATTAGATTTTTGAATTCACGACCAAATTCTTGATTTTCTTGATCCAAAACTAGATTTTTGAATTCGCGACCAAATTCTTGATTTTCTTGATCCAAAACTAGATTTTTGAATTCGCGACCAAATTCTTGATTTTCTTGATCCAAAACTAGATTTTTGAATTCGCGACGAAATTATTGATTTTCTTGATCCAAAAATAGATTTTTGAATTCGCGACCAAATTCTTGATTTTCTTGATGCAAAACTTGTTGTTTGTATTCGCGACCAAATTCTTGATTTTCTTGATCCAAAACTTGTTTTTTGTATTCGCAACAAAATTCCTGATTTTCATGATCCCAAACTAGATTTTTGTATTCGCGACAAAATTCTTGATTTTCTTGTTCCAAACCTAGATTTTTGAATTCGCGACCAAATTTTTGATTTTCTTGATCCAAAACTTGTTTTTTGTATTCGCGACCAAATTCTTGATTTTCTTCATCGAAAACTAGATTTTTTAATTCACGACCAAATTCTTGATTTTCTTGATCCAAAACTAGATTTTTGAATTCGCGACGAAATTATTGATTTTCTTGATCCCAAACTAGATTTTTGAATTCGCGACCAAATTCTTGATTTTCTTGATGCAAAACTTGTTGTTTGTATTCGCGACCAAATTCTTGATTTTCTTGATCGAAAACTAGATTTTTGAATTCACGACCAAATTTTTGATTTTCTTGATCCAAAACTAGATTTTTGAATTCGCGACGAAATTATTGATTTTCTTGATCCCAAACTAGATTTTTGAATTCGCGACCAAATTCTTGATTTTCTTGATCCCAAACTAGATTTTTGAATTCGCGACCAAATTCTTGATTTTCTTGTTCCAAAACTAGATTTTTGAATTCGCGACCAAATTCTTGATTTTCTTGATCCAAAAATTGTTTTTTGTATTCGCGACAAAATTCTTGATTTTCTTGATCGAAAATTAGATTTTTGAATTCACGACCAAATTCTTGATTTTCTTGATCCAAAACTAGATTTTTGAATTCGCGACCAAATTCTTGATTTTCTTGATCCAAAACTAGATTTTTGAATTCGCGACCAAATTCTTGATTTTCTTGATCCAAAACTAGATTTTTGAATTCGCGACGAAATTATTGATTTTCTTGATCCAAAAATTGATTTTTGAATTTGCGACCAAATTCTTGATTTTCTTGATGCAAAACTTGTTATTTGTATTCGCGACCAAATTCTTGATATTCTTGATCCAAAACTTGTTTTTTGTATTCGCGACAAAATTCTTGATTTTCTTGATCCCAAACTAGATTTTTGTATTCGCGACAAAATTCTTGATTTTCTTGTTCCAAAACTAGATTTTTGAATTCGCGACCAAATTCTTGATTTTCTTGATCCAAAAATTGTTTTTTGTATTCGCGACAAAATTCTTGATTTTCTTGATCGAAAATTAGATTTTGGAATTCACGACCAAATTCTTGATTTTCTTGATCCAAAAGTAGATTTTTGAATTCGCGACCAAATTCTTGATTTTCTTGATCCAAAACTAGATTTTTGAATTCACGACCAAATTCTTGATTTTCATGATCCAAAAGTAGATTTTTATATTCGGGACCAAATTCTTGATTTTCTTGATCCAAAACTAGATTTTTGAATTCGCGACCAAATTCTTGATTTTCTTGATGCAAAACTTGTTATTTGTATTCGCGACCAAATTCTTGATATTCTTGATCCAAAACTTGTTTTTTGTATTCGCGACAAAATTCTTGATTTTCTTGATCCCAAACTAGATTTTTGTATTCGCGACAAAATTCTTGATTTTCTTGTTCCAAAATTAGATTTTTGAATTCGCGACCAAATTCTTGATTTTCTTGATCCGAAAATTGTTTTTTGTATTCGCGACAAAATTCTTGATTTTCTTGATCGAAAATTAGATTTTTGAATTCACGACCAAATTCTTGATTTTCTTGATCCAAAACTAGATTTTTGAATTCGCGACCAAATTCTTGATTTTCTTGATCCAAAACTAGATTTTTGAATTCGCGACCAAATTCTTGATTTTCTTGATCCAAAACTAGATTTTTGAATTCGCGACGAAATTATTGATTTTCTTGATCCAAAAATAGATTTTTGAATTCGCGACCAAATTCTTGATTTTCTTGATCCAAAACTAGATTTTTGAATTCGCGACGAAATTATTGATTTTCTTGATCCAAAAATAGATTTTTGAATTCGCGACCAAATTCTTGATTTTCTTGATGCAAAACTTGTTGTTTGTATTCGCGACCAAATTCTTGATTTTCTTGATCCAAAACTTGTTTTTTGTATTCGCTACAAAATTCCTGATTTTCATGATCCCAAACTAGATTTTTGTATTCGCGACAAAATTCTTGATTTTCTTGTTCCAAACCTAGATTTTTGAATTCGCGACCAAATTATTGATTTTCTTGATCCAAAAATTGATTTTTGAATTTGCGACCAAATTCTTGATTTTCTTGATGCAAAACTTGTTATTTGTATTCGCGACCAAATTCTTGATATTCTTGATCCAAAACTTGTTTTTTGTATTCGCGACAAAATTCTTGATTTTCTTGATCCCAAACTAGATTTTTGTATTCGCGACAAAATTCTTGATTTTCTTGTTCCAAAACTAGATTTTTGAATTCGCGACCAAATTCTTGATTTTCTTGATCCAAAAATTGTTTTTTTTATTCGCGACAAAATTCTTGATTTTCTTGATCGAAAATTAGATTTTGGAATTCACGACCAAATTCTTGATTTTCTTGATCCAGAAGTAGATTTTTGAATTCGCGACCAAATTCTTGATTTTCTTGATCCAAAACTAGATTTTTGAATTCACGACCAAATTTTTGATTTTCATGATCCAAAAGTAGATTTTTATATTCGTGACCAAATTCTTGATTTTCTTGATCCAAAACTAGATTTTTCAATTCGCGACCAAATTCTTGATTTTCTTGATGCAAAACTTGTTATTTGTATTCGCGACCAAATTCTTGATATTCTTGATCCAAAACTTGTTTTTTGTATTCGCGACAAAATTCTTGATTTTCTTGATCCCAAACTAGATTTTTGTATTCGCGACAAAATTCTTGATTTTCTTGTTCCAAAACTAGATTTTTGAATTCGCGACCAAATTCTTGATTTTCTTGATCCAAAAATTGTTTTTTGTATTCGCGACAAAATTCTTGATTTTCTTGATCGAAAATTAGATTTTTGAATTCACGACCAAATTCTTGATTTTCTTGATCCAAAACTAGATTTTTGAATTCGCGACCAAATTCTTGATTTTCA
Organism: x Bolboschoenoplectus mariqueter; assembly: GCA_037678475.1. Classification (NCBI taxonomy): domain Eukaryota; kingdom Viridiplantae; phylum Streptophyta; class Magnoliopsida; order Poales; family Cyperaceae; genus x Bolboschoenoplectus; species x Bolboschoenoplectus mariqueter. The sequence goes on along the minus strand of CM075268.1, from coordinate 54,344 downwards.
TGATCCAAAACTAGATTTTTGAATTCGCGACCAAATTCTTGATTTTCTTGATCCAAAACTAGATTTTTGAATTCGCGACGAAATTATTGATTTTCTTGATCCAAAAATAGATTTTTGAATTCGCGACCAAATTCTTGATTTTCTTGATGCAAAACTTGTTGTTTGTATTCGCGACCAAATTCTTGATTTTCTTGATCCAAAACTTGTTTTTTGTATTCGCTACAAAATTCCTGATTTTTATGATCCCAAACTAGATTTTTGTATTCGCGACAAAATTCTTGATTTTCTTGTTCCAAAACTAGATTTTTGAATTCGCGACCAAATTCTTGATTTTCTTGATCCGAAAATTGTTTTTTGTATTCGCGACAAAATTCTTGATTTTCTTGATCGAAAATTAGATTTTGGAATTCACGACCAAATTCTTGATTTTCTTGATCCAGAAGTAGATTTTTGAATTCGCGACCAAATTCTTGATTTTCTTGATCCAAAACTAGATTTTTGAATTCACGACCAAATTTTTGATTTTCATGATCCAAAAGTAGATTTTTATATTCGTGACCAAATTCTTGATTTTCTTGATCCAAAACTAGATTTTTGAATTCGCGACCAAATTCTTGATTTTCTTGATGCACAACTTGTTATTTGTATTCGCGACCAAATTCTTGATATTCTTGATCCAAAACTTGTTTTTTGTATTCGCGACAAAATTCTTGATTTTCTTGATCCCAAACTAGATTTTTGTATTCGCGACAAAATTCTTGATTTTCTTGTTCCAAAACTAGATTTTTGAATTCGCGACCAAATTCTTGATTTTCTTGATCCAAAAATTGTTTTTTGTATTCGCGACAAAATTCTTGATTTTCTTGATCGAAAATTAGATTTTTGAATTCACGACCAAATTCTTGATTTTCTTGATCCAAAACTAGATTTTTGAATTCGCGACCAAATTCTTGATTTTCTTGATCCAAAACTAGATTTTTGAATTCGCGACCAAATTCTTGATTTTCTTGATCCAAAACTAGATTTTTGAATTCGCGACGAAATTATTGATTTTCTTGATCCAAAAATAGATTTTTGAATTCGCGACCAAATTCTTAATTTTCTTGATGCAAAACTTGTTGTTTGTATTCGCGACCAAATTCTTGATTATCTTGATCCAAAACTTGTTTTTTGTATTCGCGACAAAATTCCTGATTTTCATGATCCCAAACTAGATTTTTGTATTCGCGACAAAATTCTTGATTTTCTTATTCCAAACCTAGATTTTTCAATTCGCGACCAAATTATTGATTTTCTTGATCCAAAAATTGATTTTTGAATTCGCGACCAAATTCTTGATTTTCTTGATGCAAAACTTGTTGTTTGTATTCGCGACCAAATTCTTGATTTTCTTGATCCAAAACTTGTTTTATGTATTCGCGACAAAATTCTTGATTTTCTTGATCCCAAACTAGATTTTTGTATTCGCGACAAAATTCTTGATTTTCTTGTTCCAAACCTAGATTTTTGAATTCGCGACCAAATTCTTGATTTTCTTGATCCAAAACTTGTTTTTTGTATTCGCGACCAAATTCTTGATTTTCTTCATCGAAAACTAGATTTTTTAATTCACGACCAAATTCTTGATTTTCTTGATCCAAAAGTAGATTTTTGAATTCGCGACGAAATTATTGATTTTCTTGATCCCAAACTAGATTTTTGAATTCGCGACCAAATTCTTGATTTTCTTGATGCAAAACTTGTTGTTTGTATTCGCGACCAAATTCTTGATTTTCTTGATCGAAAACTAGATTTTTGAATTCACGACCAAATTTTTGATTTTCTTGATCCAAAACTAGATTTTTGAATTCGCGACGAAATTATTGATTTTCTTGATCCCAAACTAGATTTTTGAATTCGCGACCAAATTCTTGATTTTCTTGATCCCAAACTAGATTTTTGAATTCGCGACCAAATTCTTGATTTTCTTGTTCCAAAACTAGATTTTTGAATTCGCGACCAAATTCTTGATTTTCTTGATCCAAAAATTGTTTTTTCTATTCGCGACAAAATTCTTGATTTTCTTGATCGAAAATTAGATTTTTGAATTCACGACCAAATTCTTGATTTTCTTGATCCAAAACTAGATTTTTGAATTCGCGACCAAATTCTTGATTTTCTTGATCCAAAACTAGATTTTTGAATTCGCGACCAAATTCTTGATTTTCTTGATCCAAAACTAGATTTTTGAATTCGCGACGAAATTATTGATTTTCTTGATCCAAAAATAGATTTTTGAATTCGCGACCAAATTCTTGATTTTCTTGATGCAAAACTTGTTGTTTGTATTCGCGACCAAATTCTTGATTTTCTTGATCCAAAACTTGTTTTTTGTATTCGCAACAAAATTCCTGATTTTCATGATCCCAAACTAGATTTTTGTATTCGCGACAAAATTCTTGATTTTCTTGTTCCAAACCTAGATTTTTGAATTCGCGACCAAATTTTTGATTTTCTTGATCCAAAACTTGTTTTTTGTATTCGCGACCAAATTCTTGATTTTCTTCATCGAAAACTAGATTTTTTAATTCACGACCAAATTCTTGATTTTCTTGATCCAAAACTAGATTTTTGAATTCGCGACGAAATTATTGATTTTCTTGATCCCAAACTAGATTTTTGAATTCGCGACCAAATTCTTGATTTTCTTGATGCAAAACTTGTTGTTTGTATTCGCGACCAAATTCTTGATTTTCTTGATCGAAAACTAGATTTTTGAATTCACGACCAAATTTTTGATTTTCTTGATCCAAAACTAGATTTTTGAATTCGCGACGAAATTATTGATTTTCTTGATCCCAAACTAGATTTTTGAATTCGCGACCAAATTCTTGATTTTCTTGATCCCAAACTAGATTTTTGAATTCGCGACCAAATTCTTGATTTTCTTGTTCCAAAACTAGATTTTTGAATTCGCGACCAAATTCTTGATTTTCTTGATCCAAAAATTGTTTTTTGTATTCGCGACAAAATTCTTGATTTTCTTGATCGAAAATTAGATTTTTGAATTCACGACCAAATTCTTGATTTTCTTGATCCAAAACTAGATTTTTGAATTCGCGACCAAATTCTTGATTTTCTTGATCCAAAACTAGATTTTTGAATTCGCGACCAAATTCTTGATTTTCTTGATCCAAAACTAGATTTTTGAATTCGCGACGAAATTATTGATTTTCTTGATCCAAAAATAGATTTTTGAATTCGCGACCAAATTCTTGATTTTCTTGATGCAAAACTTGTTGTTTGTATTCGCGACCAAATTCTTGATTTTCTTGATCCAAAACTTGTTTTTTGTATTCGCGACAAAATTCTTGATTTTCTTGATCCCAAACTAGATTTTTGTATTCGCGACAAAATTCTTGATTTTCTTGTTCCAAACCTAGATTTTTGAATTCGCGACCAAATTCTTGATTTTCTTGATCCAAAACTTGTTTTTTGTATTCGCGACCAAATTCTTGATTTTCTTCATCGAAAACTAGATTTTTTAATTCACGACCAAATTCTTGATTTTCTTGATCCAAAAGTAGATTTTTGAATTCGCGACGAAATTATTGATTTTCTTGATCCCAAACTAGATTTTTGAATTCGCGACCAAATTCTTGATTTTCTTGATGCAAAACTTGTTGTTTGTATTCGCGACCAAATTCTTGATTTTCTTGATCCAAAACTAGATTTTTGAATTCGCGACGAAATTGTTGATTTTCTTGATCCAAAAATTGATTTCTGAATTCGCGACCAAATTCTTGATTTTCTTGATGCAAAACTTGTTATTTGTATTCGCGACCAAATTCTTGATTTTCTTGATCCAAAAATTGTTTTTTTTATTCGCGACCAAATTCTTGATTTTCTTGATCGAAAACTAGATTTTTGAATTCGCGACGAAATTATTGATTTTCTTGATCCCAAACTAGATTTTTGAATTCGCGACGAAATTATTGATTTTCTTGATCCCAAACTAGATTTTTGAATTCGCGACCAAATTCTTGATTTTCTTGATCCCAAACTAGATTTTTGAATTCGCGACCAAATTCTTGATTTTCTTGTTCCAAAACTAGATTTTTGAATTCGCGACCAAATTCTTGATTTTCTTGATCCAAAAATTGTTTTTTGTATTCGCGACAAAATTCTTGATTTTCTTGATCGAAAATTAGATTTTTGAATTCACGACCAAATTCTTGATTTTCTTGATCCAAAACTAGATTTTTGAATTCGCGACCAAATTCTTGATTTTCTTGATCCAAAACTAGATTTTTGAATTCGCGACCAAATTCTTGATTTTCTTGATCCAAAACTAGATTTTTGAATTCGCGACGAAATTATTGATTTTCTTGATCCAAAAATAGATTTTTGAATTCGCGACCAAATTCTTGATTTTCTTGATGCAAAACTTGTTGTTTGTATTCGCGACCAAATTCTTGATTTTCTTGATCCAAAACTTGTTTTTTGTATTCGCGACAAAATTCCTGATTTTCATGATCCCAAACTAGATTTTTGTATTCGCGACAAAATTCTTGATTTTCTTGTTCCAAACCTAGATTTTTCAATTCGCGACCAAATTATTGATTTTCTTGATCCAAAAATTGATTTTTGAATTCGCGACCAAATTCTTGATTTTCTTGATGCAAAACTTGTTATTTGTATTCGCGACCAAATTCATGATTTTCTTGATCCAAAACTTGTTTTTTGTATTCGCGACAAAATTCTTGATTTTCTTGATCCCAAACTAGATTTTTGAATTCGCGACAAAATTCTTGATTTTCTTGATGCAAAACTTGTTGTTTGTATTCGCGACCAAATTCTTGATTTTCTTGATCCAAAACTAGATTTTTGAATTCGCGACGAAATTGTTGATTTTCTTGATCCAAAAATTGATTTCTGAATTCGCGACCAAATTCTTGATTTTCTTGATGCAAAACTTGTTATTTGTATTCGCGACCAAATTCTTGATTTTCTTGATCCAAAAATTGTTTTTTTTATTCGCGACCAAATTCTTGATTTTCTTGATCGAAAACTAGATTTTTGAATTCGCGACGAAATTATTGATTTTCTTGATCCCAAACTAGATTTTTGAATTCGCGACGAAATTATTGATTTTCTTGATCCCAAACTAGATTTTTGAATTCGCGACCAAATTCTTGATTTTCTTGATCCCAAACTAGATTTTTGAATTCGCGACCAAATTCTTGATTTTCTTGTTCCAAAACTAGATTTTTGAATTCGCGACCAAATTCTTGATTTTCTTGATCCAAAAATTGTTTTTTGTATTCGCGACAAAATTCTTGATTTTCTTGATCGAAAATTAGATTTTTGAATTCACGACCAAATTCTTGATTTTCTTGATCCAAAACTAGATTTTTGAATTCGCGACCAAATTCTTGATTTTCTTGATCCAAAACTAGATTTTTGAATTCGCGACCAAATTCTTGATTTTCTTGATCCAAAACTAGATTTTTGAATTCGCGACGAAATTATTGATTTTCTTGATCCCAAACTAGATTTTTGAATTCGCGACCAAATTCTTGATTTTCTTGATCCAAAACTTGTTGTTTGTATTCGCGACCAAATTCTTGATTTTCTTGATCCAAAACTTGTTTTTTGTATTCGCGACAAAATTCCTGATTTTCATGATCCCAAACTAGATTTTTGTATTCGCGACAAAATTCTTGATTTTCTTGTTCCAAACCTAGATTTTTCAATTCGCGACCAAATTATTGATTTTCTTGATCCAAAAATTGATTTTTGAATTCGCGACCAAATTCTTGATTTTCTTGATGCAAAACTTGTTATTTGTATTCGCGACCAAATTCATGATTTTCTTGATCCAAAACTTGTTTTTTGTATTCGCGACAAAATTCTTGATTTTCTTGATCCCAAACTAGATTTTTGTATTCGCGACAAAATTCTTGATTTTCTTGTTCCAAACCTAGATTTTTGAATTCGCGACCAAATTCTTGATTTTCTTGATCCAAAACTTGTTTTTTGTATTCGCGACCAAATTCTTGATTTTCTTCATCGAAAACTAGATTTTTTAATTCACGACCAAATTCTTGATTTTCTTGATCCAAAAGTAGATTTTTGAATTCGCGACGAAATTATTGATTTTCTTGATCCCAAACTAGATTTTTGAATTCGCGACCAAATTCTTGATTTTCTTGATGCAAAACTTGTTGTTTGTATTCGCGACCAAATTCTTGATTTTCTTGATCCAAAACTAGATTTTTGAATTCGCGACGAAATTGTTGATTTTCTTGATCCAAAAATTGATTTCTGAATTCGCGACCAAATTCTTGATTTTCTTGATGCAAAACTTGTTATTTGTATTCGCGACCAAATTCTTGATTTTCTTGATCCAAAAATTGTTTTTTTTATTCGCGACCAAATTCTTGATTTTCTTGATCGAAAACTAGATTTTTGAATTCGCGACGAAATTATTGATTTTCTTGATCCCAAACTAGATTTTTGAATTCGCGACGAAATTATTGATTTTCTTGATCCCAAACTAGATTTTTGAATTCGCGACCAAATTCTTGATTTTCTTGATCCCAAACTAGATTTTTGAATTCGCGACCAAATTCTTGATTTTCTTGTTCCAAAACTAGATTTTTGAATTCGCGACCAAATTCTTGATTTTCTTGATCCAAAAATTGTTTTTTGTATTCGCGACAAAATTCTTGATTTTCTTGATCGAAAATTAGATTTTTGAATTCACGACCAAATTCTTGATTTTCTTGATCCAAAACTAGATTTTTGAATTCGCGACCAAATTCTTGATTTTCTTGATCCAAAACTAGATTTTTGAATTCGCGACCAAATTCTTGATTTTCTTGATCCAAAACTAGATTTTTGAATTCGCGACGAAATTATTGATTTTCTTGATCCAAAAATAGATTTTTGAATTCGCGACCAAATTCTTGATTTTCTTGATGCAAAACTTGTTGTTTGTATTCGCGACCAAATTCTTGATTTTCTTGATCCAAAACTTGTTTTTTGTATTCGCGACAAAATTCCTGATTTTCATGATCCCAAACTAGATTTTTGTATTCGCGACAAAATTCTTGATTTTCTTGTTCCAAACCTAGATTTTTCAATTCGCGACCAAATTATTGATTTTCTTGATCCAAAAATTGATTTTTGAATTCGCGACCAAATTCTTGATTTTCTTGATGCAAAACTTGTTATTTGTATTCGCGACCAAATTCATGATTTTCTTGATCCAAAACTTGTTTTTTGTATTCGCGACAAAATTCTTGATTTTCTTGATCCCAAACTAGATTTTTGTATTCGCGACAAAATTCTTGATTTTCTTGTTCCAAACCTAGATTTTTGAATTCGCGACCAAATTCTTGATTTTCTTGATCCAAAACTTGTTTTTTGTATTCGCGACCAAATTCTTGATTTTCTTCATCGAAAACTAGATTTTTTAATTCACGACCAAATTCTTGATTTTCTTGATCCAAAAGTAGATTTTTGAATTCGCGACGAAATTATTGATTTTCTTGATCCCAAACTAGATTTTTGAATTCGCGACCAAATTCTTGATTTTCTTGATGCAAAACTTGTTGTTTGTATTCGCGACCAAATTCTTGATTTTCTTGATCCAAAACTAGATTTTTGAATTCGCGACGAAATTGTTGATTTTCTTGATCCAAAAATTGATTTCTGAATTCGCGACCAAATTCTTGATTTTCTTGATGCAAAACTTGTTATTTGTATTCGCGACCAAATTCTTGATTTTCTTGATCCAAAAATTGTTTTTTTTATTCGCGACCAAATTCTTGATTTTCTTGATCGAAAACTAGATTTTTGAATTCGCGACGAAATTATTGATTTTCTTGATCCCAAACTAGATTTTTGAATTCGCGACGAAATTATTGATTTTCTTGATCCCAAACTAGATTTTTGAATTCGCGACCAAATTCTTGATTTTCTTGATCCCAAACTAGATTTTTGAATTCGCGACCAAATTCTTGATTTTCTTGTTCCAAAACTAGATTTTTGAATTCGCGACCAAATTCTTGATTTTCTTGATCCAAAAATTGTTTTTTGTATTCGCGACAAAATTCTTGATTTTCTTGATCGAAAATTAGATTTTTGAATTCACGACCAAATTCTTGATTTTCTTTATCCAAAACTAGATTTTTGAATTCGCGACCAAATTCTTGATTTTCTTGATCCAAAACTAGATTTTTGAATTCGCGACCAAATTCTTGATTTTCTTGATCCAAAACTAGATTTTTGAATTCGCGACGAAATTATTGATTTTCTTGATCCAAAAATAGATTTTTGAATTCGCGACCAAATTCTTGATTTTCTTGATGCAAAACTTGTTGTTTGTATTCGCGACCAAATTCTTGATTTTCTTGATCCAAAACTTGTTTTTTGTATTCACGACAAAATTCCTGATTTTCATGATCCCAAACTAGATTTTTGTATTCGCGACAAAATTCTTGATTTTCTTGTTCCAAACCTAGATTTTTCAATTCGCGACCAAATTATTGATTTTCTTGATCCAAAAATTGATTTTTGAATTCGCGACCAAATTCTTGATTTTCTTGATGCAAAACTTGTTATTTGTATTCGCGACCAAATTCATGATTTTCTTGATCCAAAACTTGTTTTTTGTATTCGCGACAAAATTCTTGATTTTCTTGATCCCAAACTAGATTTTTGTATTCGCGACAATATTCTTGATTTTCTTGTTCCAAACCTAGATTTTTGAATTCGCGACCAAATTCTTGATTTTCTTGATCCAAAACTTGTTTTTTGTATTCGCGACCAAATTCTTGATTTTCTTCATCGAAAACTAGATTTTTTAATTCACGACCAAATTCTTGATTTTCTTGATCCAAAACTAGATTTTTGAATTCGCGACGAAATTATTGATTTTCTTGATCCCAAACTAGATTTTTGAATTCGCGACCAAATTCTTGATTTTCTTGATGCAAAACTTGTTGTTTGTATTCGCGACCAAATTCTTGATTTTCTTGATCGAAAACTAGATTTTTGAATTCACGACCAAATTTTTGATTTTCTTGATCCAAAACTAGATTTTTGAATTCGCGACGAAATTATTGATTTTCTTGATCCCAAACTAGATTTTTGAATTCGCGACCAAATTCTTGATTTTCTTGATCCCAAACTAGATTTTTGAATTCGCGACCAAATTCTTGATTTTCTTGTTCCAAAACTAGATTTTTGAATTCGCGACCAAATTCTTGATTTTCTTGATCCAAAAATTGTTTTTTGTATTCGCGACAAAATTCTTGATTTTCTTGATCGAAAATTAGATTTTTGAATTCACGACCAAATTCTTGATTTTCTTGATCCAAAACTAGATTTTTGAATTCGCGACGAAATTATTGATTTTCTTGATCCAAAAATAGATTTTTGAATTCGCGACCAAATTCTTGATTTTCTTGATGCAAAACTTGTTGTTTGTATTCGCGACCAAATTCTTGATTTTCTTGATCCAAAACTTGTTTTTTGTATTCGCGACAAAATTCCTGATTTTCATGATCCCAAACTAGATTTTTGTATTCGCGACCAAATTCTTGATTTTCTTGATCCAAAACTAGATTTTTGAATTCGCGACGAAATTATTGATTTTCTTGATCCCAAACTAGATTTTTGAATTCGCGACCAAATTCTTGATTTTCTTGATGCAAAACTTGTTGTTTGTATTCGCGACCAAATTCTTGATTTTCTTGATCCAAAACTAGATTTTTGAATTCGCGACGAAATTGTTGATTTTCTTGATCCAAAACTTGATTTCTGAATTCGCGACCAAATTCTTGATTTTCTTGATGCAAAACTTGTTATTTGTATTCGCGACCAAATTCTTGATTTTCTTGATCCAAAAATTGTTTTTTTTATTCGCGACCAAATTCTTGATTTTCTTGATCGAAAACTAGATTTTTGAATTCGCGACGAAATTATTGATTTTCTTGATCCCAAACTAGATTTTTGAATTCGCGACGAAATTATTGATTTTCTTGATCCCAAACTAGATTTTTGAATTCGCGACCAAATTCTTGATTTTCTTGATCCCAAACTAGATTTTTGAATTCGCGACCAAATTCTTGATTTTCTTGTTCCAAAACTAGATTTTTGAATTCGCGACCAAATTCTTGATTTTCTTGATCCAAAAATTGTTTTTTGTATTCGCGACAAAATTCTTGATTTTCTTGATCGAAAATTAGATTTTTGAATTCACGACCAAATTCTTGATTTTCTTGATCCAAAACTAGATTTTTGAATTCGCGACCAAATTCTTGATTTTCTTGATCCAAAACTAGATTTTTGTATTCGCGACAAAATTCTTGATTTTCTTGTTCCAAACCTAGATTTTTCAATTCGCGACCAAATTATTGATTTTCTTGATCCAAAAATAGATTTTTGAATTCGCGACCAAATTCTTGATTTTCTTGATGCAAAACTTGTTGTTTGTATTCGCGACCAAATTCTTGATTTTCTTGATCCAAAACTTGTTTTTTGTATTCGCGACAAAATTCCTGATTTTCATGATCCCAAACTAGATTTTTGTATTCGCGACAAAATTCTTGATTTTGTTGTTCCAAACCTAGATTTTTCATTTCGCGACCAAATTCTTGATTTTCTTCATCGAAAACTAGATTTTTTAATTCACGACCAAATTCTTGATTTTCTTGATCCAAAAGTAGATTTTTGAATTCGCGACGAAATTATTGATTTTCTTGATCCAAAAATTGATTTTTGAATTCGCGACCAAATTCTTGATTTTCTTGATGCAAAACTTGTTATTTGTATTCGCGACCAAATTCATGCTTTTCTTGATCCAAAACTTGTTTTTTGTATTCGCGACAAAATTCTTGATTTTCTTGATCCCAAACTAGATTTTTGTATTCGCGACAAAATTCTTGATTTTCTTGTTCCAAACCTAGATTTTTGAATTCGCGACCAAATTCTTGATTTTCTTGATCCAAAACTTGTTTTTTGTATTCGCGACCAAATTCTTGATTTTCTTTATCGAAAACTAGATTTTTTAATTCACGACCAAATTCTTGATTTTCTTGATCCAAAACTAGATTTTTGAATTCGCGACGAAATTATTGATTTTCTTGATCCCAAACTAGATTTTTGAATTCGCGACCAAATTCTTGATTTTCTTGATGCAAAACTTGTTGTTTGTATTCGCGACCAAATTCTTGATTTTCTTGATCCAAAACTAGATTTTTGAATTCGCGACGAAATTGTTGATTTTCTTGATCCAAAATTTGATTTCTGAATTCGCGACCAAATTCTTGATTTTCTTGATGCAAAACTTGTTATTTGTATTCGCGACCAAATTCTTGATTTTCTTGATCCAAAAATTGTTTTTTTTATTCGCGACCAAATTCTTGATTTTCTTGATCGAAAACTAGATATTTGAATTCGCGACGAAATTATTGATTTTCTTGATCCCAAACTAGATTTTTGAATTCGCGACGAAATTATTGATTTTCTTGATCCCAAACTAGATTTTTGAATTCGCGACCAAATTCTTGATTTTCTTGATCCCAAACTAGATTTTTGAATTCGCGACAAAATTCTTGATTTTCTTGTTCCAAAACTAGATTTTTGAATTCGCGACCAAATTCTTGATTTTCTTGATCCAAAAATTGTTTTTTGTATTCGCGACAAAATTCTTGATTTTCTTGATCGAAAATTAGATTTTTGAATTCACGACCAAATTCTTGATTTTCTTGATCCAAAACTAGATTTTTGAATTCGCGACCAAATTCTTGATTTTCTTGATCCAAAACTAGATTTTTGAATTCGCGACCAAATTCTTGATTTTCTTGATCCAAAACTAGATTTTTGAATTCGCGACGAAATTATTGATTTTCTTGATCCAAAAATAGATTTTTGAATTCGCGACCAAATTCTTGATTTTTTTGATGCAAAACTTGTTGTTTGTATTCGCGACCAAATTCTTGATTTTCTTGATCCAAAACTTGTTTTTTGTATTCGCGACAAAATTCCTGATTTTCATGATCCCAAACTAGATTTTTGTATTCGCGACAAAATTCTTGATTTTGTTGTTCCAAACCTAGATTTTTCAATTCGCGACCAAATTATTGATTTTCTTGATCCAAAAATTGATTTTTGAATTCGCGACCAAATTCTTGATTTTCTTGATGCAAAACTTGTTATTTGTATTCGCGACCAAATTCATGATTTTCTTGATCCAAAACTTGTTTTTTGTATTCGCGACAAAATTCTTGATTTTCTTGATCCCAAACTAGATTTTTGTATTCGCGACAAAATTCTTGATTTTCTTGTTCCAAACCTAGATTTTTGAATTCGCGACCAAATTCTTGATTTTCTTGATCCAAAACTTGTTTTTTGTATTCGCGACCAAATTCTTGATTTTCTTCATCGAAAACTAGATTTTTTAATTCACGACCAAATTCTTGATTTTCTTGATCCAAAACTAGATTTTTGAATTCGCGACGAAATTATTGATTTTCTTGATCCCAAACTAGATTTTTGAATTCGCGACCAAATTCTTGATTTTCTTGATGCAAAACTTGTTGTTTGTATTCGCGACCAAATTCTTGATTTTCTTGATCGAAAACTAGATTTTTGAATTCACGACCAAATTTTTGATTTTCTTGATCCAAAACTAGATTTTTGAATTCGCGACGAAATTATTGATTTTCTTGATCCCAAACTAGATTTTTGAATTCGCGACCAAATTCTTGATTTTCTTGATCCAAAAATTGTTTTTTGTATTCGCGACAAAATTCTTGATTTTCTTGATCGAAAATTAGATTTTTGAATTCACGACCAAATTCTTGATTTTCTTGATCCAAAACTAAATTTTTGAATTCGCGACCAAATTCTTGATTTTCTTGATCCAAAACTAGATTTTTGAATTCGCGACCAAATTCTTGATTTTCTTGATCCAAAACTAGATTTTTGAATTCGCGACGAAATTATTGATTTTCTTGATCCAAAAATAGATTTTTGAATTCGCGACCAAATTCTTGATTTTTTTGATGCAAAACTTGTTGTTTGTATTCGCGACCAAATTCTTGATTTTCTTGATCCAAAACTTGTTTTTTGTATTCGCGACAAAATTCCTGATTTTCATGATCCCAAACTAGATTTTTGTATTCGCGACAAAATTCTTGATTTTGTTGTTCCAAACCTAGATTTTTCAATTCGCGACCAAATTATTGATTTTCTTGATCCAAAAATTGATTTTTGAATTCGCGACCAAATTCTTGATTTTCTTGATGCAAAACTTGTTATTTGTATTCGCGACCAAATTCATGATTTTCTTGATCCAAAACTTGTTTTTTGTATTCGCGACAAAATTCTTGATTTTCTTGATCCCAAACTAGATTTTTGTATTCGCGACAAAATTCTTGATTTTCTTGTTCCAAACCTAGATTTTTGAATTCGCGACCAAATTCTTGATTTTCTTGATCCAAAACTTGTTTTTTGTATTCGCGACCAAATTCTTGATTTTCTTCATCGAAAACTAGATTTTTTAATTCACGACCAAATTCTTGATTTTCTTGATCCAAAACTAGATTTTTGAATTCGCGACGAAATTATTGATTTTCTTGATCCCAAACTAGATTTTTGAATTCGCGACCAAATTCTTGATTTTCTTGATGCAAAACTTGTTGTTTGTATTCGCGACCAAATTCTTGATTTTCTTGATCGAAAACTAGATTTTTGAATTCACGACCAAATTTTTGATTTTCTTGATCCAAAACTAGATTTTTGAATTCGCGACGAAATTATTGATTTTCTTGATCCCAAACTAGATTTTTGAATTCGCGACCAAATTCTTGATTTTCTTGATCCCAAACTAGATTTTTGAATTCGCGACCAAATTCTTGATTTTCTTGTTCCAAAACTAGATTTTTGAATTCGCGACCAAATTCTTGATTTTCTTGATCCAAAAATTGTTTTTTGTATTCGCGACAAAATTCTTGATTTTCTTGATCGAAAATTAGATTTTTGAATTCACGACCAAATTCTTGATTTTCTTGATCCAAAACTAGATTTTTGAATTCGCGACGAAATTATTGATTTTCTTGATCCAAAAATAGATTTTTGAATTCGCGACCAAATTCTTGATTTTCTTGATGCAAAACTTGTTGTTTGTATTCGCGACCAAATTCTTGATTTTCTTGATCCAAAACTTGTTTTTTGTATTCGCGACAAAATTCCTGATTTTCATGATCCCAAACTAGATTTTTGTATTCGCGACAAAATTCTTGATTTTCTTGTTCCAAACCTAGATTTTTCAATTCGCGACCAAATTATTGATTTTCTTGATCCAAAAATTGATTTTTGAATTCGCGACCAAATTCTTGATTTTCTTGATGCAAAACTTGTTATTTGTATTCGCGACCAAATTCATGATTTTCTTGATCCAAAACTTGTTTTTTGTATTCGCGACAAAATTCTTGATTTTCTTGATCCCAAACTAGATTTTTGTATTCGCGACAAAATTCTTGATTTTCTTGTTCCAAACCTAGATTTTTGAATTCGCGCCCAAATTCTTGATTTTCTTGATCCAAAACTTGTTTTTTGTATTCGCGACCAAATTCTTGATTTTCTTCATCGAAAACTAGATTTTTTAATTCACGACCAAATTCTTGATTTTCTTGATCCAAAACTAGATTTTTGAATTCGCGACGAAATTATTGATTTTCTTGATCCCAAACTAGATTTTTGAATTCGCGACCAAATTCTTGATTTTCTTTATGCAAAACTTGTTGTTTGTATTCGCGACCAAATTCTTGATTTTCTTGATCCAAAACTAGATTTTTGAATTCGCGACGAAATTGTTGATTTTCTTGATCCAAAAATTGATTTCTGAATTCGCGACCAAATTCTTGATTTTCTTGATGCAAAACATGTTATTTGTATTCGCGACCAAATTCTTGATTTTCTTGATCGAAAACTAGATTTTTGAATTCGCGACGAAATTATTGATTTTCTTGATCCCAAACTAGATTTTTGTATTCGCGACAAAATTCTTGATTTTCTTGATCCCAAACTAGATTTTTGTATTCGCGACAAAATTCTTGATTTTCTTGTTCCAAACCTAGATTTTTGAATTCGCGACCAAATTCTTGATTTTCTTGATCCAAAACTAGATTTTTGAATTCGCGACGAAATTATTGATTTTCTTGATCCAAAAATAGATTTTTGAATTCGCGACCAAATTCTTGATTTTCTTGATGCAAAACTTGTTGTTTGTATTCGCGACCAAATTCTTGATTTTCTTGATCCAAAACTTGTTTTTTGTATTCGCTACAAAATTCCTGATTTTTATGATCCCAAACTAGATTTTTGTATTCGCGACAAAATTCTTGATTTTCTTGTTCCAAACCTAGATTTTTGAATTCGCGACCAAATTATTGATTTTCTTGATCCAAAAATTGATTTTTGAATTTGCGACCAAATTCTTGATTTTCTTGATGCAAAACTTGTTATTTGTATTCGCGACCAAATTCTTGATATTCTTGATCCAAAACTTGTTTTTTATATTCGCGACAAAATTCTTGATTTTCTTGATCCCAAACTAGATTTTTGTATTCGCGACAAAATTCTTGATTTTCTTGTTCCAAAACTAGATTTTTGAATTCGCGACCAAATTCTTGATTTTCTTGATCCAAAAATTGTTTTTTGTATTCGCGACAAAATTCTTGATTTTCTTGATCGAAAATTAGATTTTGGAATTCACGACCAAATTCTTGATTTTCTTGATCCAAAAGTAGATTTTTGAATTCGCGACCAAATTCTTGATTTTCTTGATCCAAAACTAGATTTTTGAATTCACGACCAAATTCTTGATTTTCATGATCCAAAAGTAGATTTTTATATTCGTGACCAAATTCTTGATTTTCTTGATCCAAAACTAGATTTTTGAATTCGCGACCAAATTCTTGATTTTCTTGATGCAAAACTTGTTATTTGTATTCGCGACCAAATTCTTGATATTCTTGATCCAAAACTTGTTTTTTGTATTCGCGACAAAATTCTTGATTTTCTTGATCCCAAACTAGATTTTTGTATTCGCGACAAAATTCTTGATTTTCTTGTTCCAAAACTAGATTTTTGAATTCGCGACCAAATTCTTGATTTTCTTGATCCAAAAATTGTTTTTTGTATTCGCGACAAAATTCTTGATTTTCTTGATCGAAAATTAGATTTTTGAATTCACGACCAAATTCTTGATTTTCTTGATCCAAAACTAGATTTTTGAATTCGCGACCAAATTCTTGATTTTCTTGATCCAAAACTAGATTTTTGAATTCGCGACCAAATTCTTGATTTTCTTGATCCAAAACTAGATTTTTGAATTCGCGACGAAATTATTGATTTTCTTGATCCAAAAATAGATTTTTGAATTCGCGACCAAATTTTTGATTTTCTTGATCCAAAACTAGATTTTTGAATTCGCGACGAAATTATTGATTTTTTTGATCCAAAAATAGATTTTTGAATTCGCGACCAAATTCTTGATTTTCTTGATGCAAAACTTGTTGTTTGTATTCGCGACCAAATTCTTGATTTTCTTGATCCAAAACTTGTTTTTTGTATTCGCTACAAAATTCCTGATTTTCATGATCCCAAACTAGATTTTTGTATTCGCGACAAAATTCTTGATTTTCTTGTTCCAAACCTAGATTTTTGAATTCGCGACCAAATTATTGATTTTATTGATCCAAAAATTGATTTTTGAATTTGCGACCAAATTCTTGATTTTCTTGATGCAAAACTTGTTATTTGTATTCGCGACCAAATTCTTGATATTCTTGATCCAAAACTTGTTTTTTGTATTCGCGACAAAATTCTTGATTTTCTTGATCCCAAACTAGATTTTTGTATTTGCGACAAAATTCTTGATTTTCTTGTTCCAAAACTAGATTTTTGAATTCGCGACCAAATTCTTGATTTTCTTGATCCAAAAATTGTTTTTTGTATTCGCGACAAAATTCTTGATTTTCTTGATCGAAAATTAGATTTTGGAATTCACGACCAAATTCTTGATTTTCTTGATCCAAAAGTAGATTTTTGAATTCGCGACCAAATTCTTGATTTTCTTGATCCAAAACTAGATTTTTGAATTCACGACCAAATTCTTGATTTTCATGATCCAAAAGTAGATTTTTATATTCGTGACCAAATTCTTGATTTTCTTGATCCAAAACTAGATTTTTGAATTCGCGACCAAATTCTTGATTTTCTTGATGCAAAACTTGTTATTTGTATTCGCGACCAAATTCTTGATATTCTTGATCCAAAACTTGTTTTTTGTATTCGCGACAAAATTCTTGATTTTCTTGATCGAAAATTAGATTTTTGAATTCACGACCAAATTCTTGATTTTCTTGATCCAAAACTAGATTTTTGAATTCGCGACCAAATTCTTGATTTTCTTGATCCAAAACTAAATTTTTGAATTCGCGACGAAATTATTGATTTTCTTGATCCAAAAATAGATTTTTGAATTCGCGACCAAATTCTTGATTTTCTTGATGCAAAACTTGTTATTTGTATTCGCGACCAAATTCATGCTTTTCTTGATCCAAAACTTGTTTTTTGTATTCGCGACAAAATTCTTGATTTTCTTGATCCCAAACTAGATTTTTGTATTCGCGACAAAATTCTTGATTTTCTTGTTCCAAACCTAGATTTTTGAATTCGCGACCAAATTCTTGATTTTCTTGATCCAAAACTTGTTTTTTGTATTCGCGACCAAATTCTTGATTTTCTTCATCGAAAACTAGATTTTTTAATTCACGACCAAATTCTTGATTTTCTTGATCCAAAACTAGATTTTTGAATTCGCGACGAAATTATTGATTTTCTTGATCCCAAACTAGATTTTTGAATTCGCGACCAAATTCTTGATTTTCTTGATGCAAAACTTGTTGTTTGTATTCGCGACCAAATTCTTGATTTTCTTGATCGAAAACTAGATTTTTGAATTCACGACCAAATTTTTGATTTTCTTGATCCAAAACTAGATTTTTGAATTCGCGACGAAATTATTGATTTTCTTGATCCCAAACTAGATTTTTGAATTCGCGACCAAATTCTTGATTTTCTTGATCCAAAAATTGTTTTTTGTATTCGCGACAAAATTCTTGATTTTCTTGATCGAAAATTAGATTTTTGAATTCACGACCAAATTCTTGATTTTCTTGATCCAAAACTAAATTTTTGAATTCGCGACCAAATTCTTGATTTTCTTGATCCAAAACTAGATTTTTGAATTCGCGACCAAATTCTTGATTTTCTTGATCCAAAACTAGATTTTTGAATTCGCGACGAAATTATTGATTTTCTTGATCCAAAAATAGATTTTTGAATTCGCGACCAAATTCTTGATTTTTTTGATGCAAAACTTGTTGTTTGTATTCGCGACCAAATTCTTGATTTTCTTGATCCAAAACTTGTTTTTTGTATTCGCGACAAAATTCCTGATTTTCATGATCCCAAACTAGATTTTTGTATTCGCGACAAAATTCTTGATTTTGTTGTTCCAAACCTAGATTTTTCAATTCGCGACCAAATTATTGATTTTCTTGATCCAAAAATTGATTTTTGAATTCGCGACCAAATTCTTGATTTTCTTGATGCAAAACTTGTTATTTGTATTCGCGACCAAATTCATGATTTTCTTGATCCAAAACTTGTTTTTTGTATTCGCGACAAAATTCTTGATTTTCTTGATCCCAAACTAGATTTTTGTATTCGCGACAAAATTCTTGATTTTCTTGTTCCAAACCTAGATTTTTGAATTCGCGACCAAATTCTTGATTTTCTTGATCCAAAACTTGTTTTTTGTATTCGCGACCAAATTCTTGATTTTCTTCATCGAAAACTAGATTTTTTAATTCACGACCAAATTCTTGATTTTCTTGATCCAAAACTAGATTTTTGAATTCGCGACGAAATTATTGATTTTCTTGATCCCAAACTAGATTTTTGAATTCGCGACCAAATTCTTGATTTTCTTGATGCAAAACTTGTTGTTTGTATTCGCGACCAAATTCTTGATTTTCTTGATCGAAAACTAGATTTTTGAATTCACGACCAAATTTTTGATTTTCTTGATCCAAAACTAGATTTTTGAATTCGCGACGAAATTATTGATTTTCTTGATCCCAAACTAGATTTTTGAATTCGCGACCAAATTCTTGATTTTCTTGATCCCAAACTAGATTTTTGAATTCGCGACCAAATTCTTGATTTTCTTGTTCCAAAACTAGATTTTTGAATTCGCGACCAAATTCTTGATTTTCTTGATCCAAAAATTGTTTTTTGTATTCGCGACAAAATTCTTGATTTTCTTGATCGAAAATTAGATTTTTGAATTCACGACCAAATTCTTGATTTTCTTGATCCAAAACTAGATTTTTTAATTCGCGACGAAATTATTGATTTTCTTGATCCAAAAATAGATTTTTGAATTCGCGACCAAATTCTTGATTTTCTTGATGCAAAACTTGTTGTTTGTATTCGCGACCAAATTCTTGATTTTCTTGATCCAAAACTTGTTTTTTGTATTCGCGACAAAATTCCTGATTTTCATGATCCCAAACTAGATTTTTGTATTCGCGACAAAATTCTTGATTTTCTTGTTCCAAACCTAGATTTTTCAATTCGCGACCAAATTATTGATTTTCTTGATCCAAAAATTGATTTTTGAATTCGCGACCAAATTCTTGATTTTCTTGATGCAAAACTTGTTATTTGTATTCGCGACCAAATTCATGATTTTCTTGATCCAAAACTTGTTTTTTGTATTCGCGACAAAATTCTTGATTTTCTTGATCCCAAACTAGATTTTTGTATTCGCGACAAAATTCTTGATTTTCTTGTTCCAAACCTAGATTTTTGAATTCGCGCCCAAATTCTTGATTTTCTTGATCCAAAACTTGTTTTTTGTATTCGCGACCAAATTCTTGATTTTCTTCATCGAAAACTAGATTTTTTAATTCACGACCAAATTCTTGATTTTCTTGATCCAAAACTAGATTTTTGAATTCGCGACGAAATTATTGATTTTCTTGATCCCAAACTAGATTTTTGAATTCGCGACCAAATTCTTGATTTTCTTGATGCAAAACTTGTTGTTTGTATTCGCGACCAAATTCTTGATTTTCTTGATCCAAAACTAGATTTTTGAATTCGCGACGAAATTGTTGATTTTCTTGATCCAAAAATTGATTTCTGAATTCGCGACCAAATTCTTGATTTTCTTGATGCAAAACTTGTTATTTGTATTCGCGACCAAATTCTTGATTTTCTTGATCGAAAACTAGATTTTTGAATTCGCGACGAAATTATTGATTTTCTTGATCCCAAACTAGATTTTTGTATTCGCGACAAAATTCTTGATTTTCTTGATCCCAAACTAGATTTTTGTATTCGCGACAAAATTCTTGATTTTCTTGTTCCAAACCTAGATTTTTGAATTCGCGACCAAATTCTTGATTTTCTTGATCCAAAACTAGATTTTTGAATTCGCGACGAAATTATTGATTTTCTTGATCCAAAAATAGATTTTTGAATTCGCGACCAAATTCTTGATTTTCTTGATGCAAAACTTGTTGTTTGTATTCGCGACCAAATTCTTGATTTTCTTGATCCAAAACTTGTTTTTTGTATTCGCTACAAAATTCCTGATTTTTATGATCCCAAACTAGATTTTTGTATTCGCGACAAAATTCTTGATTTTCTTGTTCCAAACCTAGATTTTTGAATTCGCGACCAAATTATTGATTTTCTTGATCCAAAAATTGATTTTTGAATTTGCGACCAAATTCTTGATTTTCTTGATGCAAAACTTGTTATTTGTATTCGCGACCAAATTCTTGATATTCTTGATCCAAAACTTGTTTTTTATATTCGCGACAAAATTCTTGATTTTCTTGATCCCAAACTAGATTTTTGTATTCGCGACAAAATTCTTGATTTTCTTGTTCCAAAACTAGATTTTTGAATTCGCGACCAAATTCTTGATTTTCTTGATCCAAAAATTGTTTTTTGTATTCGCGACAAAATTCTTGATTTTCTTGATCGAAAATTAGATTTTGGAATTCACGACCAAATTCTTGATTTTCTTAATCCAAAACTAGATTTTTGAATTCGCGACCAAATTCTTGATTTTCTTCATCGAAAACTAGATTTTTGAATTCACGACCAAATTCTTGATTTTCTTGATCCAAAAGTAGATTTTTATATTCGCGACCAAATTCATGATTTTCTTGATCCAAAACTAGATTTTTGAATTCGCGACCAAATTCTTGAATTTCTTGATGCAAAACTTGTTATTTGTATTCGCGACCAAATTCTTGATTTTCTTTATCCAAAACTTGTTTTTTGTATTCGCGACAAAATTCTTGATTTTCTTGATCCCAAACTAGATTTTTGTATTCGCGACAAAATTCTTGATTTTCTTGTTCCAAAACTAGATTTTTGAATTCGCGACCAAATTCTTGATTTTCTTGATCCAAAAATTGTTTTTTGTATTCGCGACAAAATTCTTGATTTTCTTGATCGAAAATTAGATTTTGGAATTCACGACCAAATTCTTGATTTTCTTGATCCAGAAGTAGATTTTTGAATTCGCGACCAAATTCTTGATTTTCTTGATCCAAAACTAGATTTTTGAATTCACGACCAAATTTTTTATTTTCATGATCCAAAAGTAGATTTTTATATTCGTGACCAAATTCTTGATTTTCTTGATCCAAAACTAGATTTTTGAATTCGCGACCAAATTCTTGATTTTCTTGATGCAAAACTTGTTATTTGTATTCGCGACAAAATTCTTGATATTCTTGATCCAAAACTTGTTTTTTGTATTCGCGACAAAATTCTTGATTTTCTTGATCCCAAACTAGATTTTTGTATTCGCGACAAAATTCTTGATTTTCTTGTTCCAAAACTAGATTTTTGAATTCGCGACGAAATTATTGATTTTCTTGATCCAAAAATAGATTTTTGAATTCGCGACCAAATTCTTGATTTTCTTGATGCAAAACTTGTTGTTTGTATTCGCAACCAAATTCTTGATTTTCTTGATCCAAAACTTGTTTTTTGTATTCGCGACAAAATTCCTGATTTTCATGATCCCAAACTAGATTTTTGTATTCGCGACAAAATTCTTGATTTTCTTGTTCCAAACCGAGATTTTTCAATTCGCGACCAAATTATTGATTTTCTTGATCCAAAAATTGATTTTTGAATTCGCGACCAAATTCTTGATTTTCTTGATGCAAAACTTGTTGTTTGTATTCGCGACCAAATTCTTGATTTTCTTGATCCAAAACTTGTTTTTTGTATTCGCGACAAAATTCCTGATTTTCATGATCCCAAACTAGATTTTTGTATTCGCGACAAAATTCTTGATTTTCTTGTTCCAAACCTAGATTTTTCAATTCGCGACCAAATTATTGATTTTCTTGATCCAAAAATTGATTTTTGAATTCGCGACCAAATTCTTGATTTTCTTGATGCAAAACTTGTTATTTGTATTCGCGACCAAATTCATGATTTTCTTGATCCAAAACTTGTTTTTTGTATTCTCGACAAAATTCTTGATTTTCTTGATCCCAAACTAGATTTTTGTATTCGCGACAAAATTCTTGATTTTCTTGTTCCAAACCTAGATTTTTGAATTCGCGACCAAATTCTTGATTTTCTTGATCCAAAACTTGTTTTTTGTATTCGCGACAAAATTCTTGATTTTCTTGATCCCAAACTAGATTTTTGAATTCGCGACCAAATTCTTGATTTTCTTGATCCAAAAATTGTTTTTTGTATTCGCGACCAAATTCTTGATTTTCTTGATCCAAAACTAGATTTTTGAATTCGCGACCAAATTCTTGATTTTCTTGATCCAAAACTAGATTTTTGAATTCGCGACCAAATTCTTGATTTTCTTGATCCAAAACTAGATTTTTGAATTCGCGACGAAATTATTGATTTTCTTGATCCAAAAATAGATTTTTGAATTCGCGACCAAATTCTTGATTTTCTTGATGCAAAACTTGTTGTTTGTATTCGCAACCAAATTCTTGATTTTCTTGATCCAAAACTTGTTTTTTGTATTCGCGACAAAATTCCTGATTTTCATGATCCCAAACTAGATTTTTGTATTCGCGACAAAATTCTTGATTTTCTTGTTCCAAACCGAGATTTTTCAATTCGCGACCAAATTATTGATTTTCTTGATCCAAAAATTGATTTTTGAATTCGCGACCAAATTCTTGATTTTCTTGATGTAAAACTTGTTGTTTGTATTCGCGACCAAATTCTTGATTTTCTTGATCCAAAACTTGTTTTTTGTATTCGCGACAAAATTCCTGATTTTCATGATCCCAAACTAGATTTTTGTATTCGCGACAAAATTCTTGATTTTCTTGTTCCAAACCTAGATTTTTCAATTCGCGACCAAATTATTGATTTTCTTGATCCAAAAATTGATTTTTGAATTCGCGACCAAATTCTTGATTTTCTTGATGCAAAACTTGTTATTTGTATTCGCGACCAAATTCATGATTTTCTTGATCCAAAACTTGTTTTTTGTATTCGCGACAAAATTCTTGATTTTCTTGATCCCAAACTAGATTTTTGTATTCGCGACAAAATTCTTGATTTTCTTGTTCCAAACCTAGATTTTTGAATTCGCGACCAAATTCTTGATTTTCTTGATCCAAAACTTGTTTTTTGTATTCGCGACCAAATTCTTGATTTTCTTCATCGAAAACTAGATTTTTTAATTCACGACCAAATTCTTGATTTTCTTGATCCAAAACTAGATTTTTGAATTCGCGACGAAATTATTGATTTTCTTGATCCCAAACTAGATTTTTGAATTCGCGACCAAATTCTTGATTTTCTTGATGCAAAACTTGTTGTTTGTATTCGCGACCAAATTCTTGATTTTCTTGATCCAAAACTAGATTTTTGAATTCGCGACGAAATTGTTGATTTTCTTGATCCAAAAATTGATTTTTGAATTCGCGACCAAATTCTTGATTTTCTTGATGCAAAACTTGTTATTTGTATTCGCGACCAAATTCTTGATTTTCTTGATCCAAAAATTGTTTTTTTTATTCGCGACCAAATTCTTGATTTTCTTGATCGAAAACTAGATTTTTCAATTCACGACCAAATTTTTGATTTTCTTGATCCAAAACTAGATTTTTGAATTCGCGACGAAATTATTGATTTTCTTGATCCCAAACTAGATTTTTGAATTCGCGACCAAATTCTTGATTTTCTTGATCCCAAACTAGATTTTTGAATTCGCGACCAAATTCTTGATTTTCTTGATGCAAAACTTGTTGTTTGTATTCGCGACAAAATTCTTGATTTTCTTGATCCAAAACTTGTTTTTTGTATTCGCGACAAAATTCCTGATTTTCTTGATCCCAAACTAGATTTTTGAATTCACGACCAAATTTTTCATTTTCTTGATCCAAAACTAGATTTTTGAATTCGCGACCAAATTCTTGATTTTCTTGATCGAAAACTAGATTTTTGAATTCACGACCAAATTCTTGATTTTCTTGATCCAAAAGTAGATTTTTATATTCGCGACCAAATTCATGATTTTCTTGATCCAAAACTAGATTTTTGAATTCGCGACCAAATTCTTGATTTTCTTGATGCAAAACTTGTTATTTGTATTCGCGACCAAATTCTTGATTTTCTTTATCCAAAACTTGTTTTTTGTATTCGCGACAAAATTCTTGATTTTCTTGATCCCAAACTAGATTTTTGTATTCGCGACAAAATTCTTGATTTTCTTGTTCCAAAACTAGATTTTTGAATTCGCGACCAAATTCTTGATTTTCTTGATCCAAAAATTGTTTTTTGTATTCGCGACAAAATTCTTGATTTTCTTGATCGAAAATTAGATTTTGGAATTCACGACCAAATTCTTGATTTTCTTGATCCAGAAGTAGATTTTTGAATTCGCGACCAAATTCTTGATTTTCTTGATCCAAAACTAGATTTTTGAATTCACGACCAAATTTTTTATTTTCATGATCCAAAAGTAGATTTTTATATTCCTGACCAAATTCTTGATTTTCTTGATCCAAAACTAGATTTTTGAATTCGCGACCAAATTCTTGATTTTCTTGATGCAAAACTTGTTATTTGTATTCGCGACCAAATTCTTGATATTCTTGATCCAAAACTTGTTTTTTGTATTCGCGACAAAATTCTTGATTTTCTTGATCCCAAACTAGATTTTTGTATTCGCGACAAAATTCATGATTTTCTTGTTCCAAAACTAGATTTTTGAATTCGCGACCAAATTCTTGATTTTCTTGATCCAAAAATTGTTTTTTGTATTCGCGACAAAATTCTTGATTTTCTTGATCGAAAATTAGATTTTTGAATTCACGACCAAATTCTTGATTTTCTTGATCCAAAACTAGATTTTTGAATTCGCGACCAAATTCTTGATTTTCTTGATCCAAAACTAGATTTTTGAATTCGCGACCAAATTCTTGATTTTCTTGATTCAAAACTAGATTTTTGAATTCGCGACGAAATTATTGATTTTCTTGATCCAAAAATAGATTTTTGAATTCGCGACCAAATTCTTGATTTTCTTGATGCAAAACTTGTTGTTTGTATTCGCGACCAAATTCTTGATTTTCTTGATCCAAAACTTGTTTTTTGTATTCACGACAAAATTCCTGATTTTCATGATCCCAAACTAGATTTTTGTATTCGCGACAAAATTCTTGATTTTCTTGTTCCAAACCGAGATTTTTCAATTCGCGACCAAATTATTGATTTTCTTGATCCAAAAATTGATTTTTGAATTCGCGACCAAATTCTTTATTTTCTTGATGCAAAACTTGTTGTTTGTATTCGCGACCAAATTCTTGATTTTCTTGATCCAAAACTTGTTTTTTGTATTCGCGACAAAATTCCTGATTTTCATGATCCCAAACTAGATTTTTGTATTCGCGACAAAATTCTTGATTTTCTTGTTCCAAACCTAGATTTTTCAATTCGCGACCAAATTATTGATTTTCTTGATCCAAAAATTGATTTTTGAATTCGCGACCAAATTCTTGATTTTCTTGATGCAAAACTTGTTATTTGTATTCGCGACCAAATTCATGATTTTCTTGATCCAAAACTTGTTTTTTGTATTCGCGACAAAATTCTTGATTTTCTTGATCCCAAACTAGATTTTTGTATTCGCGACAAAATTCTTGATTTTCTTGTTCCAAACCTAGATTTTTGAATTCGCGACCAAATTCTTGATTTTCTTGATCCAAAACTTGTTTTTTTTGTATTCGCGACCAAATTCTTGATTTTCTTCATCGAAAACTAGATTTTTTAATTCACGACCAAATTCTTGATTTTCTTGATCCAAAACTAGATTTTTGAATTCGCGACGAAATTATTGATTTTCTTGATCCCAAACTAGATTTTTGAATTCGCGACCAAATTCTTGATTTTCTTGATGCAAAACTTGTTGTTTGTATTCGCGACCAAATTCTTGATTTTCATGATCCAAAACTAGATTTTTGAATTCGCGACGAAATTGTTGATTTTCTTGATCCAAAAATTGATTTTTGAATTCGCGACCAAATTCTTGATTTTCTTGATGCAAAACTTGTTATTTGTATTCGCGACCAAATTCTTGATTTTCTTGATCCAAAAATTGTTTTTTTTATTCGCGACCAAATTCTTGATTTTCTTGATCGAAAACTAGATTTTTGAATTCACGACCAAATTTTTGATTTTCTTGATCCAAAACTAGATTTTTGAATTCGCGACGAAATTATTGATTTTCTTGATCCCAAACTAGATTTTTGAATTCGCGACCAAATTCTTGATTTTCTTGATCCCAAACTAGATTTTTGAATTCGCGACCAAATTCTTGATTTTCTTGATGCAAAACTTGTTGTTTGTATTCGCGACAAAATTCTTGATTTTCTTGATCCAAAACTTGTTTTTTGTATTCGCGACAAAATTCCTGATTTTCTTGATCCCAAACTAGATTTTTGAATTCACGACCAAATTTTTCATTTTCTTGATCCAAAACTAGATTTTTGAATTCGCGACCAAATTCTTGATTTTCTTGATCGAAAACTAGATTTTTGAATTCACGACCAAATTCTTGATTTTCTTGATCCAAAAGTAGATTTTTATATTCGCGACCAAATTCATGATTTTCTTGATCCAAAACTAGATTTTTGAATTCGCGACCAAATTCTTGATTTTCTTGATGCAAAACTTGTTATTTGTATTCGCGACCAAATTCTTGATTTTCTTTATCCAAAACTTGTTTTTTGAATTCGCGACCAAATTTTTGATTTTCTTGATCCAAAACTAGATTTTTGAATTCGCGACAAAATTCTTGATTTTCTTGATCCCAAACTAGATTTTTTTGTATTCGCGACAAAATTCTTGATTTTCTTGATCGAAAATTAGATTTTTGAATTCACGACCAAATTCTTGATTTTCTTGATCCAAAAGTAGATTTTTGAATTCGCGACCAAATTCTTGATTTTCTTGATCCAAAACTAGATTTTTGAATTCACGACCAAATTCTTGATTTTCTTGATCCAAAAGTAGATTTTTATATTCGCGACCAAATTCTTGATTTTCTTGATCCAAAACTAGATTTTTGAATTCGCGACCAAATTCTTGATTTTCTTGATGCAAAACTTGTTATTTGTATTCGCGACCAAATTCTTGATTTTCTTGATGCAAAACTTGTTGTTTGTATTCGCGACAAAATTCTTGATTTTCTTGATCCAAAACTTGTTTTTTGTATTCGCGACAAAATTCCTGATTTTCTTGATCCCAAACTAGATTTTTGAATTCACGACCAAATTTTTCATTTTCTTGATCCAAAACTAGATTTTTGAATTCGCGACCAAATTCTTGATTTTCTTAATCGAAAACTAGATTTTTGAATTCACGACCAAATTCTTGATTTTCTTGATCCAAAAGTAGATTTTTATATTCGCGACCAAATTCATGATTTTCTTGATCCAAAACTAGATTTTTGAATTCGCGACCAAATTCTTGATTTTCTTGATGCAAAACTTGTTATTTGTATTCGCGACCAAATTCTTGATTTTCTTGATCCCAAACTAGATTTTTGAATTCACGACCAAATTTTTCATTTTCTTGATCCAAAACTAGATTTTTGAATTCGCGACCAAATTCTTGATTTTCTTGATCGAAAACTAGATTTTTGAATTCACGACCAAATTCTTGATTTTCTTGATCCAAAAGTAGATTTTTATATTCGCGACCAAATTCATGATTTTCTTGATCCAAAACTAGATTTTTGAATTCGCGACCAAATTCTTGATTTTCTTGATGCAAAACTTGTTATTTGTATTCGCGACCAAATTCTTGATTTTCTTTATCCAAAACTTGTTTTTTGAATTCGCGACCAAATTTTTGATTTTCTTGATCCAAAACTAGATTTTTGAATTCGCGACAAAATTCTTGATTTTCTTGATCCCAAACTAGATTTTTTTGTATTCGCGACAAAATTCTTGATTTTCTTGATCGAAAATTAGATTTTTGAATTCACGACCAAATTCTTGATTTTCTTGATCCAAAAGTAGATTTTTGAATTCGCGACCAAATTCTTGATTTTCTTGATCCAAAACTAGATTTTTGAATTCACGACCAAATTCTTGATTTTCTTGATCCAAAAGTAGATTTTTATATTCGCGACCAAATTCTTGATTTTCTTGATCCAAAACTAGATTTTTGAATTCGCGACCAAATTCTTGATTTTCTTGATGCAAAACTTGTTATTTGTATTCGCGACCAAATTCTTGATTTTCTTGATGCAAAACTTGTTGTTTGTATTCGCGACAAAATTCTTGATTTTCTTGATCCAAAACTTGTTTTTTGTATTCGCGACAAAATTCCTGATTTTCTTGATCCCAAACTAGATTTTTGAATTCACGACCAAATTTTTCATTTTCTTGATCCAAAACTAGATTTTTGAATTCGCGACCAAATTCTTGATTTTCTTGATCGAAAACTAGATTTTTGAATTCACGACCAAATTCTTGATTTTCTTGATCCAAAAGTAGATTTTTATATTCGCGACCAAATTCATGATTTTCTTGATCCAAAACTAGATTTTTGAATTCGCGACCAAATTCTTGATTTTCTTGATGCAAAACTTGTTATTTGTATTCGCGACCAAATTCTTGATTTTCTTGATCCCAAACTAGATTTTTGAATTCACGACCAAATTTTTCATTTTCTTGATCCAAAACTAGATTTTTGAATTCGCGACCAAATTCTTGATTTTCTTGATCGAAAACTAGATTTTTGAATTCACGACCAAATTCTTGATTTTCTTGATCCAAAATTAGATTTTTATATTCGCGACCAAATTCATGATTTTCTTGATCCAAAACTAGATTTTTGAATTCGCGACCAAATTCTTGATTTTCTTGATGCAAAACTTGTTATTTGTATTCGCGACCAAATTCTTGATTTTCTTTATCCAAAACTTGTTTTTTGAATTCGCGACCAAATTTTTGATTTTCTTGATCCAAAACTAGATTTTTGAATTCGCGACAAAATTCTTGATTTTCTTGATCCCAAACTAGATTTTTTTGTATTCGCGACAAAATTCTTGATTTTCTTGATCGAAAATTAGATTTTTGAATTCACGACCAAATTCTTGATTTTCTTGATCCAAAACTTGTTTTTTGAATTCGCGACCAAATTTTTGATTTTCTTGATCCAAAACTAGATTTTTGAATTCGCGACAAAATTCTTGATTTTTTTCTTGATCCCAAACTAGATTTTTGTATTCGCGACAAAATTCTTGATTTTCTTGTTCCAAACCTAGATTTTTGAATTCGCGACCAAATTATTGATTTTCTTGATCCAAAAATTGATTTTTGAATTCGCGACCAAATTCTTGATTTTCTTGATGCAAAACTTGTTATTTGTATTCGCGACCAAATTCATGATTTTCTTGATCCAAAACTTGTTTTTTGTATTCGCGACAAAATTCTTGATTTTCTTGATCCCAAACTAGATTTTTGTATTCGCGACAAAATTCTTGATTTTCTTGTTCCAAACCTAGATTTTTGAATTCGCGACCAAATTCTTGATTTTCTTGATCCAAAACTTGTTTTTTTTGTATTCGCGACCAAATTCTTGATTTTCTTCATCGAAAACTAGATTTTTTAAT
Organism: x Bolboschoenoplectus mariqueter; assembly: GCA_037678475.1. Classification (NCBI taxonomy): domain Eukaryota; kingdom Viridiplantae; phylum Streptophyta; class Magnoliopsida; order Poales; family Cyperaceae; genus x Bolboschoenoplectus; species x Bolboschoenoplectus mariqueter. The sequence continues at coordinate 24,067 of CM075268.1, read as the reverse complement.
TCACGACCAAATTCTTGATTTTCTTGATCCAAAACTAGATTTTTGAATTCGCGACGAAATTATTGATTTTCTTGATCCCAAACTAGATTTTTGAATTCGCGACCAAATTCTTGATTTTCTTGATGCAAAACTTGTTGTTTGTATTCGCGACCAAATTCTTGATTTTCATGATCCAAAACTAGATTTTTGAATTCGCGACGAAATTGTTGATTTTCTTGATCCAAAAATTGATTTTTGAATTCGCGACCAAATTCTTGATTTTCTTGATGCAAAACTTGTTATTTGTATTCGCGACCAAATTCTTGATTTTCTTGATCCAAAAATTGTTTTTTTTATTCGCGACCAAATTCTTGATTTTCTTGATCGAAAACTAGATTTTTGAATTCACGACCAAATTTTTGATTTTCTTGATCCAAAACTAGATTTTTGAATTCGGGACGAAATTATTGATTTTCTTGATCCCAAACTAGATTTTTGAATTCGCGACCAAATTCTTGATTTTTCTTGATCCCAAACTAGATTTTTGAATTCGCGACCAAATTCTTGATTTTCTTGATGCAAAACTTGTTGTTTGTATTCGCGACAAAATTCTTGATTTTCTTGATCCAAAACTTGTTTTTTGTATTCGCGACAAAATTCCTGATTTTCTTGATCCCAAACTAGATTTTTGAATTCACGACCAAATTTTTCATTTTCTTGATCCAAAACTAGATTTTTGAATTCGCGACCAAATTCTTGATTTTCTTGATCGAAAACTAGATTTTTGAATTCACGACCAAATTCTTGATTTTCTTGATCCAAAAGTAGATTTTTATATTCGCGACCAAATTCATGATTTTCTTGATCCAAAACTAGATTTTTGAATTCGCGACCAAATTCTTGATTTTCTTGATGCAAAACTTGTTATTTGTATTCGCGACCAAATTCTTGATTTTCTTGATCCCAAACTAGATTTTTGAATTCACGACCAAATTTTTCATTTTCTTGATCCAAAACTAGATTTTTGAATTCGCGACCAAATTCTTGATTTTCTTGATCGAAAACTAGATTTTTGAATTCACGACCAAATTCTTGATTTTCTTAATCCAAAATTAGATTTTTATATTCGCGACCAAATTCATGATTTTCTTGATCCAAAACTAGATTTTTGAATTCGCGACCAAATTCTTGATTTTCTTGATGCAAAACTTGTTATTTGTATTCGCGACCAAATTCTTGATTTTCTTTATCCAAAACTTGTTTTTTGAATTCGCGACCAAATTTTTGATTTTCTTGATCCAAAACTAGATTTTTGAATTCGCGACAAAATTCTTGATTTTCTTGATCCCAAACTAGATTTTTTTGTATTCGCGACAAAATTCTTGATTTTCTTGATCGAAAATTAGATTTTTGAATTCACGACCAAATTCTTGATTTTCTTGATCCAAAACTTGTTTTTTGAATTCGCGACCAAATTTTTGATTTTCTTGATCCAAAACTAGATTTTTGAATTCGCGACAAAATTCTTGATTTTCTTGATCCCAAACTAGATTTTTTTGTATTCGCGACAAAATTCTTGATTTTCTTGATCGAAAATTAGATTTTTGAATTCACGACCAAATTCTTGATTTTCTTGATCCAAAAGTAGATTTTTGAATTTGCGACCAAATTCTTGATTTTCTTGATCAAAAACTAGATTTTTGAATTCGTGACCAAATTCTTGATTTTCTTGATCAAAAACTAGATTTTTGAATTCGCGACCAAATTCTTGATTTTCTTGATCCAAAACTAGATTTTTGAATTCGCGACCAAATTCTTGATTTTCTTGATCCAAAACTAGATTTTTGAATTCGCGACGAAATTATTGATTTTCTTGATCGAAAATTAGATTTTTGAATTCACGACCAAATTCTTGATTTTCTTGATCCAAAACTTGTTTTTTGAATTCGCGACCAAATTTTTGATTTTCTTGATCCAAAACTAGATTTTTGAATTCGCGACAAAATTCTTGATTTTCTTGATCGCAAACTAGATTTTTTTGTATTCGCGACAAAATTCTTGACTTTCTTGATCAAAAATTAGATTTTTGAATTCACGACCAAATTCTTGATTTTCTTGATCAAAAACTAGATTTTTGAATTCGCGACCAAATTCTTGATTTTCTTGATCAAAAACTAGATTTTTGAATTCGCGACCAAATTCTTGATTTTCTTGATCCAAAACTAGATTTTTGAATTCGCGACCAAATTCTTGATTTTCTTGATCCAAAACTAGATTTTTGAATTCGCGACGAAATTATTGATTTTCTTGATCCAAAAATAGATTTTTGAATTCGCGACCAAATTCTTGATTTTCTTGATGCAAAACTTGTTGTTTGTATTCGCGACCAAATTCTTGATTTTCTTGATCCAAAACTTGTTTTTTGTATTCGCGACAAAATTCCCGATTTTCTTGATCCCAAACTAGATTTTTGTATTCGCGACAAAATTCTTGATTTTCTTGATCCAAAACTTGTTTTTTGAATTCGCGACCAAATTTTTTATTTTCTTGATCCCAAACTAGATTTTTGTATTCGCGACCAAATTCTTGATTTTCTTTATCCAAAACTAGATTTTGGAATTCGCGACCAAATTCTTGATTTTTTTTATCCAAAACTAGATTTTCGAATTCGCGACCAAATTCTTGATTTTCTTGATCCCAAACTAGATTTTTGTATTCGCGACCAAATTCTTGATTTTCTTGATCCAAAATTAGATTTTTGAATTCGCGACCAAATTCATGATTTTCTTGATCCAAAACTAGATTTTTGAATTCGCGACCAAATTCTTGATTTTCTTGATCCAAAACTAGATTTTTGAATTCGCGACGAAATTATTGATTTTCTTGATCCAAAAATAGATTTTTGAATTCGCGACCAAATTCTTGATTTTCTTGATGCAAAACTTGTTGTTTGTATTCGCGACCAAATTCTTGATTTTCTTGATCCAAAACTTGTTTTTTGTATTCGCGACAAAATTCCTGATTTTCATGATTCCAAACTAGATTTTTGTATTCGCGACAAAATTCTTGATTTTCTTGTTCCAAACCTAGATTTTTGAATTCGCGACCAAATTATTGATTTTCTTGATCCTAAAATTGATTTTTGAATTCGCGACCAAATTCTTGATTTTCTTGATGCAAAACTTGTTATTTGTATTCGCGACCAAATTCATGATTTTCTTGATCCAAAACTTGTTTTTTGTATTCGCGACAAAATTCTTGATTTTCTTGATCCCAAACTAGATTTTTGTATTCGCGACAAAATTCTTGATTTTCTTGTTCCAAACCTAGATTTTTGAATTCGCGACCAAATTCTTGATTTTCTTGATCCAAAACTAGATTTTTGAATTCGCGACGAAATTATTGATTTTCTTGATCCAAAAATAGATTTTTGAATTCGCGACCAAATTCTTGATTTTCTTGATGCAAAACTTGTTGTTTGTATTCGCGACCAAATTCTTGATTTTCTTGATCCAAAAGTAGATTTTTGAATTCGCGACCAAATTCTTGATTTTCTTGATCCAAAACTAGATTTTTGAATTCGCGACCAAATTCTTGATTTTCTTGATGCAAAACTTGTTATTTGTATTCGCGACCAAATTCTTGATATTCTTGATCCAAAACTTGTTTTTTGTATTGGCGACAAAATTCTTGATTTTCTTTATCCCAAACTACATTTTTGTATTCGCGACAATATTCTTGATTTTCTTGTTCCAAAACTAGATTTTTGAATTCGCGACCAAATTCTTGATTTTCTTGATCCAAAAATTGTTTTTTGTATTCGCGACAAAATTCTTGATTTTCTTGATCGAAAATTAGATTTTTGTATTCGCGACAAAATTCTTGATTTTCTTGTTCCAAACCTAGATTTTTGAATTCGCGACCAAATTCTTGATTTTCTTGATCCAAAACTTGTTTTTTGTATTCGCGACAAAATTCTTGATTTTCTTCATCGAAAACTAGATTTTTTAATTCACGACCAAATTCTTGATTTTCTTGATCCAAAAGTAGATTTTTGAATTCGCGACCAAATTCTTGATTTTCTTGATCCAAAACTAGATTTTTGAATTCACGACCAAATTTTTGATTTTCTTGATCCAAAACTAGATTTTTGAATTCGCGACGAAATTATTGATTTTCTTGATCCCAAACTAGATTTTTGAATTCGCGACCAAATTCTTGATTTTCTTGATGCAAAACTTGTTGTTTGTATTCGCGACCAAATTCTTGATTTTCTTGATCCAAAACTAGATTTTTGAATTCGCGACGAAATTGTTGATTTTCTTGATCCAAAAATTGATTTTTGAATTCGCGACCAAATTCTTGATTTTCTTGATGCAAAACTTGTTATCTGTATTCGCGACCAAATTCTTGATTTTCTTGATCCAAAAATTGTTTTTTTTATTCGCGACCAAATTCTTGATTTTCTTGATCGAAAACTAGATTTTTTAATTCACGACCAAATTTTTGATTTTCTTGATCCAAAACTAGATTTTTGAATTCGCGACGAAATTGTTGATTTTCTTGATCCCAAACTAGATTTTTGAATTCGCGACCAAATTCTTGATTTTCTTGATCCCAAACTAGATTTTTGAATTCGCGACCAAATTCTTGATTTTCTTGATGCAAAACTTGTTGTTTGTATTCGCGACAAAATTCTTGATTTTCTTGATCGAAAATTAGATTTTTGAATTCACGACCAAATTCTTGATTTTCTTGATCCAAAACTAGATTTTTGAATTCGCGACCAAATTCTTGATTTTCTTGATCCAAAACTAGATTTTTGAATTCGCGACCAAATTCTTGATTTTCTTGATCCAAAACTAGATTTTTGAATTCGCGACGAAATTATTGATTTTCTTGATCCAAAAATAGATTTTTGAATTCGCGACCAAATTCTTGATTTTCTTGATGCAAAACATGTTGTTTGTATTCGCGACCAAATTCTTGATTTTCTTGATCCAAAACTTGTTTTTTGTATTCGCGACAAAATTCCTGATTTTCATGATCCCAAACTAGATTTTTGTATTCGCGACAAAATTCTTGATTTTCTTGTTCCAAACCTAGATTTTTCAATTCGCGACCAAATTATTGATTTTCTTGATCCAAAAATTGATTTTTGAATTCGCGACCAAATTCTTGATTTTCTTGATGCAAAACTTGTTATTTGTATTCGCGACCAAATTCTTGATTTTCTTGATCCAAAACTTGTTTTTTGTATTCGCGACCAAATTCTTGATTTTCTTCATCGAAAACTAGATTTTTTAATTCACGACCAAATTCTTGATTTTCTTGATCCAAAAGTAGATTTTTGAATTCGCGACCAAATTCTTGATTTTCTTGATCCAAAACTAGATTTTTGAATTCACGACCAAATTTTTGATTTTCTTGATCCAAAACTAGATTTTTGAATTCGCGACGAAATTATTGATTTTCTTGATCCCAAACTAGATTTTTGAATTCGCGACCAAATTCTTGATTTTCTTGATGCAAAACTTGTTGTTTGTATTCGCGACCAAATTCTTGATTTTCTTGATCCAAAACTAGATTTTTGAATTCGCGACGAAATTGTTGATTTTCTTGATCCAAAAATTGATTTTTGAATTCGCGACCAAATTCTTGATTTTCTTGATCCAAAACTTGTTTTTTGTATTCGCGACCAAATTCTTGATTTTCTTGATCCAAAACTAGATTTTTGAATTCGCGACCAAATTCTTGATTTTTTTGATCCCAAACTAGATTTTTGAATTCGCGACCAAATTCTTGATTTTCTTGATCCAAAACTAGATTTTTGAATTCGCGACCAAATTCTTGATTTTCTTGATGCAAAACTAGATTTTTGAATTCGCGACCAAATTCTTGATTTTCTTGATGCAAGACTAGATTTTTGAATTCGCGACCAAATTCATGATTTTCTTGATCCAAGACTAGATTTTTGAATTCGCGACCAAATTCTTGATTTTCTTGACCCAAAACTAGATTTTTGAATTCGCGACAAAATTCTTGATTTTCTTGTTCCAAAACTAGATTTTTGAATTCTCGACCAAATTTTTGACTTTCTTGATCCAAAACTAGATTTTTGAATTCTCGACCAAATTCTTGATTTTCTTGATCCCAAACTAGATTTTTGAATTCGGGTCCAAATTCTTGATTTTCTTGATGCAAAACTTGTTATTTGTATTCGCGACCAAATTCATGATTTTCTTGATCCAAAACTTGTTTTTTGTATTCGCGACAAAATTCTTGATTTTCTTGATCCCAAACTAGATTTTTGTATTCGCGACAAAATTCTTGATTTTCTTGTTCCAAACCTAGATTTTTGAATTCGCGACCAAATTCTTGATTTTCTTGATCCAAAACTAGATTTTTGAATTCGCGACGAAATTATTGATTTTCTTGATCCAAAAATAGATTTTTGAATTCGCGACCAAATTCTTGATTTTCTTGATGCAAAACTTGTTGTTTGTATTCGCGACCAAATTCTTGATTTTCTTGATCCAAAAGTAGATTTTTGAATTCGCGACCAAATTCTTGATTTTCTTGATCCAAAACTAGATTTTTGAATTCGCGACCAAATTCTTGATTTTCTTGATGCAAAACTTGTTATTTGTATTCGCGACCAAATTCTTGATATTCTTGATCCAAAACTTGTTTTTTGTATTGGCGACAAAATTCTTGATTTTCTTTATCCCAAACTACATTTTTGTATTCGCGACAATATTCTTGATTTTCTTGTTCCAAAACTAGATTTTTGAATTCGCGACCAAATTCTTGATTTTCTTGATCCAAAAATTGTTTTTTGTATTCGCGACAAAATTCTTGATTTTCTTGATCGAAAATTAGATTTTTGTATTCGCGACAAAATTCTTGATTTTCTTGTTCCAAACCTAGATTTTTGAATTCGCGACCAAATTCTTGATTTTCTTGATCCAAAACTTGTTTTTTGTATTCGCGACAAAATTCTTGATTTTCTTCATCGAAAACTAGATTTTTTAATTCACGACCAAATTCTTGATTTTCTTGATCCAAAAGTAGATTTTTGAATTCGCGACCAAATTCTTGATTTTCTTGATCCAAAACTAGATTTTTGAATTCACGACCAAATTTTTGATTTTCTTGATCCAAAACTAGATTTTTGAATTCGCGACGAAATTATTGATTTTCTTGATCCCAAACTAGATTTTTGAATTCGCGACCAAATTCTTGATTTTCTTGATGCAAAACTTGTTGTTTGTATTCGCGACCAAATTCTTGATTTTCTTGATCCAAAACTAGATTTTTGAATTCGCGACGAAATTGTTGATTTTCTTGATCCAAAAATTGATTTTTGAATTCGCGACCAAATTCTTGATTTTCTTGATGCAAAACTTGTTATCTGTATTCGCGACCAAATTCTTGATTTTCTTGATCCAAAAATTGTTTTTTTTATTCGCGACCAAATTCTTGATTTTCTTGATCGAAAACTAGATTTTTTAATTCACGACCAAATTTTTGATTTTCTTGATCCAAAACTAGATTTTTGAATTCGCGACGAAATTGTTGATTTTCTTGATCCCAAACTAGATTTTTGAATTCGCGACCAAATTCTTGATTTTCTTGATCCCAAACTAGATTTTTGAATTCGCGACCAAATTCTTGATTTTCTTGATGCAAAACTTGTTGTTTGTATTCGCGACAAAATTCTTGATTTTCTTGATCGAAAATTAGATTTTTGAATTCACGACCAAATTCTTGATTTTCTTGATCCAAAACTAGATTTTTGAATTCGCGACCAAATTCTTGATTTTCTTGATCCAAAACTAGATTTTTGAATTCGCGACCAAATTCTTGATTTTCTTGATCCAAAACTAGATTTTTGAATTCGCGACGAAATTATTGATTTTCTTGATCCAAAAATAGATTTTTGAATTCGCGACCAAATTCTTGATTTTCTTGATGCAAAACATGTTGTTTGTATTCGCGACCAAATTCTTGATTTTCTTGATCCAAAACTTGTTTTTTGTATTCGCGACAAAATTCCTGATTTTCATGATCCCAAACTAGATTTTTGTATTCGCGACAAAATTCTTGATTTTCTTGTTCCAAACCTAGATTTTTCAATTCGCGACCAAATTATTGATTTTCTTGATCCAAAAATTGATTTTTGAATTCGCGACCAAATTCTTGATTTTCTTGATGCAAAACTTGTTATTTGTATTCGCGACCAAATTCTTGATTTTCTTGATCCAAAACTTGTTTTTTGTATTCGCGACCAAATTCTTGATTTTCTTCATCGAAAACTAGATTTTTTAATTCACGACCAAATTCTTGATTTTCTTGATCCAAAAGTAGATTTTTGAATTCGCGACCAAATTCTTGATTTTCTTGATCCAAAACTAGATTTTTGAATTCACGACCAAATTTTTGATTTTCTTGATCCAAAACTAGATTTTTGAATTCGCGACGAAATTATTGATTTTCTTGATCCCAAACTAGATTTTTGAATTCGCGACCAAATTCTTGATTTTCTTGATGCAAAACTTGTTGTTTGTATTCGCGACCAAATTCTTGATTTTCTTGATCCAAAACTAGATTTTTGAATTCGCGACGAAATTGTTGATTTTCTTGATCCAAAAATTGATTTTTGAATTCGCGACCAAATTCTTGATTTTCTTGATCCAAAACTTGTTTTTTGTATTCGCGACCAAATTCTTGATTTTCTTGATCCAAAACTAGATTTTTGAATTCGCGACCAAATTCTTGATTTTTTTGATCCCAAACTAGATTTTTGAATTCGCGACCAAATTCTTGATTTTCTTGATCCAAAACTAGATTTTTGAATTCGCGACCAAATTCTTGATTTTCTTGATGCAAAACTAGATTTTTGAATTCGCGACCAAATTCTTGATTTTCTTGATGCAAGACTAGATTTTTGAATTCGCGACCAAATTCATGATTTTCTTGATCCAAGACTAGATTTTTGAATTCGCGACCAAATTCTTGATTTTCTTGACCCAAAACTAGATTTTTGAATTCGCGACAAAATTCTTGATTTTCTTGTTCCAAAACTAGATTTTTGAATTCTCGACCAAATTTTTGACTTTCTTGATCCAAAACTAGATTTTTGAATTCTCGACCAAATTCTTGATTTTCTTGATCCCAAACTAGATTTTTGAATTCGGGTCCAAATTCTTGATTTTCTTGATCGAAAACTAGATTTTTGAATTCGCGACCAAATTCTTGAATTTCTTGATCCAAAACTAGAATTTTTAATTAGCGACCAAATTCTTGATTTTCTTGATCCAAAACTAGATTTTTGAATTCTCGACCAAATTCTTGATATTCTTGATCCAAAACTAGATTTTTGAATTCGCGAAAAAATTCTTGAATTTCTTGATCCAAAACTAGATTTTTGAATTCGCGACCAAATTCTTGATTTTCTTGATCCAAAACTAGATTTTTGAATTCGCGACCAAATTCTTGATTTTCTTGATGCAAGACTAGATTTTTGAATTCGCGACCAAATTCTTGATTTTCTTGATGCAAGACTAGATTTTTGAATTCGCGACCAAATTCTTGATTTTCTTGAACCAAAACTTGTTTTTTGTATTCGCGACAAAATTCTTGATTTTCTTGATCCCAAACTAGATTTTTGTATTCGCGACAAAATTCTTGATTTTCTTGATCCAAAACTAGATTTTTGAATTCGCGACCAAATTCTTGATTTTCTTGATCCAAAACTTGTTTTTTGTATTCGGGACCAAATTCTTGATTTTCTTGATCGAAAACTAGATTTTTGAATTGGCGACCAAATTCTTGAATTTCTTGATCCAAAACTAGAATTTTTAATTGGCGATCAAATTCTTGATTTTCTAGATCCAAAACTAGATTTTTGAATTCTCGACCAAATTCTTGATTTTCTTGATCCAAAACTAGATTTTTGAATTCGCGAAAAAATTCTTGATTTTCTTGATCCAAAACTAGATTTTTGAATTCGCGACAAAATTCTTGATTTTATTGATCCAAAACTTGTTTTTTGAATTCGCGACCAAATTTTTGATTTTCTTGATCCAAAACTAGATTTTTGAATTCACGACAAAATTCTTGATTTTCTTGATCCCAAACTAGATTTTTTTGTATTCGCGACAAAATTCTTGATTTTCTTGATCCAAAATTAGATTTCTGAATTCATGACCAAATTCATGATTTTCTTGATCCAAAACTAGATTTTTGAATTCGGGACCAAATTCTTGATTTTCTTGATCCAAAACTAGATTTTTGTATTCGCGACAAAATTCTTGATTTTCTTGATCCAAAACTAGATTTTTGAATTCGCGACCAAATTTTTGATTTTCTTGATCCAAAACTAGATTTTTGAATTCCCGACCAAATTCTTGATTTTCTTGATCCAAAACTTGTTTTTTGTATTCGCGACAAAATTCTTGATTTTCTTGATCCCAAACTAGATTTTAGTATTCGCGACAAAATTCTAGATTTTCTTGATCCAAAACTAGATTTTTGAATTCGCGACCAAATTCATGATTTTCTTGATCCAAAACTAGATTTTTGAATTCGCGACCAAATTCTTGATTTTCTTGATCCAAAACTAGATTTTTGAATTCGCGACCAAATTCTTGATTTTCTTGATCCAAAACTTGTTTTTTGTATTCGGGACCAAATTCTTGATTTTTTTGATCGACAACTAGATTTTTGAATTCGCGACCAAATTCTTGATTTTCTTGATCCAAAACTAGATTTTTGAATTCGCGACCAAGTTCTTGATTTTCTTGATGCAAAACTTGTCATTTGTATTCGCGACCAAATTCTTGATTTTCTTGATCCAACACTAGATTTTTGTATTCACGACAAAATTCTTGATTTTCTTGACCCAAAACTAGATTTTTGAATTCGCGACAAAATTTTGATTTTCTTGACCCAAAACTAGATTTTTGAATTCGCGACCAAATACTTTATTTTCTTGATCCAAAACTAGAATTTTGAATTCGCGACCAAATTCTTGATTTTCTTGATCCAAAACTAGATTTTTGAATTCGCGACAAAATTCTTGATTTTCTTGATCCAAAACTAGATTTTTGAATTCGCGACCAAATTCTTGATTTTCTTGATCCAAAACTTGTTTTTTGTATTCGCGACCAAATTCTTGATTTTCTTGATCCAAAATTAGATTTTTGAATTCGGGACCAAATTCTTGATATTCTTGATCCAAAACTTGATTTTTGAGTTTACCACAAAATTCTTGATTTTCTTGATCCCAAACTAGATTTTTTTGTATTCGCGACAAAATTCTTGATTTTCTTGATCCAAAACTAGATTTTTGAATTCCCGACCAAATTTTGCATCAAGAAAATCAAGTATTTGGTCGCGAATTCAAAAATCTAGTTTTGGGTCAAGAAAATCAAGAATTTTGTCGCGAATTCAAAAATCTAGTTTTCGGTCAAGAAAATCAAGAATTTTGTCGCGAATACAAAAATCTAGTGTTGGATCAAGAAAATCAAGAATATGGTCGCGAATACAAATAACAAGTTTTGCATCAAGAAAATCAAGAATTTGGTCGCGAATTCAAAAATCTAGTTTTGGATCAAGAAAATCAAGAATTTCGTCGCGAATTCACAAATCTAGTTTTGGATCATGAAAATCATGAATTTGGTCATGAATTCAAAAATCTAATTTTGGATCAAGAAAAACAAGAATTTTGTCGCGAATACAAAAAAAATCTAGTTTGGGATCAAGAAAATCAAGAATTTTGTCGTGAATTCAAAAATCTAGTTTTGGATCAAGAAAATCAAAAATTTGGTCGCGAATTCAAAAAACAAGTATTGGATCAAGAAAATCAAGAATTTTGTCGCGAATTGAAAAATCTAGTTTTGGATCAAGAAAATCAAGAATTTTTTCGCGAATTCAAAAATCTAGTTTTGGATCTAGAAAATCAAGAATTTGGTCGTGAATTCAAAAATCTAGTTTTGGATCAAGAAAATCAAGAATTTGGTCGCGAATTAAAAATTCTAGTTTTGGATCAAGAAATTCAAGAATTTGGTCGCGAATTCAAAAATCTAGTTTTCGATCAAGAAAATGAAGAATTTGGTCCCGAATACAAAAAAACAAGTTTTGGATCAAGAAAATCAAGAATTTGGTCGCGAATACAAAAAACAAGTTTTGGATCATGAAAATCAAGAATTTGGTGTCGAATACAAAAAACAAGTTTTGGATCAAGAAAATCAAGAATTTGGTCGCGAATACAAAAAATAAGTTTTGGATCAAGAAAATCAAGAATTTGGTGTCGAATACAAAAAACAAGTTTTGGATCAAGAAAATCAAGAATTTGGTCGCGAATACAAAAATCTAGTTTTGGATCAAGAAAATCAAGAATTTTGTCGCGAATACAAAAATCTAGTTTGGGATCAAGAAAATTAAGAATTTTGTCGCGAATACAAAAAACAAGTTTTGGATCAAGAAAATCAAGAATTTGGTCGGGAATTCAAAAATCTAGTTTTGGATCAAGAAAATCAAAAATTTGGTCGCGAATTCAAAAATCTAGTTTTGGATCAAGAAAATCAAGAATTTTGTCGCGAATACAAAAATCTAGTTTTGGATCAAGAAAATCAAGAATTTGGTCGCGAATTCAAAAATCTAGTTTTGGATCAAGAAAATCATGAATTTGGTCATGAATTCAAAAATCTAATTTTGGATCAAGAAAATCAAGAATTTTGTCGCGAATACAAAAAACAAGTTTTGGATCAAGAAAATCAAGAATTTGGTCGGGAATTCAAAAATCTAGTTTTGGATCAAGAAAATCAAAAATTTGGTCGCGAATTCAAAAATCTAGTTTTGGATCAAGAAAATCATGAATTTGGTCATGAATTCAAAAATCTAATTTTGGATCAAGAAAATCAAGAATTTTGTCGCGAATACAAAAAAATCTAGTTTGGGATCAAGAAAATCAAGAATTTTGTCGTGAATTCAAAAATCTAGTTTTGGATCAAGAAAATCAAAAATTTGGTCGCGAATTCAAAAAACAAGTTTTGGATCAAGAAAATCAAGAATTTTGTCGCGAATTCAAAAATCTAGTTTTGGATCAAGAAAATCAAGAATTTGGTCGCGAATTAAAAATTCTAGTTTTGGATCAAGAAATTCAAGAATTTGGTCGCGAATTCAAAAATCTAGTTTTCGATCAAGAAAATCAAGAATGTGGTCCCGAATACAAAAAACAAGTTTTGGATCAAGAAAATCAAGAATTTGGTCGCGAATTCAAAAATCTAGTTTTGGATCAAGAAAATCAAGAATTTTATCGCGAATACAAAAATCTAGTTTTGGATCAAGAAAATCAAGAATTTTGTCGCGAATTCAAAAATCTAGTTTTGGATCAAGAAAATCAAGAATTTGGTCGAGAATTCAAAAATCTAGTTTTGGATCAAGAAAATCAAGAATTTGGTCGCGAATTAAAAATTCTAGTTTTGGATCAAGAAAATCAAGAATTTGGTCGCGAATTTAAAAATCTAGTTTTGGATCAAGAAAATCAAGAATTTGGTCGAGAATTCAAAAATCTAGTTTTGGATCAAGAAAATCAAGAATTTGGTCGAGAATTCAAAAATCTAGTTTTGGATCAAGAAAATCAAGAATTTGGTCGCGAATTAAAAATTCTAGTTTTGGATAAAGAAAATCAAGAATTTTGTCGCGAATTCAAAAATCTAGTTTTCGATCAAGAAAATCAAGAATTTTCTCGCGAATTCAAAAATCTAGTTTTGGCTCAAGAAAATCAAGAATTTTGTCGCGAATACAAAAATCTAGTTTTGGATAATGAAAATCAAGAATTTGGTCGCGAATACAAATAACAAGTTTTGCATCAAGAAAATCAAGAATTTGGTCGCGATTTCAAAAATCTAATTTTGGATCAAGAAAATCAAGAATTTGGTCGCGAATTCAAAAATCTAGTTTTGGATCAAGAAAATCAAGAATTTGGTCGCGAATTCAAAAATCTAGTTTTGGATCAAGAAAATCAAGAATTTGGTCGCGAATTCAAAAATCTAGTTTTGGATCAAAAAAATCATGAATTTGGTCGCGAATTCAAAAATCTAGTTTTGGATCAAGAAAATCAAGAATTTTGTCGCGAATTCAAAAATCTAGTTTTGGATCAAGAAAATCAAGAATTTGGTCGTGAATTCAAAAATCTAGTTTTCGATCAAGAAAATCAAGAATTTGGTCTTGAATACAAAAAATAAGTTTTGGATCAAGAAAATTAAGAATTTTGTCGTGAATTCAAAAATCTAGTTTTGGATCAAGAAAATCAAAAATTTGGTCGCGAATTCAAAAAACAAGTTTTGGATCAAGAAAATCAAGAATTTGGTCGCGAATTCAAAAATCTAGTTTTGGATCAAGAAAATCAAGAATTTTGTCGCGAATACAAAAATCTAGTTTTGGATCAAGAAAATCAAGAATTTGGTCGCGAATTCAAAAATCTAGTTTTGGATCAAGAAAATCATGAATTTGGTCATGAATTCAAAAATCTAATTTTGGATCAAGAAAATCAAGAATTTTGTCGCGAATACAAAAAACAAGTTTTGGATCAAGAAAATCAAGAATTTGGTCGGGAATTCAAAAATCTAGTTTTGGATCAAGAAAATCAAAAATTTGGTCGCGAATTCAAAAATCTAGTTTTGGATCAAGAAAATCATGAATTTGGACATGAATTCAAAAATCTAATTTTGGATCAAGAAAATCAAGAATTTTGTCGCGAATACAAAAAAATCTAGTTTGGGATCAAGAAAATCAAGAATTTTGTCGTGAATTCAAAAATCTAGTTTTGGATCAAGAAAATCAAAAATTTGGTCGCGAATTCAAAAAACAAGTTTTGGATCAAGAAAATCAAGAATTTTGTCGCGAATTCAAAAATCTAGTTTTGGATCAAGAAAATCATGAATTTTTTCGCGAATTCAAAAATCTATTTTTGGATCAAGAAAATCAAGAATTTGGTCGAGAATTCAAAAATCTAGTTTTGGATCAAGAAAATCAAGAATTTGGTCGCGAATTAAAAATTCTAGTTTTGGATCAAGAAATTCAAGAATTTGGTCGCGAATTCAAAAATCTAGTTTTCGATCAAGAAAATCAAGAATGTGGTCCCGAATACAAAAAACAAGTTTTGGATCAAGAAAATCAAGAATTTGGTCGCGAATTCAAAAATCTAGTTTTGGATCAAGAAAATCAAGAATTTTATCGCGAATACAAAAATCTAGTTTTGGATCAAGAAAATCAAGAATTTTGTCGCGAATTCAAAAATCTAGTTTTGGATCAAGAAAATCAAGAATTTGGTCGAGAATTCAAAAATCTAGTTTTGGATCAAGAAAATCAAGAATTTGGTCGCGAATTAAAAATTCTAGTTTTGGATCAAGAAAATCAAGAATTTGGTCGCGAATTTAAAAATCTAGTTTTGGATCAAGAAAATCAAGAATTTGGTCGAGAATTCAAAAATCTAGTTTTGGATCAAGAAAATCAAGAATTTGGTCGAGAATTCAAAAATCTAGTTTTGGATCAAGAAAATCAAGAATTTGGTCGCGAATTAAAAATTCTAGTTTTGGATAAAGAAAATCAAGAATTTTGTCGCGAATTCAAAAATCTAGTTTTCGATCAAGAAAATCAAGAATTTTCTCGCGAATTCAAAAATCTAGTTTTGGCTCAAGAAAATCAAGAATTTTGTCGCGAATACAAAAATCTAGTTTTGGATAATGAAAATCAAGAATTTGGTCGCGAATACAAATAACAAGTTTTGCATCAAGAAAATCAAGAATTTGGTCGCGATTTCAAAAATCTAATTTTGGATCAAGAAAATCAAGAATTTGGTCGCGAATTCAAAAATCTAGTTTTGGATCAAGAAAATCAAGAATTTGGTCGCGAATTCAAAAATCTAGTTTTGGATCAAGAAAATCAAGAATTTGGTCGCGAATTCAAAAATCTAGTTTTGGATCAAAAAAATCATGAATTTGGTCGCGAATTCAAAAATCTAGTTTTGGATCAAGAAAATCAAGAATTTTGTCGCGAATTCAAAAATCTAGTTTTGGATCAAGAAAATCAAGAATTTGGTCGTGAATTCAAAAATCTAGTTTTCGATCAAGAAAATCAAGAATTTGGTCTTGAATACAAAAAATAAGTTTTGGATCAAGAAAATTAAGAATTTTGTCGTGAATTCAAAAATCTAGTTTTGGATCAAGAAAATCAAAAATTTGGTCGCGAATTCAAAAAACAAGTTTTGGGTCACGAAAATCAAGAATTTTCTCGCTAATTCAAAAATCTAGTTTTGGATCAAGAAAATCAAGAATTTTGTCGCGAATACAAAAATCTAGTTTTGGATCAAGAAAATCAAGAATTTGGTCGCGAATTCAAAAATCTAATTTTGGATTAAGAAAATCATGAATTTGGTCGTGAATTCAAAAATCTAGTTTTGGATCAAGAAAATCAAGAATTTGGTCGTGAATTCAAAAATCTAGTTTTGGATCAAGAAAATCAAAAATTTGGTCGCGAATTCAAAAAACAAGTTTTGGGTCAAGAAAATCAAGAATTTTGTCGCGAATACAAAAATCTAGTTTTGGATCAAGAAAATCAAGAATTTTGTCGCGAATACAAAAAACAAGTTTTGGATCAAGAAAATCAAGAATTTGGTCGTGAATTCAAAAATCTAGTTTTGGATCAAGAAAATCAAGAATTTTGTCGCGAATACAAAATTTCAAGTTAGGTTGGGTCGGGCTGAAATAATTTTATTATTTTTTGTAAATGGGTTGAGTTCGTTTAAGATAAGATCAGGTTAGATTCAACTTGATTTGGCCAATCCGAGATAAATTTTTATATATTTATATCTAATTTAGTTTAAAGAATTCATAACAGATCAGATTGGGTTGAATAAGATTGACCCATTAGATGAGATTAAAAACTGATATCTCTAAATATAAATGAAAATTCAGGGATCAATTTAATTTTTTTTAAAATGTTCAAGATCAAAACTTATATTCTTTTAAAAGTTCAACGATTTGTTTAATGTAATTTAAAGTTTAAGAATGATTTGATCTTTTTAAAAAAGGTTTAAGCATTGATTTAGTTTTTTTTTTAAGTTCAAGGACCAATTTGATACAAATGAAAGTTTAGGAGCCAACTTAATTTTTTTAAGAAATCTAAAGGATGAAAAAGTGAATTCTCCCATTAATTAACAAGAAGTAATAATTACACCTTCATTATATATGCACTTTTAATTAACAGCCTAATTAAAAATATTTGTATATTTTTTTGAATAGTGTATATATATTATGACAAAAAATGTTAATATCTTTTAGATAGTACATATCTTTAAAATTTTAAATTAAAAAACTAAAATTATTATATATATTTTTAATTATTTAGATAAAATATGTATCAAATCTGAGTCAATTTGAAAGAAATTTTGTTTTTCATCAAATAATTTTAAAATTTTAACGATAAAATTTGAATGATTTTGTGATAAATGACCAATGAAATTTAAATTGACTCAAAACTCATACACATTTTATGTAAGTGATTAAAAATATATTTACAATTTTAATTTAATAATATTTTTCAAAAAATGTATCGTATATGCTCAATAATTTTTGATCAAATATATATAAATATTTTTTGAATTAAAGATAAAGATTTAAGAACATAATTTGTCGAATACTTTCAGTAAGTTTTTGCACACAAAAATAAAGGCATGTTTGTAACGTACTTGCTGATGAATGAATTACGTCAAAACCTGATTAAAGATATATATGAACCTGCACAATTAATTTACATATATGATTCCTTCAGAAAATAACTTAATATATTCGGTTAATAAAATATCACAAGACGGTGTCTAAAAGTCTGATCGTTCGCATTCAATTTGTGTGTTTGACCACATGCACGCATAATTGCAGGCATCTGTGATCAGAATTTGAAACCCAATCTAGAGAATCTTTTGTGACCAATGATATTCAGTGTTAAACAACTAGGATAATACAACTAGAAACTCTTTCACTTAAAGAAACAGCTGCGTTTCTGTCACAACTCAAGATTATTTTTGGCGGCGCTTTCAATATGAATGCACACTGGCGACGAACAATGCTATGAAGCTATGAACAAGCTGAAGATGAACATCCGTTAGTTAAGATTGCATTAAATATAAATGTATATGTTGTGCGGCGATCGTAGGTTTCAATCTAATTAATGATAGTTTAAGAGAAAACGAATCCACATAGTTGAGAGGAGAGATATGGGTTGAGCCTATGTACGCGATTTGCTACTAAACTAATAGATCGTTACAGCCTGTACAATTCTTTCAAGATTTTGATGGTTTAACAGCATCACACGTTCTCTCCTTAATTAATTCTTAACTCTTTTTTTTAGCTAGTGTTCATTCATTCATTCATTGTTCAATTAGTGGAACATAAAAATTAACGTACGTAAGTTGGAAATTAATAAGCGTGGTTGGAATTGGAAAACTAGTTTAATTTCGGATGAATTCAAATAGAGTTATATATAGATGCATTATTCGGGGTACAAGTAACCAAATTAGTATATGTACATTCGAGGGGACAATAATTAGAGGAAAGTCATGGCGGGAAACTTTGGTCGAGACGCGTTAAACATATTGACTATTGAGAGAATTAATTAATGTGTCAAATATTTGAGAGAATTAATGTTTTGATATTTTTAGGGTTATAGATGCATTATCCTATGGGTAATATTTTTTTTTCTTTTTTCTTTTTAAATGAAGATAGGACTTAGATCCTATCTTTTTTGTATCCATGGAGATTTGAATTCATGACTTTTTGGAGGTCCAATCCTATATGTAGTTGATAATAACTATTATGATTAGGCGAATCGCCTAATTACTAATAAAAGTAAATAATAACTATGATCATTAATCATTTATATAATTAAATTTTATATTTTTTTCGAGGGAAATAGATATACATAACAATTTTAATAGAAAAAGGTTATGTTTCGTAGCCATGAATGCACACTACATATCTTCTGAAACCTGTTTTGATATAACAATTAATGTAATTTCCTATTCACAAAAAAAAATTAGTAAGAAAAATATTCAAATAAGAAACCTCTTTGTTTGGCAAGTGTAGTAAAGTTAAAGGAAGTAAAAATTAAATCATTTAGTTCAATTTTAAAGCATTGGTGTTTGGTAGTACGATGAAGTAAGATGTTGTATTTAGATGAAGTTTTGTTGAATAAATTTTTTTTAAAAAGAATATTAAATATCACAATTATATTTGAAAAATCAAAATGTCCTTATATCTTATATTAAAATGTGAAGTATATAATTAGAGTGCTAACTACCGAAAATAGTATTGAACATGATAAACAGAAAAGGAATCTAAAATAGTAATATGGAATAATAGCAATACATAATAACTAATGTAAATCTCTAACTAGTTTTGTTCTAGACTCCACAACAAAGAAATTATACACAATGAGTACATATTAGAGCAACACAACTTTATTAGTGCATATTTTAAGTACTCTCATTATAATTGTAATAAAAAAGTAAATTTGCGAAGATTTCAAAATAGTATTATTGCAGGTAGGCAATCTTTCTTAAGAAAAGAACAATTTTTTCTAGCTTTATTTAAGTATAATCCCAACTGAGAAACAATTTGTGAATAATATTATATTATGTATAATCAACTTGCTATCACATTTCAAAGCCAATAGTGAAGAAGATATAGTTGTCTAGTTGGAGACATGAGGAGCTTTTCGTTCGATAAAATAGTTTTTAGATCATTGCTTTGACTTAACAGCACCTCCCCAGCTGCTTCAAATTTGCTAGAGTAAACGTCTCCCTTACAACATCTTACATCACTTTACAATTCAAGCTGTTTGATAGGGGTAAGTTGCTTTAGAATTTTAAATCATTTTTAAGGCAGTTGCCAAACACGGGGTTTGTCCCCCAAATCAAATTGCATTTTGCTTGTCCCCCAAAAAACAAAAAGACAAAAACAGAAACAAAAACCAAAAACGTTTGTCTGTTTCAACTGTCACTCTGAGTTGATTAACACACAAGTGCCCCTAAGTCACAGAAAAATCATAATATAATGCAGTTGCAGATAAACAAAAGCAGAACAGCACAAGGGCCTATGAGCAAATGCTACAAAGTTATTAAAGTGGCAGCAAAAACTAGTACATGCACAAAATTCAGTATAACAAATGACAGAGCCAACTTACTAAGGATATTAAACTTTGCAAACATTTTATAATCATCAGCCTATATCAAAGAAATTCCTAGCTAGGCTCACCTAGGCCTAATTAAAGGGGGATAAGAAATCTCATGAAATCTTTCCTGGCAAATACAAAACTTAGAATAAAAAAGAAAAATGCATGCTTATATAAAATATGTAGTTGCTTGATGGTTCTAGAATCTAGACGATAGTTTTTGTGTAGACTACAAATGTACCAGCCTTGTCATTTGATACCAATATTCCTGAATTTGCCTCACTGGTGCATCTAAGTCATGCTTTTACCTTTATATAGAGCTTGTCATGCCATCCATCTTTCCTCTTCATCTGGCATCAAGTACTGTCAATCTCTATGTTCCTTCTCATGTCAGAATTAATGCATCAAACATTGATGAAAACAGTCAGTAAACAAAAGCCATAATGTTAGTTTTTGTAATTAACGATCTGAGATGATGAGTAATATTTTCTGTATATTAATTTGTACAGTTGTCAGATACAATGTCTTATATAAGTCTTTAAAGATAAATAACGGTAACATTTATTGTACCGTTGGTACTATGAGTATCCAACAGTAATATTTCTGGAAAAAGAGAAAAATGTTGAAATGTCTATTTTGTTAAAAAATATGAACTCCCATTTTCCTTAATTAGTCGATGATGAAGCATTTCTAAAACTAATTATCCCTCTAATCTTCTTTATTTCTCAACACACAATTAATAGTCTGACTTAATTATCCAGCATAATTGACTAACTAATTAGCTGCCTGGTTCTCTGGTGACTCTATCATACCAGTTGATAAGTCATCACCCCTGACAATACAATGGAACCCTTGCAGTACAGATAGCCTTCTTTAGATCGATACCGGTTTATGCCACTGCAACCGGTCAATACTGTTCTGATATAGACACCTGTACCAGTTAAATTGGTAACCTCTTCTAGTAGAGTAGAAATAACAGAATTAAGTAGGGGGCGTATGGGAATTCATAAACAAAATTAGTTGGTTGAGTAGAGAATCAATCGTATTTCCTAAGTAATGATGAGGTGTATAATTTACTTCCTGATATGCGAGGTGTACCTTTCCTCCATTTCAAATTCTGAGATGGAAGTCAGAAGGGAAATGAAGTATTGTTGCATTTTTTTATAAGGGCTAAATAAAGCATTATTGGGTTGAATCCATTTAAAATTTGCAGATCAGAGACTTACAAGGACTCCATCTTGCAATTCTGTATTGAAATTGAGATCTAATTGAGTAAAACACAAGGGCCTATACATATGATGGTTATTTATTGAGAATAGAAAATGCCTATTCAAACCTGCAGTCAAAAGCAAATGAAAGAATCAGCAAAAATATACTACCAACAACATGCAAGATGATAAACATCTAATTAGAAAAAAAGGAAAATTTTCAATAATTAACATCCTACAAGTATTGTCATTATCCATTAAATCAAATCGAATTCTCCACTTGCAGTGACCAGATTGTCCTTTTACAAAATCCTGTGCTTATTTACCATCCTTGTTGAACTGCTAATAACCAAAACCCTCTTTTTGTCAGAATTAGATCTCTTTGGTTAGACTTCTTTTACAGTCAAATTGAACTACAAAGGATGTATATGTAATATTTTGTTAGCATGCCAGCAAGGACATCGATCATTTTTTATTCTCTCCCTTTTAAAGATCATGTAATTAGCTGCAAGAAAAATTGATACATCATAAAAAGCATAAAAGAATCTGAAAATCTAATAGTTTTAATGAAACTGCATATGAATTGGGCATATGGCTTCTAACACACATGCCTCCTCATGTTTTTACATAATGGTTTGGGAGAAGATCGTGCACTGTAAAACTTCTAAATATATAGGCATTGCAATGTCCCCTTTGAAAAGAACTTAAATTACAATTACAAAGGTAGGTAAGCAATGTAGAGAAAATAAATGAAATTTGAGTAATATATATTTAAGTATCAGAAATTTAATGTGAGAAAAAGTAAAATTAACCAATTACCAATTTCTCCTCATGACATTTGAAAAGAAAAATGACTATAATTTTATCCCTAACTTCTATTTGCATGACTCTAATTTAAAAATAAAATAAAAATATATCATAAACTTAGCCATTGTTATATAAAAAAATTATATAATTTCAACGTCAATGGTCAATTAATACAAATATTACGTAATAAGGAGCGATCACTTGAATTAAAAAATGTTATTTTGACAATGAGTTCTAAAATAAATTCCAAAAGGAAGTAGATACATATTAATAGATTGACGAGTTTCAAATTCTATACAACTTAAATTTTATTTGATATTCTATCAAATACTGTTAAATTTAGATCATGTAAATTTCATAAAATATTAATGGTTTTTTTTTACGAAATATCAAATGATAGTTAAAATGCATAAAATTTGAAGTAAAAATCAATTTATAAGTTCAAGAATATGTCTATAAATATTTTCCTATTCTTTCTGAATTTATCTGAATGTCAAAATTTAGTTGACAGACCAATCCATCATTGAATTAATTTGCATCAAGAACCATCAAAATTAACTATTCAATTTTTTACAATTTAATCCGTCCTCTTAACGATGATCGCAATAAAGTCGGACTTCACTATGATTTTTATTTATATGTAATTGAAATGATATGAAATGTTTTTTAACGGTACGAATTTTTTAATTTAAGAAATATTAGAAAAAATGACGTCGCTTGACACCGCTAACTATTGACATCTAAACCCTCTTCAAATCATTACTAAAATTAATAAATGCATATTATATTATTATTAATTATTTCCAACTATATATGTTGAAATATTAAATGATTTGTATAAGCTGACTACATATACGTACTTGATTGTGATTCATTTTCACTCCTAGTACCTATGAATGCAAGATATATATATATATATATATATATATATATATATTGTTTATTAATTAATTATGCCAAGAATAAGAAAGTACAGTCTAATAATTTGCAATAAAATTGTTGTTTCATATAAACTATGCTTCAAGAATAAAATAGTGCCACCATCACACTTGCAAATAAAATAGAAAAGAGCAGAAGCATACGCTTGACATCCGATCAAACAAACACAACCATAGGCCATAATAAAATTTATTCCCGTACAACTAAATCCTTAGATGCATGACATGGATCGATCATATGTCTCCTAATAAAGATTCTTCTTGCCTCTTGGTCAAGTAAAAGCTCCTATATATGAATTAGAGAAAAATTGGGCCTCATACATTGCACAACCACCCCATATAATGTCAATCGTTGACCTAGAAAAGGAGGTATCTTAGCCTAGAAAAAGGATTATAGTAAAGAGGAAGGCTAAAGCCACTTGTACGTCTCTTGCACTTTGAACGAATAGATGAATACCTCGTGTTGTGAATCAATAACATTTACTCACTGCTTGGTGGGTTTTAGCTTAGGGGATGAGTCGGAGTTGTGAAATAAGAATCTGGATCCATCATCCATGCTTCATAAAAAGTGCGGCGTTGAGCACGCTGCACTCACCTCTCTGGGGAATAGTGATGCAACCCATCTGCTAATTAATTACTCTCTGTGTATGTGGATTTGGATTTGGAAGGACTACATACCCATATGGGCCTCATTTTATCATATGTTTCACCAACTCTGGACTACATACCCATATGGGCCTCATGGAATGAAATATACATAGATAGCCCAGTGCCAGTAGCCTTAATTAGTTGCTTAGTGCATCATCTATAGGACTATTGCTAACTGGGCCGATCCAACACCCACTTCAACATATATATAACAATCGAAATCCAATTCTTGATACACACAATACATGG